>OY744539.1:77251043-77843543 GCA_963556195.1 Sepiola atlantica | reverse complement strand
ACTTTCATTTTACTTCAGTCGAAGTTCTCAGAAATCAAGGGGCCCCTTCTTTGGGCTAACACTTGATCTCTATATGAGATACATATACATAGATATTCGAATATTCCATTAATGTTCTCCTTTATCTGTCAAACGTTGAGTTAGTAAAAAAGTTAACAATATTAATTTTCCTCTCCAATTGACCTGTGAACTATGTTATAGCTTATCTTTATTGTGGTTTCTTGGTCTTACCGGATTCCAGGACAAAAATTCATCTAGTCTGGTGGAGTATCCAGCTAAGTGCTGTTACTTGGGGCAATATTACTTGGAAAAGGTGCACCATTCCTCGTATGAGCCAGTGTATAGCTGTGTCAAGGGGATCTTATTTAGGCTTCGAATACTATGTTATTTTGAATATTAGGTCAGGGTTTACTTGTTGGGTGAAGTATCCTCATGTCAGGTTGTCCTGACAAACCCTTGTACAGAGAAACCGAAGACAGTTGAGGGTGGTGTTTAGTAGGTAATTCAAACTCCCCTAATAATAAAGAAAGAGAGTTATTATGTTTAATTAAATGCAAGAAGAATTTCTTAACAGGTATCTCACAATTTTATGAATTCTCAAATGAAATCAAATTAGAACAAAGTGTGGTTATGGTTGGGACTGAATGGGTCACGGGTAGTTTAGTATTTTATAAATTTTCAATTTCATATAAAAATAAAATACCAATAAAATACCTGCCACAAAAAAATGAGAAATTTCAACAGAGGTTCAAAATACGATCGCTTTGTTTTCTTTGGTTATTTTTTTAACATTTCTTTCAAAAACCAACTGTAGATTATTGTCGATTACCATGTTGAGAGTATGGTTAGGGAAAAATACATAAAATAAATTTATTTTCTGCTATGCGCCATGGGGGTTCACTTCGCTATCATACCTTTATTGTAAAATGGACACTGACTTTATAGTTGGTGTAACTGAAATCTCTATTGTTACATTTGAAATAATCGATTTAATTTAGTGATTTCAAAGTCAGTGTAAATTTTATAATCAAGGTTTACACCCCCCTCCCCCCCCCTTAACACACAAAATTTGGTTCATTTTTGATAATCGCGTTCTAGACGTAGCAATCACAATAACTGCAGCTTCCGTTTTTCGAAAGAAAATAAGCGACCTCTATTCCAAACTTCTGCCAAAATTTCTTATATTTACTAAAAAATAAATAATGGCAGCTAATTTAATATCAACATAGAAATCATTACATGTATAGAAGAATAAACATTAAATAAATTAACGATGCAATTCATACATATTAAATTATATACATTTTATTTATAAACATCGAAAGAATTTTAGCAGCCGTACAACTAGCAGCAACAGCCGCCATTACGATTTTGAATCCGTGCCTCATTCATAAGCTCGGCTATAGCAGCCATCATGCAGGTCCAGAAGGAAAGAGAGTGAGGGTTGCATTATGCAAATCAGGTGCGGCAAAGAAGGCTAAATAAAAGGCGGCGTTTTTTGGGTTGAGGGCAGTTGAGTAGAGAACGTCTCAAAGTTCGCATGCGTTTGGATAATACGGTTAAAAGAAGGAAAAACGTGTTGCCTGGAAGAAAAAGGAACACAAGTCACTGTTACAAGCTATTTCGGCTTTTGTGTGCTGTTTATTTGTGACATAATGGCGGATGCTAAGTTCGACCTCAAACTCATCCCTGAGTTTGACGGATCTACGTCTGTGGTGGACTGGGTTGAGAGAATGGAACTAACCTGTCGTTTATGTGGGGTCAAGCAGGTCGAGTTGGTCATTCCCCTTCGACTAACGGGAGGTGCTCTAGATGTTTACCAGCAGCTAAGCGAGAATGATAAGGCCAATGTTGAGCAGACGAAGGCTGCGCTCTACAAAGCTTTTGCGATAGACCCCTGCACAGCTTACGAACGTTTTACTACCCGGAAACTATTGGCAGACGAAACAGTTGATGTCTTCTTTGCTGCATTGAAAAAGCTGTCCGTTCTGTTTGGAGGGTTGCCTGAACAGACTTTCGTGTACGCATTTGTGGCCAGGCTCCCTCTTCGAGTGAAGCAACTCCTGAGGGCATCCATAAGCATAGAAGCGACACCGATAGAACAGCTACTTGAGCGCGCCCGTGCTATCATCAGGGATGAAATGGAACTTGATGAGCATGTCGTAATGGCCACAGAGTCAGCCCAGAGAGTGCTTAAAAATTTGCAGCGGATGGACTCGCATGCCAATGTAAATTGTTTCCGTTGTGGGCGAAGTGGTTACATTGCAAGGAATTGCATGGATAGAAGACTGGGGCACATACGGTGCTTCCAGTGTGGCGGGATCGGACACATGGCCTCAAGCTGTTCGGGAAACGAGTCAGAGGACAAGATGTCAGCGCCGCTCTGCTCCCCAGACAAGATGTAAACGAGGTGCAACCAATCATCAGAGTACATCTCAACCAAACGCCTTGCTCAGCGGTTCTTGATTCAGGCTGTTCCTGTATTATAGTGAGTGCAAGGTTATGCCGCAACTGGATCAAGAGGAACGTTTAAATAACCACGATAAATGGCGAGACACAGGCGTGCTGTGGAGTAGCATTGGTAAAGATTTGCACAGACTCTGGTGCATCTGCTGAGGTAAATGTCCTCGTTACACAGACATACTGTGCTTCGACCTACTGCTCAGATATGATGCTATTAAGGCCATGGGTGGTGTTCTCATTACACCAGCTGGGACTGTGAAATTCCCTAAGGCACCGGTGTGTGCCGCACTTTGTATTGATCGACCAGACTTCAAGGTGGAGTTTGATCAATGCCGAAAGATCTGGACTGCGTTGTGGAAATGGACGGACGATAAAGTACCAATCAAGTTACGGAATGGCGTCACAGAATACCCCGTGGCCGCGAACATTAGAGCCGAATATGAACAAGAGCTTGACGCCTGGATCAAAGATGGCTGGTTGATCCCGTACCCCAACCAAGAGCTTGGACCTCCAAAGAGTCTTATCCCTTTAATGGCAGTGGTACAACATAACAAATCAAAGGTGCGACCAGTCATGGACTACCGTGAGCTCAATCAATATATTGAGGCTTACACGACTGATGCCGATGTATGTGCAAGCAAGTTACAGGAATGGCGCCAAGAAGGATCGAATGTATCATTGCTCAATCTAAGGAAGGCCTATCTGCAGGTGAGGGTCGACAAAACTTTATGGCTATTCCAGACGGTGGTATTTCGCGGCAAGAGATACTGCCTAACCAGACTTGGTTTTGAATTGAATGTGACACCACAGATCATGAAGACTATCGTTAGTGCTGTCTTATCCCAGGAAGAGACCGTCGAAAATGCAACATCGGCGTACCTTGACGACATTTACATTAATGAAGATGTCAAGTCGGCAATGCACATCCACGCAAAATTGTCAGAGTTTGGCCTAACGTGCAAACACCCAGAGCGGCTTAAAGACGGAGCATGCGTACTTGGCCTGGAAGTCAGAGGGGAGGATGGCACCCTGCGATGGAGACGAGGAAAAGTGATTTCCGGCATTCCTGAAGTTCTCACAAGAAGGACCATTTTTTCCTTGTGCGGAAAACTTGTGGGACACCTGCCAGTGTGTGGTTGGCTGCGTGTGGCAGTGGGTGTAATCAAACGCAGGGCGAATGCGGTAACCAAAGGGTGGGATGATTAAACAAGCGATGCACTTCTCACCCGAATGATTGCGGAAAGTGTTGAGAGAATGACGCACGAGGACCCAGCTCGAGGAGAGTGGTGTGTCAATGGAGAAGAAATGAATGTATGGGTTGACGCTAGTTCGCTAGCATTGGGAGTCCTGTTGGAGAAGGATGGAGTCATGTTGGAGGATGCCTGTTGGTTGCGGCCTGCAAACACCACCCAGCACATCAATCTTGCTGAGTTAGATGCTGTGATGAAGGGCGTTAACCTAGCACTACAGCGGCAAGCAAAGAGGTTGCACTTGCATACTGACTCCCTTTGCGTCTATCACTGGGTGTCCGACACGCTGACTGGGAAAGCAAGAATACGCACTAAGGCAGCAAGTGAGATGTTGATAAGACAAAGGTTAGACACGTTAAAGAGTCTGGTCTGTGAGTATGGCCTGGTAGTCAACGTAACATTGGTCCAGTCATACTGCAACCTTGCTGACCAACTGACACGAGTGCCTCGCAAATGGTACGATGCAATAAAGGTGGGTGCCGAGCCTGTTCAGCAAACATGCGCTACTACAGTGAGCATGATGAGCAAGCAGCAGATAGAAAACATCCACAGACAGAGCGGACATCCAGGCGTCAGGAGGACTCTATATTTCGTGAGGTGCGTAAATCCAGCTGTGGCAAAATAAGAGGTGAAACAAGTCATCAAGCACTGTGAAATGTGTCAGTCAATTGACACAGCACCAGTGCAGTGGTGAAAAGGACGACTGGAAGCAAGTGACGCATGGCAAAGGGTGGGAATGGATATCACCCATTATAATGGAAACCACTTTCTTACTCTCATCGACTGTGGACCAACCCGTTTTGCAGTTTGGCGACCAATTGCTTGCCAAGATTCGGCAATTATTTGAAAACTATTGTCCGTCTTTTATGAAAGGGGTGAACCACATGAGATTTTGGCCGATAACGACCCAGCATTTTGCAGCCAGCGAGTAAAACAATTTTTTTATTTGAATGGGGAGTTCAATTGCGGTTGCGATGCGCTTACGTACCATCAGGTAATGGCATCACGGAAAGAAGCCACCGCAGCATAAAGAGGATTGCTGCCAGGAAGAAGTGTTCTGTTGTGGAAGCAACATACTGGTACAATGTTACGCCGAAGGATGGCATGTCCCCGGCAACCACACCCGTGAATGCCATCTACACGTACCGGACTTGGGTAAAAGGTATCGACATTGTGCAGTCACTTGACAATGAGGAGATGGACAGGCCATATGATGTGGGAGATCATGTCTGGTACCACCAAATTTAAACGTGGACGAGTGACAGGCATGGTCAGTCAGCAATCTGTCCTGGTTGATTGAATTCCACGTCACATATGCGATCTCTGCCCTGCTTTGGGGGCAGACCATTTAACTACTGGGGAAAGTAATAGGTCGTCTAGCAATGAACTATTAATGGGCAGCGCCAGTGATCCCCACGAGAATGAAGCCGCAAGTTCAGAAGTAGAAACTTTGTCAGTAGATTTAGAAGCGGAAACTTCATCGGACGATTCAGAAGCAGAAACTGAGATACATGTCCCACTTCGGAGAAGCTCACAAATCAAAAGGCCACCACCACCCTGCAACATGTGTGATCAAGAGATCAGGGGGGAGTGTAGCAGCTATCAAGAGGTTCGACAAAAAGTCCCAAGATTCCAACATGGCTACTTCTACTGACACATGTGGACTACTTAATGCAACATGCACACATACTTACATACATGGATATTGCTTTACTTCCACACCTGTGTACGGACATTACAATTCTCTATATGTGAACTCTTTCTCTTTTATTGCAAACAGGACATTCCTCATATATGAACTCTTTTCTCTTCCCGACTAACGAGACATTTATCTAACACCATGTGGACTTCTTAACTGTTTTCCTTCGTCCGTACTCATGGACACGTTAATTCACTAACACCTTTCTCTTTCATTTCTCCTTTTATTTACCTGTTAACGAAGACGACCTATAAAGTTGCCTTTAATGTTAGAATGAGACTTTGCGTAACATTTCTAAAGAATTACAAGTTTATACGACGATAGATTTGAGTCCAGAATATTTCGGTTGAAATCAACTCAGCAAGTGATAGGCTCCTGCTGATCGTGTGAGTATGAACAATTCAGCTTGTGTGTATTCTTCTCCCATGATTTGTTTTGACGTGAGGAGTGTTGTATGTTGTTGCGTTGACGAGTTGTTGATACTAAACTGCAGATAATATGTTTCATTCTTTTATAGTATGGACATCGGCTGCCACTGGCTTAACGTCCAACTTTTTTCAATAAGTACAAGTACATGCAAAGAAAAGTTGTGGAAATTTAAATGTGTGTGTGAAAATAAGTTGGACGGAGAAAAAAATAGAGTATTGATTTACTCCTCTCCAGGAGTTAGGCACAAGGCCAGTTTTTATCTTACTCCCACAAGTAAGATGTGACCCAAGGTCGGGTCGGGAAAGTGGGGTTTAAAAATTGCCTGGGCAGCCCCGTCGGCATTTCCCGGTAGGGGCGCCTCAGGCAGTAAGCAATAAACTTACTCCTCCCCAAAGCCTGGGTAGGTGGACCTCCCAGGACTGCACAGGACAGACCCATTGAGCGGCATAAATCAAGACCCGAAGGCCAAGACAACACCAGTATGGGGTGTAGTATCCATCGGAACAGATACTACACTTTGATCTTAGTCAAAAAAAAATAGAGTAGCTTATACTAGTTATTATCTTTTTTACATTCACCCGTCTTGCATATCTATTTACTAATCTACCACAAGGAAAAACTTTTTTGTTTGTACACGTGATATATATTGATCAACCAGTCTTGATGCTTATTTATATTTACATTCAAGTGAAATACGACAGTTCAAAATAAAACAGGAAAACTTACGGATATACTTATCAGTGAAAAATATTAGTGTACACCAAAAATTACGGAAAATAAGCGAGTAAAATTTTAATAAAAAATCAAATTAATTTGCTATTCGGAGTGCACTTCGAACAAGTCAGCATGTCGTCGTTATTTTAGAAGAAGGGGGATAATCTTCTACAACACGCTGGCTTGACGTGAATGTCGTTCGGAGTGCGTGGACTCTGAATAGTATATTAATTTTATTTTTTATTAAATTTCTACTCGCTTATTTTCCGTAATTTTTGACGTACACTAATATTTTTCACTGATAAGTAAGTATATTTCCAGTTATTTTATTTTGAACTGCCACATTTCACTTGGGTGTCAATATAAATAAGAACCAAAAGCTTGACTGGAGCCGAAAAAATCAGATCAAATTGCCTTTTTTTTCACAAATCCTCCATGTGCCGAGCATCAGGCAGAATTTCCATGAACAGAGTTTCCCCATCTGTGGAACACATTATCACGGACTTCTTCCCTGCACACTACAACATGGTCGTCTTCAAATCCAATGTCAACAAATACTTGCCATGAATTGTAATCATAACTCATCAAACTTTTTTCATTCCATTCATCATTTTCAACTCTCTCATAATATTCTTCATCATTCAACTGACAATCCATCCATCTCGTTAACACTTATCCACACGAGTGGCTTTGATAAGTGATGACTCATTAGTAATAAAAAAAAAAAAAGAAGATTGATACACTTTGAAGACCAACTTTGGCAGACAATAATTCAGTTGATCACTCACCCATTCGATTGACTGACCGACCTTCAACACACTTTACTCTTTCTTTCATTTACATGTGTTGAAAAGAGAGTGGGTCAGGTGACTTTCTAAGAAATAAAACACACACACACGTGCATGCACGCACACATTAGATCTGCAATCGTCACTCCAACAAAGATTCCACATACTGACAAGTTAATCTTCAAATTCTATTCTTTAAGCCCCCGGCACTCCACTCTGCAACCGCTCACAAGAAGAACAAAAAAAAAAAACAAGGAAAAAATGTTGCTGCACTGTAGAATTGGCAATCTTATATATGCACTAGAAGCATAGCCGGCCCTCAGCATGGATACATGCTACTAATGTTTATTTGCTGTATTTGTTTGTTTCCTCAATCAAAGAACAACAATCGAAAAAAAAATGGTTGAAATTCAAAGTCAGTTCAGAATGGTGGAATTCACACGTTAATCTTTTACTTAAAAGTCGTCAGGAACTTGAATAGAAGGTTAAAGTAAAAATTGATTACCAAACAATTTCTTTTAAACCAACCATTTTGATTGGCCTCATCCTTTCTTCTTCTCTGCACCTTCTCTCTCACAAACGTGATGTTGCTAGTCTCAGTCTTTTCTATAAATAGTATTATGGCATGTGTTCTTCAGAATTGTGATCTATTCCCTGCTTCTTTTGTTCCAGTTCGTTTGACCCGTTGATCTAGTGGTCTTCATCAATTTGCTGTTTTGATACCTCATTGTAATACAGCTTCCTATTCCAGTAGCTTCTTTCCAAGAACCGCAGGCTTGTGGAATGTGGAACTCTCTTCCTGCTGACTGTTTTCCTCCTACCTATAATCTTGGTCTTTTCAAAACTCAGGTCAATAGTCGTCATCTGTCTTTGCGATTTATCATATTTATTCTTGTTAGCTCCTTACATCAAGTGGCTTCATGCCTTGTCTGGAGCAGTTTCCATAAAAATAAATTAAATTTTTTTTTTTTAAATGATGGTTTATCATATGATAAATTATTAACCGTCAGCCAAATTTTTAAAGTATACTAAACTTAAAAAAAAATATACCAAAGTTTTTAAAAGTATACCAAAATGTCTGAAAATATGTTTTTTATTCAAAACAACCAATTTGACTCTTCACATTGTCAATTGGATAATTTAATCCAACTTTTGACAATTTAAGTTATGTATCTTATTGATTTCTAAAAAAGTAAAGCCGATTTCATAATTTAAATTATTTTGAATGAGCAGGATCCGTGTCTCGGCATTGTCTGGGGAAATATAAAATACCGATTTTATTTTATTTTTTTAAATAAATAGTAGAGTAAAAAGTAAAAAAAGAATCAGAAAAGAACCCATTTCACTGTAAGTAATTTAGGTGATTAAAATAGGATTTAATAACGTAGCCAATACAGAATATTCCCGAAGAAACTTTTTATTTATTTATTTATTTTTATTTTTTATTTATTTTAAAAAAAAATTTTTTTTTTTTTTTTATTCCTCTTAAGAAATCCTTCTAGACTGAGGCAATTTTAATTTTATTTGAAGAACGGTATTTTCCACAAATAATAATGAAAATAGGTTTTAAATACGGTATTTTTGTAAATAAAGGAGTAGAAAGTGGACCTTGGGTTTACTTTCGGCATCCTTGTAACTCTCGCTTCCCTTATTTTGTCCTTTAGGCCTCACATTCCATGAGCAATGTTTCTGACAAAGGGGGATTTGGTTTGGTTTGGTTGTTTTGTTTTACAGCATATCAACACTTTTTGGGTTATTTAATGCGAAATCCGGTCATTTTGGTAAAAAGTTTTTAAGCTTCAAGTTCTTTATATGTTCAAGTATTTATTCATGCCATTTGGTTGAGTGTAAGGGGGAAGGGAGGGAGGAAGGGGAATTGTTTTTTGTTTTGCAGAACATGATTGAGTTTGGCAAAGAGAAAAAGAAACAACAAACATCATTGTTTCGTGCATTTCAGGTCAGGAAGCCGATATCTTCAGACAGCCTGATCTGGTAACACCAAAAGACAAAGGGGGAAGAATTGCTATTTTCTGCTCCAGAATCTATCCATCTAACACTTTTCGTTGGCTAGTTTTTTACCTTGAAGTCGTATTTTGTTTAGCTCCTTGCATCAAGGGTCTTCATGCCTTGTTTGGAGCGATTTCCATAAGAAAAAAAAAATTCAAATTAAATAAAAGAAAAAAAACAGCAGAGTAAGAATCAATATTTTTTTTTAAGTTCACCATTGAAAAAATGCGTTATTTTGTGAATGCTAAAAATGTACTTATGTGTGAATGTATGTGGTCATCTATTCGTTAAAACCTAACCCAGAATGTTTACAGAAAGTATAAGCAACGGTCATTCAAAATGGCCAAATGATATTCCCTTAATCTGCAAAAGGGAACGATTGTATTATGTATTGTATTATGTATACACTATTAAGAAGGCCAAAATGGAATAATTTAGGTGATTTAACCAAAATTCCCTTCTATTAAGAAAGAGCTCTCTGTAACTGATTGCGGTGAGAGTAGATAAATAGTAGCGAGTAAAAATGGTTGCCACCTTCTCTTTGGAAGGTTTATTTGAGAGAGTCCGGTAACCCAGAGAAAATGGAATAAATATTGAAAAAAAGATGAAATGAATGCATAATTTCTGGAAACACGCATGAGGGCTTAGCTTAATTGGATGGTGGAACAGATTTGGATATGAAGGCTTTGGTTATTATCTTATGTTTTAATGCAGGCAGGAAAAAAAAATCGACTTTTACTTTATTATATAGATAAAAGTAACTTTCATAGCCAACTAGAGAATGGACTTTCTACTCCCGGAATCAAAAAATATATCTAAATTCCACCACGTGTGAATTTACAAACTGCCCATCTCTCTGTTCTTGAGCTAAAAACCAGTCGAACATGGTCCGACTGGCTCTCCATCTTAGCATGGTATTCACAATTCTGACGTGGTTTCTGTCAGATGCCTTTCATGGTAGTAGTTATCTTGAAACTCTCTTTACGGGTCACAACTATATCTTCTCAGATACCATCAAAGTAAGGTGTATTATACATCGCCCATGCATATCTCTGTGTTCAGACTGACAATACATGTATTTTCAATTATGTTTGGGACAATTAATATATACTTTTCCATTAATAACTATGTTTGTGATTTTCACCCCTCTTTTATGTGTTTCATGTTTCGTATATCCCTCATGTCTATCTTTAATGAACCATCTGTGAGTATATATATATAAATTGAGATAGTTACCAATAAAAACAAGATCTTGTATCAAGCAAAAACAGCTTTTTTTATAGCCATACAATCAGAGCATTAGTAATTACAAAGTCTGAAGACAAATGAATCTTCAGATTTACAGAAAAAAATAAGACTTATTTTTACAAAAAAGCATCCATGTGGAGAATGTCTGGAATCACATATTAGTGATGTGAGTAGACATTTTGGGAAGAAAATGTTGATTATTGCACTCTCGTCATAAATTGAAATTAAGGAACTGGAGTTACCTCCCCTTATAGTTTCTCTTTTTATCCGTTAGGTGTCGCTCGGCCCTGACTAGAAGGAACTCTCCCCTTTTTCTCTCTCTCTCTATCTTGCTTTCGTTTCAAACGAAAGTCAATAAAAAATCAGTCCCTGATTTTTAAGTGTAACCCTGTTTTATGACTTGTTCTTAAAAGATAAGCTGCTTGCTTCAACACCACAAGGTAGGATCATTTTCAATTCCTTTATTATTATTGATGTCGTGTTAATTTCTGCAACAAAGGTTATGGGCCCAGAACATTTTGGAAGGATTAAAAAAAAAATTTTTTAAAAAAGGATAACCACGTGTGTTACGACGGCCATTTTTTTTTGCCCGGAGAATCGGTTTTTGTTTATCGTGTTTTAAAAAGAACTCAAAAAAAAAAAAAAAAAAAAACAACTATGGAAACAAAATCGAATATTGTATCGCTGAAAGGAGCAAATTATGCTACCTGGAAAATACAATGCAAAATGGCACTAATTAGGGATAACTTGTGGAACATTGTCAACCAAACTGAGACAGTACCGGACTCTGTTACTGAAAACAATTCGTATCAGAAATATTCGTCACGGAGGGATCGTGCATTAGCTATGATAGTTTTGTCTATGGATCCGTCACTACTATATATGATTGGCGACCCCGTGGATCCGACTGTTGTATGGAAAAAGCTAGCGGACCAGTTTCAGAAGAAAACTTGGGCTAATAAATTAGCTTTAAGAAGGAGACTTTTCTCTCTCAAATTACGAGAAGGAAATCCGGTTCAAAATCATATTAAGACTATGACAGAAATCTTCGAAGAGTTATGTGTAATTGGCGACTCTATCTAAGAGGAAGACCGAGTTATATATCTTTTAGCTAGCCTACCGGAGTCTTACAATATTTTGGTGACGGCGTTGGAAGCAAATGCAGAAGTCCCAAGCTGGGATGTAGTAACAGAACGGCTGCTATACGAAGAAACAAAAAGTAAAAACAAGGATACGTATAGTGCTGAAACGAAGGCAATGATGTCGACACATGTGAAACAAAGAGAGCCGCTGAAGTGTTATCAGTGTGGCAAATATGGACATTTTAAGCGTGACTGTCGCGTTTTTCGTGGACTGGAGAAAACTAACAATACTTCTTTTAAATGAAGCCACACAAAAAGATACATGTGTAACATGACAAAAAATAATGCAGACTCCAGTAGCTCGGAAAATGACGGCGTTGATTTAATAGCGCTTAATGCTGTCTTCAATAGTCGTGAAGAAAATAAGTGGATTGTGGATTTGGGTGCAATGTGCCACATGTGAAACGATGCCAAAAAATTTGTTGACTTGGAAAATTTTAAAGTCGCAAAAGAAATAATCCTTGGAGATGGATACTCAGTGGAAGCTTTGGGAAAGGGAACACTTGAAGTGTGGATGAATATATCTCACAAAAAATGGCAAAGATGCAATTTATATGAGACTCTGTATGTGCCTAAACTTTCATTTAATTTACTGAGTGTATCCAAAAGCACAAAATCTGGTAAAAAATTCGTTTTTTCAGAATCCGGTTGCAAACTGTTTAATGAAAAAGAAAACATTATTGCTACAGCTACCAAATTCGGAAGTCTCTATTATTTGAACTGTGAGGAAAAACAAGAGTCTGTCCATGCAGCAGCTACATGTTCAAATAATGATACAAGAGAGGAGATTTGGCATAGAAGATATGGTCATCTCGGAGCAAAAAATTTGCAGAAATTAGCGAAAGAAAAAATTGTGGATGGATTTGATTTTGATGTGACAAAAGAATTAAATTTCTGCGAACCATGTGCAGATGGAAAACATCATCGTCAGTCATTTCCAAAAACTGCTGGAAGAAGAGTGAATGAATTGCTCAGACTCATACATAGTGATGTGTGTGGAAAAATAGAGCAAAAATCGCTCAGTGGATGTGAGTACTTTGTCACATTTATTGATGATAAATCAAGATATGTTTGGATTTACATGCTCAAACACAAAGGAGAGGTTTTTGAGAAATTTGTTGAATGGAGAACCATGGTGAAGAAGTCGAGTGGGCACAAAGTCAAAGTGCTAAGAACTGACAATGGCGGTGAATACACTTCCAGAGATATGGAACTCTACTTGAAGTTCCTAAGACACCTGAACAAAATGGAGTAGCTGAGAGGATGAATCGAACATTGGTAGAAACAGTTCGAGCAATGTTGTCTGATTCAAAGTTGCATAAAAGATTTTGGGCAGAAGCCTTATCAACAGCTACATATGTTCGGAATCGAAGCCCGACAAGTGCAGTGCACAGAATGACATTATATGAAGCATGGACAGGTTATAAACCAAAAGTGAAACATTTGCGAGTGTTCGGATGCAGTGCTTATGCTCATATACCAAAGGACGAAAGACATAAAATGGATCCTAAAGCTAAGAAAAGCATCTTTCTTGGATATGGCACTTGTGTTAAAGGATATAGACTGTACAACACCGAAAAATCAAGAGTCTTTTTCAGTAGAGATGTAATTTTTGATGAATCAAAATCAATAGATGAACGAAAGAATAATGAAGAGAAAGACGGAGACAAAAAACATTCTGTCACTGAAATCGAATGTCAGAATATCAGTGAGAATGATGATGACAACTCACAAGAGCTCACAGTGCTACGAAGATCGACTAGACTGAGGAAACCTCCAGATCTGTATGGTGAATGGGCCACCATCGTTCATGAATTAAATGACCCATTAACCGTGAAAGAAGCTTTTTCCAGTCCTGAGAAAGACAACTGGAAGAAAGCCATGGACGTAGAAATTGAGTCACTTCGTACAAATGAAGTATGGGACTTAGTTGAGCTGCCTAGTGAAAGAAAGGCTATCGGTTGTAAGTGGGTTTTCAAACGAAAATATGATGTTGATGGAAGTTTGGAAAGACACAAAGCACGACTGGTAGCTCAAGGCTTTAATCAAAAATATGGAATTGACTATGACGAGACATTTTGTTCCGTTGTAAGATTTGAGTCCATAAGAACAGTTATTGCATTAGCAGCAAAACATGGCATGAAGCTACATCAGGCAGACATTACTACTGCATTCCTTAATGGGGAGCTTAAAGAAACCATCTACATGAAGCAACCCGAGGGGTTTGAAATACAAGGAAAAGAACATCTTGTCTGTAAACTAAGGCAAAGTTTATATGGTCTTAAACAATCGCCAAGATGTTGGAATGAAAAGCTGGACAGTCAACTGAAAAAGATGGGATTCCAGCAATTAAAAAATGACCCGTGCATCTATACTCTATCTTCAGAAGGAGAGATGTTTATAGTTGCTGTCTATGTTGATGACCTCATTGTGGCAAGCAAATCTCCAACACATGTCAAGGAATTTATGAAGAAATTATCAGAGAAATTCAACATCAAGGACATGGGAATATTGCACTACTTTGTAGGTGTTAAAGTTGTTTATCCAAAACCAGGAAATATTTAGATTGGTCAACCAACATACACAGCAGAAATACTGAAAAATTTTCAGATGGAGAACTCAAGACCTACAACAACTCCATGTGATACTGGAACGAAATTGACAGACGCGGCTGATGACAGTGAACTGTTTAATAGAGAGGTTTACCAATCAGCAATTGGAAGCCTACTATATCTGTCAACAAGAACGAGACCAGATATTGCTTATGCTGTTGGCATGGTTGCAAGATTTTGCTCCCATCCTACAAAGAAACATTGGACTGCTGTGAAGCATATTATGCGATATTTGAATGGTACCCGAAATTATAGGCTACTATACAACAATGACGTAATGAGCAACATCACAGGATATTCAGATGCAGACTGGGCTGGTGATCTGAATGATCGCAAATCTACTTCTGGCTACTTGTTTAAACTGAGTGGAGCTGCCATCAGTTGGAGAAGCAAAAAACAGACTTGTGTAGCATTATCTACAGCTGAGGCTGAATATATGGCACTAGCAAGTGCAGCACAAGAAGCAGTCTGGTTGCAACGTCTTGCTTGTGATCTTAATGAAACCTCGGTTGATTCAATGGTCATCTATGAGGATAACCAATCAACAATTAGCATGGCGAAAAATCCACAGTACCATGGACGTGCTAAACATATTGATATTAAATTTCATTTTATCAGGGAACAAGTGGAAACCAGGACAATTCAACTGCAATACTGTCCAAGCAACGATATGATTGCAGATGTGCTGACGAAAGGACTCACCGGCGCACAGTTTGAAAAATTCAGAGAACTTTTGGGTGTCAAAACCTTAATTTAATTGTTTGACAGCGAGTGAGAAGGAGTGTTGATTATTGCACTCTCGTCATAAATTGAAATTAAGGAACTGGAGTTATCTCCCCTTATAGTTCCCTTTTTATCCGTTAGGTGTCGCTCGGCCCTGACTAGAAGGAACTCTCCCCTTTTTCTCTCTCTCTCTCTTGCTTTCGTTTGAAGAAGTCAATAAAAAATCAGTCCCTGATTTTTAAGTGTAACCCTGTTTTATGACTTGTTCTTAAAAGATAAGCTGCTTGCTTCAACACCACAAGGTAGGATCGTTTTCAATTCCCTTATTATTATT
Source organism: Sepiola atlantica (assembly GCA_963556195.1). Classification (NCBI taxonomy): domain Eukaryota; kingdom Metazoa; phylum Mollusca; class Cephalopoda; order Sepiida; family Sepiolidae; genus Sepiola; species Sepiola atlantica. The sequence continues at coordinate 77,828,134 of OY744539.1, read as the reverse complement.
GATGTCGTGTTAATTTCTGCAACAGAAAATTCAAAGAGGAACTACATAAAAGAGACTAGTGGGAGTTGAGAATCCTTGCATTTAGTTTTAGAAGTTATGGGAATATTTCTTTGTGGTGGTCATTTTTGGTAATTTAATGGTAGATTTGCTAAGATCACGGGTCACTTTTCAAGTGTTTGTAGTGCTGAAAAGCTCTCAGAAAGAGGAAAGTTTCCTTGCTCAGATTGTGGAAAGGGAGTTTGGTGCAACTTAATTTTCATGGTACTTGTAAGCATTGGGTACACATGAAGTGCAATGGAATTACAGGTAGGTTGAGAGATGATAATCAGTTTGTGTGCAAGAATTGTAAAACAATGGTGGTGGATGAGAACTCAGATTTGGAGAAAGTATCAGGAATGTGAATGGCCAACAGCAAAAACGCTGAAATTGAGATGAATTTCCCAAGTGTGTGTATGTAGGGGGGGGGGGGGGGGGGTTCATGATTAAAGGTTAGTAAAAAAAAAAAAATAGTAATTACTTACCCTAAGTCTGAGTGCCCCCCCCCCACACACAAAAAACTCTTAAAACCACACATAATCTCCTAAAAAAGTAGACCCCCCCCTCAAAATGTACAGAATGTATCTTCCATAGCAAACAACAAAAAAAATTGGTTAACAGTCCTAAAATGCTAGAATGACCCGGAAATGGGATGGGAAGTCATTTTAAATTAAATTCATGGGCACATGTTCGTCTTTTACCATAGTCCGTTTTTCACAACTTTTTACTGACCATTTTTTTTTTCTTTTTTCTGGTGTACACTTACCTATCAGGCTGCTAGAGAATTCCGGGGTTTTTGGAAATTTTTTTTCAAATATTTTACATTTTAGTAAGGGGGATCAGTTTCTAATGTTAATTCAACGTAGACTGATCCCCGTCTTTTTGACCATCTCAATTAAAAAAAAAATCTTTTTCGGTGTACAAATTACCTATCATGTCAGTAGAGAATTCCGGGTTTTGGTGAATATTTTTCAAATATTTGAGATTTTAGGAGGGGGTATCAGTTTTGACCATGTTGCATGTGTTGTTCAACGTTTTTTTTTCGGTGTACAATTACCAGGTCGCTAGAGAATTCCGTTTTCTAGGGGGGGGGGGGGGGTCTTTAAATATTTTAGATTAACCATTCGGGGGAGGGGGGGTCTTTAAAATGTAAAATTTTTTTTTTTTAATTTCCAAAAACCCCGGAATTCTTTAGCAGCCTGATAGGTAAGTGTACACTGTAAAAAGAAGAAAAAAAATGGTCAGTAAAACGTTGTGAAAAACGGACTATGGTAAAAGACGAACATGTGCAAATCTGACACCCCCTCTAAATTCTAAAGTAAGTTTTTCTTCTTCCTGACAAGTTTTTCAGGTTGTTCCTACATAATCACCTAAAAAAAAAGTAGAATGTAAATTTTTTTTTAGCAAAGCAATCTACAATGCCTTTTTTTCATACTGAAAGTATAGACTGATATGTTTTAACTTCATTTTTGTTTTTAAATTCGTTAAATTCCATTAAAATAAGCTTTGTGTAAAAAGAATGTCCAAAGTTATTTTGAAGAAATAAACAAGAAAATAAAACAAGGCCGTTAGCAAGAGAAAGACTCCAAGTGCGTGCGTATGTGTGTGTGTGTGGGGGGGGGGGGGAGAAAGTCATTCTTTGATGAAACAAGTCTTCTACCTTCCCCTTGCCTGCATCGTGAATCGTTTGAAAATATGGCATGAGAGAAAGAAAAAACAAATCAACGAGAGAGCGAAAGAGAAAAAATAGGAAAAGCGAAAGAGAGATAAAATCAGCAAAAGGACAAAAAAAAACAAAAAACAAACAAAAAAAAAACAAGATGTAAATCTCTAGCAATTTGGCAGAAATCAGTCTTTGCTCCCCCCCCCCACCCAAAAAAAAACCCACTGCCTTTTCCGAATTCAAAGAAAAAGCAGAATTCCACTTTTTCTGGTTTACGAAAAAGCAGAATTCTGCTAAAAAGAGGAGGTCTCACATGGTGCAGAAGTTTTATTATCTTGGCGATATCATTGGAGCACAGGGAGGAGCTGGTGCTAGTGTGATGGTAAGAGTTAGGAGTAAATGTAGTAAGTTCAGGAACTTGCCATTACTAACTAGCTGAGTGTTACCACTATCGACCAAGAGAAGAGTCTATCAGGCATGTGTACGCAGTGTGATTATGTATGGAAGTGAAACCTAGCCAGTGAGGGTTGAGGACATGCGTTGCATGGAGAGAAATATAAGCATGATACAAATGTGAGTCTTAAAGACACGCTTAGATCTAATGACCCTCAGAGGAAGATAATATCTGGACAGTATAGGGAGATGTGTGCAGAACAGGAGACTGTTGGTATGGGCACATTGAAAGAATGGATGAAAATTTCTTGAGTTAGTAGATGTAAACCAGTTGAGGTATCAAGGTCAGTTGTCAGGGGAAAGAAAACATAAAAAGAAGTGGTAAGGATGAATTTGAGAGAAAGAATGGTAGATAAAGACCTGACCAGAGATAGGTAAGTTTGGAAGTCAATCTAAAATTTTCTATTTCATACTCTTCCAATTTTTCACATCTCATAGATTTTTTTTGAAAAAGTTTGTATGTTTTTCTTTTAAATCAATTGTTTTTTTTTTCCACTTTCTTTTCTTTCAAAGAAACCTAGTACACAATTATATTTTGTGTCATTTATTTCTTTTTTTGTTGGTAAATTCATTTTCAATCCAATATCCCTTTTCTGAAGGGAGGGGGGTAAATTCAGTAATGGAGGTAAAAAATATTAGTCATATTTTGTTGGTAAATTCATTTTCAATCCAATATCCCTTTTCTGAAGGGAGAGGGGTAAATTCAGTAATGGAAGTAGAAAATATTAGTCATATTTTGTTCTAAATCTTTAGAACATAAAATAAACAAATAAATTCCACCTTTAAAAAAAAAGGGGGGGGGGGAATAGTATATATTTTACGTGTTAATTTTCTTTTCAAAATAATCATAACATACATGAAATAAACAATAATTTTTTTTAAACAGACAACATATTTTTCTGTCCATGTGTATTTTTCTTAGTAAGAATAGAAGGCTTCTATTAAGCAGTCATACCTTTTTTCTTTTGTTCATATATGGTCCAACGTAGCCTTTCTCACAATGATATTAAGTTAAACTTAGTTTTGTTTGCAAAATGTTGAAAGATAAGCCAAAATTGAAATGTACTAGAAAATATACACAAGACAGATACATTGAAATTATATTACAAATAAATGGCTTACAAAATTTGAATTAAAAAAAAATTTTTTTTTTCAATATTTAAAAAATGTTTTGAATATTCTCCAGATTTCATCCATCGAAAGATCTGTTAGTGTGAAGTTTTTTTTGTGTGCTAATTCTTCTCATTGTCTTTTTTTCTAGCTATTTCCCATTACTTTTTCTTTATGATCAATCTTAGGTGACGGTCACAAAATAAATCCATGTTTAATATTCCTTTCTTGATTATGAAAGGTTTGGATTTTCTTTCTAGGTGGCTACCAGCAAACCCCAGTGAATGTTCGCCAGTTAACTTCAATTGACTACTTCAAAATCCATTTCCCCATAACTATCAGATGATCTGTTTGGCCAATTATGGCTGAGTATTTCTCGACCATATTTACTTTTTAACACCAGGTGATTGGGATCATAGCTTTACTGTTATACCTATATGGTCTTGAGCTTTCCTCACAAATGTATAAATTATCAAGTCTTATACTCATAAAACATAGTAATCCAAAGAATATCATTATGTAACATCAAGAATTTAGAGAATGAAAGAGTGTAAAAAATGGTTTGAATGAAAAGAAATAACAAATATGCAAATAATATCAATTTATTTACAATATTACAAAAGATCTTGTATTTTTCCAGGTTGATTTCTGCAAAATGGAGAAATAAAAACATTAAATTAATATTGAAACCAAAAACATGTATTGAAAAAAAAAAAAAAAAAAATTACTAAAAGAATTTAATATTAAAAAAGAGCATTTTCTTGTTAAAAGTAAATTTTTAGTGCCATGAAAAAATACCTTATTTTAATCCAATAACCATAAACTCTTCAGAATCTTAGCGCATTTTGAGACAAACACAAACTACTTGTTTTTGTTTTAATTAAAAATGTTTTATTTGCAGCAACTAACAATTTTATTTGCCTCTATTAAAATACTGCAGCATAAAATCACTTACTATTTTGACATTTGCCTGCTCAGCAAACCTCATTGTCGTCGATGGTTTGTGCAGGCAAACGACCAAACGAAGCAAGATAGTTAGTAATATTTGGTTGTTAAGTCAAAAATAAGAATAAAAAAGACAAAAACTACTTGTTATCAAAATACACTAATATTCTAACAATTTATAACTCAGGGATGTAAGGGGCCAATGAGAAAAAATGATGAATTCCCCAACCTGGGAGATCCCCTCCCCACGTGCATGTGAAATTCAACATAGAATGATCTCCCATTTCCGGACCATTCTTGATTTTTAGGGCAGAAAAACAATTTCTGCTATGGGAGATAAATACTGTGAATTTCTTTTTTTTTGGAGGGGGGGGGGGGGCATGTTGAAAAGTTAGTAAAAAAATTACTTACCCTACCACTAACCTCAAAGTCAACTGTAAAAACTTTTCTTAACGTTGCTATTAGCTGAAATTCTGAGTGGCATGTTTCCACCCCCCAAACAAAGAACATTGTAAAACCAAATTAGATAAAAAAAAAAAAAATTGCCCCCCCCCCCCCCAAAAAAAATGCACAGTTTATCTCCTATAGAAAAAATAAAAAGATTAACTGCCATAAAACACTGGAATGCCCCGAAAATGGGGACCATTTTACATTAAATTCCTACGTGAAACTGATCTCCCACTCTAAAATAACTTTTTCTTTTTTTCTTCTTTCAAAAAGTTTTTTTAGGGTGTTCACACATAATTGCTTAAAAAAGTAGCATCTCATTTTTTTTTCAGACTGAAAGTATGATACGTTTGAACATTTTTTTTGAAAATTCATTAAATTCTGATAAAATTAGTTTTTATGCATAAAAAAAAATCTTCAAAATTTATTTTGTGTGTTAAAAAAATTAAAACATTAAAAATGTTTGGTCCAAAAATGAGTGAATGGAGTGCGTTCTTCTCTCCTCAACTCGTGTCAAGATGATTTTCCAAGAGGAGACAACTTCAAGAAATGAACATTAAGAGAAAGACCTAAGTGCAAATGGAGGGGGGGGGGGAGGGTAAAAAGTCATTTTTTTGATGAAACTAAAGACTTCTACCTCCCCATCCTGAATCGTTTGAAGTATGGCAAAATTAGTGATTGATTGATTGATTGGGTTTTACGGCATATCAACTTCTTGGTTATTTAATGCCGGAAAACGTTTGTTCATTTTTTTTTTTTTTTGTTATTGGGGGGGAATTGTCCACAAGTATATGTTGAGAGTTGTTTTATAGTATAAGAGTGTTTAATTTGTTTTCATTTTAGAGTTTGTGTATGTTTATGTTTGAGAAAAATTTTTAGATGAGGGGCATGAGTAGGGAGAAAGTGGTTAAATTTTGTTGTAGATATTGACTTCTTTTAGGTATTCAAAGATTTTATTTAGGTTTGTTGGGAGAAAAATGTTGTTTAGTTTGTTTTCTTTGTAATACTTTTGTCGGATCCGTTTCAGGTCCACGCAGTTTGATAGTATGTGTTTTATAGTATATGGTTCCTGACAGGGTATGCAGTAAGGGGGTTCTTCCCCTTTGAGGAGATGGGAGTGGGTGATGTTGGAGTGTCCTATTTGGAGTCTTGTAAGGACAACTTCCTCTTTTCTTGTCATTTTGATGTAGGGGTTTTATCCTATCTGTTTTTTGATAGCGTGGAGTTTATTGTTGGGGAAGTTGTCCCAGATGTTCTGCCATTTGAGTTTTGTGTAGATATTGATGGATCTCTTGAGGTCTGTGTGTGGAATTTTAATGTTTTTATCTATAGGGTTATTGTGGGCAGTTTTTGCTATTGTGTCAGCTAGTTTATTTCCGTGGAATCCAGTGTGGCTAGGTATCCAACAGAGTGTGATTTCTTTGTTGTGTTTTATTTGGTTAAATTTTTCGAGTAGGTTTTCAATTAGGGGGTTGTTGGTCTTTTTGTTTTTTATTGCTATTATGGCAGATTGAGAGTCAGAGAATATGATGTGTTTGGAGTTTTTACTTTCCGAGACCAGGTCAAGTGCTAGGTGCATTGCATGGATTTCTGCATTGAAGATTGATGTTTCTTTGGGGAGATGTTTTGTTTTTTTGGTTGTTTTATCGATTATGGCTGCACTGGCTGTGGTGTTGTTTTGTTTGGATCTATCTGTGTAGATATGTGTATGTTCTGGGTATTTCTCTTTGATTTTTTCAAATTTTTCTTGGAATGTTAGAGGGTGAGTTGCCTTTTTGTTTAAATAGCAGAGGCTTAGGTCTATTCTTGGAGTTGCGATTTTCCAGGGGGATGTTTTAAAAGATGCTGTTTTGTGGATTTTCATTAGCGGTATGTTGGCTTCTTTATTTATGGTTTCCATTCGTAAACCGAAGGTTTTTATTCTGTTTTCGTTTTGTTGGAAGAGGTCTTTGTAGTTTGGGTTGAAGATGCTATTGTGTGCTGGGTTGGTAGGGTTAGCTTTTAATTGTGTGTAATATTTTAAGGCTAAGTTGTTGCATCGGAGTTCTGGAGGGGTTTCATTTGCTTCGATGTATAAGCTTTCTACTGGGGATGTGGGGAAAGCACCCAGTGCTATCCATAATCCAGCGTTGTGTATTGTTTTTAGTGTTTTTAAATAAGAATTTCTGGCAGATTGGTAAATAAAGTTAGCGTAATCAATTTTGGATCGGATTAGAGTTCTATATAATTTCAGAAGTGTGTTTGTGTCTGCTCTCCAGTCTGTGTGGGCCACGACTCGCAGGAGCTGCAATGTTTGGCTGCATTTTTTTTTAACGTAGTTTATATGGGTTATGAAGTTTAATTTTCTGTCAAAAATGATTCCTAGATGTTTGTTGTTCTACAAACGGTATAGTTTCACCATCAATATGTAAGCTGGGGTCGTTATGAAGTTTGCGTTATTGCAGAAGTGGACACAGTTTTGTTTTTGGAGAATTTGAAGCCATTTTCTTTAGCCCATTTGTTGATTTTATTTATGTTGTTTTGCAGTTTTCTTTCTAAGGTGTGAATGTTTTTGGAGCGGAAGCTAATTGAGCAATCATCTACATATAGGGAGTCACGGGTGTCATTTGAAAGTTCTTTTGTGATGTTGTTTATTTTGATGTTGAAGAGGGTGGTTGAAATGATACTGCCTTGTGGTACACCCTCTTCTTGAATTTTTTGGACTGATTTCGTGGATCCTATTTGTACTTTGAAGTTTCGGTTTGTTAAGAATTTTTTAATGAATTGTGGAAGTCTGTCTCTGAGTCCGAGGTTGTGCAAATCTTTTAGTATGCTATACCTCCAGGTAGTGTCATATGCCTTCTCCAGATCGAAAAAAACTGTCGTGACATGTTGTTTTCTGATGAAGGCTTCTCTAATGTAAGTTTCCAGGGTAGTAATGTGTTCTATGCAGCTTCGGGTTTTTCGGTATCTGCATTGGCTGTTTGCAATGAGTTTGTTTGTTTCCAGGTACCAAACTAAGCGGTTGTTGATAATTCTTTCGAAGGTTTTACATAGGCAACTTGTAAGGGCTATTGGTCTGTAGTTTTCTGTGTTGGATGTATTTTTCCCTGGTTTGGGAATGGAGATTATAGTGGCTTCTTTCCATGTTTCAGGAAATGTTTTGTTAGTCCAGATGTTGTTATATAATTTGAGTAGGAGATCTAGTGATTTGGAGGGGATATGTTTCAGGAAGCTGTAATGAACTTCATCTGGTCCTACAACTGAGTCATGTGACTTTTCGATGGCAGATTTCAGTTCAGTTAGTGTGATTGTTTCATTGTAGGGTTCATTGTTTTCTGAGGTAAAGTTTATTTTGTATTTTTCTTGACTTTTTTTTGGGGATTTGAAATTGTTTGCTGTAGTTTTCGGATGAAGAGTTTTTGAAGAATGTTTCAGCGAGTTGGTTGGCAATTGCTTTTTTTTCGGTAACTTTGGTATTTTGTACAAGATGTTTTGTTGGCATGGGATTGTGTTTTCCGGAGATTTTCCGGATCATTTTCCAAATAGTTTTTGGTTTAGTGGAAATGTTTATTTTTTGGATGAATTCTTGCCAGCATTTCCTTTTTGTTTCTTTGATTGTTTTGCGGGTTTTGGCGCGTTGTTGTTTGTATTTGATGCAGTTACTAGTTGTAGGCTGTTTTTCAAATTTCCTTAAGGCTGCTTTTCGTTGTCTGATGGCCTTTTTGCACTCTGAGTTGAACCAGGGTCTGTTTTTCTTTCCAGGTGAGGAGTTTTTGGGGATGCTTTTTGTTGCTATTGAGATGAGGGTTTGGGTGAAATCTTCCATTCTTTGTATTTTGTCTTCTGTTAGTTGTTCCGTACAAAGTTGTTGGAATGTGGTCCAATCAGCTTTGTTGACGTTCCATCTGGGTGTGTGGTCTTGGATGTTGTTGCTAGTGTTTATTATGATTGGATAATGGTCACTACCACATGTATCTTGATGGGTGTTCCATGTGTAGTCCAAGAAGCTGGTTGGGTCGCATAAGGTGAGGTCGATAGAACTAGTTGATCAATTTGATGGGTTGATATATGTCGGTTCTTTTTGGTTGAGGAGGCATAGGTCGTTTTTGTTGATCAGTTGTTCAATTTTGTTGCCTTTTGCGTTTGTTTGTTTGCATCCCCAAAGCGTGTTGTGGCTGTTAAAATCCTCTAGGAGGATAAAAGGCTTTGTACGTTGTTTAGTCAGGTTTTCCAGTTCATTTATGTTTATTTGTTCATTTGGAGGTAAATATATTGAGCAGATTGTGATGGTTTTGTGTAGTGACATGTGTTGCAATTGCTTGGAGATTTGTTTTGATCGGGAAATTGCTTTGTGGGATATCGTTTTTGACAAGTATTGAGGTGCCTCCATTAGCTTGGAGGCCTGCATTATGGATGTAATGATATTGTTCATAGTTTGGTGTTCTGAAATTGCTATCGTTTTGTAGGAATGTTTCTTGTAGGCAGATGATGGCTGGGTTAAAAAGTGAGATGAGTAAGAGTATTGATTTACTCCTCTCCAGGAGTTAGGCACAAGGCCAGTTTTTATCTTACTCCCACAAGTAAGATGTGACCCAAGGTCGGGTCGGGAAAGTGGGGTTTAAAAATTGCCTGGGCAGCCCCGTCGGCATTCCCCGGTAGGGGCGCCTCAGGCAGTAAGCAATAAACTTACTCCTTCCCAAAGAAGGGAGGCGACCCATAGACCGGCGTAAATCAAGCCCCGAAGGCCAAGACAATACCAGTCTATGGGGTGCAGTATCCATCGGAACAGATACTACACTTTGATCTTAGCCAAAAGGCCAAGTAGACGAGTAAGAGTAGTTCGTTGTAGTTTGGTTTTATTCTTCGACAGTTCCATTGGATGATATTGTTTGCTTTTGATGGGTGCATTATTTTAACGTCATCCATCGGCGCTTTCCATGAGTTCGAATCTATTTTATGTTGAGATTGTTGTTCTTGGTTTTGATTTGGTTGTTGACCGAGATCTGTCCTTTTTTGAGTTGCGTCCCGATTCATTTTTGTCGGGTGGGATCTTGTTTACTTTTTTCCCATGTGGGTCATTCTGTGTTAATTCAGGAGGCCCCATGGGGCTTTTTCCTTCTGTGCTAGTGGGGATTTTGGATTTTGATTGGCTTTTTGGTTCAGTTGAGTCTTTATCTTTTATTGATTGGAGTTCATTTTTGGGGTTTGTTTTGTTCAGAATATTTTTTATTTCTTGTAGTAGGTTTTTCATTTCATTAATGAGTAGGGATATATCTTCTAATTTGATGTTGGTAGGACTTGCTTCACACGTGTGGCAGCGTGTTTGGTTAATATTTGGAATTTTTTTTTTTTGTTATGTCTGCGTAATTTGGGTTTTCTATTATTTTCCTGGCTTCGGGAAAGGTTATATTTTTGGAGTACTTAGTTTTGACGATCTCCTTTTCCCTTTTCCATGTGCTACAGTTTTTTTGAGTTTGCGTAGTGATTTTGTTTGCAGTTAGCGCATTTAGGGTCTTTTTTGCAGTTTATATGGGTTTCATTTTCCCCACATCTTTCACACACTGGTGAACGTGTGCATCGATCCTTATGGTGCCCAAATTTGTGACAGTTGTGGCATCTGAGGGGGTTTGGTATGTACGGTTCGACGTTTAATTTTTCATATCCAATTTTAATTTCATTCGGTATTTTGGGGGTTAAAGGTAAGAATATATGTATTTGTATTTTTGGTTTCTTCGTTTTTTTAATTTGTATTCTTTGAACTTTTATTACGTTTTCAAGGTTGGATTTGATTTCTTCTAGTGGACATAAGGACAGTTCGGAGCTTTTTACAACTCCTTTCGAATAGTTCAAGGTTTTATGAGGGTAGGTTTTTATTTTTAAGTTGTCGAAGTGTTTCCACTTTAGGATTTCTTCAGCTTGGTGTTTGTTTTTTAGTTCGATTAGTAGGGTTCCATTATTTAGTTTTTTGACAGTTTTTGATTTTATTTTATTAGCCAGTATTTTTTCGATTTTAAAGGGAGCTAGTTGCGTCAATGCCATTCCCGCTATTGCTTCCATGTTATCAGTTTTTTGATTTTGCTGCTTGGAGCATGGTTCCTTCAGCATTGCCCTCCACTTGGTTATAGGGTCTTTTTTGGGGGATTTGTTTTTGTGTTTCATCTATAATTATATAGTATAGTTTTCATCATCCTTGCTCCCCAACCACCTCAGAGCCCAATATGGGAAGTGCTAGGGGGGAAACCCATTCGCCCTAGCACAACAGGGCTACAAGGGATGATATACACAACGTTGTTGTAAACATTGAGCACCTATTATCCTTTCATTCTGCTCCGGGAAGAAGAATGTCAGGGTTGCGCAGCCATGTCATGTTTAGTATCAACTCATTGTTTGACCTTTTGCCACCGCTTGTCATTAATGTTGTACATATAATGAGGCTTGACGTGACCAGCCGATTGATCGGATCAGGCCTCTCCGACCGACCGACCGCCCGTCTAGCCCAGGTAAGGGCCAAAGTAGAAAAAATGTTGGAGGAAAAAACTGCTACCAGGATTCCGTCCTTAGGCATCACGGGTCGCCACCCACGCCAACAGTTGGCCCCAGAAGGGGAAGGGAAAATATTGTTTTATTTTCAAATCTTTGCAGATAAGACTTTAATTTGCAAAGGAGAGGTGAAAAACAAAACTTAAATGTTTGGTGCATTTTTGCAAGGAAGTCGGTGTCTTCAAACAGCCTGGATCGGTTCCACCGAATGGCAAAATTAACATTTCCAGAGATAAGAGAAAGGAAAGTAAGACAAGACGGGATATGAAGAGGAAGTGAGAAAAAAAACAAGAAAAGAGTAAGAAACAGAAAGAGAAATAAAATCGAGATAAGACAGAAATCAGCTTTTTCTTATCAAAAAAGAAAAAAAAAGAAGAAAAAAGGCAAATCTAAGTCGAAATCCACTTTTTCCGAATTACAAAAGAAATTTAGTTCCGTCGTTTTGCAGTTGTATACAGTACTTTCAAATGTTCAGTTTTTCTTATTTAAACTGTCATTTACGCTGATCGCTTTTTCATTGTTATTTTGATTCTTGTCGATTTTATTTGTACTACTTTATTTTCATTTTCTTTTTTTCTGTTCAGATGCAGCTACATTTTTGGTTGTTCTCACGGATGGATTGAGGATTGATCCATATTTTTTTCCTTTTTGTTCATTTCCTACTTTCCTTCCAAAGTTGTTCATTCTCTGTTCTTGTAATTTTCAGCTTTTCCTTTTTTTCGATGTCAATTTGGACACTTTAAAATCAAGCGACTCTGGAGCTAAAGTTCAAGGTAAATCACTTTTATATTAATTATTCTTAGTAATATGCATAATATTATGAGAGTTAATGTCAATTAATGGTGTTTGCAGCAACCAGAGATAGAAGTCTTGGTTTGAATTTTCTTCTTCTTCCCGTGTAATGCACAAGAAAATACACATTATTCCTCGAATTGGAATGTTATTTATTTCATAGGCGCGGGGGGGAATATCTTTATATAGAAAAAGCATTTCTGAAAGACAATTTGACAAAGCAAAAATGTTTGGAAAAAAAAAAAAAACAAGAAAAAAAACATACTGACAAACTTGTATTAATCAAAGATAGTCACATCCCAATTTAAATGTATTAATTCTAGTGGAAATGGACTTGTTACCTTAAAAATAATCAAATGACAATAACATCAAACATGACGAGTTACTTCCCTTAAGTTTTCTCTGTACATCAAGGATTGGAGAGAAGACTGGTGACACCATCCAACATGCTTAACACTTTCATGTGAATTCATGTTGAAAACCCATCATCACACTTGCATACTTTTAGTAATACAGAATTTCTATTATTTTAAATGTATTTGATGTTATTATTAATTCATAATTTAATATATACATCTCACGTAGAATCTAAGTCAATCACGTTGTAACTTCCATCTTCATATGGATGACATTTATGGTTATGAGAGTTTGAATTACCTACTAGAGAGTTTGAATTACCTACTAGACACCATCCTCGAGTGTCTTCGGTCTCTCCGTACAGGGGTTTGTCAGGACAACCTGACATGAGGATACTTTATCCTAGAAGTAAACCCTGACCAAATACTCAAACTAACATAGTATTTGAAGCCTAAATAAGATCCCCTCGACACGGCTATACACTGGCTCATAGGAGAAATGATGCAGCTACCCTTGTAATTTTACCTTAAGTAACAGCACTTAGCCGGATACTCCACCAGACGAGATGAATTCTTGTCCTGGAATCCGGTAAAACCAAGAGACCACAAGAAAGATATACTATAACATAGTTAACTGGTCAATTGGGGAGAGGAAAATTAATGTTCTTAACTTCTTTACAAACTTTTGCCAGGTAAAAGAGAACATTAATGGAATATTCGAATATCTATGTATCTCATATAGAGATCAAATGTTAGCCCCAAGAAAGGGCCTCTTGATTTCTGAGAACTTCGACTAAAGTAAAATGAAACAAAATGGAGTGATGACTTATTCAGGATATTTTCGCATTCCTTCAATAATAATCATAATTTGTACTTTGATTTTAAAAGAGAAAGTAAATAAATTAGAAGATGGTTTTAACTGCAACTGACCTTATTTTTTTTTCTTAAGAAGCCCAAGTTCTTTTTTTTCTTGATAAGTCGGCCTGAAAAGAAAGAAAAAATAATAATCAGAAATTAAGTAAAAAATATATTTTAAGAAAATCTTTTGTATGTCATTGGTCCAACTAATTGTTTTGTATGTCATTGGTCCAACTAATTGTTTTGTATGTCATTGGTCCAACTAATTGTTTTGTATGTCATTGGTCCAACTAATTGTTTTGTATGTCATTGGTCCAACTAATTGTTTTGTATGTCATTGGTCCAACTAATTGGTTTGTATGTCATTGGTCCAACTAATTGTTTTGTATGTCATTGGTCCAACTAATTGGTTTGTATGTCATTGGTCCAACTAATTGTTTTGTATGTCATTGGTCCAACTAATTGTTTTGTATGTCATTGGTCCAACTAATTGTTTTGTATGTCATTGGTCCAACTAATTGGTTTGTATGTCATTGGTCCAACTAATTGGTTTGTATGTCATTGGTCCAACTAATTTATAATCTAAACATTATGCATAAACAGTCAATTTAAGAAAACCAAATAATTTACATTTTTATCAGCAAGAGTTTGATTTATTAGAGCAGGTGAATTAGCTGACTCTTCTTCATGTTTTTTGGTATTTAGGATGCTGTCAGTGTCTTGCACTACAGGGTTGGCAAAAGTAGGCAACGTCCTACAACTGCTCACAAGGGTCCACATCAGTCAGCTTGTATGCAGTCATATCGCTTCTTACGCACTCGAATCAGATCTTCCTGTCTACCGCACTCCTTAGTGACCAGAATTGATGCAAACTGTACAGTGCCGAACCACCTGAGATGCTGAACGTGTAAAGCTTCTGCAATCTCACCAATGCCAAGTTTTCAGTGTGTGAAAGTTGGAAAAAAAAAATCTGTTGGAATGCTGAACAGAAGTGATGTATATCAAGACTTTTGCTTTGTTGCAACGGTGAACAAAGATGACGATTTGGCGTTCGCCATTTCCGCTCTAACGGTTTCCTTTTCCTTGTTCATTTGTTCACCGTTGCAACAAACTAAAAGTCTTGACACACATTACATGTATTCAGCGCTCCAACAATTTTTTTTTTAACTTTCACTCACTGAAAACATCGAAAAGGCCCATATTTGAGGTTCGCCAATAACCGGTTCCTGATGAAGCATGATTGATGAAATAATTTCTTCCAGTTTGCAGCCGCACATCCACTCGATCATGGCAAGATTATTACGCCGAAGCGGTTGCAAACAATAATCATTAAGCAATTATCATATTCAAACTTATCTTTAGGAAAACTAGATGATAAACAATATTGGCAGTCGCCATAAACAAAAGGTAAAACATCAATTGGTTATTTTTCTAACCAATGACATTGCTGTATTTAGATTGTTCAGACTATTGCTCTCATCTTGGGTGTTGTTCTTCTGTTTCGGCCGATATAACCTCTGACCTTCAGGTGTATTTTGATGATGGCTGTTATTGATGAATACTGTTAAAAATGTTCGGGTTTTTTTTTTACACGCATAATCATTGTTAAAATTTCAAAATCTGTGATGTACTTACGAAACAGAAAAGAGTGTTGCGTAGATTCCATTTCTGTATTAACTCAGGTCCGTACCGATTTGGTATTAAATTTTTTAAATTTTGGTTTTTGAGATGAGGATTGTTCAATCCTCATCTCAAAAACAAAAAAAATTTAATACCAAATCGGTACGAACCCAAGTTAATACAGAAATGAAAACTATGCAACGCTCTTTTCCGTTTCGTAAGTACATCACAGATTTTGAAATTCTAACAATGATTATGCGTGCAAAAAAAACAAAACTTTTTTCCCCCACTATTCACCAATAACAGCCATTGTCAAAATACACCTGAAGAAGGTCGGAGGTTATATCGGCCGAAACATTGTGAGAACAACACCCAAGATGAGAGCAATAGTCCGAACAATCCAAATACATATCAATCCTCATCTCAAAAACAAAAATTCTATGACATTGCTGTCCACAACATTTGCTTTTCAAAAAAAAAAAAAATAAATAAAATAAATGCTATAAAAAAAAAAAAATGCAAAACCGAAATGGTTATAATGAACTGATTATGACAGTGACGTGGCTGTAAATCCAACTTACCCATAACGGAACATTTTGACAGATTTCTTGCTGGTATCTGTAAGTTCCTTGTCAAAGGATTTGGTCTTGACTTTCTTTTTATTCTTGAATTTATCTGCAAATAAAGAGAAAAGACATTAAAAAATAACGTATAATATTATACTAAATGTGAGTTTATTTCCCTAAGGCCTTTTTCCTATATACTTTTTAATAGCACAAAATACATAAAATATTTCTTTAGTTCTGGAATTGAGTTATGTTTGAAAAGAAATGTTTTAATTGTTCTAATATAGTGTACTTTATAATCACCTGAATAAGTCAGCCATTTTGCTCTTAGCTATCTATGAATTTCCCTCACCTCTATCACTATGTTGATTGAATCACTCTAATATTTTTTAATGTCTCTGTAAGCATTTAAAAAAAAAGAGTGACTCTTTCTTTTAACGTGACCATCTAATTTACATACATGCTTGTGGTAATTACACACCACAAATTAGATAAAATAATATCTGTTATTATTATAATTATTATGATGCTGCTGCAAACATCTGCATTTCAAACATGAAGACAAATGATACAGACACAAACCAGAGACAGTATTGGAAAATGAAAATCAAAAAATCCCCTGAAACATGGAGGTACAAACAGACAAACTCATCCAAGTAAGGAGACCAGATGTGATAATAGTCAACAAGGGAAAAAACCTGCCAAATTGTAGATTTGGCCGTCCCAGCAGTTCGCAGGATGAAGATCAAGGAGGTAGAAAACCAAAGAAAATACATGGAACTTGTTAGAGAATTGAGAGAAATACGGAACATGAAAAAAATCACTATAATACCAATAATTGCAGGAGCACTAGGAACAGTGCCGAAATACTTGGAAAAAAGACTAGGAGAAATTGGAATAAAACGGAAGATTGACACCATACAACGAACGGCAATGATGAAAACAGCCAAATTTCTAAGGAAAATCGTTAAATGTGGAAACCAACCAACATAACCAATAAACGCTAACCCGCCATCAATTATTTAAAATAGAAAAAGAACAAAAAATTCGGAAAGAACATCACACGAGCCAAAGGAAAGTGAACATTGATAGAAATCCAATAAACTGACCCCCCCCCCCCTCCAAAAAAAATGCAGATATACACACATGTATGTGGTGACCTTGACTGGTACCACACAAAATTGTTGTGAAGGATACATGAAGGATAGAAAGATCGAGGAGGGAGAGCACTAACCAGACCTCCACTGGAATGGTGCAGAGAGTACTGAGACCTTGGGGAGGCTTATTGCTACTCAAATTCAAGAGAAAACCAACACCCGTTGCCAATGAGAAATCAATTGCGATAATTCAAAATGATTTACAATGGTTATTGAAAGAGGTGGGGAGCGCTGGAAATCTGTGGAAACCTGTCACTCAGACTTCAGGGAACACCACTTGTTTATTATCAGTGATTGCTCACTTATAATGACTTATGTGAACTCCTTTTGAGTAAATAATTAATAATAAGGAAGATCCTGTTGAAATTCCAGTTGCTTTTTTCATCTATCTGCAAAAATTTACTGCTAATAATATTTCCCTTGAAATAATAAATGTATGTCAGGGTTAATATTAAAAAAAAATTGTCTCTTCTTCCATAAAAATAATTGTCATTTTCAGTTAAATAATAATAAAACGAATATGTTTCTTTATTTATTTAAAATTGTAACAATTTAAAACAATAATTATCTTTCTTCTTTCAGTGAAAAAATAAGTGTCCGCTAAATATTATTTTAAATAAATAAAACAAGTTTTCACCTTTTTATTTAGTTTATTGTAACAATTTAAATTGTTTCTAAATAAATCCTCCTCCTTCTTACTGTACTAATAATTGTCAGCTAAACATTCTTTAAATAAATAAAAATAATATACTTTTTGTAAATGTATGTATTTAAAATTGTAACAATTTTATGTGGTAAAATTAAATTAAAATAAAATAAAAAGAATGCAAAGAGTAGGTTGCTTAAATCGACGGAATGACAAAATTCTATTTTCAAACAATTTCAAAATGGGTAAAATCAAGATCAAGAAAAACCTTTTCAATTAGTTAGCTCATCTCATGATAGGGAAGAAAATAAATACATTTGTTCAACACACACAGATGGGTGGAATGCAAAAAAAGCATTCATGTAATAAAAAGCAAATATTCTCAACCTGAACTTAAGTATTTGGATGCCTGATTTCTTCAACTTTTAAAGAGCCTTTCAGTGAGTATTAGCCTAAACTTGTAAAAATATTTGGTGCTTATGCATATCAGCCCTGACATTGAAATATTTAAAGAATGTATAAACTTTATTATGTACTTACGTGTTAGCTGAAAATAAGATTGTACAGAAAAAATTACGCAAATTCATCCAGTAGTTATTTAATTATAAATAAAAAACGATTTTAACGATTTTATCACTCGGTAGATATTTTCACCATTTTGTATCTTAGATTTTCTAGTGGTCAAAGACGATAACTCATTTTCACGATTTCGGGGTTTGTTTAGAAAAAATGTCAAAATGTACGTAAACTCATTTTCTTTCTTTTTCTTATAATTAAATAACTACTGGATGAATTTGCGTAATTTTTTCTGCACAATCTTATTTTCAGCTAACACGTAAGTACATAATAAAGTTTATACATTCTTTAAATATTTCATTGTCAGGGCTGATATGCATAAGCACCAAATATTTTTACCTGGTTTTAATTTAAACCATAACTAAAACTTGATTTTTATATATAAGTAACTTTTCCATGAAAAATACTTTTTTTTTTACAAATGAATTTGATTATTCATTTTCTAGATTCAGTTGTATTCATAACATAAAACAAAAAAAATCATCATATTCGGTTTAATGTCCATTTTACATTGGATAGCTTTAAAAAATTGACTTCCAAAGTAACCTATCTCTTTCCCTCAGGCCCATTTTTATCACTTTTTCCCATGTTTTTCTTGGCCTTCCTCTATGAACTGACCCTGCTATCTCAACAGTTCTACATCTACTAATCCAAGAACTCTCATCCATTCTTTCAGCGTGACCATACACCATTGAAGTCTACTCTTCTGCACACATCTCCTATGTAAACATGCACTAGGCTGCACGTTTAGTGAGTTGCATGTTTTTGGTGCATGCAAATAGCAGACTTGCTACGGGTGAGAGATGTTCAGTCAAGAAAAAGAGGGCACAAAAGAAATCGAAAATATCTCTGATTTGGAGTTTGACCACCCAGAATTTTATTTCTCTTCAGAAATAAAATAATTTATCCTTAAACGAGGATAGATACTGAGAGCAACCTACTTGAGAAAAATAATGTTCATAGATTGTCTGGAGATGAGCCCTTTTCAGTGGACACTGGCTGGCCGTTATCTCTGGTGGATATCTTAAGTAGTCATTCGCTGGGTAGTCAAATGGGGACGACTGAGAAAGACCGGAATCTAAGATTTCCGATGAAAAGTACATATATTCCAGCCTAGGGGAGTTAGAGTCGGCATTCCAGGGTGTGAGTCAGTCAGTCAGGACGTCTGAGACTCGGTTCAATTTGTGTGCTCTTAGGCTCTAAACTAGAAATCTCATTTTGCAAGTCTGCTATTAAACCTAAGAAAATGAGTGCCATCGTAACTTCCAAAGAAAAATAACCCTTATCAATTGTTTTTAAACTGGAGTTATGGTTTTATTATTTGGAGTGAGAATCTTTTTTTTTTCAGCAGCACCGACTGAATTGAACAACTTTCGACAGATGCAGCGAGCTAACGATCACGGCTGGATGCACACATGAATGTTCATACCTATACTGTCAAGATTTTGTCGACTTAACATAAGTAACCACCAGAGTCGAGAGGAGATCCTGTGGGAAAACCGGTATGATTTGAATCTCTAAATTTATGTTTTTCCAATACGGGAACTACTTAAAGCATAATCGATTAAAAAATAATTAGTTATTGATTAAAGTAATAACATTTACTCACTACTATACTTAACAATCGTTGTCAATAAAACTGCTAGAAAGTAAATATGACAATGGCTATAAAATAAAGCACTCACAAAGAGGCTGATTACCTTTCTTTGATGAAACTGCACAAGCCGAGACTCGTTTTTGTTTCTGGGATTTTTTGCTGAATCGAGCCGCGCACTGTTGGACTTTGTGCAACTCGTACTGCACACGATCTTCCGGCTGAAAAAAGAATTGGAAAATAAAACTTTAATAATCAACTCATAAATCTTTTTTGTTCAACTTCAGAAGAAAATAGCAGTTGAAACATTGTGGGTATAACCATTAAAGGAGGTGGTGGTGGTGGGGAATTGCTTCACATATGTGTAGATAATAGCTATAATCATTTATCTCAGAAATTTACACCAAAATATTCTTTGAATTCATGATCTATATTATGTTCAAAACTGGGGACATTTTGTGTTTATGTTACAACTATAGACTGACAGATTTACATCAGCAAACCATTAGATCATATGGTCAGAGTAGTATTGTGTGTATTTAAACAAACATTGTTGAAAGAAACGGATGTCTAATAAGGGTCGTTTTGTTCCAGAGATCAAACAATTTTTTAGATAAAGAATAAAAGGGAACATCTTGAATTCATCGTTGATTTATTAAAGCTTTCGACTTAATGTAACTCATCACTGGAGTATAGCGGATGTCTTGTGAGAAAACTTGTATGATTCACATCAGCAAACCATTAGATCATATGGTCAGAGTAGTATTATGTGTATTTAAACAAACGTTGAAAGAAACGGATGTCTAATAAGGGTTGTTTTAAAGTAATAACATTTACTCACTACTATATTTAACAATAGTTGTTAATAAAACTGCTAGAAAATAAAGATGACAATGGCTATAAAATAAAGCACTCACAAAGAGGCTGATTACCTTTCTTTAGTTTTTTTCCAATATGGGGATTAATTAAACATGAGCATAATCAATTTAAAAATAATATTTAGTCATTGATTATTCTTTTTCATTTATTTATTTGTTACTATTATTAATAAACTGGCTGTACCTATCTGACATTGGCCGGAATGCAGTGAAGTCATTTTAGATTTTAATTTTTATGTTTGCACATAAGGTAGAAAACTCCAATCTAAAATACAAGTTATTCCTTTTGTTGATTTATATTTTCAGGTAATTATTTAAAAATGTTTCATATTAGCATTCGTCATGACCGGATTAATTAATTTAAAAAATAAATTGTAGTGCGGTATGTTATTATATTGCCAATAGCATGGTACAACAGTCAGCTTAAATGATATTTGGATCTGACTTTGAAAATCCGACAAAATAACTTTATATGTTAGACCAACACACTATGAATCTTGGATGTTTCCTTTATTCTTTCCCAAGAAAGTATAAAAGTTGTTGATCCCTGGAAATAATCATAATAGTTTTTTTTAGTGTGAAGAAGACATAATGCAAACAATCTTACAGTTTTCAAGGATTTGGAGCCATTCATTTTCTGACCCTGTAATTGTTTTTGTTGTTTCTTTCTACCAGTTGCTTCTGCTCGTTTGTCAAGTAACGATTTGGCTGAAAATAAAGAAAAGACATCATTATTTTTTTTTTTGCATAATTAATGCACCTTTTTTTTAAATTTAGTTTTTATTATAAAAACGAAGTTAAAAAAAAAAAACAGATTTGGTTTGGTTTGGTAGTTTTGTTTTACGGCATATCAACCCTTTTTGGGTTATTTAATGCCGAATCTGGTCATTATAGTGAAAGTTTTTATGCTTCAAGTTCTTTATATCTTCAAATGTTTAATCAGGGTTTTTGGTTTGGTAGTTTTGTTTTACGGCATATCAACCCTTTTTGGGTTATTTAATGCCGAATCTGGTCTTGTTTTCTTCTCTTTTTTGTCTCTTTCCCCTTTTAATATCTGTTTCTATTTAACCCATAGTTGGGACCCTAACAGGTACTACCACTCCGGGTCAGGGTGGACCTGGGAGCAATGGTAATTAAGAGGAGGCTCCACATTCCCCAAAGTCCGTAAGCCGGATCTCACCATCGGATGTAGTTTAAGGTCATATCCAGGACCGGGAGTAGGGTAGGAAAAATAAAAATAAAAAAGGGGAGGGAGAAAGGGAGAGGGGCTGTTGTTTTTGGTTTTGGTTTTGTAGAACATAATTAAGTTTTACAAAAAAAAAAAAAAAAAAAAAAAAAAAAAAAACGTCAATGTAGGTGAATTTCGTCTCAGGGAGCCACAGGGCAGCCTGATCTGGTATCACCAGAAAACAGATTTGGAGAAATGATTTGTTGAGTTGTTAGTGTTAAGTAGTAAACCTAAACTATATAAAAATTCATGACATTTTTTTTTGATTAATGAAAGTTGTATGAGTAGTCCTGTGATTAGTCCACTTAGATTTGTCAAAATTCCAATGAATCCTGCGCACATTCACCAGATTTTACTGCTTCAGTTTTGAGTCTGTTTTATAAGTAAAAATTATGAGAAAGACAACTGATGAATGGATGGAAAGCTTTCTTTGTTGAAATAGCCCCCCCCCCCCCCCCCAATTCTGTTTACATTCATTTCCAAGAAGAATCTACATTAGTTTCTGAGCAAAACATTGAAAATCGTTTACAGTCAGTTATAGAATAGCAAAATGACATTTTTTAATCTAATATATAAAATTATCTTGTCGGATTTTCAGAGTTTGTCATCAATAGCAATTTACTATTTGATTCGGACTAGCCAATTTTTCTTTCTTTCCCTTTGCAATAAAAAAATGTATTTTGCATCAGTTTCTTGTTTAAAAAAATTACTTATTCCACGTCAGCAGATTTTTAAATTGGAGACATTTTCTAATAATGACCTGAATAGGTACAAAAAAAAAAAACTGATGTTATTAATAAAAAAATAAATCTACCTTTGTCCGTTTTCACATAAACAATTATTTGTTTTAAAGAAAAAGTAAACTATTTATTACTTAAAACTACCTGCATATACATAAAATTAGTTAAGATAATTTGATTTTGAAAACCTAACATATTGTTTTCAAGAAATGATACAAGCAGCCTTCGGTGTCATTTTTTATGAAAGCCCACCAGACCAAGAAACACTTATTATTACTGTTTAGTTTTATAAACAAACAATACTTTTCCTCTCTTCAAAAAGGCAAATTTCTGCTAATTAGCAGAGAACTCAAATCTTTCAAAGTAGTCTGTTCACCAAACTTGACACCAGTACAAGTTCCATCCAATGTGAATAAATAAAATTCCATTTAAAGGAATCTTTTTCAGCCAACATCTATGGATGTATGAGCAAACGAAGACATCTTACAAGTTTTGCCTTTGCACATCACTAATATCCGAGAAAAAGGCAAGATCCACATGCATTGCAAATTTACTTTTTAACGCTCCATAAAAATCTTTTAAACGGTTAATATTCAGTTTAATAAAATACAAGGAATGTAATTTTTAACACTATAATCACAAATTCTCACCTGATAATGGATGGCTACTTCAACTTACCTGAAAAATAAAATTATTATTATTATTTCAAAGTTTGTGCTTACTTTTTTCTAAAGTTCTTTCCTTTTTCGTTTGAAACCATTTTCTGTCCTGTTCATCAGTTCCTTCCAACATATTATTCATTCTGTTCACTTGCATTTCAGACAACTGCAATTCTTTCTCTTCTTTCTCCAGAGTTTCAACTGCTTTCACGTCCGGCTCAAACATACTAATCTTGTCTCGATATTTATTAATCACTTCTACAAAAATACAAAAAATTAGAACACATTTAGTCAGTTATTCAAAGTTGTTTCAAAACTCTTCAGTCATTTTCAGATACACATTAATAATGACTTGGCAAATTCCATATCAACGTTCAAGATGCATGCCACATCGTTTTTTCATTATAATAAAATTCTATTTGTCACATCAGAAACAGAAATTTTCTTTTTTTTCTCGTTGCATTTTCTTTTTGTCGGGATTACATTAAATATTTGTGGTTTTAAAAAGTAATTAAGTTAATTAAAATGTTATCTGCCATTTAATTAAATATAGGTTATTGGCTTAGTTTTTTTAAAATTTAAAACCCTCACTTAGAATGCCCCTATGAATATGGCCTCTACATAGCAGCCTCTTACGTCTCAGTGGCAATGTGACTTCTAAGGGATGAATATAAGTGTAAAAAACAAAAACAAGTCAATAAGAAAATTCGGAAGCACACATTTTACCTTGGGGGATAAGCCTCGCCTTGATTGGAGCGCGAGCCTTCTTCACAATTTCTTTCAAAATTCGTCTTTCATCTTCTCCAACCAAACTGACTGATCTGAAAGAAAATATTTTGAAATAATAATAAAGTACTCTGAAAGTGTAGGACCTCCACAACGTTGTCTGATGAATCCAATTCGGAATCTATTGCAAATATTCAAATCCATCAATGTTTTACTGAATCTACATTTTCTCAGCCATTGATGACAAGTTTTCATTTTTATACTAAATAGCCCAAAAAGATGTCAAAGGATGGCTTTTAGTCTAGCTTTTGTGGAAGATTTTTAGAGCTTTCTTTGGTGGAATTTAGGCTAATAGTTTTGAACCCCTAAGTGTTTATACTTATTAATAGTGGTAGTAGCAGTAGTATTAAAATTTTGACCATCCATCTTATGTACTTGCCTCCCCATGAGGGCACAGTTAGACACAAGGTCGTTTTTTTTTTAATGTGTGGGATATCCAGCTCCTCAAAAAGGGGCACTCTGGCTGGTACAAAAATAAGAATTGCTCCAATCAAGAAGGATTCCTCTTCAGACTTAGCACAGAACAGATACTACACTTTGATCCTAGATTTTGTCAATCGTGCTTCATATTAAATTTTATAGTATCTTTTCCAATAGTTTTAACTCACATGTTTATCATCAGTAGTAGTAGTAACATTAATATTAGACTTCTTATCCTCTCCACACACCCTCTATGACACATCTAGAGTATCAAAGGCATTTCATGTCATATTTGGTATAAATCTGCCCAATAGTTATGGAGCCTATAGGTATTTACTGTTTTTAGCAGTAGTATCGGTATTTTAACTCCCTTATGACACATCCAGCATCTCAACGACGCTTCATGGTACATTCGATGCAAGTCTATCAGCTAGCTTTGGAGCTGATAAGTGACCAATAGATATACAGAAAAATGGCACAATTAGAATATAGATTAACGACAAGACAATTGATATATAGATGTTTAGTCTTTAGTAAATAATGGTGCTTCAGATCCAGAGGAATCCTTTAACCCGGATCCAAATGCATTATTCTTTAGAACTTGTCAGTACTAAATCGGTAATCATTTTGAAATACCAAGTGCTGTATTCCGGAACTATTTTCAGTGTCCTGAACTTTTTCTTGCTATTTGACTCAAGCAGAGGAGAGGTGTGATTAAAGATTGCACGACCCTTGCTTCACAATAGACTTACCACTCAGGCATCCTTACAGAGGGCATCCATTGTCTCTTAAGACTGAATGGAGGCCTCTCTCTAGAAATCGTGCAATATTGAAAGAATCCTTCAAACAAAAGTTTCCTAAACTGAGATGAAGCCGTAGAAATAAAGAAGTCTCTTGAACTGCAACAGCTTACCTTCAATTTCTTTTAGTATAAAAAAAGCAGAAGTGATAAACATTGAACATCATGGTATTAATCTAGTTTAAAACATGGTGAGCCCCTTCACTCCTCAAATATTTGTTTTCTTCCTTTGCCATATATGAAACTATCGCCTCTCACTAAAGACTTTTTTTTTTTAAGAGTTTCCGCCCCACACCATCATCATCCATTTTATCATCATATTTCCCTTGGTCAGGAGTCTCATGTTTCCCGGCAGCCTGCAATCTCAGTCTCCACATTAGGTGGTTTTGAGG
This sequence comes from Sepiola atlantica, assembly GCA_963556195.1. NCBI lineage: Eukaryota > Metazoa > Mollusca > Cephalopoda > Sepiida > Sepiolidae > Sepiola > Sepiola atlantica. Next base: position 77,802,891 of record OY744539.1, on the reverse strand, counting down.
ATTGATTCCGTTCAAATTCCATTGTCTAAGTTCCTTGTAAATGGCTGGCATCCAAGTTTACTTGGGTTGCCCAACTTTCCTACAGCCTTCCACCTCACGGTCTCTGCATTTTCTTATCCAAGAGCCACTCCTCAAAACATCATGAAACCAACTTAGCTGAGTGATTGTCAAGAATTAATTCAGCTCAGGAGATAATTACTTAGAAATAATATGTGCAGTTATTTAACCCTGCAGACTAGTTTGTTTGTTGTTTATTAAAGAGAGGAGAAGCCAAAGTGATTGGCCTTATTCAAAATGTCAGCTGTTATTGCATGATCTGTTCTCTCACGCGAGTCGTGTCTTTTTTTTTTGAAATTCACATACTCCTGGCAGACATTTTTTTGAGAAAAACAGTAGCAATACCATGCGTCACTTCCGAGTTAGAATACCCAACCTTATCGACCCTAATAATCATTCACATCCCATGGCAGACACTGTTGCACTACTTTTATTTTGCAAAATGGCACGATCGTAACTTAACATAAGATTTCATAATCCATGACTGTGGCTTTAAATACTCAAAACATTCTATTGTAGGTAATTTTCATTTAGTTAGACCTACCGATTCTTTTTTTTTCTTCTTTTTTTCTTGTTTTATTTCTCTCCAAAAATTGTAAACTTTATTATAAACATTTAACAAAATTAAATGATACCGCCTCATCTCCAAGATTTTTTGCTATTCAATTTTTATTTGGGGAATTCAGGTTTCTATATAAATTTAAAAATAGACCCCGTACTTGATTTGTTTTTAAACCAGTGTTCAGCCAAAATAAAATCACTTACAAACAAACGGGCGCAGTTTTCAAAATTTCTCTTCATAATTTGAGAACTTGGTGCTTAATCGATATAGTTATTCAAAATCTTTTTCAAAGAAATCAAACAAATAATTTAGAGAGTAAGAGGAAATTCCTCAATAAATATGAACTTTAAGGGATAATTTTACATTAAACTTAGATAGCAAACTGGATTAGCATTCAAGCTATGCGGCGCTACTTGAAAATGTTTGTTTAAAAAAACAAGTTGAATCGTAAAGACACTGAAAAAAAATAATCTGTTACATTTTTAATATCACTAACATAAACAAATCGAAGACTATGCAAAGGGAAATAACTCTGTATTATGCTACAAGGGAGCTAACTCAGTCAATAATAATGCAAAGAAAAACCTTTATTTTTTTCATTTCGTAAAAAGAAAAAACTTATCCTTGTGGGATAATACGAACAGAGTTACTTCCCTTCGCAACTGGTTAGATTTGATTTATATCAACAAACGAGATGTTTCTTCAGCTTTTATGAATCAACTTGCTAAAACTTAGTTTATTTATTTTTTTCAAAAATATAATGGTTTTATGCAATAAGTTTTAAAATATCGCTGACTCACATTTTTTTTTTAGAACTTTCCTAACTGAAATCATTTTTTTTTTAAATAAAGAAATCCATGCTTACCTGCCCTTTTTCCCTGCTCTTGCTGTTCTGCCCACTCTATGAACATAATGTTTCAGTGTGCTGGGCATAGTAAAATTTATAACCTGCAAATAATAACAAATATACAAATAAACAGCATGAGAAACAAGGTAAACAACAACTAAAAAAAAAGGATCTGATTATAGAAAATAGAAATAAAATAGCTAAAAGCTGAAGATGTTCTAAAACAATCACCAACAAGCAAGAAGAAGGCAATGCAAGAAATAGCAAACCAAACTCAAATAGTGAAAAATTGTTTACTATTCTGGCATAGTACTAAAAAAATGGGTGCTTCTGCATATCAACCCTGACATTGAAATATTTAAAGAATGTATAAACTTTATTATGTACTTACGTGTTAGCTGAAAATAAGATTGTGCAGAAAAAATTACGCAAATTCATCCAGTATTTATTAAATTATAAGAAAAAGAAATGATTTTACGTACATCTTGACATTTTTGTAAACAATGGAGACCCCCAAACCCCGAAATCGTGAAAATTAGTTATCGTCCTTGCCCACTGGAAAATCTAAGATACAAAATGGTGGAAATATCTACCGAGTGATAAAATTGTTTTTTATTTATAATTAAATAAATACTGGATGAATTTGCATAATTTTTGGTGTACAGTCTTTTTTTTCATCTACCACGTAAGTACATAACAAAGTTTATACATTTCTTTAGCTATTTTATTTTTAAGAGCGGTCTAACATGTCAGGGTTGATATGCAGAAGCACCAAAAAATGTATGGTGTCTTTGTAATAATTTAGATCAAGCATTATTTTTTTTTTATATATAAGTCACTATTGTTATTTTCATAGGTGATCGACTGAGCTTCAATCTTTGCCCCAGTCATTCACAACAAAAACTTGTTTAGCTACAATCACTGTAAATGATTTTCCTTTTTTCCATTGTGTACCTAAAACTTAATGGAACTTCCACGAGCAAAGTTTCTTTCCAAAAACTACCCGTTTGTGGGGTTGCTTCCCAGCTGACCCCCAACATGGTCGTTTACATGTCCAATGTTTAAAAATTCTTGTTGACCTGTATTCTTAAATAATCAAATTCAAATTCTGACCAGTTTCAACCATCATTACTCATGCTCACAAACACAGTAACCCTTATCCTTGAGTGGATTTTCAGCCTTTATAAGCGATGACTCATTAGTACATAAAAAAATATCTCAAATTTTGCTGTCTTAATTCATTTGAAATGATCAACGCACTGAGAAAATCGAATATAGGTATTTTTAAAAATTTAGTTAATTAAAAATGCTGCAAAATGTCTAGTCATCATAGCGATCCATTGAGATGGATATAAAGGAATTAAATCAAAATATTTTTTTTTGTTTAGAACATTCCTCCCCCAAAAAAACTATTAAAAAAAACCTGGCAAATCAGAATCAAATATTGATTTTGTACAAAGAAAGCTATTGAATATTCGAGAAAGACTCGTTTTACTTTATATATTAGATAGAGGAAATATAATATCTCTTGTAAATGATTTATCGTATACAATTAATTGAAAACTAGTTGCTATTTTACCCATGGCGGTAAAAAAAAACAAAAAAAAACGTAGGTTCACACCTTTCCCAAAAAGGTATTAGCATGTAAATAAGCACAATAGATCTGATATGATTTCCAGAGTCTACAATGATATGTGCTAGGCCAATCATACACTCCTAAATGTATATTGAATAAGAACTTGTATTTATGCTGTCGATCTTCCTCTTATGTGGAAAGATCTTCTTCGGAGACAAGTTGGCTAAAAATTTACAGTTTTTACTACCAAGTACAAAAAAAATTGTATATTTTACTCAAATAAATAAACAGAAATTAAAAAAAACTATTTACCGTTTTTACACCCTCAATATCCAAACCACGTGCAGCCAAATCGGTTGCTAACAAGACATCAATTCTGGATTCCTTAAACTTTTTCAATGCCTCAAGACGCTTAAAAAAACAAAAACACAATTTTATAAATATTAATGCCTCATAAGAGTAAAAATGCTTTTTGATCTTTAAACATAAGACGAAAAGTAAAAATATAAGAAACTTATGAATGTAAAAATGTGTATTGAAAAATACATTTCTAGGCATGGCCAAAAAATAATTACAAAAACGATTTACGTGAACTTTTGATCTCTTATGAGAAATTCAAAACCCTATATTTACATTTACTTTAATATTTTGGCTAAAGAAGAAAGTATAAAATTTATGAAAAAATAAAAATAAAATTTAATTATATGGAAAAACATTAGATACACATCTTGTTTCAAAAAACAAAAGAAGAAATGCGAATATTAAATAAAAATAATTAAAAACTGTTTTTAAATTAGTAATTATTTCAAATTTAAACTAATTCTGATGAAGTCTTTCAAACAAGAAAGATGGAGTATTAAGCTATCTGCATGGGTTGATTTGACTGCATTGTATTGGTATATCTATTTTTTCTGTTTGTTCTCAGAGATTAATAGATAGATATAGAGAGATTCTGATGATTAAAAGTTACCATATGATTTATGCTAAGCTGAATAAAAATATTAAGCATAAAATGGCAACATCCCTGCCACAAAAGGTTCTTATCAGAAGAATATACTAATCATTTACAGCAGTCTTAAAAAAGTTTAAACTCTGGTTGGTGTTACGACCTGGAAAAGTGTGATATTATGTCATATTATTGTCCAGACGTAATACAAAATATTTATATTTTTGTCAGAAAGGTTTGGCTTCAAAAGGGAATTTCCCGAATTCTATAAAGCTATTTTTAACAGGGGAACAACACAAGGACGAGATAATTGGAAGGAATAGATCGACACAAAGCAATGATAAAAAAACGAACAAATAAATGTATTGCAGCAACGAAAAATTAAAAAAAAATTAAATAATCCAATGCAAAGTAAGAATAATGAAATGTTTCTTCCAGTGAATTCAAGCAATAATAAAGTTACTCCAATACAAAATATTCTCTTTCTAGTGAATTCAAACAATAATAAAGTTCACTTATCTCTTCAACAAATCATCTTTCTTTTCTTACAATATTTTTTCATCGTGTCACTGAATATTAAATCCTGATCTCCCTCATCAAGAATCCGTATTTAACCATTAAACCGTTTTTATTCCCCCCCCCCCAATATCCATACCCGAGATCACACAAATGACATTTTTCTGCGATGCAAAAGCCTCAACCTTTTGGTACATTTCAGCATGATTTTTTTTTTCCATAACTGCCATCCGATCCTTCGCAATCCAAAACATGTGACACTTTGCTTTGAAACTCTCAACCTGACTCTCCAACTTTCTACGTCTCATTGATCCAACATCATCCGCTTGACTGTGTCTAAACAAAAACAAATCAACACGCCAAAAACAATAAAAGTGTGGCTGCTAAAGCCTCCAGTTTCTTCTTTTTTCTTTCCTTTTCTTTTACTTCATAAGATCACTCGCTTGCCTTCTCTTCTTAATCCCAGGCAGTAACGAAGAGAAACCGGTCGCTACGTACCAAAGACACACCTCCTCATTACTCTCCCCCTCCCTCTCTATTATAAGTACACACGTACACAATAAGATATGGAGTAAGAAGGACAGCGAGCTATTGTGTTATGCGTACTTTGCCACCGCACACGTACATGCAGCCTTTCTTTTCCACTGATAATTTTGTTTTGATTTCAACTTCAGTAACTCTATTAATGAGATTATATATTTTATTTTACATTTCCAGCCAAATGTTCAGTTTCTCTTCCTTTTTTAAATTATTATTCACGCATTGGCATTTGCATGTCACATTGGTAAAACATGTCAATTCTTGAACATCAACATTGCCTACCTAAGAACTTCCGTATGAACAATTCAAATATGGCAAATGCTCACATGAAGATCAAAGAAAGTAATTCACTGACACACTAAATAAAGCCCTCACTGATGGCTGTCAACATCTGCCCTACCACATGGGAATAGACAAAAAGGAGAGAAACTGTTAACAATAGTTTTAGGTCAGTGTATGCTAGCTTGATCGCTAAAGAAAGATGTCAATAGCGCAGAGAAAGTAAGCAATCAATCAAGAACAGACAACATTCGCTGCCAGGACTTTTCAAGGGATAGATTAGATTTGTCAGCCATTTACAAACATACTAAACAAAGAATGATGGAATGGCTTTTGTCAATGTGATGGACACACAGTGTGACTTAATTTGAACCTAATATTTGGGTCAATACCTTATGTTAAATTCAAGTAAATAATTTTTAGTGAAATAGAAATTAAATCAAAATAAGATCTTAAGGAAGAAAAATCTCACCTGAGCTTGTGACAAATTTCCATGCAATTCTCCGACATTGATTCCGAATAAGCCAAGAATGATGTGCATACGATGGGCTTGTTTTTTGGTTTGGATGAAAATAATACAATGATCTGAGAAAATGCGGCTGACCAAAGCTGTGCAAGAAAACAAAGATTTCACATCAATAACAGACAAAATATTTTCAAAATTAAAAAAAGTTTATGTAACAAATTTTATACATCATAATAAAAATGAAGAGAGAAAACTTTCTGAAGAATTTTCTTACATCTCTGATTCAAATATACTGAAAATTGCAGATATTTAATACTGATAAAAAGGAAAGATTTTGACATATAAAGAAATTTTTTAACTAAGAATCATTTATTAATGATAAGTTGAAATTTCTGGACTCATTTTGCTATCTTGGCAATATGATCTGTGCTAGTGTATTAAGTTCCATCTTGCATGGGGCAAGTTTTGTGATGCTTCTTCTCATTTTAACCTGTTATTCATTTTCACTTGTTAGGATCAAATTTACAACAAGCATGTCCATAGTGCCATGTTACATACAAATGAATGCTTGCCTCCCACTAACCCTGTCTTTCTGAGGATACAGAAAGAATGACAAAGCTATTGTTCAATGGATTTGTGGTGTGTACCTTGTCGAGTTAGTTTCGACTCCCTGCTATTGAGACTTAAGATGACCAGACTGGAGTCAACTCTGGTTTGCAACCGCCTACAGTGGTATGGACATGTTGAACAAAGATCTGGTTGGATAAACAGACATACACATCTCAATTGAGGGTAACCGAGGAAGACTTGGAACGATTCCGTCAAAGATAACCTCAAGCAATGGCACATCAAAATCAATGTGGATGATCATTTTATGGAGAAAGTTACTTTGTGCCGCCATGGCCAACATACAACCCACATATGATGTGGAAGAGACATGTTAAACAAAGATTTCAGAACTAAACAATTCAGACATTTATTAAGTTTTAAAATAACACTCATAAAACAAATTGGACATAGGTATTTGAAGTTTTCAGGAGGGTTCTGTCCACATGGGTCACTTAGAGGAAGGGGGGGGGGGGCACGTAGATATTTGACACAGAGGGTAACGTAAAGATTCACTTACATTTTCTTCCCAAGTAATTTTATACATATGATATAAATTTCATCAAAATAGGATATATTTGAAGTTTTAAGGGGGTTATGCCCCCATAGCCCCCTTAGGGGTGCACGTAGAGATTCGGGAACACTTCTATTGTCTTCCCCGGTAAATTTTACATAAATATACACTTTTCGATTTTACGTAGATTCTCTAACCTTTCTTTCTGTAGGGAACACACAAACAAACATCGAGTTTATATATATATATATATATAGAAACTTCCTTCCATTGGACACCTTATCGGCGGACATTTACCACCTGGATTAACCTAATATCTTTTTACACAAACTTTTTTTCACCCATCATTTTCTTAATATTTTTTCAAATGTTGAACTTTGGCTTTTCTATTGCCAACTTATCTATCTGTATAATTCCTCTGATGATAAGATCTCGATCTTTGAAAAGCCTTGGCTTAAGGAAAGAATAATACACATAATTTTATTACAGAATATACCTTGCATTGAACAATCGAAGTTTGAAATAAATTTGGACATTCGTGCTTGTTTATCACTCTTCGTCTATCTATCTATCTTTATATATATATATATATATATATATATACATATATATATAGATTACCTCAGCCAAGGTTATGTTTTACCCAGCATTTGTTTATTTCATAAAATAACTACATAAAATTTTCATGAAAATTTGCTGTTCATTACTGCTTTGATGGGATCAAAACCAGTAAACAAAAATAGGGCATGTGCATGTCACATGATTAAAAAAAAAAAAAAAATTCCTGCTATAGACACTTTTTCTTTTAAAGAATACCTTATAATTCAAATGCAAAACAAAAATAAATTAATCTTATTTTAAATAGAATGTAAATTTAACAAACAATTTTAGAAAAATTAAATCATTCCTTGATAATGGGTAGCATGCTAGTCGAAAGTGCAAGGTGAGAGACAAGCAGCTTGCATGGAATGCATTCCAAGAAGGCCTTGTTGGTGCAAGCATACTCAAGACTTGGAATGCAACCATCGTCTCTCACTTTTCATGAAATGTACAGCAATTTTTCTACGGAAATAAAAACTTGGTGATCTTTCATAAGAAAAATTAGATAAAATAATTTTGTAAAAAATTTAAAAATAATGTTTACCAACTACAATAGCTTCCCTGTCTCCTTCTCTGGATGGGCGTATTCGTATAAATTCTTGCCTCAGGCCATAGGCGACTTCTGTGTTTTCGTTTATAAAGATCTTCACTGGTTTATTCAAAGACATTGATGCTAGATCTTGAACCTGAAAAAAAAAAAATAGTTAAGTCAAAATAAATGACTTATTTTAAAAACAATTTTTCTTGAATACATTTGATTCACAAATGTTTAAAAGTTGAAAATATCAATTTGGATTTGAGTAAAGAAATAACATACATTTACATGCAAGGTGTAAACAACACATACAGGATTCCAGAATTTCCTGATCATTTGAAAAAATTGCCCCATTACACAACAAAAAACGTTTAAGGAAAATAAAAAAAGTTGTTCTAGACACCAAACTCTACCAGAACGTTGATTGAAATTCATTAAATTTCTTTACCCACACCATGAATGAAAGAAAGAATAAATTTTGAAGGTGAAGTAATGTGGTATTTGTGAGTGGTAAGACACAATAAAGAATGAATTGAATAAAAACGCTTCTGTAGAAATCAACAAATATAATTATTTATTATATATTTACAACTGAAGAATTACTTTATAATGAGGACGTAATTATTTGTAGTCATTGTGTGATACGTCCATGAATATTTGTCCCCAAATGTCGGCTACTTGGAATGCAAGGGATATAACTTTGTTTTCCAAAATGCAATTAATTTCAAGGGAGATAACAAAGGGCAAAGAGTTACTTCCTTTTTAAATATAAATTTGTTTAATTATTTTCCATCTAACAAAAGGAATGAAGGAATCCATAGCCCAAAATAGGTGTACATTGAATAACCAAGGTTCATCGCAATAAAGTGTAAAAGCAAAATAAATTCATTTTAATACAAAACAATATTATTAACAATATCGGATCAAGACTACAATAAGGACCCCAGTTCATTAACACAAGACGCGAGACATGTTCTGGAAGTCACTGGTGTCTTTCGGTTGACCTCGCAATACACGTGGTCGCTATTCACAAAACACTTGTAAATAAACCTTTTATTTATTTTAATATCTTCTAAAAGAAAACATGTTAATATTTTATTTGTTTTATTTATGGACCCTCTGCCTTAAAATAAATATTAACATGTTAAAAGAAGAAAAAAAAAATCCGAAATATACTGCATTTATTAAAATAAATAAAAGGTTTATTTACAAATGTTTTGTAAATAGCGACCACGCGTATTGCGAGGTCAACCGGAAGACACCGGTGACTTCCAGAACATGTCCCGCGTCTTGTGTTAATGAACTGGGGTCCTTATTGTAGTCTTGATCCACAATATCAAAGCAAAATTATATTCATATAACTTAATCTTACCTCATCAGTCATGGTGGCTGAAAACAACATGGTCTGTCGCTGTCTCGCACAAAGACGTATTACCTCCTTCATTTGTTCAGCAAAGAAAGTATCCAACATCCTTTTAAAGAAATTTAAAGTCTTTACAAATTATATTTATTTTAATCAAATCATAAAAACAAAAGTTATTTTAATCAAAATATATAAGGTGCATCTGAAAAATAATGGGACTGGTGTCAAATAATTCTAAATCAAAAGCCGAATGGTTTCTCCTTTCAAACAATTCTTCTTGAATCGAATATACTTTCCCACCATTCTCTGCATTGCTGGAAGGATTCTTGGATATGTAAAGTGTAAAAGAGATTTCTGTAGGTACTACAGAGTCAGGCAGCTGGCCTGCTGATATAAGCACATTTACATACAACCGAAATTCACATGTGCGGGTTGGAACAATCCCATAATCTAGTATTACAGGTTCAATCCAGATGGTCAGTACTCTATGTATTACTTTACAGGATGCTTTGTTACAACCCTCTTGATAGCCTTAACATCGTCAAAGGAGTTGCCTTGAGCTTGATAAAAAAAAAAAACAGAAAAGAGTCACATAGACCAAGATCAGGTGAATAAGAAGGTTGTTACAGTTTGTGCGATGTTCTTCTCAGTCAGTCAGGAGTTTTAAAGGAGAAACTATTGCTCGATGTTCAGAATGTTGTACACAGGTGAATTGATATGATGAAGATGCCCCTATTTACTCACCTTCCACGAGGGAAGAGTTAGACACAAAGGCCGATTTTTAATGTAGGAAAAATCCAGCTAATAAAGGGGGGGGGGCACTCTGAATTGGGGCAAAAATTTTAATTGCCTCAGTCTAGAAGGATTTCTCCTTCACTGACAGAGGACAGAAAAGATGAAATGTAGCATACAAAATGGACACCACACTCTGCTCCCTCCTCTAAAAAACAAAACAAAAAACCCTGCAATCGTTGCCGACAGCTAAGATTATACTTGTAATCCAAAAGATATCTTGTTAGATGATAACGCAATCTGCTTATCACTCTTTTGCCCATAGATCACACGGCACACTCCGTCCTGTAACTTTTTTACATATATCTCATACATCCTAAAATATACATGTTTTTTCTTTTATTTCGCAGACATAACTTGCAGATACTGTTTACCTTCATTAAAATTAACGATATCTACAAACAACAAATTTTCCTTTATTATTACAACGCATGCATATATTTGAGGATATTGTGACCGTCTGCTCCAAACTGCTGTCCACGTAAATTATAACAGATCTAAGCCAACACCTATATTTTCCGATTAATGTCAGACGTTACAGACCAGTCAGATACACTTCTGATGATCGGTGATGCCATGAAAGTAAAGTGTTAACTAAGTACAATTTATTATTGATATAATTCTATTCGATACGATGTTTGTCAAAGATATGCTATCTTAATTTGGTTCTTTTTCGATTTTTGGAGGGGTTGCTTTTTTTGTCAAATACATAATAAATTGTGAGTGGTCAGTTTTCGAAAACTATTATACATAAAAAAAAAACTTTCAGGGACCGAAGATAATTTAACTTAAAATATTTAGACCTCCCTCCCCAACTATTACACCATATCCACTTATATAAAAGTGGATACGGTCTAATAGTTATGGGTTTGTTTGTTTTTTAGGGGGAGGAGGGGGCTATTATTATAAAACTATCTGAAAAGATATTGAGCCTTTTGTGTGTGTGTGTAAATGCTCCGGTCTTAATTTGGCTTAATTCTGTTATCAGAAGTTGATTTTCATGTTATATATATAAAAAAGGTAATAATATAAAAGCAGATTCATATAGTTCAGATCGATTCAACTAAGAATCAATTTTCAAAAGCAAAATGAAGCTCAATATTTAAAATATTTAATATTCAATAGAGCTATTAATAAATAAAGTATTTAATTCAAGATTATATTATTTTATGCATTAATAATAATTTTGGAACAAAATAATTTTTACACATGTTTCTAGAGAAGTTGTAAGCAAACACTTAATCCAGGCTGCAAAGATAATCCAGAGAAACATCAAACAATTGGCCAACAGACGATCAGAGATTTCAAATTGTTAGACATAAAAAGTTAAACAGAGGAAAAATCCAGCAACAAATAATCAAACCCGGTTAAAAGAAATAAATAATTATGTTCAAAGCATTATACATATATTATATATATTTGAATGCTCTTTAGATATATCATTTAATACTGAGATTTAGCACTTATCTTTGTTATTCTTATTAAGTTATTGCAATGAAAAAAAAATGTTAACCATTAATGGAGATTAATGCTGCTAAAAAAAGTTTTTAAAAATATGTATATATAATTGCAGCGCAATGCCAGATCCATGATTAGATGGATCTGCAATGCGAAATCTAACCAAACCCAACACATCAGGTCAGAGGATTTACTGAAAACACTACACTTGCCCAGCATAGAGGTTACCTTAAGAATTAATCAATTATGCTGGTATGGTCATGTGGAACATTCATCTTCCTGGATAAACCATTGCAGAAGCATGAATGTCCTAAATCGCAGGAAGGTTGGCCGGCCAAGAAAAATTTGGAAGCAAGTGATTGAACAAGACCGCAGAATGGAATTTGGAGACAGTTGACCCGCTGAACCGTGAGAACTGGAGAGTGGGCTTGCGTAATATCAGAAAACGTCTGCCCCCTGAACAAGGGGAAAATTATGTTAAATGAATAGAAGAAAAAGAAAGAGTAGCTTACCTGTCAGCTTCATCCAGAACGAGAATTTCAACCGTATGCAAGCTAAAATTTGGCGCATTATGAAGATGATCAATAAGTCTTCCAGGTGTGGCAATAACAATGTCTGGGCCTCTTCGTAAGGCAGCTTCTTGCATTTTCAAATCCAAACCACCTTTTAGAGAAAACAGAAAACAAACATGATACAAGTAATTAAAATGATAGGTTAAGAAAATGTCCACAACTTAAATATATTTAGAAGCTAGGTGTGTGTGTATGTGTGTGTGAGAGAGATGGGGGGGGGGGGGTCAAGATGCCAGGATTGAGATTAGTGGGAACTTTCTATTGAACACTTTAAATGCTTTCAAATTTCAAAGGGGTCACAAAGTAATTCATTCTTTTTTACAACTATAAATCAAGGATTAAAATGGATGACCTGTTTACGAATAAACTAAAATGGATTCTTGTGAATTTCATTTCGTAATTAAATAATTTTTTTATTTTTAAATGTGAATTTTTAAAAATTCGTTTTCTTTTTTCACTATTGCATTTTTTTTAACTCAATAAATAAAATTATGTCTTCATCATACTTGGCTGATATGTGCTGGACAATAAAATTCTCTCAGAAACTGACAGAAGTATCCATTAGTATATAAAAGATTGCTTAATATTTTTTTATCATTTTAATAATTTCTATATTAATAAAATTATAAACTAACTTTATGTGTGCATGTGTTTCACGCGTCAGCTTAACTTTGATAATTATGCATTGAATTATTTTATTTACTATTAATCAAATATTGACATTTAACTTTCAAAAACCTATTAAAAAAGTTTAAATAATTTAGTAACAAAAAAAAAACATTTAAAATAAATAAAAATTAATTAAAAACAAAACGGAAATTGTTAGGTAGAAAGCATTTCTACCTAAGAAAATAAACATATTAAAGGGGGATAACTTGTCAGAGCTATTTCCCTTGCGAAATTGCAGAGTAACGTCCCATTGGTTTCCAACAGAGACAGACATTCTGTAATGACATCGTTAACAGCTCTCACTATAACTGTTAAAATTATTAGTAAATCATCTTCATCCAATTGTAAAAAGTAAATAAATAATTAATTCTTGACCATACTAAGTTTACTCATTCAAATGTTTTCTCATATTTTTGTTTATTTACTCACATTCACACATTCAAATTTACATCCACTCAGTTAAACTTCAATAACCGACACGGTCAACTCAGAAATGAAAGCAAAGAGACTTCCATGCAACACTGGTTAGGTACAACTAGTAATCATAGAAGTTGTTTTTAATAACTTTAACAATCGTGAATAAAAAGAACTAAAAATGATTGCTTATTTCTAGTAAAAAAAATTATAGGTATATTGTAATGAGCAAAAAGATTTTAGATTTATTCTTGCCCATATTAATCTGATGAATTTAGACTTTTTGTCAATTGTCTTCTAAGTGTTATTTTGTCACACTGTGGAAATATCACTTACCAAATAGATTAATCTTGTTGTGAGGCAGTATTACGTCCTATTTTGAATGACCCATTTTTCAATTACTATTTTCATACTCATACTAATATGTTATTATAAAGAGAAAGAGGAAGGGGGAGGTGGAACACTTCAGTAAAAGTCTTACCTGTTGCAATGCAAATGTCAATGTTGGTGTACTGTGCCAATTGTCTTGAGACATGATGAACCTGTACGGCTAACTCACGGGTTGGCAGCAGAACAATAACCCGTGTACACGAGGCTTGCTTTGGTTTGTATAGAAGACGTTCCAAAATGGGCAGCATAAAGGCGGCAGTTTTTCCTGAAAATATACAAAGAGTGAATCCATTTTAAACAAATGAGTTGAATGGAGGTCAGTCAATCTTAATGATTTTTAATCAATTCTTGTCAAAGGCCTATATTTTACCGACTAGTTACAAATTTAGCAATTTAGGTTTGTTGTAAAACATCTATAACAATAATAAATGTGGCTTATCGCAACACTTCTTTATTATTTACTAGCGGAACCAGTCGCCCGGCGTTGCACGGGAGAAAGTACTACCTATTGCATGACGTTGAATGAAAATAAAACGGCCTATAGTTACTGTGTTGGCGAATGTTTTGAATTAAAAAAAAAAAGAAAAAAGTGGCCGCGTAGAATGGGATCGAACGCGGAAACAGTCGATCTTGAAACCTGCCTTCTTAACCACTGCGCCACAGTCACGACTTAAAAAATACATGTGAAAATAGGCCAAGTCATAGGTAGAATGAGAAAGAACGTAATCTGATATTCGCGGAAAATCATCGGAGTGACGGGAGCGGTCATTAAGTCTTTGCGTATTGCTTTATATTATGTAGTAAATTATTACCAGGCAAATAATAAATAAGGACGGACTGTTTTGTGAAAAGTAAACTATGTTTATAAGTTCCCGGTGTCGATGAGTGTAGTGACAGTACATAATTGTTAGGGAGTCTTTGCTACCACCTATATGGAGTTGGTTTTTTGGAGAGTCGTGGATGGCGGGCCAAATGTAATATTTAGTGTTAGCTGGAAAAAAATAATAACTAATTTACTAAAACACGCTCGAGTGAATAAGTGTAATGTAATGGTGAGTTTAGTAGCCTGTGATGCATGTGGTTATTTTCCTATTCTCCGAGAAAATCGGGGAAAAATCGTCTCTACTTTATATATTAGATTTGTAAAACTCTACCTGAAAAGATATTGGAACTTTTGTATGTGCAAGGTCAGTGGTCTTGATTCGTCTTAGTTCCGATAATTAGAAGTTGATTTTCATATGACTACTACTAATGAGTTGAGCGTTCTAGCAAGGAAATAAATGTTTGCCACTTATCATAAGATCTGATTGAACAGTCAGTTTTGAAACTCGGCATGAAACATTTGCCACATTGAAGAGCCATGATACAGCATAACAGCTGTCTGTGAATGCGTGTAACTTAATTGGTAAAAATAAAAAAGGAAAATATATATTGTACGTAACAGCAATATTTTTATTATAGTTTTGGAGGCATTGTCAAGAGAGTTCCGGTTGGGCCGTCCATGAATTACTCTATGCTGATGACTTACTTATCATTGCCGAGTTCTTGAAACAGTTAAAGGACAAACTGGAAATATGGAAAAACGGTCTGGAGATCAAGGGTTTGAGGGTGAAATTGCCTAAAACCAAAGTGAGGGTGTGTGGCTCTGGTCTATAATCCCTAAGGGACTCTGGTCAGTATACTTGTTGTGTGCAGGAAGAGTGTTAGAAGCAATGCTATACAGTGTAACCTGTGCCTACTGTAGGTTCACAAAAAGTGCAGTGACCTGAAAATTAAGTTAGCTCCAAACCCCAACTTCAAGTGTAGGAGATGCATGGGACAGGCGCATCCTATTGACGATCGTTCCCAGAAAGAGATGGCACTAGATGACAATACCCTGAAGGTAGTAGACTCTTTCTGCTATCTAGGAGATATGCTGAGTGCAGATGATGGATGTTAACTCAGTACGACGACAAGAGTGAAGGCAGCTTAGGCGAAATTTTGTGAATTGTTGCCTCTAATAACATCCGGGGTAAGTTGCATAGCAGCTATCTCAGGGTTCTCATGATATATAGCAGTAAATGCTGAGCCCTCATCAAGTCCTTTTTTCGCTTGTCTGCAGTGCAATGACAGATCCATGATCAGATGGATCTGCAATGTGAAATCTGGACAAATTTAACACATACGGTCAGAGGATTTGCTGAAAACACTACTACACTTGCTCAGCATGGAGGTTATTTTAAGGATTAATCAATTATGCTGGTATGATCATGTGGAACGTTCATCCTCCTGGATAAACTGTTGCAGAAGCACGAATGTCCTACATCGCAGAAAGGTTGGCTGGCCAAGAAAAATTTAGAAGCAAGTGATTAGACAAGATCGCAGTGTAGGATTTGGAGACTGCTGACCCTCTGAACTGCAATAAGTGGAGAGTGAAAACATCTGACCCCTGAACAAGGGAAAAGTGACGTTAAATGAATAAAAGATTTCTGAGCCCCCTTCAATGCGTATTCTCTCATATTCCAATACTGATGCCTCGTCTCTATTTAGTGCACTTTGTTCCCATTTATTGTTCAGGATCTCACATTATTTTTAGAGAAGTCTTTAGAGTCCTTGTATCTCAAAATATATATATTAACATATGTTAGTACTTCATGTATCCACATAAAATATTATAAGGAGATATAATTTTTTATGTGTCAGTTTTCAGTATTTACTTCAACAGTGCTCGTTACGTAAGTAGAGCTAGGTAGTAAGCAATGAAAATATATATGGCAATTAAGCTACACAGAGGCTCCCGTGTTTCATCCCCGGGGGGAATTGTCAGGCTAAATGCATGGAGTTATTTTTGTCAGGTGTTTTTATATACATGGCTTGCTAGTTAACTAATCAGATTCTTTGTTGTTCTCTCAGCCAATCGTTGGGCTTCCCGCGAACAAAGGCTTTGTTGGTGATGCTCATATGCCTATCCTATTTTTTGTTAACAATGGATTTTCCTATATCCCGTTTCCTTTGTTTTGTCAATACAGTGGGCGAATTTATTTTAACACGTGGTTTCTTGTATTTCTATTTTAGGTTTTAAATTTTAACTTGTTCAGTTTTTTATTTATTTATTTTATATATATATATATATATATATATATATTTTAAATTTATTTATTATATATCATTCTAAGGTAAATTTATTTCTGTGTAAACAGCTGTTTGCTATTTCACTTCTAGAGTTTAATAGGTTACGGGGATCTTTAAAATTTAGGATTTCATATTTTTCATTCAGGCATAATCTACACGGGTCGTCTAAGTTTCTACATGTACTGGCCTGTCTTACTATTTTCCATTCAATTATTGGTGAGTGTCCATTTTCTTTGAGCTCCCAATAATTTAGTTCGACGTTCTTTGTTTTTAAATGTGCTTTTGTGGTATTAACATATGTATATATTGAAAGCTCCTTAAAACATAAGAGACCTAACTATAAATTTACAGTTGACCCTAGTAGTTTAAGCGCACACAAATTTTAACCTAAAGAAACTATTAATCATGCATAGATTTAGCCCTAAAATTAAAGTTATACCTCCAGTATACTTGGTAAATAAAGGAAGTTACTTACCTGATCCTGTGACAGCACAGGCACAAATGTCTCGACCCATCAGAGCAATTGGAATTGTTGCTGCTTGAATAGGCATAGGTTTATCAAATTTCATAGCAGCTAAGGACTACAAAGAAATTCATAAATTATTATTAGATATAACCGAAACATGTTTTTTTTTTTTTTTTAAAATCTTTCGACATTTTCATATAAAATCTTAAGAAATGATATGTGTGTGTGTGTGTGTGTGTGTGTGTGTGTGTGAAAAAGACAAACGGAAAAAACAAATTTAAATACAGGAAAAAAATCAAGAAACCGGTTTCGTTTGGATCAACGAACGTCTTCAGAAAAGTGAAGATTTTAGATTTATTCGATGACAGTAAAAACATAGGAAAAAAAAAGAATACACAATAATACGTCATTGGCACGCGTTTAACTATTTGAAAAAAGAAAGAATAACAAACCGCTAAAACGTTAAAAATGGGAAGGGGAGGAAGAAGGAAAAGAAGTGGAAAAACATGGATGAAGCATAGAAAAAAAAGAAAAAAGTTACTTTAACCAGGATCGCAGTGACGCAATATATTGCATTGTTTCAGTGCAGTTTTTGCCAGATGTTTGCTTAAGGAATAAGATACGAGTCTGAGGTTTATGTTTGATGGTGATAGAGTAGTATTATAGCGCTTTCGATGCATTTGCGACCTGGAAGAGAGTATTCGGTCTTGAGGAGGGTGCAGTTAAATTTTTTTTTTTAACTAGATTGACTAATAACCTAGCATATAGACATACTCTTATAAATGTCTTATTCTCTTATTGATGTATTACACAACATGTAACTGCAAAAACATTGTACAAATATCAATGTTGATGAGGACAATAGTCCTAAGGAAAACAAGATTAATAATGATAATTCTTCATTTCAAAATTCTATGTCGCTAATGCATGCGTATGATTTTGATAGAAGTAGATTGGTTTTACACACATATACAGACATGTGTGCTTAGGAATAACACACACACATTATATATATATATATATATATATATAATATTGATTCAATTAAAAAGACGATGCAAAGGGCAATCCAAAATCATAATTTTCATTAGTTCATTCAATTCTTTATTTCCGCACTTTGGTGGACATTTACCATTTCAATCTTACATACAAAAGAAACCCTCAATTTTCTATATTAATATATTTGTATTCCTACACGTGTTTCGTGGCAGATTGGACAAAAATTATAGTTCGGTAGTTCGTCTTTCAATCTTCAGGGAATACACATATATATATATATATATCTTGTTAAATATTACAGATCACTTGTGTCTGCATATTTCTTCTTTGATCTAAATTCTAGATTTCTGATTAATTTTCGAGTTTCAGGCTGGAACTGGCAGATGAATTTGCTGTACTCATTTTGTACCCTAGTACTTTTGATCCATGTTCAAGTGGTGGGTATCGAGTAAAGAACATGTATTTTTAAATGTTTAGAGATGGTTTTAGTGGGAACCGTGTGATTGGGTGTAATATTTATAGAGTATTAGTATTAAAAGCATTTTAGGACATTTACACTGTTATCAATATTAATGGCTGTTTTTTTTATAGTTTTTATGTGAAAATGCATCCGGAATCTAGAAAGGATCAAAGAAAAAATATGCAGACACACATCTGTGATATTTAATGAAATATGTTTTCAGGAAAAAATGCTGCCCATATATATAAATACAAATAATGATTTGATAATGGACCACAAAGGTAGTAGAAATTCTACCTTTACTTAAATGTTTTTCTTTTCAATGTAAAATAAAAGTCAAACAAACCTTTAAAATTGGTCGTGATAAATTCATATTTTGAAATGTCAAGTTTTCATCATAAGTGTCAATGTCTTCATCAAATGTGACCTTTGCTTCCTAAAAAAAACAAGAAATTGTTGGTCAACAATATATTTTGGATAAGTGTTCAAATACATTACTCTACCTTCAGAAGTGTTCAAATACATTACTCTACCTTCAGAAGTGTTCAAATACATTACTCTACCTTCAGAAGTGTTCAAATACATTACTCTACCTTCAGAAGTGTTCAAATACATTACTCTACCTTCAGAAGTGTTCAAATACATTACTCTACCTTCAGAAGTGTTCAAATACATTACTCTACCTTCAGAAGTGTTCAAATACATTACTCTACCTTCAGAAGTGTTCAAATACATTACTCTACCTTCAGAAGTGTTCAAATACATTACTCTACCTTCAGAAGTGTTCAAATACATTACTCTACCTTCAGAAGTGTTCAAATGCATTACTCTACCTTCAGAAGTGTTCAAATGCATTACTCTACCTTCAGAAGTGTTCAAATACATTACTCTACCTTCAGAAGTGTTCAAATGCATTACTCTACCTTCAGAAGTGTTCAAATACATTACTCTACCTTCAGAAGTGTTCAAATGCATTACTCTACCTTCAGAAGTGTTCAAATACATTACTCTACCTTCAGAAGTGTTCAAATACATTACTCTACCTTCAGAAGTGTTCAAATGCATTACTCTACCTTCAGAAGTTTTTAAATGCATTACTCTACCTTCAAAAGTTTTTAAATACATTACTCTACCTTCAAAAGTTTTTAAATACATTACTCTACCTTCAAAAGTGTTCAAATACATTACTCTACCTTCAAAAGTGTTCAAATACATTACTCTACTTTCAAAAGTTTAAAAACTTTTATTCTAATCTAATTTCATAATTAGATCCATAAACTAAAGGAAACAAAACCCAACTGAATAAAATTCCCTTTAAACATGTTTTTCACAACATATTTCTTGTTTATTTATTCTAGAATTTGTAAAAACTAAGAACTATTTCTTTTGTCCTGAGAGTTTTAAATTGAAATGGACAATTTTTTTTTTACAAAAGATAATGATTGAATTTATGGATAGAGACAAAAAGACCACATTTCAAATTCATATTTCTGCAAATATTTAAATTTCGCTTTGTCAATTTTATGTGTTATTTAAATGATTCATTAAAGATAATCTGCTATTTTTTTTATTCATAGACTGGAATGAGGTGCGCGATTCATACCTTTTCCAATGTTATTAATGTAGAAGTTAATATAATAAAACCTGATGAGATTTTAACTCGGTTAACCAGTCTCGTAGTCTGTATTGTTAACCAATACATCACTCGGTATATCTGTCATCACCATCAAATGTTTTCTCCGCACACTGCAGAATGTTATCTATCATGTAATAACTGTCTCCGAAATATGTTATCATGCCGTCTTCTTGATGGTTTACTTTTCTGCATCCTTCCACCATTCCCTCTAGACAAGAAAACCAAATGCACATAGATCTTCAAAATACTGTGCTTTCTAAATATTGTTTTTGAATTCATGAGCAATATGTTCAGTTTGCAGAATTGCATTGTAAAAATGATGTATTGCCTTGATTAGAGACTCACCGCCCATTCTCAAATGTGCGTAATAAATATTGTCGAAACCTGGGATTTTACCCATTTGAAAGTTTCTTATTGTGTTTGTTATTTCACTTGTTAATATTGGATGAAGTTCTACAGATGCAGAGTTTTCTATCACAATCATTTCAATTGTTATTCTCATAAAAATTCGCCCAGCGTTTTCTTTACGTGAAATTATTATTCTATTAGTATCCTGAATGCCCCTACTTATGTTTTGGAGTTTTGCGTTCAACCGTTTTAATGCAGCATGATACATTTCTTGCATTGGTAAATCATTTAACATTTCAATATTTGATTGTTTATAGATACAATTCAGGGAGGGCCTGTGGACGAGTAGTTATAGCACTTGTCTTTGGGCTGGACGACTCGGGTTCGATCCCACTCACGGCATGCAAATTTTCAAGTCTGAAAACTCCCTCTGTCCACCCAGCAGTAAATGGGTACCTGACTAAAACTCAGGGAAGGTTCAAGGCAGTGGAAGGAGAGGGATGGGCTCCGCCTTCCAATACTGTGCCCTAGACATGGTGATTCTTAACAAATCACCGCCGCTACGGCCATGGGCAGTGTGCGATGTCGGCAACGACACTCGTGCGCGTCCAGGCTATGCGACCGTTACCTTTTTTTTTTTTTAGATACAATTTATAATTTAAATGAAGTATTCACCTTTTCAAAAATCATATTTGTCTTTAGTTTAGCAATTACAAATAAATTATAAACATTTAAAACTTACATCTTCTGGCTTTTTGGATTTTTTCTTTTTACGTGTTTTATCACGCACAATGTCTGCAAGAGAAAAAGTTGACGATAATGTATCATAGAATTACCCTTAGGAATTTATTGAATAATTAAAAATCAAATATGAACAAAAAGTGCTTCCTTTAAAATAGTCAGAACTCTTAGTTAATAGACAACTGGGAATCAAATAATTTGAGCAAATTTCAATAATTATAAGATGACTTAATCCTAGCTTAACTCCACAAAATTAAAAACTTATCTAAGCCGATAACTTCATTTTTCACCATAACAATGTGCGTTTGATTGCTTTGAAGTATTCGAGAGTTTAAACCCTGTGCACTTACAAAACTGGCTAGCAAGGCTATCCGGTGTTGCCCAGAGGCATGTATAACAAAATAGAAGAGTTAAAAAAAAGTGTGTAACATCTTTCTTTTTAAAACCTCTCTCTCCTGTAACTGGTTCAATATAATAGAGAAAAAAATCTGACTGTCTGTTTTACCTAATTTTAGTGTTGTTTTGAAATCAGTAAGAATGGAGGAAAAAAAAGTAATTTATTTTTACACTCATGCATTAATTTGGTCTCTGGTTAATATTAGTATTTTTTTTTATCATAACCAGGTTTGTAAGTGTATCCGGTGTAGTTTCTGACAGTTATCCAGACACACACAGAATTATAACTTCCTAATAGATTACAAGTGTATATCAATATAATGAATCCACCGAAAGACAAGTACTTTAGGTTAATTTAGTTTTTTTTCTAAAAAAAACAAAAAAACAAGTGAATAAATAATGAGAAAAACCATTGGCCTTACCAGCCACATCAATGTCTTCAGCTGAATCTTCCCCGCTTTCACTATTCTCAGCCCATTCTTCATTTTCTCCCAATTTCTCTTCTTTGTCAGTTACCACAGGTTTCTAGTATTTAAAAAAAAAAAATCCAAACAAAAAATAGTACATGATTAGTACAGGATAATGCTATGTGTACGGAAATTTCTAGAACTAAAACATTATTTCATTATTTACATATTTTGGACTGTCGTTTCGGCCAGTTTACACTTCTTCCTTCTTCAGGTATCCTTTGTCATAGCTGATAATCTTCTGGGAATTTTAAATAGAATGCTTACTGGGAAGAAGAGTGATATCATTCCATTTAACAGTTCTTTTAACCGAGATTGAACTCATAACCTCTTAATAGAATTTGTTCTAGAATAATCCACTAGGTCATGTGTCCAGTAGAAAAATTGTAGCGGGGGGGGGGGGGGGGGGGGGTTAAAGTTACTGTCTAGCATGATTATCTATACTCATATTGAAAACCCAAGAAGAAAAACAGTTGGAAACAAGTGAATAATGATACTTCATCTCGGAAATGGTCAAATAAAACTACCAAAACATTTTACATGATTAAATCAGAAACCAATTTATGAAATCAAAAATACTTGCTCATTAGGGTAGGTTGATTTCCAAATTTTTTTCCTAAATATCAAATATATCCATTTAACTGAGAAAGTTGGGCATTGGTCAATGGTGAGTACTGACACGAAAGACTAGATTTCTCACTTGAACCAATTCGGGAGCGATTAGTTTTAAAGAATCACCGGAAAACCCTTCTTTTTCAAACATTTTTGTTTAAACTTAAATATCTTCAAAACTACGGGCTGAGCTTCTGAAAATTGGGTTACTGATTGCTACTCTAGCCCTAGATATGTGACTAAATTTGTATTGGAAATACCCAAGTATTTTTTCTTTTATTTAAAAAAAAATACCCAAGTATTTTTTCTTTTATTAAAAAAAAGAAATAAATAAATAAAAAACACGATTGTCACCGTTTTTCCAGTGCTTCTTATTAGATGATTTTTAAAACTAATTATTCAAAAGTTGTGTAAGTTAAAATTCTAATTTTGGGTGTCCGTACTCACCTTTGACCAGTATCCATTTTTATCCGCATGGACATATTTGATATTCAAAACAAGAATTAAGAATCGCACTAACCTAGCAATGCTCATGGGTAATTTATTATAATACTAGTGTATCCATAGAATCAAAAATGATGTCATATTTCCATATAACCAGTAAGGAAGCTTACATAAGAAATAATATTAAATTAAATTGGGTGCTTATGCTGATTAGCGGCCATATGAAAAAATTATTTTTATATAAAAACAATAATATATACTTATTAAGCATTATATTCTTACTCACTGTACGAAAAATTATCCACTAGAACTTTAATTACAAATATTTTTCCATTCTGCGTATCATAACAGCGATTCGTTCAGTAAGCGTCCATCTTGTTTTTTTAAGAAGATTTCAAGGGCAGATAACTGAAATCTTCTTAAAAAACAAGATGGAGGCTTAGTGAACGAGTCGCTGTTATGATATGCAGAATGGAAAAATACTTGTAATTAAAGTTCTAGTGGATAATTTTTTTCTACTTTTTCGTACAGTGAGTAAGAATATAATGCTTAATAAGTATATATTATTGTTTTTATATAAAAATAATTTTTTCATATGGCCACTAATCAGCATAAGCACCGTAAGTTGTTTTGGCGAAGATCAAAGTGTAGTATCTGTTCCGATGGATACTGCACGCCTGTCCTGTGCAGTTCTAGGAGGTCCACCCTCCCAGGCTTCGCCTCCCCTTTTTGGGGAGGAGTAAGTTTATTGCTTACTGTCTGAGGCGCCCCTACCGGGGAATGCCGACGGGGCTGCCCAGGCAATTTTTAATGGCCAGAGTGCTCACCTTCTCGGGCGCTGGCTTTTCAAACCCCACTTTCCCGACCCGATCTTGGGTCACATCTTACTTGTGGGAGTAAGATAAAACCGGCCTTGTGCCTAACTCCTGGGGAGGAGTAAATAAAACCTTAAATTGTTACACCTCTAAGTATTACTGTGTGCTTAGAAAAATCTGTTTTTTTTTAAATAGCTTTAAGTAAAATTTTAATACAGATTTTAACAATGAATTCAGTTATCACTTTAACTAATGATTGTATAATGAAAGAACAGGGAGACTTGTTGGATCGTACCTTTTTTTCTATTCGAACTTTGGAGATTTTTTCATCCAAACTTGTAACTTCAAGCTTCTTTTTCTTTGCGTGTCTTAAAGCAAAATCATCATCAAAAGCAATTTCATCTTTTACCTGAGAAAAATAAAGGAACATAAGTTTATAAAGAAATCTACAAAATATTAAAACAGGTGTAAATATACAACTAAATCTTTTAAAGATACAAATAAAATCTGATTAACATAATCTTACATATAAAGTTTGTTCTTTGAAGTACGTATTATAAACCAGTTGAATTTAAGGTGGATGAATGAGTGAAATTCCCTTCAATTCCAACTTGCGATATCTCATTTATTTTTTTTTGCGTTATTTTGTATAAAATTTGGCTGTAAATTTTTAAAAATCTTTTTTCCTCATATAATTCTTTCTTTTGTGTCATTAATACTTTTTTGTCCCTGGCTACTTCAAGTTAAGTAACTTTTTTTGGTAACAGACGTTTTATTTTTTACGTGAAAAAAAAAAAAAAATGTCTATTTCTCAAGTTTTATTCACTCGATTTTGTGTCTACATATATAAAAACAGTCCAATCTTAAAAGAAAAAGGGGCACTCGTCATATGGTGGACTTAAAATATTTATTTTCAGTTATCGTTCACAAAAGAAAAATTCAATTTGAAAACTTTAATGAATTAAATAGGAAAGAAATTCAATTAAAAAAATAACGACAACAACGCCATTTTGTAAAGAAATATGCTCTTCTTTAACCATCTCTTGGTGTTCGATCGCTACGCTCATAAATCAAGAGGCCTCAACAGTAAACCCCACATACATTGAAAACTCAACACAGGATGTAAACAAAATTTAATCGTTTCTCCTTATATACAGAGACGCGAATAGCCAATTGCAAAAATAAAAAACTGAAATTGAGATGAATTTCCCAACCAAGGACCCCCCCCCACCGTGTGTGTGAGAAGAGGGTAGCACAAAAGACAACGTTTTTCCTAAACGACTCCAATCAGTTTCAATTAAGAAAGTAAAAATTAAGAGAAATCCACCGAGTGCATATCTGGCGAGAAGGAGACAGGAAGTTTTCTTTGATGAAAACAAGTTATCTAACTCCTCTATTCTCTTCATGAATCATTTGAAAACTTAGCCTTCACGGCAAAATTAACATTTTACGAGAGAACTCTCATAAAAGAGAAAAGGAAGGCAAGAGACGGGAAGAGAAAAAGACAGGAGAAGAGTAAGAAAGATAAAGCGAGAGAGAGAAAGAGAAATAACATCTAGGCAAACAGCTACAAAAAAGTAAGGAGGTAAGGCTCTAGCGATTTGGCAGAAATCAACTTTGTCATATAAAAAAAGGGTTAATTTCAATTAAAAAGAGAACCCGAATCCATAAGAGGCTCTAGCGATTTAAACAGAAATCCACTTTTTTCTAGATTTAAAAAAAAAGCGGAACTCCGCTAAAAAAACGGAGAACTCATACCCCTGTTATATAATCCTTTCCTTCATGCAGTAAAGTAAACAAAATTCAGCTGTCAGCACAAGACATACACATAAGCACTGATCTTTCTATTATATAAAGTACTGTCATTTTTCCCCTCTAAAATAAAATACCATAGGAAACTAACTGTACACTTTCTATGAAAATCTTTAACACACATCACTTCCAGCATTTCCTAAACCATGTTCCAGGAAACTTTGTGTACATTCCGTTCCTGTTTTAAAATTATTACAATTATTCTGAATAAACTGCTTCTCACAAAAACGTATTCCCACAAAAAAGGTAGCAAAAACTCTCACCCTCTATTCATTTACTACTCCCATGCACCCCTTTGACACCGGGTCCATCTTTAACATAAGAGAAATTCTTCTAAGACACCCCAAAACATCCACATTATTTCATTTCAACTTCCTTAAAATCTACTACATAATACATACACACCCAGAAAAAAATAATAATTGCTCCCTTCCACAGAATATGGGAATATCGGATTACATCGTTAGATTGTTACTACTTACTATTTCCAACACTTCGTAAACCTATTCCGGAATTTACAAGTGCTTAAAAAACGAAAAGACGATCAATCTCGAATAAACTCGACGTAAGTAATTTTCTTGTCTTCGCCAGGATTCCGTTCTGAATAGAAATAATTAATTTCATCTTTTAAAATATTCATATCAACATTAAATATTCTTTTCGACACACACATCAAGATATCAGTGATTATCTATAACTTCACTGAATTTATTTCTTAATGCACAAGTTAAAAAACAGCATTTGTTTTTTCATCTTTTCCTACTGCCTTCCAACATTCTTTCACTTATAAACAGCAAAATAATCTTCCTTTCTTTTCATTTTGTTTTGTCTGATTCTTAATGCTTGTATTTAATAGAATTCATTTATTTCTTATTTAAACTCTAGCGATTATTTACCGACATTTACAAACCCAAGTAAACGTTGTCCTTTTCATTTTAATACAATTTCAAATTTCAGCGTATTTTGTTCCACTCTACTGAAAGTTAAAAATATACCGTATCCTTACTGGTTCGCATTTTAATGTTAATCTACAATCATACCAAAATATGAATCTTTTTTTTCTCTTAAGTTAGACAAATCAGTGTTACTAAACTTTTGCTTTCATTTCTTGATGAGAATAGCGAAAAGAGGTTTGTAAACACTATTGTACTATCACACCCATTATAGTAGGGGGCATTTTTTTCGTAATATAATATGTCTGGCTGCTTCTTAAATAAGCTTCTTTTTCTTAAGCAATGAAAAAAGTTACATTTTTTAATATTTTTTCTGGATTTTTTGTGTTTTTAATGTTCTACTATTGATTTTCTTTTAATTAAAATAAGTATTTTATATTTTTCCCGGGCAACGCCTGGACAAGGGTCCTGCTAGTTAGTGATAAAATAAACAAATGAAAATCTCAAAGTAGTTGTTTTGTTACGGATTCATCAAAATTCTTTATTGAAATTAATTCTTTTTATATTTTCTTAGTTTATTTAAGTTATATAAAAGAACATTATTGATTAAATAATAAATTAGAAAATATATATTTTAGTTGGACTTTTGTGTATCAATAAAATAAAAAAAATGAAAATGTACAATTTAAAAAAATGTTTGTTTATTTACCAAACCGATAGTTTCTATCAGTTATTATTTAGTTCATTTTTTTTAAAAATTAAATTGAATACATTCTATAAAAAAATAATCTGAAGAATATTTTTTAGTATAACTTTATTTTGATAAAAATGTATACAATTTTAAAATGAATTAGTTTATTTTTGAGGAAAGGTATTGTTTACTTTTATCATTGAAAAATCCACACCTTTACCGCCCATGCGAACTAAGGATAAAATAAAATTAAAACCTCTACCCAGCCATGGCTGACAGAATAAGAACAATCTA
Source organism: Sepiola atlantica (assembly GCA_963556195.1). NCBI lineage: Eukaryota > Metazoa > Mollusca > Cephalopoda > Sepiida > Sepiolidae > Sepiola > Sepiola atlantica. The sequence goes on along the minus strand of OY744539.1, from coordinate 77,775,004 downwards.
CCCATGTGGATTAAATAAATAATTCAGTTCGAAATTTCATACAAGTTACTGAGTTTTATTATTAGGTTCCCAAGTTTAAAAAGAGGCACCGGAAGAAGGTCAGAGGTTACATGGGTCAAAATGTGAATAATCCAAATAAGTGTACATTTCTTATTTACAGCTTTTGTAGCTGCTAAAAAAGCACCTGAGCTGACCAATGAAGCAGTTGTTCAACTCCAGCATTACTTAACAAAGAATCTAAATCCAGTGGGGATAAATCAACTGGCGAGCAAATATTAAGAAAAGTATTGATTAAGATTACCAAAAAAAAAAAAAAAAAAAAAATGGTAAAAGAGAACAAAATTAAAATGTAAATGAGCAAAGCCTCAAAATTTGCAGCAATTTCATTTTACTTCACCCTTCCAAGAATAAATTAGCTCATCTCGTCAAGACAAATCTCTAGGCGAATCAAATAATTCAGACAACACTGAACACCCACCGGATTCAAAAGGAAAGAATCGGTCCAAGAAAAAACAAACAATGTCAAATAGCAATGTCCAGTACGTCAACTTCCATTGATATATCAAGTAAATGGCTCTGAATTTTGAATGCTGAATCAACAATCATCAGTTGTTATTAGACTTTTCAGAATCAAAGTGTAGTATTTGTTTTGTCTTTAGTCAGGGTAATAGAAATCCTTCTCAACTTAGACAATTTTTATTTTTGTCCTGTTCAGAGTACAGATTTGGGGGAGCTGAATATCCATCACATTAAAAACCAACCGTGTGTCTAACTCAGCCTTCATGGGAAGGCGAGTAAACAGAGACTGACTGTAGAGATGCATTTCACAATTAATTATTTGAGGAAAATACTGTGTCTAACAGGGACGTGAGTGGCCAATCGCAAAACAAATCTGAAATAGAGTAACCCACTCACCAAATGTTACATTAGGACCCATGCTAACTTTGACCATGACTTTAACGACAGGGTCAAAGTTAGCTTGGATCCTAATGTAACAAAGCACAAAAAAAAACTTTCTTAACACTAACTCAGAGTGATACCCCCCATAAACAAAAAACTCGTAAAATCATATGTACGTCTAAAAAGTAGCACCAACCCCTAAAAAAAAAAATGCATAGAATTTATCTCCCATAGCAAAAAAAGAAAAAAATGGTTAACTGCTCTAAAACATTAGAATGGATCGGAAATGAGATCATTTTACGTTAAATTCATATGCAAAATTGTTTTTTTCTCTTCTTTCCAACAAGTTTTTCAGGGTGTTCACTCATAATTGCCTAAAAAAGTAGAATCTCATCTTGTTAATACCCTTTTCTTCATACCGAAAGCATCAACTGCTATGTTTTAAATGAATTTTTGCTTTTATATTCGATAAAATTAGTTTTTGTGTAAAAAAAAAATGTTCAAAGTTTATTTTGTTTGTAAAATGTTTGGTCCAAGAAGTAAAGAAAAAAAAAGAAAAAAAAGCATGGCAGTTAGCAAATAAAATAATGAATAAAAATTACATTCTAAACAAAAAAGTTACAATTTCTTGGTTTATAACTTCAAATTTAATAGACAGACCCAAGTACACACGTGGAGGGAAGGAGACAGGAAGTCATTCTTTAATTCTGTGAATCGTTTGAAGTATGGAAAAAATAAGCATTCATAGAGAAAGGGAAAGGCAAGTAAGACGAGATGAGAGGGAGAAATGAAAAGAAAAAAATCTATTAGTTTTAGATTTGATCAAAATAAAACTTTGGTTTGTGATAGCTATTTTAAGTTAAAATTAATCTGGAAAAAGAAAAAAATATAAGTAAATATTCTTTAAGAAATTAAAAACTTATTGAGTATGGCTAAAAACAGAAAATAAGATTAAAAAAACTTAATCAGTCTCAGAATTTTAGTTTCTTGGTAATAACAAAATGGTAAATAAATAATATTTAAAACAATATAAACTTACAGTGACATCAAATTGGAAATTGTTGCTGAATTCGGTTGTCTTCCTTTTTAATTTCTTTTTCTGCTTTGTCAATGGAGTCACTTGCTAAAAAAAACAAAAAAAACGAAAACAAAGAGGTGCAATTAATACTTGTTGCTAATATTTATGCTACAACTCCCTCAAGTCAAAATATGCCAGAAAGATTTCTTTCCCCAATTAGAAATTAAAATGTGACCTGTCAGCATTTCATTTTCATAACCATTGCTTAAATTAAATTCTCCCATTTTCCTGAACAGCACAAAAGAAAAAGTGAGCATTTAAAAAAAAGAGTATACGAGTCGTCAGTCTATATATACACACACATGAAATTTGTGGAAAGTGTCTCGTGTTAACAAGTACATGCATGGGCATATATGCAAGGAGCAGTTTCCTATCAATATAGAAGGTGAACACTTATTTACAGCATATTATGACAAATTAAAACAAGCCGCGCATGCGTGGTCTTCCTCTGTATGTGACTCGATGTGGTGAGTGTAAAATGCAATAAATTTGGACAATTTGGGGCATTTTTGACCCCCCTGGGGGCGAAAACCAGAATTTTTCTGAGGTCAAGGATGCTCATTTTATATCCAGAACAATTGCCTCTACATTTTGGCCAAGTTTAAGAAAAATTGAATGTATGGATCAAACGTTATGGGAGGAAAGGGACATTTTTTGCCATTTTAGGGGGCTTTTGACCCCCTGAGGGCACGAACCAGATTTTTTCCAAGGTCAGCGATACTTATTTTCTATTAGGAACAATTGCCTCCACATTTTGGTCAAGTTTCAGAGAAATTGAATGGATGGATGAAAAGTTATGGAGCAAAAAATGTCATTTTTTGCCATTTCAGGGCCTTTTGACCCCTTGGGGGGGGGGGGGGGCTAACCAGATTTTTTTTTTTAAATCGGAGAATGTCACTTTCTAACCTGACCAAACTTTACAACTTCATGCAAAATTTCAGAGAAATTCAATGGATGGTTGCGGAGAAAAATCTGGACGGACACACGGAAATGCCTCAAAACATAGGTCTCCCTATTGGATTATACTGAATTTTTTATATGGCCGGTATAAACAAATCGAAGGAAGGGTGATAAATGGTTATATTATATCACAAGGGAGATAACCGTAACATTTTTTGTTTTTAAAATTCTATTTAAAAAAAATGTTAGATGGCGAGCTAGCTACAATACCTTCTGGCATCATACAAAACACATTTATTTCATTTCCCATCTTTTTCGATTTGTTTTCAACTGTTCTACATCTACTATGCCAAGCACTCTCATCCATTCTTTCAGTGCGACCAAACCAACGAAGTGCAGAATAGAAAACTTTGTTGGTTTGGTCACATTGAAAGAATGAATTAAAGCTTTGGTTATTAGATATAGAACGGCATAAACAAATCGAAGCACAGGGTGATGCTAGAGTGATTGCAAGAATTAGCAGTGGATGGAGTAACTTCAGGGAACTTCTGCCATTACTAACCAACAGAGCATTACCACTTTCGACCGTGGGAAGAATCAATCAGGCATACATGTGCAGTATAATGATGTATGAAGTGAAACCTAGCCAGTAAATTGATATGAGAATGATACGATGGATGTCTAATTGAGTCTTAGATCTGATGACCTCAGAGAAGATTACATCTAGACAGCATAGGGAGATGTGTGCAGAACAGGAGACTTCGATTGTATGGCAATATTGAAAGAATGGATAAGAGTTCTTGGGTTAGTAGATATAGAAAAGTTGAGGTAGCAGGGTCAGTTCACAGGTGAAGACCAAGGAAAATATGGGAGGAAGCGATAAGGATGGACCTAAGAGAAAGGAGGATACATAAACATCTGGCCAGAGATCGGTTAGTTTGGAAGTCAATTTTTACAAACCATCCAACACATGACAGCATGTAAAACGGACATTTAACTAAAAATGATGACAAACATCTAATGAATATGATTACGAGGAAAAAAAAACGAAATAGTTTTTCATTTCCAATTTAATTAAAGCCAGAAATAACTTTCTATTCGCCAGTTTAAAGCATTATTCAAAATTACTTTTGAATAAAAATGTTCTGATAGCATGTCAGCCATTTCTTTTCCATTAAATTAAAAAATGGCTGCCATGTGTTCACTATCATAACTTTTTTATGAGAAAATAATTTTGAATTCGTTAACCTGTTGAATAGAAAGTGATTTTCGCCTTCAATGAAAAAAACTTTTCTCATGTGCCTCTGTCGTATAGAAGAACCAAAAATCTTCCTCACCTATCTGAAATTTGTCTGAATTTCCTAAAGAAAAAGTGTAATTTTTTAAATAAAATGAGGAATCTATATACAATCCGACATTCAACAAGTATCCTCATCTTGATTGTTATTCTACTGTTCATGCTTATAGACTCTTAAGCAATACCAATAATGAGAAATGGACAGTTGTGTATGGAAATAATCTACCCGAGTAGATTAAATAAAGATTTGCAGTTCGAACTTTGCTAAATATTACCAACGACTCTTACTCGTTTTGTGGCAACCAAAATGGCTGGATGCATAATAGAGGAAGAAGTCTGAGATGCATTAAAACAGGTTGGATAGATAAGTCGGCAGGGATCAATGGTTTGCTTTACAAAGTGTATTGTCCCCTTGCTAGCATTGATTTTTAATTTCTGATTTAAGAACATGTATATTCCTCAGTATTTTACAGGGGCATTGTATGTTCCTCCCCAAGAACAAAAACAGTGGGGATGGGATAAATAATTTCAAGCCCTTAACGATGCTGAACATAGAGTTAAAGATATTCAGCATGAACTCTCCGAGGATATCTGACGAGGATGCCTTCTCTGACTATGATCAGATGAGGCGTTTTCAAGATGTCATAGATTTCAAGGATGGAACGTACTACATGGAGCTCTCCTGGCATACGGACAAGCGAGCCAGAGTTCCATCCAATCATGCTGTTTCTTTGCGTAGCTTGGACCGAGCAGCTAAGGACCTAACAATAAAAAAAAGATGTATCAGGAATATCTGGAAGTGTTCCAACAACAGGAGCAAGATGGAATAATTGAGCAGATCGTCGTTGCCCCCCCCCCACGAATTTGATAAATATGTGTGGATACCTCATCCACCCGTTTTTAAGTCTGCCCCGACAGCTACTACCAAGATCCGACTCGTGTTCAACTGCAGTTTGAAGACTGGTAACGGGATGTCCTTGAACGAAGCTGTTTACTTTGGCGTCAACCTCACAGGAAATATGTTGACTTTATTAATGACCTTCAGAGATAACAAATGTGTTCTGCTGGCTGACATCTGGAAGGCGTTCCTGATAATTCATCTCAGACTCGAAGCTGACAAAAACAGGTTCTGTTTCTTCTTTAAAGATGGGGATCTACTTTGCTGCTTTAGATATTCCACCTTGATTTTTGGGTTCACTGCCAGCCCATTCGTACTGGGATGTATTCTTAAATTTCACACAGCACAATACTGACTAGACGTAAAACCGATTCTATGTGGACAACCTTGTTATATCGGAAGCAGATCCACATGAACTTGCCGAATTGTACTCCCTAGCAAAAGAATGTTTGCTGAAGGAAGGATTCGTTATTCGGTTCTGCAACACATATGATGATGCCCTCCAAGATAGAATGAAAAAGAATGGTACGCTGAGCATACATGACGATGAATAGGAGAGGGTACTGGGGTATCGATACAATCCTCTTTTGGATAGGATGCATGTGGCCCCTGTCAAGTGCGACCCTGAGTGGCTGGAGGGAACTTGGTTAGTATCTATCAGGATTAAGTGATATCCGTTTTAATTGACGAGCCCTTGTTGGAGAACAACCCAGTGACATGTATCTCTTTTGTGACGCTTCTAAGAAGGCATATGGGTTTGCCATTTACATCGTACAAAACCAACAATCCTGTTTGATGTTTGCCAAGGATTGTCCCATCGCCACAATTATGCTTGTTTTACAAATACTTCAATGGATTGTGCTCCGATGAACTAGCTGCTCTAGTGCCCCCTCGACAATCAGCTAAATCCCATCCATTCACTGTGGAAGTCCTCAGATGCCGGAGAACCTTCTACTCCAATAGCTTCTTTCCTCGGGCTGCTGACCTCTGAAACTCCTTCCCTGCTCCCTTTCCCCCCCCCCCCGACATGCAGAGGTTTAAAACTAATGTTAACAGACATCTCGCTATACTGCTCCCAATTTGGGGTGTCACCCAAAACCCCACTCAAATTCTCAGTAACCCTTTACGTCTACAGTGGCGACCTGCCTTGTTTGGGGTGAAATATGTTTAAAAAAAAACAACAGTCAAGTGATTTTTTTTGGGGGGGGGGGGGGTGTATAATCTAAAACTTTATAATTTTGGGAAAAATATAAAATATATGTGAAATATTTAAAACAAAGTATCCTTTCCTGGCTGTACCCTGAAGGGGATCGAGGCAGCAGTCGGAAGGGGAAGGTTGTTAAGAAGAAATGCTCTTTAGCGACCTACCCAACAGGGTCTAGTAATATGTTCTATGTCGAGAACGGAGTTCTCAGCTGGAGCAGAGGTGCACGGTGAACCCCGCAAGAGAATGCAGAACCTAAATAACCTGTATCACCCTATTTCCGACTCTTCCACTTCGCTTCTGGTGGTAACATTCCACCTCCCACCCCCGAATGCATTAACTCCCATCAGTAGGCACAGCCATTCACTTTTTGTCAATAAAAACGAAGAGTTTGTCTTATTTTTTTATCAAACAGTCAACATTGATTTTGGCACATGTTCGTCTTTTCTCACAGTCCGTTTTTCTCAACTTTTTAATGACCAGTTTTTTTTTCTTTTTTCGGTGTACACTTACCTATCAGGCTGCTAGAGAATTCCGGGGTTTTTGGAAAAAAAATTCAAATATTTTACATTTTAGGAGCGGGGATCAATTTCCAATGTTAATTCAACGTAGACTGATCCCCCACTTTTTGACCATCTCAATTTTTGTAAAAGTCTTTTTCGGTGTACAATTACCTATCATGTCAGTAGAGAATTCCGGAGTTTTTGGAAAGAAATTTCAGAAAATTTAGATTTTAAGACGGGGGATCAGTTTTCAATGTAAATTCAACGTAGACTGATCCCCCTCTTTTTGTTTTTTATATAATTTAAAACTATAAAACGAAAAGTTATTTAAAAATAATGGTAAAATTAATTTTTACTTCCGGTTGATTGGGTTAGGTGTGAATGTAACTCTTCAAAATTGATTTCTGATTCACAGTTAAACTAAAGTGCCCAATTTATTTGGATTTACTTATTAGTGGGTGAAAATCCATCAACGTTAATTCAATTTTGAAAAGTATGAAAATAAAAATAAACCGAAAAGAAAAATATTATATTCCGGAGATAAAAATAAGCACCGAATTGTATTTCTTAAAACATTAAATGCAGACGATTCTCTTTATTTTTAAATGATTGAGTGTGCTTCGTGGCGAAGTCTGGCGGTAAGTGGCGGCGATAAAAGTGCTGCCGGGCGGAGGCCGATAAATTGGAATTAAGCATATTTACGAAATGCTAGAAGGCAAAGAAGTAGGAGGAAGCGATACTGCCGAAGAAGAGAGAACGGGAATGCTTCGTCTGCATATCTCGGCTAAGTCCGAAATTCGTCGTCAAAACTCGGGAATCTATCTGGATGTCTACCTTGCACAGGTAAAAATAATGGTGAAAGCGCGTTGTTGTGTAAATTAATGTAAAACAAAGTTTTCAAACATTTTTCTAGTTGTTACAAACTTAAAGTGCTCGATAGATTTTAGGATTTTTAATAACATTTTACTTAGAAAAGTTTTATCAAAACAGGTCAAGTGATATAAAGCATTAAAATAAGTCAAAAGCAATGTTGTAATTACAATTCTTTAAAAAAAAACATCAACACGTGTTCATTTTAATTTTTTTTAATACTTCATGCATTGCAAAAAAATGAAAGAATCTTTCGAACAAAGAAGATAAAATTGAATATTAAGATGAAAATTGTACATACTTCTTGATCACTTTCGGACGTTTCATCATCAAATTTAATTTGTTCATCATCATTAATGGTTCCGATAAAACCAAAATCGTGTAAATTATCCGCCATGCTGGATAGGAAATCGGAAGTCCAGATAACTTGAGACACAAAGTTAGAACACTATCAACAAAATAATTTTCGTATTTTTGAAAATTGATGAAAACATCCAATGGCAAAGGGAACTATTTCCTTATTAAATAATTTTAGGTGTCAATATTTAAACAATAAAAAATATTTTTTAAATCCCTGTATTTATTTGAAATTACTTGTTTTAGAAATCCGAGATTATTTTAATTTTATTCAACGCTCAGTTTAAAATTCAATGTAAAATGTAGTTTTCTTAACGTTAAAATGGAGTTTATCATATAAATGTATACAATTAACATCTTTAATTGATTTACATTTTTAGAAATAAATTAATTTAAAAAAAAAATATAATAGTAATAAGTACGAAACTAAGATTATTTTATAATTTCTATGATTTTGGCGGTAAATTAATCTATGGTATACTTTTTTAGCGCCATCCGCAGATTCAGTATTTTTCTTCGTATCACACGTGTAAATTGCCGATTTTTTGTAACGCATAAGACCAACATGGGAATTCAGGGTCTCGCAAAGCTTCTTGGAGATAATGCTCCATCGTCAATGAAAGAAAACGAAATCAAGAATTATTTTGGTATGTGTTTTTAAACGGTGTACTATTTTTTATATTTATGTAATCTAGCCTTGTTTCTTGGCGTAAAAGTTTCTCTTCAGTTCCAAAAATATAAGTTCTAACCATGGCCATCCCTACTAGTAGGGATCGCCACGGTTCTAACAAAAAAGAAAAAATTGAATCTTTTTTTTTTTAATCGGGAATTTCCAAAGAATTGGTGCTTTTTTTTACTTAACGACCTGTAAATACGATTCTAATTTTAGAAACTTGTTAATGTGTAAAAGTAATATTTAAGGTTTTAGTAAAAACAAACAATAACTTAGGGTAAATTGTGTATCCAATGAATTTAGCGAGTAAATGTTTATATTTTTTCACTGCGATTAAACGTCAACAGTTAAATTTAGATTAAATTAGTTTTTTGGGGTTTTTTTTTAATAACTTTGAGCACATAAATATTTCTAGCCTGTTGACGTATGATCGCATGGAAAAAAAAGCACGCTTGTTCGTTATTTACCACCACCAACACTTTTTTTTCGGTAAAAATGCATTATAACGACACCCTAGCTGTGTGTGTGCCATGCGCGAACAAACGTGAGCGCAAAAATGAAAAACAAACAAATTTACATTGGATACAAATTGTTGATTTTATTTTACTAATGCAGTAAAAACGGGGGCTGTTCGCGCACAGCCAGGGGGGGGGGGCGTTATACTGCATTTTTACCTTACAGAAAACATTAAGCCAATTCATCCAGTATTTATTAAATGGCAGATGCGCATAACAGGTATGAACGCTGGCTTCCGGTGGAACAGGGTTGAAGAAATTGTCTACGGATGCCTGAAAGTGATACAATTTTTTTTATTCATATTTCAGACTTTTCTTTCATCATATTCTAATAATTAACATAATACAGACTGGTACTTGTCCAGATATTGACCCTAATTTCCGTGACTGCCCGGCAGCAGCAAGCCGACAGCTAACGGAAGCGTCCGAAACCTGCCGAGTCGGCAGACGACAACAATGTAAGACGATGAATATATGTAAAGAAAAAGAAATACATATATTTTTATACAAAAAATGAAATAAATGAACAAACCCATAGCTGAAATAAATAAACTTTTGGTACTTGTCCAGATATTGACCCTAATTTCCGTGACTGCCCGGCAGCAACAAGCCGACAGCTAACGGAAGCGTCCGAGACCTGCCGAATCGAAAACGAGGCTGGCGTCAAAAGCAGACGATAGCGATTTGAAGGAGAGACGCTTGGCAATTGTAGAAAATGAATTTCGAAGTGCTGTGTCGTACAATTGCCTCTCCGGAGCAGTACATTTATTTATCTACCTCCCACAAGGTCGGGAAAGTGGGATTAGATAAGCCAGCGCTCGAGAGGTGAGCACTCTGGCCATTTAAAAATTGCCTGGCCAGCCCCGTCGGCATTCCCCGGTAGGGACGCCTCAGACATTAAGCAATAAACTTACTCCTCCCCAAAGAGGGGAGGCAAAGTCTGGGAGGGTGCACCTCCTAGAACTGCACAGGACAGCGTGCAGTATCCATCGGAACAGATACTACACTTTGATCATGGCCAAAAGGCCACATAAATCAAGTTGTCGGATCTCAATTGCTACATACATTAATCAGTTCTAGGTCAAAAGATGTCATGTTCGGTATGCGGACCATGAAACCGGCAACAAACCTAATCAGCGACAATAAAAGAAGACATGAGTCTCATCTTTATTACCGCATTAGGCAGAAGTAGGCGAAATCGCCAAGCCAGCTGAATGAAGTTTCTTCCCGATCCAGAGAGCATTGCTTATCATCAGAGATGCCTCGCTGTTATCAAAACATCTAAACCCAGGTGCCCACGGCCAGTGTGTGCGTAACTCCCCCCTTGTCAAATCAAACCCCCTCAATCCTATCATCTTAAACAGATCCTCTCACCATAACCTGATGTAATGTCCTTCGGGACAAAAGCTGGCGGTTAGAGAGGCTTTCACCTGTAAGAGGAACTTCAAGGCATGTCAACACTCGTGATAAAAAGAGCACTCTCCTCGGGGAAACCTGTGTGCTTCCCATTCATTTAAGTGCACACTTTTCGAATCCGGAAAGGCTTTCTTAGTGTCTTTTTTCCAGAAGACATTGTTTCCCTTACAATGAATGCACATTCTATCCAGGTAGTATAGCTGTAGCGTATGTTGACAAATTTCAACACTTTGCATACACGGACCGCTCTCAGAAAGATGCAGATAACAGATCTCGTAGCGTACCATAGGAGCCCTACCGAGCCATAAGAATTTGAAAAGAGCCTGCTGCAATTCAAGTAGTGTATCCGATGGGAGTGGAAGCACTGATAAACGATATAGGATGATCAGAGAAATGTGTTAAACAAATACTTCCACCCTCCCCTGTAACGTAAGATTTCTACGGGTCCACAGAGCAGCTACGGCCTAAACCGCTTTCAGTACTTTCGGACAATTTTTCTCCGGCTGAAGATCAGGATCAAATCAGACGCCGAGTAGCTTACAAGACCCATCAGTCCCGCTAAAGAGTCGCTGTAGTGATATACCCTTCCAGACGCGCAAACCCATAGACTTGTCGCAGTTAATTTTGGCTCCTGTTACTGTTCCATACATTCTGATTTCTCTCTCTCAATTACACTAATCTTGTTACAAGCACTGTTAAACCATTGGCATAGACAGAATACTTTAACATGGTATGAGCACCTGCCAAAGTAATCCCATGTAGGACCAGATTCACCTTAAGCCTGTGACGGAGGGGTTCCAACATAAGCACATAAAGCAGTGGTTCCCAAGAGGTAGAGATTTATATGTTATGGCAAATATACTTCACTGAAAATAAATATCAACAGTGATACAAGTTAATAAAACGAGTTGAACACTATTCCATTAAAGAACAAATACAACTGAAACAAACCGAGGTAACAATCGTGTGAAGAAAGGGGGGGGGGGATATAATTAACTCGTATTTAATATGATGGATGGATTTTCCAATTCCAAACATTCAAAAGGTAGTTGAAGCAATCAACTACCTTTTGAATGTTTGGAATTGTTTTGCTCAGTGTAACTCTCATATCGTGTTGTACATCCAGTCTGTTGCGACATTTTGATTTGATAGCAAACAAAGTGGAAAACGCTATCTCACACTCATAAGTAGCGGCAAATAAAAGAATCACTTTCAGGGCCATCTTTGCAAAATCTGGATAAGAATGTGACATGTTAATCCAGAAGGGATTACAACACATTTTCGCTAAGATGTGTTTCGCACTTCCGTCATTCAATAAATCTATGAACTGCTCTTGAATAACAGGTCGGTAGTGGAAATTGCAAATGAGTTCTTAACAAATCTTTACTTCTTATCAAATTCTTCTAGATTGTAGAAATAGCATCTAATTTACTTACGAAGCATCAATATGTGTTGTTTCATTGCGTATACGATATCTTCATCAATATCAAGATCATTTTCATCAATGAATGAATTTAATTGTGAAAATAAAGCAAAGTTTTTCTTTTCCAACTTAAAATACCGTAATTCAATCTTCATTTGGAATGCAGTTATTTTTTTTTTTTTTTGTGGAAATGGATCACTGTGATTCCTTTTTCTTGCAGTCCTAAATTGATTGAATTTACAAATTCAAATATATTGACCACCAAAGAGACAACTATTGTAGAAAGCGATTATCTGAAAACTTTGCATGGGTATCTTTTTGAGCGTTTTGCAAAAATTGTTGTATTTCATCACATAGTACAAATACTCTTTTCTAAACTTTTCCCTTTAAGAGCCGCTTAACGTATGCGTGTAGCAAGACTGTTTCAAAGTCACTCGTTTTCTTTGCATAGCTCAGAAAATAAACGCGAGTTAAGTACACTTGCTCTAATTAAATTTACCGCTTTGATCACAACAGCTAAAACATTATTGGACTCTTCAGGTGCTGTTTTCTGTATCGGAGCTTGTCGACGAATAGTGCAGTGGCGCTCCATCTGTGCATACACCAAGTGCATCCTCTCATTTGATACTCTTTTCTATGACAACTTGTCTACTTTGTTGAATATCTCTGCTGCATTTGTTTTTGTACTCAGTTTCACAAAACAAAAATTTGTCTTTCAAGTTATTATCATTTATGTATCGAATGTATACGCAAAGTTGAGTCAAATTAGCGATGTCTGTACTTTAATCACGTTTGATTGCATAAATATCTTTCTGTTGATGTAGCTTGAGCAATTCTGAAGGTATGCTTTCCTATGTGGGAGAATTTGTGAACTGAACGGACGAAATAGACATTTCCGTTCGGTGTTCAATTGTATTAGATTATTTGAATATCTCGCTTATTTAGTTTGATTTTCGCACACATTTTGGATGAAATTTATTAGTATTTTTTATCCTGAAATAAAATTCTAATTTATTTTTTAAAGACTTGAAAATCAGACTTTAATGCAATGCCTTAATCGCTGGTGGCCATGTTGTAATTTCCTATTTTCTTTCTTTCGCACTTGACATCTATAAAAAGGAAATATGTTTGACTTAATTTTATTTTGCTTTAACTACGTATTGTATGTAGTTCTTTGACACTTATATAATCCTCCCAGCCTAGCAAAAATATGCGGCCGGGGGGAGCATATATTTGCTAGTGTATATAAAAACAAAATATGCTCAGATGTTTTTTGCTTGTATTTTTTATAGGGCGCAAAATTGCAGTTGATGCCTCTATGTGTATTTACCAATTTCTGATAGCAGTACGGCAAGATGGTTCTATGCTAACCAACGAGGACGGTGAGACAACCAGGTAAAATTTTCAAAGAGTGACAGATATGATTACAAATAATACCAAAGTAAATGATACAAAAATAAAATATGTCCGACGTAAACAAATGTACAAAGAATGACAGATTTAAAAAAAAAAAAATTATGCATTTAATTTAAAAATAATTTTAAAAAACAGTTGGTCTATTTCTCAAAGTTTGTTATTGATAGCTGTAAATCTTATCTATGATTTTTACAAGAAAAGAATATATTTTGATTGAGATTCTTTCAAGAAAATACTTATTCCGGCTAGGAATATTGTTAAAATGGATACATTTTTTAATAATGTTCTAAACACCCAACAATTGCTTAAATCATTTAAAAATGAACTTTTCTTTTGAAGTTCTATGTATAATTATCAATTAAGCAGTTTTCTGTTGATAGAGAGAGAAAGAAAATAACTATTTACATGGAGGGATCCATTTTGTTGTAAGTTAATCGTAGAACAATTAACCGTTTCCACACACACCATGTGACCTTTTCGAAACATGTTTACGTTGATTTTCGAATTCTTGGTCACTCTACAGTACAGTTACATAACAAAATTTACAAAATATTTGATGCATTTTGCACATTATTTCTCTTTCAATAAATCGCATATATACTCTCACAAATGCTGCAAAGTGCGCATGACAATCTAAAAGGATGCAGCTAACTCCATACCTGTGCACATTTTTCTTTAAAGAAGAATGTGACTTTCCAAATTATAAAATTTTCTTATCTTTAATAGTTGTCTATCTTCCAGCAAATAAAAATGTATTCCCTGCATATCTTATTTCCTATTTCTTCATTATAACTTGTCAAGTTAGGAGGGTCGTTGAAAGGGCCTTTTTTTTTTTAATTCTTTTTATTTTGTTTTACATATATTAGAATATTGATTAAATTTACCTCTAATAAACTGGATGATGGCCACGATTTCTTTTTTTTTCTTTGCCGAGTTTGACTTCTGCATAGGATTGCCTGGTCTGCGTGAAGTCCTGATTAGTCGCAGCTATTCGTTAACCTGCAAGATTGCATGTGAAGTCGGAAAGCTGTTCCAGAAGATACAAATGTACGGCGCAGAAGCAGCGTTGCTAGTCTCACTTCATTAATTTGCGATTCTACGCCTGCCACATGCAGAGACAAGGATGACCAGAGGACAACGGATCCTGATGCTGACTTCTCTCGGATTTTCACCAGAGCACTGTTATCCAGGTTTCAGCCCTAATACCGCTTAGTCTCAAACCTATCCGCCATAGGTGGTCCTGCCGGAATCAGAGTTCCAGATCGCATAGCTCTGACATTATCACGTTGCCACCGCCCTTACCACAGCGAAGAACGGTTTTACTGTGGGCATCCGATAGAGTTTGAACGTATGCTGTTTAAACAAAAACAAAAAAATATTCTAAGTATACATGAATTGAACCAGAATCTAAATAGTTCTACAACAAAAGGCTTTTAGAAAAAAAACCACATCTTTAATCTAGAAAAAAGACTGGTTGTGTTATTAGGAGATTTAATCGCCACCAACAACCCAAGACCTCCCGATTAAAGTATTACAATTTCTGATTAGAAATCGTCAAGTCTTTAACAGTTAAGTCACCATTTCATCATCATCATCATCATCATCATCAACCGGTTTATTTGTTGAATCAGGCCACAATTAATCCTCTGATGAGGGTGGGGCCTGATTGTCTAGTCTCGAAATCTATGTCTTCCTCTCCACTCCTGTCTTTGGCAAGGTTTGATGGAATCCATACCCATGGCCTTCCTATCACGTTTGACTACGTCCTCCCAAGTCAACTTGGGTCTGCCACTGGTGATGTTCTCTGCTGGCACATTCAACTTTCGGACTTTAGCAATCCAGCCATCGCTATGCTCAATGTGACCCAACCAACGCAGTCTGTTCTTCCGCATGATGTCCGTAAGGCTTTTCAAGTCGACCCGTGAGAGCAGGGATTCAAAAGAAACGTACTGTTCAGGCCTCAGGCTTCACCGTATATATAAACATATTAATGCATGTATGTATATGTGGCACAGACGCACACACCCGCATTTACACAGAAAGCAAGGCAGAAGAGAAAGAATAGCAACAATAAGAAGTGAAAAAGAGAATTGGTAGTAAAATCATGGATGTGAAATCTCTGCTTTTTTTTTATATCAGAAAAGACGAAGTCCACTTTTTTTTTAAAATTCATAACAGGCGGGCTTTTTTTTTTTTTTTTAGCAAAGTTTGAGCTTTGCTGAATCGCTAAAACTTTACGTTCTATTTTTTCGCGGATTTTATTTCTCTTATTGTTTATTCCTCTCTCTTTCGCTTTATCTTTCTTTCTATCTTCCTGTCTTGGTTTGATTTGTTCTGTTTGTCGCTCTTGTTCCGATAGATTGAGGGTACAGGTTAGACGGCTTGTCTGGCTGCTGTTTCCGACTTACAGTACAGGAGCCCTAATTCTTAGGTAGCGCTATGAACGGCTGCTCTATCATCAGTTGTATAATATCGGGATATCTGTAGAGCCATGTCGTGCTTGGAAAGGGACTCTGCACTTATCTCCAGTGGACTTTCCCGAGACCACAATCACCAATGGATCAAGTCTCGGCTTATAGTCTACTTGTTTGAGCTTACTGGCATCAAACAAACAACCACTTTGCCCACCCCATTCTATCAATTAATTAAAAATGACAGTACAAAGTACAAACAACACATTCAAATCAAACGCTAACCAAAAAAACAACACATTCGCCTCCTCCCTTGAGGCTTGCATTCACAAATATCTGAAGACTTAGAACCAACATCGAGGAGGTAGAATCCTTTCTCCTCGCAAACTCCCTAGATATCTTTGCACTAAGTGAAACCAACCTACACTCCTCCATCTCCTCAAATCGATTTGACATGATTGGATACCCCCCCCCCCCCCTCGCTACTGTAGAGACTCTGACAAGCATATGCACGGACTTCGGGGTTTATGTTAAGAACACTCTTCCTTTGACCAGAGAACATAGTCTAGAATCAAATAATCAAGCCTACATGTGTTTTATGTTGACCTTGTAACACAGTTAATTACTTATATTTCATGTACCGTTCTCCTTCGACCCAGGATTTTACCCTGCTCAACTTTGTCTCAGATAACATAGATGCAGCACTCTCACTAGATCCTAGCGCCCAAATACAGGTATTTCGAGATTTTAATGTCCATCACCGTGATTGGCTTGGATTCTTGACTTATACAGACGCAGCTGGTAACTGTACATGTAGTTTCTCCATTGCACATTCCCTCTCTCAGATGGTCACTTTCCCAACCTGCCTCTCAAATCATGAGAATCAGCAAGCCTCGACCTGTTCTTGACCTCACTGCCCGAGACATGTGCGATGCATGCCCATAGCCTGTTCAGGAATGCACATGAAAAAATTTAAATGGCTTAAAATATCTCAATAATGGCATGTATAGAAAGAGCTTGATGATCTAAGAGAGAATCTTTTTAAATTTTTTAAATCTGACTAAAAATATGGAAGTTATGACTATTTTTGTGCCTCACACGATTGGATATTTTCCCCTCTTTAAGACCATATGCGTTTTGTCACATTTTTTACATTAATTTTTCAGTAAAAATGTTATATCTTTGTTAAAACACAAGATTAAGCAATGAAATTTACCATATAAGTGTATTTTTGTACAAGGAATCAGAATATGTCATTGAAAATCTCCAGAAATTAATGGTTTCCAAGTAATCTGCAGTAAATGCACATAAATATGCTGCAATACCTTAAAAAATACCATGAATACATAAAAAAAAAGAAGTTAGAGAACTCAGTTGAATTGCAATACATTTTATGTACAAGAAACTGAAATCTAATACTAGGACTGTTTAAAAATTAATATATTGCAAGATTTCTTTAGTATTATTGTAGATATACACCTTCAGCTAAATTTCCCCCTTGCTTCCCCAAAATATGAGATTCTACCTTTTTTAGGCAATTGCATGTGAACATCCTGAAAAACTTGGCAGAAAGAAAGAAACAAAAACAATTATTTTAGAATTTAGAGTGGGGATTAGTTTCAAATATAAATTTCATGTAAAATAATCCCCCATTTCAGGGTCGTTCTAGCGTTTTAGGGCATTAACCATTTTTATTTTCTATGGGAGATAAATCCTGTGCGTTTTTCTTGTTTTGTTTTTTTGGAGGGAGGGGTCTTCTTTTTTCTTTTTTGACGATTATGTGTAGTTTTGAGAGGGTCTTTGTGGGGGAGGGAGCTTGCCCCTCGGACTTCCGATTAGTGATAGGGCTAGGGGCAATTACGTGTGAACGCCCAGAAAAATAACAATTATTTTAGAATTTGTAGTGGGGAGATTGATTTTGCGTGAATTTAATGTGAAATGGTTTACCATTTCCGGGCCATTCCAGCATTTTAGGGCAATTAAGCAATTTTTTTTTCTAAGGGAAATAAATCCTGTGCGTTTTTCTTTATGCGGGTCTGATTTATAAAAAATAAAAAATAAATTTTAGACAATTATGTGTGTTTTTAATGGGCTTTTTGTAGGATGGGGCTTGCCACTCGGACTTAGGGTTAGTGATAAAATTAAGGAAGGGGTTTTGTTTTTGATGGAGGTTGCTATTCAGACTTAGGGTTACGGCGTGGCCATCGTAATAGTAAACTAGTTTACTATATTAAGTTACGGGAGTTTTTTTAGGGGCTGGCTTGTCACTCAGATTTATGGTCAATGATACAACATGTTCAAGAGAAGGCATTTTTAAGAGGTGGTTTGTTAGTTGAACCTAGAGTTAATGGTAATAATTATTTATTTTATCTGATGTTTTTAGCTTGAAAAAATATTTTTTAAATTGCACTAAAGGGCAAGAATGGCCGAGAAGGAGGGATCGTTTTGCGTTGAATTTATGTGCGAAACTGATCCCTCCTCTGAATTCTAAATTATTTTTATTTTTTTCCGCCAAGACTTTTAGGGTATTCACACGTAATCACCTAAAAAAAATAGAATCTTTAACTTTTAAGCACAAAGTATTTTTGTCTTTCCTTTTTTTTTTCCCCCCTTTTTTTCAAAATTCTGTAAACGAATTTTACGAAGTTAACTATTGTTGACTTTCGCTAAAAAAAAGACAATATTTTTTCAGATAGGGTAATTCAAAATTACTACTATCGAAAGACAAAACAAAATACAATTATAATTTTAATGCATAAAAAAAAGTTAAAAGATTGATTTATTTACTAGTTGGAGTATGAAAAAAAATCTTTTTAAATGTTCGATACACGTTATGTTGAAGTTTTATTTTTAAAATTACAAAAAAAATAATGGATCAATTAATTTCGTACCCCGACAATAATTGAAATTGATATTTTTCCTGATTGTTTTCCGAATATCATGACGAAATTCCACATACACGAATGGTACAATTTTTTAAAGAATGGGACGTTAAAAAAAAGTGACGAAAATGGCGTTAACATTTTTATGACTTTATTTGCTGAAAACTCTTCAAATATATGATGTAGATTATTTATCGAATAGGCTATATTGCCGGTCCTGGCAAAATAACGATTCCTGCGTTATTTTGCCGGTTCATGTATATTTAACTAAATTGTTAAACATACAGTGACGCCCGGCACAATAATGAGTCTTACGTTATTTTGCCGGCTCGTGTTTATTTAACTATAAATTACTTTTTTTTTATTATTTAAATTAATTTTTTTGTATTATTTAAAACTTTATCAAACGAAATTTTATTTATAATTTAAAACTTTGCCTGATTGTTTTTTTTTTTTTTTTTTATTTAAAACTTTGCCTGATTGATTTTTTGTATAATTTAAAACTTTATTAAGCGACAATATATTTTAAAATAACGAAGTGCTGCAGCTTCACAATGTTTGTTTGTAAAACAATTCAACCTTGGATTAAAATGTGTAGCAGTTGAAAATAAAAATTAATTGAATGAACGAAAATATTAGAGACAATTAGATTCTTTAGCCGGATTTCAGATGCTTGTGTACGAATGGGGTCCCAATATTTCCGTCTGCAAACGGCAATTCGTAAAGAAATTACATCAGATATGCTTTACAGCAAATGAAATCTGACTAAATAATCTAATTGTCTCTAATATTTCCGTTCATTTAATTATTTTACTTTTAATGTTTTTTGTATTAAAAGCAGATATTTCTTTAACCAACACAATAGGGCAGGTCGATTTTTTATTTTTTTATTTCTTTAACCGACACAACTGATGATGAAAACAAATTGTTTTTAAATATTTGCCCTTATTTATTTCATTACCTTTTCTTTCGCAAGGCCATAACAATTAGGTTTTTAAAAAAAATGAACCGGTATAATAATGATCCCTTTACATTAGTAAATAATTATTTTGCCGGGCGTCACTGTATGTTTAACAATTTAGTTAAATATACATGAACCGGCAAAATAACGCAGGAATCGTTATTTTGCCGTGACCGGCAAAATAGCCTCTTCCATTATTTATTAATGCATGTGAAAGGATATTTTGAGGACTTAAGTGCTTTGGTTTTTAAAATATGACTATTTTAGTAGAACTACCTTGAAATCCATGATTATCAAAACCGTTTTATGGTCGGTGGGTATTGCTACTAATAGGTCCCTCACTATCCACCAAGCTCCAGTTCCTGTCCCATCGCCGTAATGTTGCATCCCTGTGCTTGTTTTATAAATACTTCAATGGAATGTGCTCCGATAAATATGCTGCTCTGGGTCCCCCCTCGACATAAATACACCCGACCAACAGCTAAATCCCATCCATTCACTGTGGAGGTCCCGAGATGCCGGAGAGCTTTCTACTCTAATAGTTGCTTTCCTCAAGCTGCAAGCTTTTGGAACTCCCTCCCTGTTCTCTGTTTCCCTGACTGTACCTACATGCAGAAATTTAAATGTAATGTAAACAAACATCTTGTCGCACAACTCCTCTGAGGATGCCCTCTTTAATTTCTGGTACCTAATCCACGGTAGCCCCTTACATCTCGGTGGCAGTATGCTCTGTCTGGGGTGAACTCGAGTAAAAAAAAAAAAAATGAACTTCCTTTATTTTTTTATTTATGGGGCAAAATATGTAAATATAACAAATAAATAAATCTAAATTTTTCTCTATAAACGTCGACTTATTTCTCTTGTGGCATTAATATATTTTTTTAACTTCAAGTTAGGTGACTATTTTTGGTGACAAGTGATTCATTTTTTACACAAAAAAATGTTGGTCTTTTTCAAATTTGTCCTGCATGATTATGTGTATCTTTAAGCATGTAAAGATAGTCTCATCCTAAAGAAAAAGGGCTACTTGTCAATATCGTGGGTTTAATATAGTTTTAAGTTGTCTTTCACAAAAGAATCCATTAGAGATGGGCGGTTTTACCGAAAAACCGCGGTTTTTCGGTTTCGTCTCCATACCGAATACCGAATCGGTTTTTTTTTTAAAAACCGTAACCGTTCGGTATTGTGTTTTTTACTACAGTAAGCCACCATATACAAGGAAACACGGTTGAAAAGATTTTACGATTTGAATAAAATTGAATATTACCAAACAATGTTATATTAGTAAGAGGACAGATTGAACAAATATATTACTGCAATTACTGCTATAAACACGAGGCGATTTTTGTTTATTTTCATTCTAGAACGAATTTTAAACATTTTAAAATATGAATATAGAAAATGTTGTTACATTTTTCGTACCCAACTAGTAAATAAATTAATCTTTCATCTTTTTTTATGCATTAAAATTATAATTGTACGTTGTTTTGTCTTTCGGTAATAGTAATTTTAAATTATCTTATCCTAAAAAATATTGTCCTTTTTTTGAGCGAAAGTCAACAATGGTTACTAGTATTGCTGATATAACAATCAATCAGCAGCAGCGTCTTGTAAAAAAAGATACTTTTTGTGCTTAAAAAAGTTAATCCTATTTGGTTCTTTTATAAAAAATACTTAAAAAAATACTGGTTTTCACTCAACTTTCGAACTTCTAGTAGTAATGAATTTCTAGTCGCCAATTTAAAAAAAAAAATTAAGATTCTACTTTTTTAGGCGATTACGTCTTAAAGTCTTGGCGAAAAAAAGAAAAAAAAACAACAAAAAATAGTTTAGAATTTAGAGTGGGGGATCAGTTTCGCATATAAATTTAATGTAAAATGATCTCAGATTTCCCGGTCATTCTTGCCTTTTAGTGAAATTTATAAAATAAATAATTACTCTACCATTAACTCTAGGTACGACTAACGACTAACAAGCCCACCTCCTAAAAATGCCATCTTGAACGTATCGTACCATTAACCTTAAATATGAGTGGCAAGCCACTCCTAAAAAACTCCCTTAACTCTAACACTATGTCCGAATGGCAACCTCCATCCAAAACAAAACCCCTTCCTTAACCTTATCACTAACCCTAAGTTCGAGTAGAAAGCCCTAATCCTACAAAAAAGCCCATTAAAACCACACATAATCGTCAAAAAAAAGAAAAAAAAAGACGCACAGGATTTATTTGCCATAGAAAAAAATTGATTAATGCCCTAAAACGCTAGAATGGCCCGGAAATGGTGAATTATTCTGCATTAAATATATGTGAAACTAATCCCCCACTCGAAATTCTAAATGAATTGTTTTTTTTCTTTCTGCTAAGTTTTCAGGGTGTTCACACTTAATTGCCCCTAGCCCTACCACTAACCTGAAGTTCAAGTGGTAAGCCCCCCTCCTCCCACAAAAACCCTTATAATCGTCTAAAAAAAAAGAAGAAAAAAAAACAAGAAAAACGCACAAGATTTATCTCCCATAGAAAAAATAATTAACTGTCCTAAAACGCTAGAATGGCCTTGAAATGGGGGATTATTTTATGTGAAACTGATCCCCACTTTAAATTCTAAAATAATTGTTTTTGTTTCTTTCTTTCTGCCAAGTTTTTCAGGGTGTTAACATGTAATTGCCTAAATAAAAAAAGTAGAATCTCATATTTTGGGGAGGTAAGGTGGTGAGTTAGCAGAAGGTGTAAATCTACAATAATGCTAAAGAAATCTTGCAATATATTCATTTTTAAACAGTCCTAGTATTAGATTTTAGTTTCTTGTACATAAAATGTATTACAATTCAACTTTGAGTTTTCTAACTTCTTTCTTTTAATGGATTCATGGTATTTTTAAGGTATTGCAGCATATTTATGTGCACTTAGTGCAGATTACTTGGAAACCATTAATTTCTGGAGATTTTCAGTGGCATATTCTGATTCCTTGTACAAAAATACACTTATATGGTAAATTCCATTGCTTAATCTTGTGTTTTAACAAAGATATAACAGTTTTACTGAAAAATTAGTGTAAAAAATGTGACGAAACGCATATGGTATTAAAGAGGGGAAAATATCCAATTGTGCGAGGCACAAAAATAGTCATAACTTTCTTATTTTTAGTAAGATTTAAAAAAATTTAAAAAGATTCTTTCTTAGATCATCAAGCTCTTTCTATATATGCCATTATTGAGATTTTTTAAGCAATTTAAATTTTTTCATGTGTATTGCTACTTGTAGGAAGAAATCTTTATTTACAATTTGTTTATTAACATTTTGAATTTTCAAATGAAAAAAGAGAAATACGACAGACAACATGACATCGTATTTTTAGCATAAACTATTTTCAAATGAAAAAGAAAAAATCAAACGCGTTCCGTATGATGTCGAAAATCTATTTGATTCAACTTAAAATTGTAAAATAATTATTTGTTTGTTTCAGAGTTATCTAAAAAAATAAGTTATTAAAATGAAATAAAAAAAAATACTTGTAAAAGTAAATAAACGAAAAGTAGTGAGTAAGTATAAACATTTAAAAAGAAAAAAAGTAGTTGCCAATGCTAGTGTCACTTTATTAAGATTTTTTAAATTATTTTAAACATTAGGCATTTCATTGTTTACTTTTGAAAAGCCACTTCATACATAAATTGTCATTTCTAGAGAACTATCTCTCAACTATACCGTTTTCTCTCCCAAAAATGGGTTATTCAAAAAGTAGACTATGCAACGATTTATATTTTACTAAATTGTTAATATGGTATTTATTTAGAGTTGACAATTTATTCGAAAGTTTAATTATTAAACTTTAATCCAAGTCACGAATTCTATGACTAAAATTACCTTAAAGCTTAAAAAATGACTTTAGGTGAATTAATAATCTCTACTTTTTTTTTAACCATCCTTCCTTTTCCCTTGGCGCGGTTTTCGGATGTACTACTAGTCTTTTACACATGTCTATAAAGTTTTATTACCCTGTCTTAAAAACAAATATTAACCTCAACACGCACCAGTTGACAGAACTTTGAGCACACAAAATGACAGACATCCCAACAGTCAACACCGGCAATTCGAGAAGTATATGGTGTGTTTATTTTACGCGACAAGACACAACGTCTTGCAAACATTTTCACCTATTAAAAAATTAAAATTTTTATCTGTCAAATAATTTTGACAATATTTCATTTTCATCATCATTTTTGCTTAATTTTATTTGTAAATTTTTTTGTTTGTTTAAATAAATTTTCGTTTTTTAATTTCTTGCATTTCTGAGTTATATTTTAGCTTCTAATGGGTTAAAGAATTAGATAGAATGTATATTCAAACTCAGTTTTATTCTTCAGAAATCTTTCATGAATCTTTGGTCACTGTTTTAACGAGTTAACTGTTGAAAAGGTATCAGAACTTTGATTACAACAGTCAACACCTTAAAACTTATATGATTCATATCATGGAGAATGATTCAGTCACAAAATTATCGAAACAGTGGCATAATTCAACTAAACGTTGAATAATAACTAATCATCACACAAGAGAATGAATAGCTTCCATAGTAAAAAATTTTTTTTCAAAAAAACCGAAAAACCGAACCGTAAACCGAGGTTTTAAGGGAAAAAAACCGAAACCGATACCGAAACCAAAATTTCAAAACCGCCCAACTCTAGAATCCATATTAAAAAACTTTATTGAATGAAATACTAAAGAAATTTTTGGCCTGTTATCAAATTGTTTCCATCTGTTCGTCCAAATTTGAATTTCTTTTATTGATTTACTATTAAAAGAAAAATCTAGCTTGATCTCTAATGTGCTATGAATCATGTTAAAAAGATTCAATGTGTTAGCTGTTGAAATGAAACTTATATGAATTGTCATTTTTAAAAAAAAATTATTTATTATTTTTTTTCAAGCTGTAATGGAATTTTGCACAATGTTTAATCTAGTTTGATCTAATAATTATTGTTTCCATTATGATTAATTTTCATTTACCCACAAGATGGCATTACATTTGTAAGGATTTTTCACTTGTTTAAAGACTGCATTTTAGTTTTACGCTGAAAATTGGCTTCAAGGCAGCAATTTTTAAATTTTCCAACAAAATTTGAACGGTCATAATTCAGTGGCTAATTAAGCTAAAAAAAAATTTTTATATTGTTGTTTATTTTTTGCAAAGGTCTATGTGCCCACATTAAAATCTTTGAGATACACTGAAAATAAAATTTTGGTTTTGGATACCTAGTATAAATAATATATGTATCATTTTAAAAGATATTTATACTGTTGACAATCTTACACATCTGTCATCTTAAAAATAACTTTCCATTGAAAACAGTACAGTGTTTTCAGTATGAATTTAATCATCACTATAAAAATGAAGGATTTATTTTTAAATTGTTTCTTTTTTTTCTTATTTTAGTCATCTTATGGGAATTTTCTATCGAACCATCCGAATGCTAGAACATGGAATTAAGCCAGTGTATGTTTTTGATGGAAAACCTCCAGAAATGAAATCAGGGGAAGTAAGTCTTTACGATTTATATCTTAAAAATACGTGGCATTTTTATTAATTTTTTCTACTCTATAATAATCATCTTCTGTTTAATAGGATAGGTTTATTTTATAATTTTTTTTATTGTAAGATGATCGATAATATTGAATTGTCTGCTTTCATTTTAGCTTGAAAAAAGAAAGGAAAGACGAGAAGAAGCTCAGAAATCTCTTACCAAAGCTGAAGAAGTTGGTAAGTTATTCTACTCGACTTGCGATTACACTGTTTTAGTTTCGGTTAGAAATCCAGTGTTGGTCCTCTTAAATAGAGGATTTCAAAGGTAAATTAGTATTACAGTAGCAATACACATGAAAAAATTTAAATTGCTTAAAATATCTCAATAATGGCATATATAGAAAGAGCTTGATGATCTAAGAAAGAATCTTTTTAAATTTTTAAAATCTGACTAAAAATAAGGAAGTTATGACTATTTTTGTGCCTCACACGATTGGATATTTTCCCCTCTTTAAGACCATATGCGTTTCGTCACATTTTTTACACTAATTTTTCAGTAAAAATGTTATATCTTTGTTAAAATACAAGATTAAGCAATGAAATTTACCATATAAATGTATTTTTGTACAAGGAATCAGAATGTGCCACTGAAAATCTCCAGAAATTAATGGTTTCCAAGTAATCTGCACTAAGTGCACATAAATATGCTGCAATACCTTAAAAATACCATGTATCCATTAAAAGAAGTTAGAAAACTCAAAGTTGAATTGTAATACATTTTATGTACAAGAAACTAATATCTAATACTAGGACTGTTTAAAAATGAATATATTCCAAGATTTCTTTGCCATTATTGTAGATTAACACCACCTGCTAACTCACCCCCTTACCTCCTCAAAATATGAGATTCTTTTTTTATTTAGGCAATTACATGTTAACACCCTGAAAAACTTGGCAGAAAGAAAGAAACAAAAACAATTATTTTAGAATTTAGAGTGGGGATCAGTTTCACATAAAATAATCCCCCATTTCAAGGCCATTCTAGCGTTTTAGGACAGTTAATTATTTTTTCTATGCGTTTTTCTTGTATTTTTTCTTTTTTTAGACGATTATGAGAGTCTTTGTGGGAGGAGGGGGGGGGGGCTTACCACTTGAACTTCAGGTTAGTGGTAGGGCTAGGGGCAATTAAGTGTGAACACCCTGAAAACTTAGCAGAAAGAAAAAAAAAACAATTCATTTAGAATTTCGAGTGGGGGATTAGTTTCACATATATTTAATGTAGAATAATTCACCATTTCCGGGCCATTCTAGCGTTTTAGGGCATTAATCAATTTTTTTCTATGGCAAATAAATCCTGTGCGTTTTTTTTTTATGGGGGTCTGCTTTTTTTTTATTTTTTATTTATTTTTAGACAATTATGTGTGGTTTTAATGGGCTTTTTTGTGGGATTAGGGCTTCCTACTCGGACTTAGGGTTAGTGATAAGGTTAAGGAAGGGGTTTTGTTTTGGATGGAGGTTGCCATTCGGACTTAGTGTTAGGGTTAAGGGCTTGCCACTCATATTTAAGGTTAATGGTACGATACGTTCAAGAAGGCATTTTTAGGAGGTGGGCTTGTTAGTCGTACCTAGAGTTAATGGTAGAGTAATTATTTATTTTATAAATTTCACTAAAAGGCAAGAATGGCCGGGAAATCGGAGATGATTTTACATTAAATTCATATGCGAAACTGATCCCCCACTCTAAATTCTAAATTATTTTTTGTTTTGTTTTTTCTTTTTTTCGCCAAGACTTTAAGGGTGTTCACACGTAATCGCCTAAAAAAGTAGAATCTTAATTTTTTTTTTAAATTGGCGACTAGAAAGTCATTACTACTAGAAGTTCGAAAGTTGAGTGAAAACCAGTATTTTTTAAAGTATTTTTTATAAAAGAACCAAATAGGATTAAATTTTTTAAGCACAAGTATTTTTGTCTTATTTTTATAAAGCTTTACAAGACTAGTTAGCTGCTGCTGATTGATTGTTATATCAGCAATACTAGCAGCCATTGTTGACTTTCGCTCCAAAAAAGGACAATATTTTTTCGGATAAGGTAATTTAAAATTACTACTACGGAAAGATAAAACAACATACAATTATAATTTTAATGCATAAAAAAAGATTCATTTATTTACTAGTTGGGTACGAAAAATGTAACAACATTTTCTATATTCATATTTTAACATTTTTAAAATTCGTTCTAGAATGAAAAACAAAAATCGCCTCGTGTTTATAGCTGCTATTACTGCTGCTACTACAATGTTTTTTAAACTATAAATAGAAAACGCTTTTTTTTTCCGGATAGGGTCATGAAATATCATGACTACCAAAAGAGAACACATATATACAATTATAATTTTAATGCATAAAAAAGTTAAATGATTGATTTACTTACTAATTTGGCGACGGAAATGTATTTTTCAAAAATGTTCAACCGACGTCGAGTTGAAGTCTTATTTTTAAAATTAAAAAAAAATGAATGAGCTGAATTACTTCGTACACCAACAAACATTAAAAGTGATACTTTCCCTGATTAGTTTCCAAATTTCCGGACGAAATTCCACATACAGCAATGGTACGAGACTTTTAAACGAAGGGGGGGTTACAAAAAAGTGACGTAAATTGCTGAAAATAGCGTTAACATTTTTTGCCTTTATTTGCTCAAAACTCTTAAAAATATATAATGTATATTATTATTCATGAATGCACCTGAAAGGATATTCATTTCCTAACAAAATGATGGTATTTTGAGCACTTAAAGTGCTTTAGTTTTTAAGATATGACTATTTTAATAGAACTACCCTCAAATCTGTGATTAAGCTGAAAACTTCAATATAGCCAAAGAATTTACTAGTTCATCCTTTCTTACATCTACCCTTGCTAAATAAATATGCTGACTTTGATATAACCCTTATTTCCTAAATTATATAAATTATTAGAACGTGATGTCAAATTAAAGAATATCTTTTTTATTTTTATTTTTAATTCTAAATTAGAAAATCTTAATTTTTTAATAATTATATTTTACCCGCAATTCTTTTTTCAGGGGATGCAGCTGAAATAGAGAAATTTAATCGTCGACTTGTGAAAGTTACGAAGCAGCACAATGAAGAGTGCAAAGGTCTTTTGAAACTGATGGGAGTTCCTTATGTTGATGTATGTTGAATTTTTTAAAAATTGTCTGCTTTGAATTATATAATTGATTTTAAAAATATATATATATATATATATATATATATATATATATATAACTCAAGTATATTTCTACAAAATTTTTAGACTATTTACAACTTGATTGAAACATTTGCTATTTTAGAAGGATTAGTTGTTACAACAATTTTAAAACAAAAAGGAAATTTAACGGTTCTTATGCTGTTCAGCGGCCGTATGAAAAAATTATTTTTTATAAAAACAATATTATATACTTATTCGGCGTTATATTCTTACTCACTGTACAAAAAAGTAGAAAAAATTATCCACTAGAACTTTAATTACAAGTATTTTTCCATTCTGCGTATCATAACAGCGATTCGTTCACTAAGCCTTCTTTCTTAAGAAGATTTCGAATTATCTGCCCTTGAAATCTTCTTAAGAAAGAAGATGGAGGCTTAATGAACGAATCGCTGTTATGATACACAGAATGGAAAAATGCTTGTAATTAAAGTTCTAGTGGATAATTTTTTCTACTTTTTTTGTACAGTGAGTAAGAATATAACGCTGAATAAGTATATAATATTGTTTTTATAAAAAAAATTTTAATACGGCCGCTGAACAGCATAAGCACCAATTTAACTTTTTTTTTTAATACAGGGTGGGCCAAAATAAGGGTCCTATCTTTAAATTTGAATAACTTGAATTTGAATAACTTCCACAAAATAAAAGTTAAACTCACCAAACTTTATGTGTGTGTAGACTGACCCTTCCGAGATTTTTTGAAATAAACAAAACAAATTTTAGCCGAAAAACACTTCTTAAAACTTACAAAAACTAAAGTATTGTTTTTTACACTGTTTTGAGTTTTTTAAGCAAAAATAATGTTTTCTAAATGAGGGTACGTTCCTTAGGGCTAATACGGCTCATGCTTGCTTCGGAAGGGGTCCTTTACTTATTCTAAAAAAAAAAAAAAAAAAATCAATAAATAAAAAAGTTATGAATTTTTAAAAATAGGACCCTTATTTTTGCCCACCCTGTAGAATAGTGTGTCATAAAAACCTGAATCGTTTACAAATTCTAACAATAATTAAACAAAAGAATATTTATTCTTTTTCTGACATTAATTTTCAACTGTAACGCTATCCTCTGTTCTTTACTGGTTCCCAAATGCGAAATGTGTTGCAGCAGAAATGAAGAATCTAGACAGACATTTTCTCATAGCTTACAATTTAGTTTTAGTAGAATGTTGACATGCACTTGATACACTCCTGCCTTACAGGTGCATTGTGGGTTTTTTTGAGCAAGTTTAGAATTCGACTGACATGAATTAAAAAAATTAAGAAATATCTTTATGATGTACATACTCGTGACGGAAAGCATATATTGTATACCAAAAATCACGTAAATTGAGCTATATTGGACATTATTTGCCGGCCAAGTTGGAGTTAAATCCCTTGGCCGATAAACACAATGTCCAACGAGGATCCGAGGATCGTCGATATATCGACGATCATCATTTACCTATAAAATTTGATTTTCTTTTGTGTAAAGAAAAAAAAAAAAAAAAAAACTACTTGATCAATTTACGTGATTTTTTGTATACGATACATGCTTTCTATCACAAGTACGTACATCATAAAGATATTTCTTAATTTTATTTTTGTTCATGTCGGTCGAATTCTAAGCTTGCACTTTCTTTTTTTTTATATATATATATATATATATATATATATATATTCCTCAAATCAGCATACCTAAATAAAAAAAAATGTTTACAATTTAAATTCTAGTCCCAAATTTGAAATTATCATAACAATTAGAGTTGCGTTCTAAATGCAACGGCTAAAATTCTTATTTACTATCCTGCATTTTCTGATCATCGCAGGGTAATTTCGTTACATAACTTTTAATTAATGAATGTAATTTTTTCTTCCTTGTCGTTTCTGAAGTACTGATTATTTTATGTATTTATTCGCATAAAGGTCCTGAACAAAGTTTAAACCTTTTCTCTCCGTTTTAAAGGCTCCTTGTGAAGCAGAAGCCCAATGTGCAGCCCTCGTAAAAGCTGGCAAAGTCTACGCCACGGGCACAGAAGATATGGACGCCTTGACATTTGGTTCCTCTATTTTATTACGTCATTTGACTTTTAGTGAAGCCAGGTAAGAAATGGGAATTCTACATGCTAAAATTTAATGAATAAATTCTTAAAATCATGCTGAAATTTAATGGATAAATTCTTAAAATTATGCTGAAATTTATTGGATAAATTTAAAAAAAATCATGCTGAAATTTAATGGATAAATTCTTTAAATCATGCTGAAATTTATTGGATAAATTCTTTAAATCATGCTGAAATTTATTGGATAAATTCTTAAAATTATGCTGAAATTTATTGGATAAATTCTTAAAATTATGCTGAAATTTATTGGATAAATTAAAAAATCATGCTGAAATTTAATGGATAAATTTTTAAAAAATCATGCTGAAATTTAATGGATAAATTTTTAAAAAATCATTTTGAAATTTAATGGATAAATTTAAAAAAAATCATTTTGAAATTTAATGGATAAATTTTTTAAAAATCATTTTGAAATTTAATGGATAAATTTTTTAAAAATCATGTTGAAATTTAATGGATAAATTTAAAAAAAATCATTTTGAAATTTAATGGATACATTTTTTAAAAATCATGCTGAAATTTAATGGATACATTTTTTTAAAATCATGCTGAAATTTAATGGATACATTTTTTAAAAATCATGCTGAAATTTAATGGATAAATTTTAAAAATCATGCTGAAATTTGATGGATAAATTTTTTAAAAAATCATGCTTAAATTTAATGGATAAATTAAAAAATCATGCTGAAATTTAATGAATAAATTAAAAAATCATGCTGAAATTTAATGAATAAATTAAAAAAAATTGTGCTGAAATTTAATGTATAAATTAAAAATCATGCTCTAATGACAGTAAAGACGTAAACTTGAAATATCCGCCTTCTTTTGCAAAACCTCAAATACTGACATCGAAGCTCTCCTCCCACACTCCTGAGGTTGGGGAGCAAGTCACTTTTCTGACCTCTAACTTCAGTGTCCACATCTTTTAAAATTTATTTTCTCTAAGATCTTTTTTATTTTTTTTATTCGCATTGATCAATTGGCGGCATGGCTTAACCAATGAAATTGTGCTCGGTGTGTGTCCCCAAATATCAGCAGAAGATGATAAGCCAAGAATTGATATGACTAGTCTCAACATAATCGTCCGTTTTTATCAAATCCAAACTCATTTATGGTGCTCACTAATCAACTCCATCGTTACCACACATGAATTGCTACAAACGTCTCTTCCAATGAAATTAGGACTGGCTTTTTATATTCTAGGACCTGTTTTATATTGATAATGTCTCCATTAAACTAATCATCATCATATTCAGTTTAACGTCCATTTTACATGCTGGCATTCATTAGACGGCTTTTTGAAATTGACTTCCGAACTAGCCTATCTCCGATCAGGTCTTTATTTATTCCTCTTTCTCCCCATTCTTATCACTTCCTCCCATGTTTTCTTTGACCTTCTCCTGTGTTGTCAAATGGATTGAGTGAGTGTTAAGACACAAATATGAAGAAATAAATGGATGAAAATGATTCTATGTAGATAAACAATAATGATTTATTAACAACTAAAAAATTGCTGTGAAATGAGAAGGATTTAATTATCTGTTGCTTAGCCAATTGCAGAAGCATCCTCCATTAAATTTTTCTGTTTTGTTGGTGTCTGGTAAATTCAGGGGAAATAAATCATGCTTCAAAATGTCTTTTGGCAAAAAGATAATTTTAGGATACAAGAGTTAATTTCTGCCAAATCACTACAGCCTTGCCACCATTTTTTTTTTTTTTTTTTTTTTTTTTTTCGCTATGTGGCTGGATTTTATTTTTCTCTTTCTACCTCTCTCTTGCTTTATTTTTCTTTCTTTTTTTTAATTTATTTTTTGTCTTTCCTTTTCTTTCCCTCTTATGACGGTCCTCTATGAAAATGTGAATTTTGCCGTGAAGGCTAGAATTTCAAACGATTCGTGAAGGGGGTAGGAGAGTTAGATGACTTTTGTTTCATCAGAGAATGACTAACAGTCTCCTTCCTCCCCCCCCCTCCCCCATGTGGATTCAGTGTCTTTTTCTTAATTTTGATTTTCTTAGTTGAAAGTGATTAGAGTTGTCTATGAAAATATTTTTTTCATTGCCCTCTCTCCATACACACACACACGGGGGGGGGGGGTCATCTCGATTCTGGCTAGACTGCATGGATTAATTGATGATTGCGAACGAACGACAGATTATTAATAATTTCACAAACTATAATCGGTGTTGGTGGTGGATTGCTTCAGAATTTCCAAGAATTTTCCTACACTGTCTCGTTCCCTTTTTCCAGGATGGCCCATGAGAACATCTCACCAATTGACTTCATGTAACTTTAACACATGATCTTCTTTGATTGGTGACCATTTTCCCTTTCAAATACAAATTCAAATCTGACAATTTTTAATTTAATACCCCCTTTTTTTTTTGCTTTAGATTGAAAAGCTTTCTTTCATTTCTGATTTGCATTGGTGATCTGAAAGTTGAAATAAAATCATTTGTAATCAGACCATGTTTCGTCTAATTCTTAATATCCACCCTCAAATGAAACACTTATTTTAGCAGCTTTTTAATCATTATTCAATGTTGTTTTTATATATATTTTGTAAAATAGATATTAGCATTTCCAACAGATATTTAATTTTCTTAAAGATTTTAAATTTCGGTTTAATAAATCTTTATTCTGTATTATTTATTTTTGTTTTGATTGAATAAAAAAACAAATTCATAAGGAAAGTTTGTAAAAAAAAAAAAAATTTTTTAAATTTAAGCTGTTGGTACAGAAATAATTTAATGCTGTATTCGCTCATATTCCAAAACCAACAAATATTAGTTCATTAAAATATAAAGAAAACAATAATTAAACTTGATTTTTTGCTTCTAATTTTTTTTTTAAAGTATGCATTAAATATATTTCATGGGAGACTTTTTAAAAGATAGTCTAGCTCTTTCCTTTAACAGCTAGTTACCATCAACCGTGACTACTATGATGGGTTTGAGGCATGGACATCCCTACTACCTAGTAGGGATGGCCATGGTTTGAGGACATTTGTTCCTACGGTGTCGCCCTCATTGTGCAAGAAAAGCTTGTTCCCTGAATGAATTTTGATCTTCAGAAAAAGTGAAGAAAAAAATTTATTTCTAAGACATTTTTATATATTTTTGTAATGTCAAAGACTTATCATAGTAGCCCTGTCATACAGCATCAATCTAACACTGTCTTGTTACAAAGCACATACACATCCTTCAGAACAGAAAAAGATGACGAGGCATGGTTGCAATAATCAGTGGCACTTGACCAACCATTTTCACTAAGATTAGGTATCCTAAACTGATTTCTTTTTAATATACCAAAAAACTTTTTACGTATGCATATATAGTGCTGCAAGTTTAAAAAAAAAAAAAAAAAAAAAAAATACCAAGTTTATCTTGGTATCTAAATTAGTACCCGAGTTATGGCCATTCAAAGTTGGTCGGACATCGCATTTTGTGTGATACTGAACAAAAGACCAACTTAATCAGTGTATAACTGAAGATAAAAGCTTTAAATAAGTGAAAACTCTTTATACCTATAATGCCATAGTTCATTAAAAAAAGATGATATAGATGGAATTAATGATTCCTAGATATACCAGTCTTAAACATTGGCGAAAATCATATGCTGTTGCAAAAATTGTGCGGAAACGATACAGAAAAGCAATCTTGACTGTTCATAGAAGTTTTATTTTAACAGCTAACACATTGAAACTCATGATTCATAACATACAGATAAGCTAAACAAAAATTTCATTAGTACATCCATAAAAACCTCTTATTTCTAAAATGTAATCATGGCCCGAGGCCCAATTTGGCAGTTAGGCAGGAAAAAAAAGAGTCAAATGTACACCGTAACAAACTTTTTGTACAAAGTTACCCATTAAAGATACAAGTCTGAAACTTGACTAATTTTAGGATGAGGAATTAAAAAAAAAACGTTGTTTTCTCTCTAATATTGGAAGATTTTGCGAAGTTATCTAGCTTCCAGCATGAAAAAAAATAAAATGGGATTGACATCGAAACCTGGAAATTTGTTATAGAAAACAAATCAGCGATCAATTTTTAAACAAAGGCTTATTATAAATTTCTTGAATACCTATAATAATCAGCTGGACTTTGTCAGTGAAGCGATTGAAAATCTTGTTCCTGGTTATTGTGATTTTTCTTTCCTCTGATACAGGTTCAAATAAGTCATGAATTAGAGAGGCCTCATTTTTCAATTTTTTTTGCTCAAGAAACTGTTATTCGCAAAGATGCTTTTTCCTTGTTCAATTTTAGTCCCTCATTCTCCAAGAACTTGACTTTTTTTCTTAGTTCTTTATTTTCTGCAAGTATTTTGCGACTATATTTTTTCAAATTATAATTTTTTTTTGTACATCTTGCTTTGAATGACATTTTTCTGTCTCTTAACGTATCTATTAAGTTTAGAAAGTTTCTTTAGAAGCCTTGCTCTTGATATTTTGAGTTGAACATTTTCCTTGCTTAGGGTAGATATTTCTTGAAGTCATTTTATATTGTTCTCTTGTTAAGAAATTAATAGCCATATTGAAGAGCTGATACTGGAATTCTTTAAGGGATTGTTCAAGTGTCGTCTTCACTTCGGCAACAACAGGTGGTTGTTCTGGAGAGGCTAAATTAGGAGGTTTATCCTGAGAAGGACAATCTGGAGTTTTTTCTTGAGATGCTCACTCCTGAAATGGAGACATTAAAAAATTTTGTAATCTCAGGTTATTTATAGCCCTGTATTTTTTACGTTCTTTTGAAAGTTTATTTACTATAGCAAACAAATATTTTTCATTGTAATTTGCATACAGAAGGTGATTCAGCCACATTACCATTATGTTAAACGTTAGCTGTTTTTTAGTTGAATAATAATAAAGTTAAAGAACTGCCCCATTTGTCAGAGCGATGTCATTAGTTACACTTTTAAATAGTGTTGTATTGTCCAGTTCTTACAATGAGATTCCAGTTGCAGAGAGTTCTTCAGCTACAAAATAGGTATCATATGAAGCATTTAAAAAGATTTTCAATTCAGCTTCTCCTTTGGTAGATAAAATTACTTTAGCTTTCGTAAAGGTCTGTTGAATTTGTCCAATCAATCTTGGCTGTTCCACCTTGATATTTGGAAAGAGTTTGCAGAACCAAACAAAACCTGAAATTTATAATTCTCTTATCAAAAAAAAAAAACTCAAAATATTTTTTTTAATTTTTTAAGAACTGTTCTATAAACCTGATATCTTGTCTTTGTAAATGAGTTCTTTGTTTTCATTGGTGTCCATAAAACCATGAAGGTAACAAGTTGAACTCAAAATAGACAAAACCCAGACTTCATCAGATGACTTAGTATGTTATTACAGGGTCAATAATATCCCCAAGTTCAACTTTCATTAACTTTTCAAAACTTTTTCCAAAAAGGTTTCACTAAATTTCTGAATCAATAAAAAGTATTCTAATTGTTATTTTAAACAAAGAATATTTTGCTGAACTTCTGAACAAATAAAAGAATTTACCGTTATTTTTATAATTACAAAACAAAACATCATTTTTTACGGGGCTTTCAGTTTTAACAAAAAAAAGATTTGCTAAACTTCCGAATAAAAAGTATTCTATTTTTTTCCTATTTACTTTCATCCCCACAAGGGCAGAGTTAAATACAAGATCGATTTTTAATGTGGAAAATTCAGCTCCTCCCTCCAAAAGCGGCACTCTGGATTGGGACAAAGATTAAAATTGCCTCAGTCTAGAAGGATTTCTCCTTCACTGACCGAGCACAGAAAAAGTGCAGCATCAGAACAGATACTACACTTTGCCCTAACCAAAAAGCCAAGGAATTCTAATTATTGTTATTTATAAACAAAAAAGAAAGTTTCGCTAAGCTACCGAATAAAAAGTATTCAAATTGTTTTTAGAAACAAAACAATTTACTAAACTTCTGAACAAATAAAAAAAACTACTGTTTTTTAAATTACAAAACAGTTTTTTTCGTCGTTGTTATCAAACTTTTTACAAAATAGTTTCCCTGAACTTTAGAATAAAAAAGTATCTATTCAAATTGTTTTTATAAACAAAACAAGTTTTGTTAAACTTGTGAACAAACAAAACTATCATTTTATTTCTTTTTCTGAGTGCCGAAAGAATACTATTTTCGCAATTTTATTACAAATATATATCCATTAAAAACATAGAATTGTGCCATTTATTTTTATATATATATATATAAATATATATATAGAGATATATATATATATTTGATTGTTTAAATCTCAATAATTAGAAAAAAATATAATACAAAATTTTCAACCACAAATCGTAAAGTTAAATGAACAATAAATGGAAGAATGTCTGGTGTTAACTAAACGGTTTCAACAAAACACAGAATAAATACTTTATACCAATATAAATAAAATAAGTAATAAAAAATTCAACTTATCTAGAAACTGAAATGTCCATTATAGCTCGTAGCTCGCCGTTGATTTTTATCTGGCAGGAAGGAGTTGAATTTCAGTTTAGTTTGTTCAACTTTCACTCGGAAAATGAGAAAAAGTTCAAAACACAGGTTTTTTTTTATATCCAAGCTGTTTGCGGTGTGTAACGATTTAAAAAATTATTTCTATTGATTATTATGGAGTAAACCCTGCTTTATATGATTGTATGAATGACAATTTTTTTTTTTTTAATTAAATTTTTATAATTTATTCACTAAAGTTTTCAACTTGGAAATTTTTTGTGAAAATTTACTTAAAATTCTATACTTAGCCTAGCAAATTGAAGAATAGCCTTTCTTGGCATGATTTTTCAAAGTGGAACAATTAATATTGTGAACGACACAGATGTTAAAAAATAGAAGTAAAAGTTTTTTGTTGAAAAAACGCGGAACTAAACGCATTTGTCATTAAAATAGTTACATAATTTAAATCAACCTGCAAAATAACTAATCACCGTACAAGAAAAAAAAATAATATCATTAGAAAGAGGAAAGATAAAATTTTTATTTACATGCTAATTTCATAGATATAACCTGAAAAATAGCCGAGATATTGTAAGTTAAATTTATGAAAATTTCACTTTTTACCCATTTTCGTAGCATAAACAGGCCAGTTTGGGATACCTACTAAGATACATTTTATGATTCCATAGGTTGTATTCGTCACATCCGCTCCAATACACTTTCGCAAATGGTGCAAAATTTCTGTTCCTCTTCACTGGAACTTTCACTGGAGAAGCTTTTTCTTTTGTTTTCTCACACCAGACCTAGATGGATGTGAATCGGCACGATCATGTAATGAAATGGCTGTTCCTGGAGTTATCTTTGGTCTACGTTTTTTATGATGTTTTCTCCTTTTTCAAAATATAGTCCTGAAGCATACTAGCAACCACATTTCCAAGAATTTCTTTAGCGTTAGCGGGGAAACATAAAATATGAAACAATGACTTGTGTTCCTTTTTTTTCCGGGCAACACGTTTTTCCTTCTTTTAACCGTATTATCCAAATGCATGCAAACTTCGAGACGTTCTCTCCACAACTGCCGTCAACCCAAATAACACTGCCTTTTATTTAGTGTTCTTTGCCGCACCTGATTTGCATAATGCATAATGCAACCCCAAAAGACACCGCCTTTCATTTAGCGTTCTTTACCGCACCTCATTTGAATAATGCAACCCCAAAAAAACACCTGCATTTTATTTAGCCTTTTTTGCCACACCTGATTTGCATAATGCAACCCTAACTCTCTTTCCCTCCGGACCTGCGTAATGGCTGCTACACTCCCCCTTGATCTCTTGATCACACATGATGCAGGGTGGTGGTGGCCTTTTGATTCATGAGCTTCTCCGAAGTGGGACATGTATCTCAGTTTCTGCTTCTAGATCGTCCGATGAAGTTTCCGCTTCTAAATCTACTGACAAAGTTTCTACTTCTGAACTTGCGGCTTCATTCTCGTGGGGATCACTAGCGCTGCCCATTAATAGTTTATCGCCAGACGACCTATTACTTTCCCCAGTAGTTGAATGGTCCGCCCCCAAAGCAGGGCGGAGATCGCATATGTGTCGTGGAATTCCATCAACCAGGATTGATTGCTGACTTACTATGCCTGTCACTCGTCCACGTTTGAATTTGGTGGTACATCGACAGCCTGGCGGTTTCACCCAGACATGATCTCCCACATCATATGGCCTGTTCATCTCCTCATTGTCAAGTGACTGCACAATGTCGATACCTTTTACCCGAGTCCGGTACGTGTAGATGACATTCGCGGGTGCGGTTGCCGGGGACATGCCATCCTTCAGCGTAACATTGTACTAGTATGTTGCTTCTGCAACAGAACACTTCTTCCTGGCAGCAATCCTCTTTATGCTGCGGTGGCTTCTTTCCGCGATGCCATTACCTGATGGTACGTAAGCGCATCGCAACCGCAATTGAACTCCCCATTCAAATAAAAATTGTCTTACTCGCTGGGTCATTATCGGCCAAAATCTCATGTGGTGCACCCCTTTCATAAAAGACGGACAATAGTTTTCAAATAACGCTTGCCGAATCTTGGCGAGCAATTGGTCGCCAAACTGCAAAACGGGTTGGTCCACAGTCGATGAGAGTAAGAAAGTGGTTTCCATTATAATGGGTGATATCCATTCCCACCCTTTGCCATGCGTCACTTGCTTCCAGTCGTCCTTTTCGCCACTGCACTGGTGCTGGGTCAATTGGCTGACACATTTCACAGTGCTTGATGGCTTGTTTCACCTCTGATTTTGCCACAGCTGGATTTACGCGCCTTACGAAATATAGAGTCCTCTGGATGTCCACTCTGTCTGTGGATGTTTTCTATCTGCTGCTTGCTCATCGTGCTCACTGTAGCAGCGCATGTTTGTTGAACGGGCTCGGCACTCACCTTTATTGCATCGTACCATTTGTGAGGCACTCGTGTCAGTTAGTAAGCTAGGTTGCAGTATGACGGGACCAATGTTACGCTGACTACCAGGCCATACTCGCAGACCAGACTCTTTAACGTGTCTAACCTTCGTCTTATCAACATCTCACTTGCTGCCTTAGTGCGTATTCTTGCTTTCCCAGTCAGCGTGTCGGACACCCAGTGATAGACGCAAAGGGAGTCAGTATGCAAGTGCAACCTCTTTGCTTGCCACTGTACTGCTAGGTTAACGCCCTTCATCACAGCATCTTACTCAGCAAAATTGATGTGCTGGGTGGTATTTGCAGGCCGTAACCAGCAGGCATCCTCCAACATGGCTCCATCCTTCTCCAACAGGACTCCCAATGCTAGTGAACTAGCGTCAACCCATACATTCATTTCTTCTCCATTGACACACCACTCTCCTCGAGCCGGGTCCTCGTGTGTCGTTCTCTCAACACTTTCTGCAATCATTCAGGTGAGGAGGGCATCGCTTGTTTGATCATCCCACCCTTTGGTTACCGCATTCCCCCTGCGTTTTATTACACCCACTGCCACACGCAGCCAACCACACACTGGCAGGTGCTCCACAAGTTTTCAGCACAAGGAAAAAATGGTCCTTGTGAGAACTTCAGGGATGCTGGAAATTACATTTCCTCGTCTCCATCGCAGGGTGCCATCCTCCCCTCTGACTTCCAGACCAAGTACGCGTGCTCCGTCTCTAAGCCGCTCTGGGTCTTTGCACGTTAGGCCAAACTCTGACAATTTTGCGCGGACGTGCATTGCCGACGTGACATCTCTATTGATGTAAATGTCGTCAAAGTACGCCGATGTTGCCTTTTTGACGGTCTCTTCCTGGGATAACACAGCACTAACGATGGTCTTCATGATCTGCGGCGCCACATTCACCCCAAAACCAAGTCTGGTTAGGCAGCATCTCTTGCCGCGAAATACCACCGTCTGGAATGGCCATAAAGTTTGTCAACCCTCACCTGCAGATAGGCCTTCCTTAGATCGAGCAATGATACATTCGATCCTTCTTGACGCCATTCCCGTAACTTGCTTGCACATACATCGGCATCAGCCGTGTAAGCCTGAATATATTGATTGAGCTCACGGTAGTTCATGACTGGTCGCACCTTTGATTTGTTATGGTGTACCACTGCCATTAAAGGGATAAGACTCTTGGTTGGGGTACGGGATCAACCAGCCATCTTTGATCCAGGCGTCAAGCTCTTGTTCATATTCGGCTCTAACGTTCGCGGCCATGGGGTATTCTGTGATGCCATTCCGTAACTTGATTGGTACTTTATCGTTCGTCCATTTCCACGACGCAGTCCAGATCTTTCGGCGTTGATCAAACTCCACCTTGAAGTCTGGTCGATCAATACAAAGTGCGGCACACACCGATGCCTTAGGGAATTTCACAGTAATGAGAACAGCACCCAATGCCTTAATAGCGTCATATCCGAGCAGTAGGTCGAAACCCAGTATGTCTTTCTGTGTAACTAGGACATTTACCTCAGCAGATACACCAGAGTCTGTGCAAATCCTTACCAATGCTACTCCACAGCATGTCTGTGTCTCGCCATTTATTGTGGTTATTTTAATGCTCCTCTTGCTCCAGTTGCGGCATAACCATGCACTCACTATAGTACGGGAGCAGCCTGAATCAAGAAGCGTTGAGCAAGGTGTTTGGTTGACATGTACTCTGATGATTGGTTGCACCTCGTTTACATCTTGTTTGGGGAGCAGAGCGGCGCTGACATCTTGTCCCCTGACTCGTTTCCCGAACAGCTTGAGGTCATGTGTCCGATACCGTCACATTGGAAGCACCGTATGCGCCCCAGTCTTCTATCCATGCAATTCCTTGCAATGTGACCACTTCGCCCACAACGGAAACAATTTACATTGGCATGCGAGTCTGTTCTCTGCGAATTTTTAAGCACTCTCTGGGGCGACTGCGTGGCCATTACGACATGCTCATCAAGTTCCGTTTCATCCCTGATGATAGCACGGGCGCGCTCAAGTAGCTGTTCTATCGGTGTCGCTTCTATGCTTACGGATGCCCTCAAGAGTTGCTTTACTCGAACAGGGATCCGGCCACAAATGCGTACACGAAAGTCTGTTCAGGCAACCGTCCAAACGAAACGGTCAGCTTTTTTAATGCAGCAAAGAAGACATCAACTGTTTCGTCTGCCAATAGTTTCCGGGTAGTAAAATGTTCGTAAGCTGTGCAGAGGTCTATCGCAAAAGCTTTGTAGAGCGCAGCTTTCGTCTGCTCAACATTGGCCTTATCATTCTCGCTTAGCTGCTGGTAAACATCTAGAGCGCCTCCCGTTAGTCGAAGGGGAATGACCAACTCGACCTGCTTGCCCCCACATAAACGACAGGTTAGCTCCACTCTCTCAACCCAATCCACCACAGACGTAGATCCGTCAAACTCAGGGATGAGTTTAAGGTCGAACTTAGCATCCGCCATTATGTCACAAATAAACAGCACACAAAAGCCGAGATAGCTTGAAACAATGACTTGTGTTCCTTTTTCTCCCGGGCAACACGTTTTTCCTTCTTTTAACCTTATTATCTAAACGCATGCGAACTTCGAGACGTTCTCTTCACAACTGCCGTCAACCCAAAAAACACTGCCTTTCATTTAGCGTTCTTTGCTGCACCTGATTTGCATAATGCAACCCAAAAAAAACACCTGCCTTTTATTTAGCCTTTTTTGCTGCACCTGATTTGCATAATGCAACTCTCACTTTCTTTCCCTCCGGACCCGCGTGATA
Source organism: Sepiola atlantica (assembly GCA_963556195.1). Taxonomy (NCBI): domain Eukaryota; kingdom Metazoa; phylum Mollusca; class Cephalopoda; order Sepiida; family Sepiolidae; genus Sepiola; species Sepiola atlantica. The sequence goes on along the minus strand of OY744539.1, from coordinate 77,732,730 downwards.
TCTGCTACAAAATATGTACCATGCATATGTTACAGCTTCTTTTCAGTGTCAAACAAATCAAGGTTGATTAGTTAAAATCGAAAAATACAAGTTGACATAGGATTATCGTGGTAGCTCCCATGTCAAAGTAGCCCCTGTTAACGGTACTAAATGAAAATAAAATTATTTCTGGTTGGGAAAGTCCATAGATATTAACTTATTTGTTTTTCCTTTGCTTAAAAATATGTTTATGTATATTTAAAGGTTTTTTATTAGCTTTTCATTGTGTTTCGTAATATTTGCGATGAGGATTGATTACTTGGGTCATTCGGACTACTGTTCTCTTCTTGTTATTATCGAGAAGGTCAGAAGTTGCAGCGGCTGAAACTTTGTGAGAATAACATCCAAGGTGAGAACAGTAGTCCAAATAATGGAAATAATACAAATTAGTTTTTCATTGTATTTATTTAACAGTTTTTTCATTTTATTATTTAAACTAAGACAAAATAATTTTTTCCCCAGATGTTTTAGATGTAAAAGTAAAACAGATTTTTAAAACATTTTTCATCTTCACAGGAAAATGCCAATCAAAGAAATTAATTTGAATAAAGCATTGGGTGAATTAAACTTATCTCAAGATGAAGTGAGTATGCTTTTAAAATTTTCTTCGGTTTTCTTTTTTAAAAATGTATTTATTTTATGTTTTTTGCAAAAATCATCTGACTCAAAATGTAAATCTACAAATATAAATATTGAAAAGTAACAAAAAAATTTCTATAGTGGGTACTTTAGCAATAAAAAATCTTGATGGATTTTAACATGTTCAATAGAGCTATTTAGTTTTAAAACAATTCAATTGCTAAAGGTTTAACAGATTATTTGAAAAAAAAAAATTGGGGGGGGGGTGAAATAATGATTTTTATTTTTTAATCTAAAACATGTACGTTATGTAAACCGATAGAATTGTACTTTGTTGAAAAACAAAATTTCATTCTACTAATCTGTGGTTAAAACCACTACATTGAAACTCTAAAAATTCCCCATTAAGTTCAAGTCCCTGATTTAAATTCTCTTTCTCCCTCTTATATATATATATATATATATATATATATATATATATATATATATATATATATATATTAGTATTTCATGTATCCACATAAAATTTTATAAGGAGATATAATCTTTTATGTGTCAATTTTCAGTATTTACTTCCAACAGTGCTCAATACGTAAGTAGAGCTAGGTAGTAAGCTATGAAAATATATTTATGGCAATTAAGCTACACAGAAGCTCCCGCGTTTCATCCCCGGGGGGAATCATTTTAGCCTGAAGATTTCCCCCGGGGATGTAACACGGGAGCCTCTATGTAGCTTAATTGCCATAAATATATTTTCATAGCTTTATATATATATATATATATATAATGTATACTGGCAGGGTTATCCGGGTTCGAAGATGGGATAGCATCATATGCAGCAGTATAAGAAGAAGAGTTTACTTTAACAGCAACCTTGATGTCGTCAGCCTAATATCTTAACCATTGAGCTATTCAAATATATGTTAATACTCTTAAACGAATGTTTATAAATAGATGAATTTTAATGTGCAACATGTGGGGAAAGGGGCCTTTGGCTCTTTTCAGAGGGCAGCTATAGACACAGGACTATTTCTCATGTTTATAGGAAAATTTTACATGTAAAAACACTTATATTTAAGGTACACTCCCTAGTCTGTCTTCAAGAGACAGGCAGACATACATTCTTCTTTATTATATACTAGCGGAACCCGTCGCCCGGCGTTGCACGGGAGAAAGTACTACCTATTGCATAAAAAAGAAACCGCCTATTGTTCTTTCCCCCCCCCCCCACTCTACCGTGTTGTTGAATGTTTTAAATTAAAAAAAAAAAAGAAAAGAAAAAGAAAGCAGAATGGGATCGAACGCCGATACTGGCGATAATGGCGAAAATGAAACCTCCCTTCTTAACCATTGCGCCACAGTTACAACTTGAAAAATAAATGGGAAAATAGGCTAGTTCACCTAAGCTTGTTTACTGGCAGCTTCTGGCGACGAAAAATAAAGTTCAACAATGACACGCTTTAGGTCATTTATTTGAGAAGGGTTAAAGGTATATGATTTTGAAAATATAAATGTGTCGGGGTCTAACAGTATCTTGGCGGCTATTGAATTAAGTAGGAAGTCGATTTAATGAAGGAATTTTAGCTGTCATGTTTGAATAATAAATGTTGCATGTACTGTGTTCGTTAATGTCATTCGCTTAATTCCGGAATGAATGTAAATGTGGAAATCAGTTAGAAATAGGAAAAACGTAATCTGATATTCGCGGAATATCATCGGATTGAACGGGAGCGGTCATTATTTGTTAGCGTATTGCTTTATATTATGTAGTAAATTAATACCAGGCAAATAATAAATAAGGACGGACTGTTTTGTGAAAAGTAAACTGTGTTTATTAGTACCCGGTGTCGATGAGTGTAGTCACAGTACACAATTGTTAGGGGGAAAAGTCTTTGCTACCACCTATATGGAGTTGGTTTTTCGGAGAGACGTTGATGGTGGGCCAAATGTAATATTTCGTGTTAGGTTGGAAAAAATAATAACAACTTTACTGAAACACGCTCGAGTGAATAAGTGTAGTATAGCGGTGAGTTTAGTAGCCTGTGATGTATGTGGTTATTTTCCTATACTCCGAGAAGGTACAGGGGAAAAAACGTCTCTACTTTATATATTAGATATATATATATTCCCGAAACAGTTTTTCATGGTAAACAACTGATGATCCCTTAAATAATGTTAGAAGCAAACTAATATAATAACTGAAAAAGTTAAATTTACTTACATGAGTGATTTTCCACTGAACGACTTGGGATTTAAGTTTTTTTTTTGTTTTTTTTTTAATATAGTTTTAATGGTTGAGAAACTTCCAAGACTATATATATATATATATATATATATATATATATATATATATATGGCGACAGAAAGGTACAGGTGGACAAGCAGAGGCGTTAGGTACTAAATATACCAAAATCCTTACTTACATTTTATTATATTTTAAAGGAAAAAGGATATTTGTTTTCAATAACTTAAAAAGCAATTTGAAAGCAGGATCGAAACAGCACACACAATGTTGTCGGTCTGATTCCCTTCCAACTAAGCAATTGGGACATTTGTTAAGTCATCTTTTTAAATAATACTCATACGAAAATTGTCAAATGTTGGAAAGGGGCCTTAACTTCCTTCTAAAAAGGCACCTAGAGTCAGGATTTCTTCCATCATGTTCCTAGGAGAATTATGCATTTGTATGAACTTTTATATTTTAGGTTCACTTTCTCATCTGTCTTTAAACACGCACACAGACGTTCTCCTTTATTATATATATATCTATGTACTTCTATTCCATCATGCGAATAAAAAAAAAAAAATGTGCCAAACAAAATCATGTCTAAGGAAAGGGAGATAGCAAATCAGTCAACCCCCACCGTCTAAAATGAATTTGGATAGAAATCCTCCACTCGATAATACAACATTTTTCTTCTTTCTATACCGATTGATACTCTCTTTTTTTTTCTTTTCTTTTTTTTTTTCTTTTCTTTTTTTTAACTTCACCATTTGAGAACTTATTTTATATGAATATTAGTGCAAACACTGGCAAAGCATACTCATTTTTTGACAGGGTGTACACTTGTATTTTATATTTAACTACCATAGATTATAAAGTACCTTCTTTGCTGTATATTTATTTACTCCTCTGCAGGAGTTAGGCACAAGGCCAGTTTTATCTTACTCCCACAAGTAAGATGTGACCACAGCTTGGGTCGAGTAAGTGGGGTTAAAAGCCAGCGCTCGAAGGGTGAGCACTCTGGCCATTTAAAAATTGCCTGGGCAGCCCCGTCGGCATTCCCCGGTAGGGGCGCCTCAAGCAGTAAGCAATAAACTTACTCCTCCCCAAAGAGGGGAGGCGAAGCCTGGGAGGGTGGACCTCCTAGAACTGCACAGGACAGGGTGCAGTATATCCATCGGAACAGATACTACACTTACTTCTTTGCTGTATATCTGTGATGAGATCTACGGATACAGTCAGAATCACCATGGCAAATATGACTTGGTTGAAGGTAAATTTGGTAATTTTCAAAGGTTATGATATACTCTTCATTATACATGTTTCTGGACCAAAATTTAATGGAGAATTCAAATTTTGACATTTCAAAATAAAGTCCTAAAAATTGAATATTTTAGGTATTTCGAAGGAATACTGTAAATGTACAAACATACTGGCCGGGGCAGTTTCGTTGGATATCTAACCTTGAATCCCAATATTCAAAATATTTCATTGCAAAAATTGAAATGAACATTGATGTTTATGGTTATTCCTACCCCAGTAGAAAGTCACATTGAAACCCTAAGGGTTTACACACCTTAAACCATCAAAACAACAAAGGAAAATCAAGTGGGGCACGAGACAAAACAAGAAAATGAGTGAAACAATCATAACTGTTTTAACATCAGGACATTTTTCATTTTTTTTTTTTTTTAATCATTACTTAAATTAGAAACTGTTTCATTGTATGTGACAAGCATGTCGACAAAAACAGATGCCCTTTTTTCATCGACACAGTTCTGTGAGAGGTGGTCAATGAAACACCCTTGAACAGGACAGTGTTTATTCTCCCCGTACCAGAACACAGGTATCAGTGTTTTGGACGTGAATAATTTGTTCTAAAGTTCAACAGGAATGTCACTGGGTGATGCAACCTTTGCTGAATACCAAGTCTTCTTGTACTTAGCCCAAATTACATCACCAGAACAAAATCTGTTCCATACATTTCTTAATCGGAACGAGATTCCTTGTCAGAGGAGCCCTCAACCTCAAGATATCAATGTGTTCACTCCTCTCCAATGTTGGATGAATCGTCCATAGAATTAGGTGGTGGCACACTGTCAGAGCAGTCTAAACAAAACAGATGGAGTACATCGAGTGCATGTCAATTTCGATGACTGCAAAAGAACCATTGATGACGTTTTCATGCTGTGTATTGCTAGTATTCCCGGAAGTGGAATTTATGAACATTCGTTGGCAGGAATCCTCTAAATTGGTTTGAACTCTTCAACAATGAAAAAAGAAAATTTATCTGTAGATTCTGGCAACACTGACAGCATGGATACAACATGATTGGCACCGCGAATGTGACCTGGGCGATTAACGAGAGCACCAAAGAATGCACACTTGATAAGAAACCCAATAGTATTGGACGTGTTCTTACCCTCGTGTACCTCAAAGTACTCCCATGAAGTACTATCAACACCAAACATCGTGTTTGCTTTCAAACATTCTGCATTTGTGAAGTGTGACCGAAATTGCTCCCCACAACCATCACTCTAACTCTCACAATGGAGAACGGGATGAGGAATCTTCGAGTGGACAATTTCGAGCATGCGTTTCTTAAATGCAGTGACTTGTTGCATGTCGTGGTTCTTATAATCAGCAAGCAACACACCAGCTCCTTTGTGAAGAACACCATTGACTTTCTACTCCACACAAATTGGGTACAGTGCCATGGTTGTTTTATTTGTGACAGAGAGAGAGAAAAAGAAAGACCCACAGCACAGTGCTAATTATTAGTATTATTATGCTAAAAATTCAATGTAAAAAAAAAAACACTTTTTTGTCTTGAAAGCCTTAATTGAAAATCTGACTCATAGAAACTATTCTTTATATGAATAGGCATTTTTTGTATGTTTTAGGCATAATAATAATAATAATAATAATAATAATAGGTGACTTATGATTTTACGCATCATAATAGACATTTTTTTGTATGTTTTAGATTTTTAATTTAGGGCTTTAAAAAAATTTTTTTTTTTTTTTTTTTTTTTTTTTTTTTTTTTACATTTTTGCTATTTTCAGAAAATCCAGAAAAAATTCGAATTCACTACAAGTATTTACTTTTATAAAGCAACTTAGGTATTTGTTAGTCAAATGGCATAGTTACCCCCCCCCCCCCCCCCCAAAAAAAAAGATTTACGGGTATTGTTGCAGGGTAAATGGTAATTTCACGCAAGCGAAGCTGGAGAAAAAATGGCAGAAATTTCTGTGATGATATATTAATCCAGGGTTTTAAAATTAACTATAATTTATTCACTTCCTTATTAGTTGTTTCTGCTCCTTGACCATACCTACAGGGTGAATAGTAGCAACCCTGTGACGCAGCCTCCCGATCAGCAACCAGTTACCATTGCTCTCAGACTCGTACAGTTCTTTCGCGTTCCGGGCCAATAACTCTGGCGTTGACTGATGTGGCATTGCCAAATGTTTGACTGTACTCATGTGACGCCAAGCTGATGAAGTTCACCCTTTGGAAGAAGTTCCTCGGTTGGCCGAACAGTATCCCCCACCCCCCGTTGTACTTGCTTAATCGGGGGATGCGGTCGGACTTTGTCTAGCCGGCTCACCAGCGAAGATCAGACAGATACATGTAGAAACAAAATAAAATTGTGAAATCAAACAAACAGTTCAGCTATCCCAAAATTAACGCGCCAATATTCTTGATTTTCATTTAAGATTTTTAAAAAATTAAAAAATATGTGTACGGCATAATCACGTTGACACGCCAGTTCCCGTTAGATCACCAAAGTTAAGTGACGTTGAGCCTGGCCATTACAAGATGGGTGACCATTTAGAAATGCTAGTCGCCGTATGTTATCTCTCCTAACTGGGATATACATGCTGACTGGGGACCACATGTGAATTTGTATTCCCCATAAACTTTCAGTGTAGGGCGGAATTCCCAATGTTGGACGAATACAAAAAAGTGGTATTACCGGTTATTCGAATGTATTCTTCAAAACTGGTATATATAGAAACTCGAGTCTTTTCATAGGTAGAGGGGGGGGGGGTAGTTGTCTTTAGTTCTGGATAATAACTTGGGGGTTTTCAACTTCAACTTGCAATTTAGTGAACAGTTGGTTTGAAAGAACTTTTCTGTCCGGGTTTTTAAAAAAGTTATTTGCTCAATGAGGGGGGGGGGGGGGGGCACAGCTTAATCTCAATCTCTCGACTGCTTCTCTCTGACTTACAAATTGTCTGACTGTTAAATTCGCGCTCTGCACAGCTTTATATATCCAGGCAAGGATCACTCTGAACTGCTCGGACGAAATCTACTTGCCTTGGCCAGCACGCAATCTGATTGCTCACTGTTTTACTTCAACACGCCTTAGGGTCCAGACTTCTCGTGTCAATCATCTCTTTTTTTGCATAGCCCGGATTTTACTTTTCATCCAATTTCTTCCGCCTGACCTCTGTCACTGTCTAACAGCGGTAACCTTTGAGCTGTCCTTGACCTCTCACAGAGTCACGCCTGCAAGTTTCAGCCGAAACGACATGTTACTAGGTCTAGAATCTAAACAATCCCTTCTCACCAAACTCAATTCACATAAACTTAATTCAATTTATGCATAGATGTATCCATCGCATCAAGTCGGCAGGCTGGAAGATCAAAGCTGCCTTGGGATGAGCCGTATAAATGCGGCCGTGCGGCCCTGGGGATTGTAAACTTTGATCCTTGCAACTATCAAGCCTGGAGAGGAAGACTTTGATCAAGACAGGTCCCACCCTCTTATAGAGGACTAATCAAAGACCAGTTTAAAATAAATCATATGATGATGATGTATCCGTTAAAAGGCTGGGTATGATGTCTGGACAGCAGAGTGTGGCATCAACTCTGGAATGAAAGATCATTTCATACGGAAGCAAATTGATGACGTATTCGCAATAAAAACGAATATATTATGTAAACATTATTATGTAAAAACCGGTTCATACTTAGAGCAAGAATTTGTTTGTATTTAGATATAAAGAGTTTTAAGTCACTTTTCATGAAGCTTCTTCAAAAACCGTCTGCAAAGTTTGGTTCGTGGATATCAGAGACTGGGCGTCTTCCTATCTTGGTTCCGACCGTCGCAGCATTAGAGGACGAGCAAAAGCGAGTCTGTCAAAATTAGTCCAGGAAGCAAGTCGATAACTTTTTGTATTTTCTCTTCCAAACTAGGAAGCAAGTTGGGCATCAGAGCAACACAATTTGAGTTCTCTATCCCTCGGTTTTGACCGATGTAACCTCAGTCGAGCAAAATAGAGTCCCCCGAAGCGCTTTGCATGCCTGTTTATATTAGGAATTGGTAGCGTTCGACTAGATCGTGGTGATTTGCCTTGTTTGTTTTTTGAGTCCGAGGGATCCCTTTGCTTTTAGGCGGGGCTTCTCGCAGAGTTAACAACTTTGTCCAGGATTTCCTACTACTGTTCAGCGCATGCTGCTCACTAATCTTGACTAGGGAAGGGCTTCTTCTACTTGGCTCACATACGCGTCCCTTGTATCAATTACCGTTATGACAATTCTGCCTCTGGGGTCTGGACGCATCTCGCAGATCTCACCGGACATAACAATTTTGTTTTTTCCAAATACCATCCTAGAAAATTCTATCTCGTTATTAATGCTTAGAAAAACAACCCCTTTTGTACCCAATGTTGACATTAACCATCTGAATCCTTATCACTCTCTCTCTGGCTTCGAATCTGCCACCCTGCTCAGATTAATACCCCCCCCCCTCCCCCCACTTCAGTTTTTTTTATCAGTTAAAATTTGATTGTTTTAGAAATATTAAGCTAAAATTAATTTTAAACAAAACAAAATTATTGTGTATGCAAAATTAAAACAATAATTTAAAACAACCTTATCTTGCCTAGAAAAAATGTAGACTTTTTAAATTTTTACGAGCAAAATATTAAAATAAATTTTGATTCATTTTTGCAGTTTATTTTCCTATTTTTTATTTAAATTTAATTATTTCCTGTTGGATAAAGTATTTGATAAAAAGTTTGTATTTCTTTGTCATTAATTTGTTTATTTAACTCCCAAATTGGGCTTCTTGGCCTTTTGGCTAAGATCAAAGTGTAGTATCTGTTCCGATGGATACTGCACGCCTGTCCTGTGCAGTTCTAGGAGGTCCACCCTCCCAGGTTTTGCCTCCCCTCTTTGGGGAGGAGTAAGTTTATTGCTTACTGTCTGAGGCGCCCCTACCGGGGAATGCCGACAGGGCTGCCCAGGCAATTTTTAAACCCCACTTTCCCGACCCGACCTTGGGTCACATCTTACTTATGGGAGTAAGATAAAAACTGGCCTTGTGCCTAACTTCTGGAGAGGAGTAAATTAATACATGAACAAACATGATAATTTAATTCTACATTTTCTGTAATGTTTAAGTTGTAATATGACTGGACAACTTAGGTTAGAATACATAATTTAAAATTGGAAAGGATTATTTTAAATGCAATTGAGAGAAATTGAGAATCACAACATTCCTTTTACTAGTCTCAGCGATCGTTGTCAATCTGCATGTTGTTGTTTCACTGTCCTGACAAACTTATCCTCGAGTGGCCTATGGGCCTTGATAAGTGGTTACTCGTTAGTATATTAAAAAAAAACTAATTGAAAGGACACAAACTGTGTATTCTTGTTACAGTTCCAGGCAAAAATATAATGGGACATTATTTTTGCCCTAACACTGGTTTAAATGTGTGACGTCACATTTGTCCACCATAACACAGTTAACAACTTCGATATAACCTAATAATTTAATGACCAGACATACTGTAATAATTAAATTTGACTTTCAAAACACTGTTTTAAAAAAATAATAATTTAATAAAAAACAAAAATGTAAGTAAAAACACACCCGGGTAATGCATATACAATATACATATATCTAGTTAAAAAAAATTTGTGTACATAAAAAAAAGAAGAAAAAAAAAAGCTTCCTTTCAAACAAGCCTAAATGGACTATAACAGTTATTTTCAGGTTGTTCTTAACATATATTATTAGGCCGATAAAAAGAGAGAGAAAGAAAGTGAAAAAGACTAATGGAAACCTGTATCTGAATGGGCTTTTTTTTTCCTAAAGAAAATGGCATGTTACGACATGTCAAACTTGTCAGTTCTCACGCAGACCAGCTGAGACAAGTCTGAACTTGTAATAAAAGGGGAGGTAACTTATAAATACTTAATCCCTTTAAGAATAAAAGTAGTATTTTTTTTTTTTAAGAATTACGGATTTCTTTCTCTTTTCTTTTTTTTCTTTCTATTTGTCAATAAAAATATATCCATTATTTCTATTCAAATATAATATTTACAGATTCCTCTTTTAAAATATCACTCCCTCAATTACAGAAGATTAGAAATTTCAGAATAAAGTTACAAAATGAATTAGAAAATAATTTCTCTGGATGCAATAGATAAATTCATTTTCTTGTAGTTAATTTTATTTTATTTTTTCAAATTGATTTTTTTTTTTTTTACGGCCTCATTGTTTTGTTTTTTTGTTTTTTTTTCCAATTTAAAAAATAAACTTTCTTAATTTTAAAATGGAAAAAGAAGTTCATGGTATTTTTTTTTTTCATTCATACAATCGATTACATATTTTTTTTTTTCAAATATATATTTTTTTATATAAAGTTAATAATCAATTTAATGGGCTGTTATCTGTATTTATGCAGATAGTTTATTCCCCAAATTTCAAAACAATTAGTGCAATAGTTTCAAAGTTTACTTGAATATACACATATAAATGCAACTGGTCCTTTAATATAGAGCAAAGATAATACTGATCAACCCAATTAAAAAAATATATAAGATATATTGACAATATTCTATCAACTTAAGAGTTAATTTTTAAATACTAGCTGTTGGGTCAGTTTGTTGTATACATTAAATATTTATAAAAACATATTTTGAAATATCCAAATGTTTATGAAACTCTTGTGATGTCATAAGTCTCTTTTTCCTCTTCATCCTTTCATTCTCCCCCTCCGCCGCCTCTCTTCTCCTCCCCCCCTCAATATTAATGCATAGCTTCAGAGTACAGTTATTTTCTTATTTTAAAGGTAGACATTTTTTCTAAAATCGATCATATTTACAATTATTTACTACATGAGTGATACCAATATTATTTTTAGATTCTATGAATGGGAATGAAAAAACAAAAACTGGAATGGGCTCAAACTTGTTTCAGCATGACTTTTCTGATAGAAGTTGGCAGGTCTTAACATGTTTTAATCAGTTACGAAAAAAAACACGTTGAAACTTGTCTCAACTTGCAGTAGAAGGGGGAGGTAATTAGTGTACAATCGACATCTTCATGAATACACTTGTAAGACTAAAATCTGTATCTGGGTATTTTGAGAGGGGGCGGGGGTTCATGACGAGCACTTCCGCCTGAAAATAAAAATATCTCCAATTTGCATTTTGCACAATTAAATAAGATTATTAGATTTTTGAACAAATTAAATAAGATTATTAATTTTTTTATTTTTTTAAATTTTAATTGTGAGAGATTAGAGAGTGGGGCACAGTAGCCCCAAATTTTAACATACCTTTGAAATTTAAAATATTTCTGATTTGCATGAAATTACTAAAAATACAGAGTAACATTTTTGTTTTTAATCAAATATTTTATATATGTAAAAAAAACTTTCTTTTCTATTTTTCTTTATTTCGATGATATTAAAGCATGGTAAGTGTTGGCATTAATGAGAGGGCAATAGAGAGATATTTTCGGTATTTACTTGTCTACGATCAGTTTTTAATTTGGGTGGGGGCAGCTCTCCAACACTATAAATGGGAACAAAAATATCTGCATAGTCATGTCGACAATCCCTCCTGAATGAGCGAGCATAAGGCAACAGGCAATAAATCCATCCCCCTCAGATTTATTTTATAGTCAGGACAGTCCATATTCACTCACCCATGAAAGTAAATCGGCCCATTGATTTAAAAACTACTAGAACGACTTTTATGAAATTTTGAAAATATGTAGAAGACATTAAAAGGAGCATAATGGGCTGGTTTATTTATTTTTGAGAGGGAACAAAACTTGGTCTTAGGAAATAAGTATACTCCTAATAATTACTTTTTAGTCCTTACTATACTGTTCCATCTGGTGTTAACCCCTACCCCAGTCTATTATATAATCGAGCTAAAATATGCATGTTCTCACATTCATACCATGTTAGGATTGAACCGTAAAACTATGAATTTGAAACTGAACATCTGACGACATCACAGGAACATCATTTGTAAATGCAGTCTTTTTTCCATATAAAAAAAATAATGGTTTTATAATATTCTTTTATTATTATTCATTTCAGTTCATTTATTCATTTGATTTAATTAATTTTTGGCATATGGAAAATTTACGAACAATTAAAAGAACTTGTTTTTTTTTTAGTTAAATTCATAGGGATGTGAAATAACAAAAAATATTAACTTTTGAAGCGGCTAAAGAAATTTCGATTAAGTTTTGTTTTTATTTAAGCCTTTTTAAAAGTTCAGTATTACTAATGTATTACTAATGTTTTGTTAGTGAATGAACTATTATTACTACAAATGCTGAGATTTTAATCAGTGTTTATTTTTTTATATTTATGATTTAATAAGATCAAATTATATATTAGAAAAAAATAAATTGACTACAAATCTATCCTCTCTCTACATATTTTCCCTTCTATCAATAATTCTCAAATATACAGGGTGATTCATAAGTCACTTCACTTAGCTATTTAAAATGTCATTTACAATTGAAGAGCAAATTTTTATTGTTATTCATATGGCCAAAGTTGATGAATCTCCCACACTTGTTGAAAGGCAATGGAAACGTGTTGTGAACAGAAAGCCTCCTTCGTACAACACCATAATCAATCAAATATGCTACAAAGAGTCGTAGATTCCTTGCAAAAAAGAATGGAGCTATGCATGCAGAACGAAGGTGGAAATTTTGAAAATTTGCTGTAATTTTAAACTCCCATAAATGAATTTGTTGAATAAACTTTCTGTTTTGTATTACTGTATTTTTTAACTTTAGAATTTCAAAAATAAATAGCTAAGTGACTTATGAATCACCCTGTATATATATATTCACCAAAAATATGGGGATTTCTTACACATCATGGATAACAACACCAAATCGGTCGTTCGACGACTGGAAAAAATGGATTAGAAAATAAATAAACAAAAGTTAGCACTCCTGTTCAAATGTGTGTGTATGTATGTATGTATGTATGTATGTATGTATATATATATATATATATACAGGGTGTCCCAAAATAATGTATACACTCTTTGAATCGTTATAATTCGTTCAATCTACTGATTTTGACTTGCAAACAAGGTTGATACAACAGTAGAAGAGTAAGAATACACATTCAAAAATACTGACACTAAAATTAACAAAACCATAGAAAAATAACTTTTAATAAACGTAAAGGCTACAATGTTTAAAGCAAGAAACCTGAAGCAATTGCAAACAAATGGGAGTAGCAATTGTAGTAGAATGTGCCCAAGGAGTAAATGTTGCAGGACGTTTGTAGGTACAATTATTCACGTCTTCACTATTTGGAAAGTGTATTGAGCAGAACGGGTTGGGGGTAGGGTGAGGGTTCATTTTATGAACATTCTGACATTACCCTAAATAGCCTTTATCTTTGTTAAAAGTTAAGTTTCTATGTTTTTGTTAATTTTACTGTCAGTATTTTTACGTGTATATTCTTACTCTTCTGTTTGTGTGTGAATCTTGCAAATAAAAATCAGTAATTTGAACGAGTTATAACAATTCAAAGGGTGTATACATTATTTTGGGACACCCTGTATATATATATATATATATATATATATATATATATAATAGTCTGTTTGTCTGTCTACTTAAAGCTCAACTGCTACAATACGTGAACAACCAAAACCATATTTATTCTAATTATGCTCTTGGTAACATTTTGTCCCCAAAATATTGATGTACACACAATATATGCAAAGGTATTTTATAATAAAGAAATATTAGCTAAAAAATCTACTTTTTAAATGAAATGTTCATCAATATTTAAAAAATACAATATTTTACTGGTGTTATTTTCTTATGATACATGGAAAATACATTTATTTCATCAAATAGTGGCAATAAATTAAATTATAATCTTGCATTTGTATATTACTTTTCTTATCATTTTGAGTGTTTGAAATTATTTGTTTAAAATTATTATATTTCAAGTTTATCGACTTGTGTATCCTGCTTGGCTGTGACTATTGTGATTCAATTAGAGGAATTGGCCCGAAACGAGCAATTGAACTCATCAAACAGCATAAATCAATTGAAAAGATCATAGAACATATTGATACCAAGGTGAGTTCTACCTTTTTTTTTTTTTTTTTTTTTTTTTTTTTTTTTTTTTTGCTGGAGATGGGTCATCTTGCCAGATGCTATTTTAGACTCTAACCAAGAGATCTTTTTAGGATTCTAACCAGACCTAAGCCCCCCAGATTTTTTCCTTTGGGGCTATCTTAAGGACAGAGTGTATGCAGGGAAACCCAAAACCATCACGGAACTCTAGGAAGCCATCAGGGAGGAGATGAGAGCCATTCCAAATTCAGTCTGTAAGAACGTCATGGACAACTTCGTTCTGCACCTCAAGAAATGCACGGAGCTAATAGGAGTCCATCTAGAACACATGCTATAGAACGGAGAAAAAAGGCCAAAGACCCTAGTGTTTTGATATGATGTTGTGAATATAATAAACTAGTTTAGGATTCACCAGGTATATTCACCAGGTGTTCTCTCTTAATACATTTTTACATAACCCGTACAGCAGATTATGGAATCTGTTATGCAGAATTCAAATCTAATCAGTTGTAATATGTCTAATTACGCACTGTTGGGAATGGTACAAACCTATAATTTCCTTCCAATTAAGGGTAAAATAGTAACGTGTTCAATTATCAACATTAATTAATACTTAACAAGAAAGGGTTGGTTTGCTATAAAGCAACCTGTAAATGATGTTATATCTAAATTAGATCAAAGGTTAGCAACTTAGTCACATGTTTCATGTTGAATCGAATTTCTCTAACCTTCTCCCATCTTGATGCCTTCATAGCACCGAGATCCCCTACACTATTCTTGTATCATCAAACCTTCTCATCCACTGCCCCCGCCCCCTTCCCATCTCTCCTGTTGTCAATGTGTTTTCCTTACCTTGCACTTCTATGCAATCCGGGTCCAACATAAAACTAGTCACCCTTTAGTTGCCATTACTCCTAAGTCCGTTCTGATTTAGAATTATCGGCTGGCTGTTTAATCTATGGATATAAAAATATTGAGCAGGTCGAGTGAACATAAATTCTGTAGAATCTCAAGTGGTCTGCTTTCCCAGCATGAGCTCTAGTTTTCAAGAAGCCATTATTTTTTCAAAGAGACTCGCCAATATAAATATTTTTCCCATTGCAGCCGTTTGTAGCATGCATCTATTCACTTCCACAAAACATGCACCATTGCGCATGTTTACGCTAATAACCGCTATTAGTCATAATAGATTTTAACTAGCAGGAACCCATAGAAATTCCATGGTGACTTACCTATTTCTTCTTACGGTAAAAATATTTGCCAAAATAAATAAAATGTGCTAAAATAAACATTTTAATTAATTTATTGTAACAATTTGAATCTTTTTTTTTTTTTTTTTTTTTTTTCTTTCTTATCGTAAAAATAATTGTCAGCTAAATATCCTTTAAATAAATGAAAGGAATGTAACTTATAAGTAGACGACAGAATTGGTAGTTTATTCAATTTGGGAACAATTCATTTTGAAATAGGTAAAATCTTTGTTTTTGCTACTCAACAACACCAGATAGTTCACAATTATTTTTTTTTTTTTATTATTTCATCTTTAGGGATCGGACAAACTCCTTTTTTATAATAAGGGATGTGAGTTTTTTGTTGTTTTTTAGCAAAATTCCATTTTTTTTTTATATATATAAGAAAAGGCCAAATCACTAGGGCTTTACACCCTTTTGGCTCGATTTTATTTCTCTTTCTTTCTCTCTCTCACTTTATCTTTCTTTCTCTTTTCCTGTTTTGTCTCTCTTCCACTTTCATCACATTTTGTCTTGACTTCTTTCTCCTCCCTTTCCTCTCTCTCTCTGAAAATTTTAATTCTTGCCATACTTCAAACGATTCATGGGTAAGGGAGGTAGAAGATTTCCTGTGTCCTTTAAAACATATCACCCTGAAAAACTTGGCAGAAAGGAGAAACAATTATTTTAGAATTTAGAGTGGCCGATCAGTTTTGCATATGAATTTTACGTAAAAGGATTTCCTCCAATTTCCGGGCCATTCTAGCATTTTTGGGCAGTTAACCTTTTAAGTTTTTGACTTACTTTATTGTTAGTAAATAAATTTGCATATTTTTCGAAAGAATTTATTTTTTATGTACTAAAGGAGAAAACCAAAAAATTAATTGGAAAAATTTTTTTTTTTTTTTTTTTTTGTTAAAATAAGAATCTCTATATTTTTTTATTTTTTCTGAAGGCATGAATCAATTTGAGATATTACAAACTAATATTTTGTTTTGTTTTTTTCCTTTTCATCAGAAATATGAAATTCCTGACAATTGGATGTACCGAGTGAGTAACATGTCTATCTCTTCTTTGTCTTATTATATTTTCATGTTAAAAAAAATGGTACTTTATCATCTATCTAGCCAAAATGTCATGTGTAATTTTTGTAACGCTTACACCACTTTGCATGCGTCGTTCAACCGATTCATGTGGATGAATAGGTTTGGCTAACCTCGGTTGATGTGAGTAGCCCCGGATATGACATTTTGGTTTGTGATTGCGACCAATACTCTGCAAATAATCCATAGTTTTTCATGGAGCTGTAGCCACCTTTGTTTCCTTTGCGGTGTGACTGCTATTCAGGAGAGCTCAATTAGGTAACAAACGCTAACATAACAGATTTATTTAGAGTAGAGAGAAAAACAATTTTATTCTCAAAAAGAATTGTCTTATAATATTGTATGGTAAGTCGAGATAGCTTTTAGTTAATATTGACTTAGAGGAGGGGGCTACTAGAAATCGGACATCTATCTCTGTGTATCTTAAGATAAGCTATATGTTGGTGGTGAAATTAGTTGGGTTTTTTTTTTCTTTCAGAACAAAAATAATTAGGCCTCTCTAGGTGGAAAATTTGGTTAGCCACAATTTATCCAGAGATATGATGCCTTTCTCACTTTCTGACTTATATTTTTAAAAAAAACCCTCTCCCTACCCCCTGGCCCGTCCTCTCTTGCACTTTCCTGATCTATCTTCTCCTTTCATTTGCTCTCTCAAACCCCCAGTATTTCGGAGAAGAGAAGAAAAAAACAATCCCTACAAAATTATTTTATCAGAAAGTTGCTCGTCTGTAAAAAAAAATTTTTTTTTTTTTTTTTTTTTTTTTTTTTTTTAGGAAGCAAGAAAATTGTTTCAAGCTCCTGATGTTGGTAACCCTGATGAAATTAATGTAAGTGTTATTTTGCGGTTGCTGATTTTATTTTTATTTCATTTTATCATGCGTATATTCTGATGATGTTATTTTGTGAGTTGCCATGCACATGTGTGTATGAATGCTTTAGATGGTGGGTGGAAGAGCATGTGACGTGAATAAAGGATGAATGATAAATGAAGTGGTGAGAGGAATAGAAAGATGCAAATAAAATTAAAGGTGAGGGAGGGTATGACACCACAAAAGTGTTATAAATACTTGAAAATCCCAAAAGATTTTCATAAATATTTAATGATATAACAAATACTGATGCAACAGGTCATGGCTGGTCTAGTTATTATATTAAAACTAAATGAATCAACATTTGTTTCCTAAAGGCTTTTTTCTTATATACACAAAATACATGTTAAAATATTCCTTAATTCTTCAAGGTCAATGTTATTCATACTGATAATATTCTTGATTAGTTCGCTTGCATGGAATTTTCATTTAATGCAAAGGGTATTAAACATGTATTCAAATTTAGAAGTACGATTGTTTAATAAAAAAAAAGGTACTTGTCCAGATATTGACCCTAATTTCCGTGACTGCTCGGCAGCAGCAAGCCGACTGCTAACGGAAGCGTCCGAGACCTGCCGAGTCGGCAGACGACAACAATGTAAGACGATGACTATACGTAAAGAAAAAGAAATGCATATATTTTTATACAAAAAATGAAATAAATGAACAAACCCATAGCTGAAATCTTCTCGGCCGGTTTCGTTGTCCGGTGGTTGAGTCTCCCCTCGCCTCTGCCTGCCTGTAACAAAGGACCCCACTCGCCCGCTTCACAAGACAACAATCTTTACATTTTAATTACTTTTATTCACGCTCGTTTGCACTGCCGTGGCGTTGTGTCTTGCTATTGTTGATAAAGAGAGACGTGCGAATATCGTAGTTAGATTACTACTGCTGTCCTAACTATTCCTAGAGAGAAGGGGGGGGGGGGATCCTTTCGCCTGTCTTCCATTTAGGGAATACTCCCTTCTGTTAACGTCACATTCTTAGATCTTGACTCTCTCGCTTCTAGACAGTGACTGATCTCAAATCCAACTCAACGTTCTCACGCTAGCGAAATCTCGCACAAACTTTCGTTGTCAACACACAGGTGCAATCTGACCCCCTGACCTCGTGTGACCCTTGGGATCCCGTCAATTGTCGTTCTCGGCGTGGGAAAACACATCCGTAGCCTCGTACAGAATGACTCCGCTACAACCGCGTAAGTCAAACTCGACTTCCACAGATGCGTCCATCTCTCTCCAGGGCTATTATCTAACACTCTCATAAAGGTTTTTATATAATCCCACCAGTTACGTCCGTCGATATATAACAAAAGTATCCGGGGCCGATGGGGATCGGGTATCCTAGTTACGCACTAGTATGCATCTTAGTGATGATGCTAGAAACGAAGTGGTGATATAAAACTAGTACATATATTCGACATTTACCATACGATAGACATTACCTCAACGAAAAAAAACAATTCTTTTTATTGTTATTAATAATTATTCTGTCATACAAAAAGACCCGACCGAGTTGTTGAATATTTTTCCTTTCGCTTTGTCCTGCTTGAATAATCTTTGCCTTCACAGAGTCAGCCGATTGCTATCACCCAGTAATCGTTCGCTGATATAAACAGTTTAAACGTGAGAGTTAGACGAGATCGACGAAGTCGTCATCGTCGTCATCCCGGCCTAGAGGAATTTTGATCGAATACATTTTTTATATGGTTAGTAGTCGCGTGTGTGAAATAATTAACGAAGTTCAAAGAATGGTCCACCGTTAAATCGGTGTATCCACGCGACCCTATCGTGCTGTAGGCACGCCATAAATCCGACACCACGGTCGTACCAGGCAAAATGTATTGTTGGATAAGTGGAAGCAAGGTCTCTGCATCTCGTTGTTCGACAGACACATTTGCGGTCGTATCTATACCATCAAAAACCTATCAAGTTCGCACATAATGACCAACATTATGTGTTTGTACGACAAAACTTGACTCGTCAATTTCCACTGTGTCCAACACTTCTAATGACTTGTGGATGGCCGGCAAAATATTTGCCAGATACGTCCCGAATAAATAGGGTTTGAACCCTGTCTGAGAGGAAGGGACTAGTGGTTGGTGCAAACAATAGTCCATGCTTGGGCGGATGGTAACCTTGTAGAGATATAGGATAGTGGCAAGTGTGAGAAGTTTTCTAACACGGTAGAAGGAACCCACTTTCCTTGCAGCAGCCTCGGCAGTATCTTCTCTGTATTTGTTCCAATTCATGTTACCTTTCAATGTTGGACTATCGGGTAGGGTGCTGTTAGCCATGGCAATCGGTGGTTGAAAAGGTTTCTTATAATTGTTAAAAGAAAAGGAGATTTGTCTTAGTAGCATTAAATGTTACCATCCATTTTATGTCCCCATTCAACTAGGGGCACTTTTCTAAGGATTCAACGATGCCTTATATGTGCGCGTTCGTTTTACTCACATGTCTAGAATAGAGCATAATGTCATCAGCAAATATACCCATGTCACACAATTTCATCAGGGAAGTCATTTATGAAGATCAGGAACAATAAAGATCCAAGAATCGACCTCTGGGGTACACTCGCATTAATGTCATGTTGTTTAGATGAACGGCCATCGAGGAAACCTGGATCTTTCTTTTGGTTAGGAAGGATCTGATTATATTGAATACTAGCAAAAACCTACCCACCCTCGGGGCAGCAATTACTGAGGCTGCAGTCTTCTTTACAGAAACCAAAGCAAAAATTTCAATTGACATTTTAGTAATGTGATGTTTGTCATAGTGTTACTTGATAAATTCCAATGTGGAGACTGGTGATACCAGATCAGGCTGCCCTGTGGCTCCCTGAGACGAAATTCACCTACATTGACGTTTTTTGTTTTTCTTCTTTTTTTTTCTTTTTTTTGTAAAACTTAATTATGTTCTACAAAACCAAAAACAAAAACAACAGCCCCTCTCCCTTTCTCCCTCCCCTTTTTTATTTTATTTTTAGAACTTGAAGCATAAATCTTTTACTATAATGACCAGATTCGGCATTAAATAACCCAAAAAGGGTTGATATGCCGTAAAACAAAACTACCAAACCAAAAACGATGATTAAACATTTGAAGATATAAAGAACTTGAAGCATAAAAACTTTTACTATAATGACCAGATTCGGCATTAAATAACCCAAAAAGGGTTGATATGCCGTAAAACAAAACTACCAAACCATACCAATGTGGAGAAAATTTACTGTGTATGAACATAGTCAAATTTTATTTTTTAGGAAGAAAAAACAACAAAAAGGTGAATTAAGGTCATTAAGATATTCAAAGTCGAGGAATTTTATTTTGTTTCAGCATAAAAATGAAAATGAATTCCCTATTACAAACTGGTTTTATAATGAAATGAATTAAACATAAGGGTGGAAGGTCGATTGGTCAAATAAACCAATTTTATATTAGTGAGTAATTCGAAATGGGTACTTTGTACTTTTGTCTTAAAGAAAAAGAATCTATCTTTTTTTGTAATTTAGAAAGATTAGAGGAGGGTTTTTCTCTTCTGACAAAAGTGTCATCATCATCATCATCATAATCACTACCAACATGCTGACTCCTTGGCCTTTTGGCTAGGAGCAAAATGTAGTATCTGTCCTGAATCTGCACTCAAATTATAAGTGAATCGTACTGAATATGAATTTATTAGACAATGTTTAAAAAATAAATATGCAAATAATTTATAGCCTTGAAAGTGTTTAGAGAGTATATATACGGTATGTGAAAATATCTTGGTGTATAATTAAATTAGGTAGAGCTGAAGTCTTGATATGAATATAGTTTGGATAAATGAAAAAAAACTTTTGCATATATTCATTTAGATTATGCTTTAGATGTATCAAGCACTACCGTTCTAGCTTCACCTGCATTGTCCAGTGTATTGGTATATGCATTCAGAGATGACCGTTAGGATAACATTTTTTTTTTTTTTAACATAGTTCACCCCAAACAAGGCAGGCCGCCACTGTAGACGTAAGGGGCTACTGTGAAAAAAGAACAGAGGAAAAGGTTGGGGGGTCAACCTAAATTGGGATCTTCGTAGCGAGATGTCTGTTTACATTAGTTTTAAATTTCTGCATGTCAGTACTGTCGGGGAAACGGGGCAGGGAGGGAGTTCCAGAAGCCAGCAGCACGAGGAAAGAAGCTATTTGAGTAGAAGGCTCTCCGGCATCTGGGGACCTCCACAGTGAATATCCGTCGTAGAACGAGCTTGCTTAAATCTATACTGATGATCAGTAAGAAGTTTAGCGTTAACGAGGTGGCAGACTAACGCCAGATTGATTGATGATTCAAAGATTTTAGCGAAGAGCAGAATTTGTCAGTATTTATTAAATTCCTGTATTTTATTTTATTTCAGTTGAAATGGTCTGAACCTGACGAAGAAGGCTTAATAAAATTCATGGTTGAAGAAAAGCAGTTTAAGTAGGTTACTTTCAGGCATTAATGCATATTTACATGTTTGCTAAAAAAGTAAAGACAACTTAAACAAAACCTCATTTTTTAATGACGTTTTTCAAATGTTATAGTTGCTGAACAAATAAACTTTTCTGAAACAAAAAGTAACACTTATGATAATTCTATGAAAATTTCTTTGTTCTCGTGTGCGTTTTTTCTTCAAGGAATTGACTCATTATTTAATAAACTAATGTATACCCTCAGTCAAAAATGCTTCGCCATTGTTCACACTCGCTATTTATCCAAATATATTACTAAAACATTTATATAAAATCATAAATTAAATTACTAATGTAATTCTTTCATATGTAAATTATTATTTCTGATGAGAAAAACACCGACTTGACTTTTTATTATAGAGTTGAGGATTTTTTTCTGAAATCATTTCAAGGTGCGGAATAGGTCGGAATTGGTTGTCTCACTTGCTATTTGCTTCACTTCACCACTTGAAAGTGAGCTTATTCATGGGCTAGAAAAGAGTGTGTTTTACTTGCAAACTTTTTCAGGGTGGGGGTGAAAGTTCATATATTTATAAATAAATACCCATTGGTCTTTATTATAGAGTGGAGGATAATCCAAATTGGTAATCTGATTACACTGATGATTGTTTTAAAATTCTTATCGGTGTCCACTCTTCATCCCATCTCAGGATTTCAATATCTATCTATTAGCTGTACATACCCGGCGTTGCCCAGGATGCACTGAACTTATTTTAGCTTTATTTGTTTGCACTTTTTTTTTTTCTTTTTTTTTTGCAACTTATACAAAAAAAATTTTTTTTTAGTTATAAGGTAGAAAACTCTCATATTGAAAATATGAGTTATTCCCTTTGCTGATTTTGAGTTTTCTGTGATTAGTTAAGCATATTTCATATCAGTTTTCTGGGTTGGACTAAGTAATTTTAAAAATTAAATTGTAGCAAAGTACGTTATATTGCCAATAACATAGTACAACAATAACAAATGAAAATTGGCTAATCAGAAGCAAAGTTTGATTTGTCATCTTTAATGCTATTTGAGTCTGACTTTGAAAATTCAACAAGATAGTTTTATATTTTAGGATATGAATAGGTTCTCTTCACATGATACGTTTAAATTTTGTGGGTGTTTGTTTTTGTTTTTTTCTTACTGGTGGTCCACATTTTGACTTTTTTCTGATTTATCTAATTATTGGACATTTTCTTCTGAAAGTCTGATGACAATTTCTCAAAAGTTTAAAAATCTAAAAGGAAAATGTTGTCCGTCTTTACTGCAATTTTACATTTATATTTCTAATCAATGCATCATAATTATAATTTTTATCAAATTTTTATGCATTAAAAAAGATTGCAAATTTTGGACCCTTAAAACGGGTTTCTTTTAACAAAATTAGTTATTGAGGCTTTTACACACTAAAATGATCAACCATAGAATTATGATACAAATTACTCCGACAGTGGATTTGTTGCTGTATGGTTCTGTTCAGTCCTAGGAAGTCCACCCTCCCAGGCTTTACCATCTCTCTGAAAAGAGAATCACCTGAGGGACCCCTACCAGGGAATGCCGATGGGGCTGTTCAGGCATTTTTTGTAGGCCTAGTGTGCTGGCTTCTCATAACCACATCTGACCTTGTATCTAACCCCCTGGCAAGGAGGTAATTAATATGAACCATAATACTTAAAGACTAATCATTGCTGACATAATCATGTCACCGTGTCATGTGGACTGAATTACTTCATGCGATCACATTAAAAAAATGATTTTTTTCTGTTCAACATAAAAAATATCTCCTTTTATTTTAACTTTCCATATTTGATTCTATTATCTGCATAACAAAAACTCATCTGACTACAACCACTATAAAAAATTTCCTTTCTTTGTACCTAAAACTAAACGGAACTTCCATGAGCAATGTTTCTTTCCTAGAACTGCCCGTTTGTGGAACACAACACTACAGGGCTGCTTCTCACCTGACTACAACATAATCGTTTTCAAATCCAATGTTAATAAATTCTTAGGCCGTCCTCTTTCAACCATCGTTACGAATCCTTGGTGTTGTCTCACCGTCCACCTGACAAACTCTTATCCTCGAGTGGCCTTTGGCCTTGATAAGCGGTATGCACATTAAAAATGTTTTTCATAAATCTATTGGAGATTTGGCATCTCTGAAACCGAAACTATACACGTTCACACTATTGTATTATTTATCAATGCTCAATTCGAGGAGGAGGGTAGTATCTGTTCTGGTATCAGGAAACCACCCTCCCATGTATTACCTCCTATGTGTGTATGGGGAGGGGGGTCAGGTAGTGTAGTATATGTTCGTTCATCATCATACATCCTCTCAGATATTACCTCCTCCCTTGAGTGAGTGGAGGGCAGTGTAGTATATGTTCGCTTGTCATGATGTCATCCTCCCAGGCTAGCAAAAATGTACATTTGCTAGTGTTTATATTTGTAATACCTCCAGATGACGATCACTAAAGTTAGTCAAACGCTTGAGAAATTAAAGAAAAATAAAGTTCCCAGATACGACTGTAGTCTTTTGGGAGGCAGTTAGATTCTCCGCATTAAAAACCTTGGGTCTAACATTGCCATTGTGGGTTAGGAAATAATTCGCTTTTACTTTTCTCATCAATAAACTGAGTCCTCTCCCTGTCCCACACACTTCATTCAAATACAAATTCATCATTTATATATTCTCATGCTCTATCTTTTGACATTGAGTACTGTTGTAAATACAATCCATTCACTTAATGCTGATCTATATCTCAAATAATTGCTTGTGTCGTTCATTTTTGAGACATAAATTGTATTTCTGCCTTTTTCTTTTCATTACTATGTTTATCATTTCAGTGAGGATAGAATTAAAAATGGCATCAAGAAATTGAACAAAGCTCGTCAAGGTTCAACGCAAGGACGATTGGACAGCTTTTTTAAAGTCACTTCCGTAGTTACAACGAAAAGAAAGGTAAGTGGACTCTTTTCTTTTGTCTCTTTGGAAAAAATTTTTTTTATCAAAATCTTGTTTACTGTGTGAAGGCCTTTTTTTTTTATTATTGTTACTATGATTGAGATTTTATGTTTGTAAAAACAACTCTGAATATTAAAAGGAATGGTCATTATATTTAACAGCACCGGTATATACTGTTGTTGATATACATCTGATGCATTCAATGTTTCAGTTCTTTCAACATCATACACCCTCTTCCAGATGACCCAGCTGAGTTTGTTCAGACCCTAGTTTGTGTCTAGATTACTGACGACTCTAGCTATAGAACTAAGTCGCAAATTCTCTGCACCCCATCTCCACTATAATTCTAGTTTCTAAATTCAGTCATATTCCTATAACTTAAAACAATAATGTTTTTAAATTAAAAGAAAATTCAGCTTAATTTTCGCCTAAAATGTTTTCCTTTGTTACGCATTTTACTTTTATAAAAAACGAAATTTTTTTACGCATCTTAAAGGGAACAAATGTCAATATTTAAGACTAATATGACCTCATAGAATATTGTACTCAATTTTGGACTGCAGTTGCTAGACATGGGAATTGGAATATTATATTAAAATTGGAAGGTGTACAAAGAAAAGTGGCTAAACAAATAAAAGGTTCACGGATCTTGGATTATAAAGATTGGTTGGAATCCTTAGATTTAACTATAGAATGACGGGTGGCTTAATTAATACTTTCAAAATAATTAATGTGATTTCTAAATAGGGAACATACTTTTAACATCTTTTACACTTGTAATTTATTGGTAAGAAAGATTTTTAAAATTAAATCTATCACACTATTAAGATTGTATTTCAAGAATTAATTGGATGAATTTAGAAATGCTGAAAAATAAATTTAGACATTTTTGGGATCTATCTGATGAAATATTTAAGAGACCTTTCTTTTAAAGTTGATGAGATTATTGACTAAAAACTAGATTCCTCAAAAAACAAATCTATTGCTGTCCATTTGAAGAATATTTATTTATATAATTGTTAATTTCAATATGTACTGAACTAAATTATATTTTTCTTTTTAGAGTGAAGAAACTAATGGCAGTGCCAAAAAGAAGCCTAAAGGAAAAGGAACTTTCAAAAAAGGACGATAAAATCATTTTTCTGACATTCTCAGGAAGATAATGTTCTACTTTTTTTCTTTTAATATGGAATGTTAGTGAATGACCAACAAAAAGTATAAATGTAGAAAGATTGTTTTTCTTTCTGATATTTTATAAATAAATACAAGTTTGTTTTTTTTAAATCTGTCCAAGATTTTTTTTCTTGATAGAAATTTCTATAGCCTTACTATAATGGGGATTTTGTGTTAGTATTTTTCTAAAAACAAAAAAAAATTTAAGTGAAATATTTTCAAAATCAACACATGCAATTTAAATGAAAAATCGGGAGCTGTGCAGCGAGATGTCTGTTTACATTAGTTTTAAATTTCTGCATGTCAGGAACAGGGAGGGAGTTCCAGGGTCCAGCAGCACAAGAAAAGCATTGAGTAGAAAGCTCTTCGGCATCTGGGGGCTTCCAAGTTGTCATAGCTAGCCAAGCTTCCTGCAATTCAAGTCATCCCAGCTTCTTCCACCGTTTACCCAGTTGGACGAACACTCAACATGACCGTATCAGTGTAACTGATTCTTCTTTTAGATAACATCTATGTTGAGTAAATGTGTTTACAGCAAGTCTTTCGACCTAATGTGTTGGGTTTGGTCAGATTTCTGTCATTACGCTGCAGTTGAGAGAGTGAGGGCTCAACACTCGTTGCTATATAGCATGAAGCTCCTGAAACAACTGCTATACAACTTACCCCACATGTAGAGGGGGGACAGCTTGTGATCTTAGAGGCAACAGCTCACACAATTTCGCCCTTGCTGCCTTCACCTGTGCTCAGCATTTTTTCTAAGTAGCAGTCTACTACCTCCAGGCATCTACACTTGAAGTTGGTGTTTGGAGCTAACTTACTCTTCAAGTGACAAAGTTACATTGTAATGCATTGCATCCAACACCGTAAACAGGATACTGACGAGAGTCCCTAGTTAGCAATACAAATGAAAAAATTTAAATTGCTTAAAATATCTCAATTGCATATATAGAAGGAGCTTGATGATCTAAGAAAGAATCTTTAATTTTTTTAAATCTGACTAAAAATAAGGAAGTTATGACTATTTTTGTGCCTCGCACAATTTGATATTTTTCCCTCTTTAAGACCATATGCGTTTCGTCACATTTTTTTCAGCAAAAATGTTATATCTTTGTTAAAACACAAGATTAAGCAATGAAATTTACCATATAAGTGTATTTTTGTACAAGGAATCAGAATATGTCACTGAAAATCTCCAGAAATTAATGGTTTCCAAGTAATCTGCAGTAAATGCACATAAATATGCTGCAATACTTGAAAAAAAAATACCATGTATCGATTTAAAAAAAAAAAAAATTTAGAGAACTCAAAGTTGAATTGTAATACATTTTATGTACAAGAAACTAAAGTCTAATACTAGTACTGTTTAAAAATGAATATTGCAAGATTTCTTTGGCATTATTGAAGATTCACACCTGCTAAATCACCATCTTGCCTCCTCAAAATATGAGATTCTACTTTTTTTTTTATAGCCAATTACATGTTAACACCCTGAAAAACTTGGTGATAATCTGAAAATGCAATATTTTTCAGGAAATACTTCTATGGCAACAATCTGTCAACTGACATCAAAATCTTCTTGAACTATATTCAATGTTTTTTTTATTTTCTGGGGATTAAAAGATTCATTTGAAGAAAAAAATAAGTGTCCATATTCTGTTCGGGGGCAATGCTGAAAAAGAATTTATCAGCATTCTGGGTATCTTGTGTAGATTCTGACTTTTAGGTAGATCCACAGACAACTGCCCTTTATATAATCTATAAGATCATAGATTTTATTGTATATGGAGAGATGATGAATATTGTAAGTCTTATGGGAGGGGGAGTAGTTTAATTCTTTTTTTTTTTTGATAGATTGATTCTTCATGAAAAAGAACGATTTTAACTACATATATATATTTTTTTTATTTACTTATGCATATCCATTGCCTTGATTAGAAGTTGGTTCTGTTCACCTACAAGCAAACTTCAGCTTCAAATCTTTCCTATGTCACATGATTAAATTAACCAATCAACTATCAATCTCCCATCCGAAGCTTAAACTAACCCCATACATTTCATTGCATCTGGCAAAGCATATTAATATCTACCCAGTTATATTCAACATACAAAAAACATTCTAACAATATTTCTGTCACATGTGATTTGTTAAAGAGAAAATATTGCTTAGTTGCAATTATTCTTAATGAAACCAACTGAAGCAGTCTGAATTGCAGTTACTAATTAAAAAAAAAAAAAAAATTTATCAACTTCTGAACATTGTAAATCATGGCCTGAAAAAAATATAATATATAACATTAAAAACAATGAATAAAATAATTACATAACTACAAATAAAAACAAATTCAAATAAATGCCAGGTTTATATAAAATTTTATGTTTTTCGGATACAATGGTGAAATTTGTAACTAGACTCACATAATATTCTTTTAAGCAAATCTATCTTTATACTAATTCAGTTTTCTTTAAAATGTGTCATACATCCAGTTTGGCAGTGGTTATTTATAGTGCCAATCTTTTGTTAATTCAAAAATGTATCAAAGTGTTTAATAGTTAATAATTTGAAGAGAAGGAACTATAAATTCCCTTATTTAATGAAAAAAATCTTGGAATTTTTTAAACCAGGTAAAAATAAAAACTTGTGGCTGCCAAGATCACTCAAATGATTAACACTCGATTCCTTGATCATACGAGATTATCATAAATTTAACCTAAAATACTTATGTAGTAGACACTAACTTTTCTCATTGTATTAAAATGTCCATTATGACATGTGTATATATATATACACACACACAAATCGGTTCCATTTTAATTCAACATTTATTGAAAATGAGAATCGGTTTATGAGTGTCCTCATTTCCTTGCCTACGTATGAAGGCAGAGATAAACATGGTCAGTTTTTAATCTAGAGAAAACAAGATCTCCAAAAAGGACATTCTGGATGAGAACAAAAATACCTGTATTAGTTCCACCGGCATTCCAGCGATAAGCAATAACCCCCACACACAGTTGAAGGGGGTAATCTTATGAGTTTAGATTTTTTAAATCCTGTAACAAAACTGTTCGGGTTTGGTTTTGTGATATTTTCAGAAATCTTTTATGTTTAAAGTATTCTTTAAAGAATTTGTTTTCTTGAATTTGTTTTTTCAAATGTAATTAAACTGTTTATAAAGTGGATTTATGAAATCAATTAGTAAAAAAAAAAAAAAAAATAACATATAACCATAATACTTCCCAACAGTATCAACATTTATTTTTCTATTCAAAATATATATATTTATATATAAACTCTAATATGGTGGATCTGCATATAATCGCAACTTTCTAATTGTATACCAGTGAAATTTCTATTCTGTTATAAGACTCTTTTTTAAAAATGTTTTTTGCATAAGGACATAACTGTTTGCCCGTGAGTGCAGATATTAGTCAAGTACAACAGAGGTAAAAATCTCAGCTGCACAACTGATTTGTTCAAAAGAAGAAAAAAAATGTAAATTTGGATGGGTTGCGTCAGCAATGTTTGGCTCTCTCATTGCCTTCTTCAAAGATAGGAGTGCCTGTAGAGACAAATACTTTTACGATTTATTTTAAGAATTTTAAAGCAATTCTACAGCATATTTAAGCCAAATGCTTTTTTTTTTTTTTTGTAATGTCTTATTGCAATGTTCACATTTTACTTTGAAAGAATTGTTGGTTGGCAACAGGTTCTTTTAAGGCCGTTATTATGAATGATCATTTGAAGATCGAGTCCAACTCCGTTTTCTTTTTATTAGCCAAAGTTACATGGATGAAGCAAGAAATAACAATTTTGGTTGAAATCTTAGATTTTCTTGAGGACATCTTCCAGGGCTTGTGGCACGGCTATCCTTGCATTGATGAACATACTTTGGCAAAACTTGAGCTCTGTTTGAAGTTGGGCCACTTTGTTTTCCAAGATTTTATTCTCCTGTCGCAGGGAATCAACACGTTCTTTCGCCATCTTCTGTTGTTCTTTCGCCTTTACTCGGCTTTTTCGCACGGCTATGTTGTTACGATTCCGCTTGTTACGATAGTCTGGTATGTCATCAGTTTCGGACATATTTCGGC
Organism: Sepiola atlantica; assembly: GCA_963556195.1. Classification (NCBI taxonomy): domain Eukaryota; kingdom Metazoa; phylum Mollusca; class Cephalopoda; order Sepiida; family Sepiolidae; genus Sepiola; species Sepiola atlantica. Next base: position 77,702,609 of record OY744539.1, on the reverse strand, counting down.
GGCGAGAATCCGATTGGCAATTTGGTTCTTCTTTCACAGAAAAGTCTAATGAAGTCTCCCCACCGGATATCAGCGATGTCTGTGAAACTGAGAATAAAAATAAAAATAAATTTATTCCAACAAAAATAAAAAGAAACCCTAATGATCTTTACAAATTTTTTTGTTTTTAAGGTTATATGATATATATATATATATATATATAATTAGAAAAAGGAGGAAAATATCTAACAGTATGATATAAAGAGGATTAGAAAATCTTTGTGTGAAAGAGCTTTATTCATTACGTTCTGTTATATAATATAACGGTGCCTATCTAGAATTACGGAGACATTTAAAAATTAATAAATAAAACCAACCGAGGAATATCTGTTTGATGTACGTACCTGTCACGGAATGAAAATATCCTATACCAAAACTCATGTCAATTAATAAAGTAGTTTTTATTTTATAAAAGAAAATCAAATTTTTCCACACTTGAAATAAAAAAATAATACTCTTTTAGCTTTATTTTAAAAGAATTAATGTAATGTAACGACACATGTAAGAAATTCTTACACGTGTCATAATAAATTAGTAATTTATTCTTTAAGAATTAATGTAATTTTAAATTACATTAATTCTCAAAGAATAAATCAAGTAATGTAATTGTTCAAGTTAATCAACCATCTTTCAAATTCTAAGGAAAAACATTGGTAAACAATTTCTTTAGCTATTTTTTTTAAAGAGATGCCTAACATGTCTGAGCGAAACTTCCATATTTGTCAATTTAATGTAGACATTTTTTTCATAACTTTAAAAAATAAAGAAATTAAGGTCTAATCACTTTTCAATTTCTATAAACTATTACACAAACATAACTTCCATATAAATTTTTCTTTTTAATAAAAATAAGTATTACTGCAGTTCGAGTCTTCCATACCTTGAGATTTGGTAGCCATATTTTGTGTTTACAATTACATAAAAAGCGAATAGACGTTTGGAACGTAACACACTTTATTTGGATAATTAAGCAATTGTTAGTAAAAAAAAAAAGAAGGTACATTTTATTTTAATGCACTTTCTTAAGACTTTAATTTCATAATTATCTTTGAAACAGTTCCAGAAAACTGATATTTATCTTTCCAGCAAATTTTAAACATGTTTTATTGAATCTGCAATTTTAACTGATTTTTTTTCTTTTTTTAGCCGTTTGATAACATTTTTCATTCTAAATTTTTTTTTCACACATAAATATACATATTTCTTTTTAGATATTAACTTAATGCAAACACAATCAAAATTTAAACGAGAACTACTTTTAAAATATTAAGAAAAGACACTTAAGAACTATAGTCAGTACAAGCGACGGCTATTTTTGCACCGAGATAATGAGATGGGTGGATTGCCAGTTATGTGACGAAGAATATTATGAAACGATTGGAAATGATGAATGGAATAAAAACTTTTGTACTTTGTTAGATTAGGCCCCACACTAAAATCGACTTGGCGTCAGTACTTTCCGGATGTTTACGTAAACCGCTGGAAAGTACCGAAGCGGTTAGTTAGCCAATCAAATTGCGAGAAAATATCAGTCAACATTTCAACTGATTGAAGCGCGAAGTACTGCAAAGAATTTTCACGAGCTATCACTGGCTGTGTCGTCTCTCGAAAGAATGATTAACGTTTGTCAGGAAGAAAATCTGATCGCAAATAATAAATAAATATGGCACTTGTGCAGTTAAGTAAATAGCGGCAGATAATCCACATATTAAATTTATTTAATAAAATATAATTTCTGAAAGAAAAACATTGTAAATAAAGTTCATTTTCAATAAAATAACATTTTGGGCAAAACATTGTAATAAAATAGTTTCTGAAATTGACTGATTTTTTTTTTTAATAATTTAAAATGGGTGCTTCTGCTGATTCACAATGACATGTTAGGACTCTTAAAAAAGAAAATAGCTAAAGAAATGTATAAACTGTGTTATGTATATACGTGGTAGCTGAAGAGAAGACTACACTAAAAATTACGTAAATTCATCCAGTATTAAATAAAAAAAATTTAAAAAAAAACGATTTTATTTATATGTTGCCATTTTTCTTATATTTTGATCTTTTCTGAAAGTTATTTCCCTTGCCTATTACGTTAGCTGAAATGTCTACCGGTGCATAAGATCGTTCTTTTTTCTTTTAACTTAATAAATACTCGATGAATTTGCGTAATTTGTTTTCTGTACAATCTTATTTTCAGCTAATACGTATATACATAAAGTTTATACATTTCTTTAAATATTTTAATATCATGGTGAAACAGCAGAAGCACCATAAAAGGTGATACAACACAAATAAACCTATATTTGATTACAATGTTTTAGTCAAAATGTTACTTTATTGAAAATAAACTTTTTCATTTTTCTTTCAGAAACTATTTTATCAAATAAATCAATGGGACTTCTGTATTATAGGGCCGAAAATCTTTTTTAATCTTGCATTTTGAAGAGTCAAATCAGGGGGAGATAATTCAAAGTTTTCCCCTACGATTTATCGAAAAATGGATTTTAACGCTCTGAACTTGGAAGATACTTTCATTTATTTCAAAAACTTTATTTCCCTTGTTTCATGTTTTTCTCTTCCATTTACGTATTTTTCTATTTTTTCTTTCTGTGATATTAATTTATTTGAATAAATCTTTATTTTTCATTGGTGTCAAATACCATAAAGCGTTGTGATTGTTTTATTCCTAAATAATCCTTTTACGTATATATTTTTTAAACTTTATTTTAAAATAATTACACAAGTAAAATCCATTTTTAGATAAATTGTAGGGTAAAACTTTGAATTATCTCCCCCTTATTTGACTTAAAAAATAAAGATAATTTTTTTTCGGCCCTATAATACAGAAGCACCAAATAAATTCCATGAAAAATGCCAGTATACTGAAATCATATGCCCTTAATAGGGTTAAGATGAACATTTATATACACTAAACACTAAATGTACAAAAGCAAACAAATTCCCAAATATTGTCATTAAGGGTATGTGAGCACAACAGGGCTATGTATTTTACTGGTAGGAATTTTTCGTATAAAAAATAGAAACATTGTTACTATTTTAGCACTGTTAATATAAGCATTGCCAATAAACATTTTTACTGGTATTTTACTTACCTTTATAGTATCCTTATCAATCACACCCGAGTGGAACCATTATTCATACGACACAAGCATCATTGTTATGTATTAAGGAAAATGAAGGTATTCTTGTTGTATATAAGTCAATTTTATGTTTCACACTTTAATTTATTAGAATTAACAACTTGAACCATTTTTTTTTTAATATATAAATGATTTTTACTGTATTTTGTCAACAATACAATACATTTTCTTACAATTCAGATTGAAGTTCCTCAAACAAAAATTTTAAATCTTATAAATCAAAAAATGTGAACTGTAAACCTTGGTATTTCTCATTTCACTGAAATTTTCGTTTTCTTTGACCTAAAAACAGTACCCTAGGGCTCTAATATGACAAATATGGGCAATAGAATGGCACTTTATTTCGGTTCTTAATTTGTAACCTTGCATAAGGGTTCAACACGTAGCCTACAGCCAAAGTTTAAGTTCTTACTGGATCGACCTAGGCCCAGTAGATATTAAGTAGCTTCCATAAGAACATCAGATCGATCAGAACGTTTGTCAATAAAAGAAAACGATGAGTTCCAGCCAAATTCACTTCGGAAAAGCCCAAGAGATTTTGTATAAATGATTAATTCTTGTTCGATGTTTTGCGCTGAAAAAAAAATTCCTACCAGTAAAATACATAGCCCTGTTGTGCTCGCATACCCTTAATGACAATAAAAGTGTAAAAATTTGGGAATTTCCTTGCTTTTGTACATTTAGTGTATATGAATTTTCATCTTACCCCTATTAAGGGCATATGATTTCAGTATACTGGCATTTTCTTTCGGTAAGCCTGCCAGTTTTTACGATATATCAACCCTTTTTAGTAGAGTGTCCATCGTACACACGTTATTTGAATGCAAATTATTATTTTTTTAAAATTATTTCACTCTTATCCGGGGAGGGGGTGCTCATAATAAAGCAAGCGTAACTTACTAACAAATAGAGGGTGCTTTGTTACATTGGGACCCGCGCTAACTTTCACCCCGTCGTTAAGGTTAGGGTCAGTGGGGGGTTAGTGTTAGCTATAAAGTTCAGGGTCAGGCTCAAAGTTAGCCCGGGTCCCAATGTAACAAAGTACCAAATAGAGACGTAAAAATAAGACAATGATATTGTATAGTTAACATCTGAGAAATTAAGTTTTTTTTATTTCAAATATTTATTTAGTTATTTTGTAAAATTCGTCAATCAAACATGGTGTTCGCTTATTTTAGGTGAGGTGGTCGCTAATTTCAGACTTTATAAAATGCTAAAGTGTCCGATTACAGTAGAGGATCTCTTTACATTAGCGACTAACCCAAGATGTAGGGGAGGGCGCCACTCTTTTCCCAGGATTGCTTCATTGTCCTTGATCCTGACCTTATAACACTGAGTTTTAGCAACGTTTTTTTTAGTCTTTGCTATGACTCAACCGAGGATAGAACTCTGGTATCCCGTTCCATTAGCGGAAACGCTTACCAAATGGGCCGGTTTCAGGCTTACGATATTTATTTATTTATTATCTTTTTTTTTAATATTTAAAATTTCTTCTTCTTTATATATTAATACGATAGAGTGTGTGTTATTTATTGTGTGTCACAATCTGACACTCCTATTTAAGAAGATTTAGTATTTACTTTTACCCCTGACAAGGGGGGGGGGGCGAGTTAGAGGGGAGTCGTGACCGATGGTGACTGCTGAAGAGACAGTTTTTGCCCCGGCAACCGAGTAATATAAATAAATATACTTCCATTCCATTGTGTCTGTGTGTGTGTGTTGGCTCAATACAATGGTCATTTTTAAGTTTTTTTTAGAATTTTCTGGAAAACTAAGGTATATGGTAAACTGAAATTTAAATGCCATCAACTAGACCCTAGAACGTCTATCTCTGCCAAAAATCAGCTTAATCCATCAAATAGTTGATGAGATACAGGGTGGCACATACGTACGTACACACGGATAACACAAAATCATGCCTGACCTTTCTGGATCTCTGGGTTGCCTTGACTAATGATGCTGAAATTATAGAACCTTTTAACCAATTTGGTTTATTGGTTTTTGAGTTATGATTGATAAAAGAAATGAGATTTCCAGCATAGGCCGTTTTTGAAGTTTATTAAGGGATAAAGTGCTTTCGCGCCTCCCTTGATTAGGCTCTCCAGAAGGGTTCACGATCCCACTGACTTCCGGGTTATACTGCAGTAAATATCAAGTATGGATGATCATAAATGATAAAAGAAACTTTTTTTTTAACGGAAAATTTAGAATTGTATTTTTAGTATAATAAAATAAGTTGTGAGCAAAACAAATTATCAAATGTTTGTTTATATTTTATGAAAATATAACAAATCTTAAATTTTAAAAACTGATTTTTTAATTGATATAAATAAAGTTTTGAAATGTCTAGCGCTGACAACTTCAACAGCTACCTTCAAGAATTTCTCTGGCGGCGCCGAATAAAACAAAATTATTTCGGCAATATTCTTTATTGTATATGCTTTTATTATTCTTTTTAAATACTTTAAATTATGTTGCTGTTTCACAAAATACAAAAGACATTTGCTTTAAAAAATACTATTAAAATACTAAGCTATATTATTATATTTTTATAAAAAAATCAAAACACATTATGTTGCTGTTTCACAAAATACAAAAGACATTTGCTTTAAAAATGACTATTACAATACTAAGCTATTTTATTATATTTTCATAAAAAATCAAAACATGTTGCTGTTTCACAAAATACAAAAGACATTTGCTATTAAAATACTAAGCTATTTTATTATATTTTCATAAAAAAAATCAAAACACATTATGTTGCTGTTTCACCAAATAAAAAGACAAATAAAAGTAACTGTAGCCGATAAAAGTTATTTTCCAACTTATCTGTGACATTTGTTTGTATTTCTAAGCCGTTTCAACTGCTATTTATTAGAAATCAATATTTTTGTCACAAGAACATTGGACAAACGATGGGGGGGGGGTATCGTAATGAGGTAAGGCCATTTTGTTTTAGTAAAAATACGTGCAAAAAAAATTTATAGTACGTAAAAATACAAACAAATTTCATAGGTAAGTAGGAAAATATCTATTCTCGACGTAGGTCACCGTCACTTGTTGCATATTTATTTTTTTACCCCGTTCTCGTTCGTTTTTTGGACCCCGTTGGCGACTCTGCGGATTATTGTAAAAGATACCCATGTTAGTTAATGTTTGTTTTCCCCCACTTATAAATCCAGCCTCACTTTTGATTTTTGGGACACAGGGAGGTCAACCAACTTGGCGTCGGCATTTTTCGGCGGTTTACGTAAACATCCGGAAAGTACTCACACCAAGTCGATTTTAGCGTGAGTCAATCTAAGAAAGCACCTACACTTTGATTATTTATGAGGGGCGGTTTATGACAAGTAATAAAACCTGTCAAGTATTCGTTGACGTTGGACTGGAGTGAACATTTGAGCGAATACAAAGTGGGGTATATGTTACGAGACTCAGCAGAGGCGCGAACGGGGTCCAAAAAAAAGAACGAGAAAGGGTTTAAAAACATAAATTTGCAACAAGTGAAGTTGACCTACGACGAGAATAGATATTTTTCTACTTACCTATGTAATTTGTTTTTATTTTTACGTATTATAAATGGGTTTTCATTAGATGTAAAAAAATAAAAATTCTTGTTTTTTTTTTCCCCACCGTTTTCACAAAAACAATATGGCGCTCCTAGTGCATTTGTTAGTAATCCCCCCCCAAATCGGCCATGTTTTTTTTCGAAGATACGGTGTCAAAACTATTGATTTCTAATAAATAGCACTTCAAACGGGTTTAAAATACAAACAAATAGCACATGCAAGTTTGAAACTAACTTTTACAGCTTACAGTTAATTTTATTTGTTGTAATTTGTTTTTTTTTGCGTTTTTACTCTGGGGAATCTTTTACGAGACTCAGCAAAGTGAAATAAGCGAGATATTACAACGGTTCCTATAATACAACTGAACAAACTTTAATAGTTTCGCAATATTCTGACAAGAAAAAAAACTTAAATGTATTCAGTTGAAAATTAAATCCAATATCAATTTCACATTTAAACGTAATTTTTCTGAAGGTTAAGTTGTGCATTTCCGGGTTATGGAAAAAGTCGAGAAAATGTTTGACATAAAGAGTAGATTGATTGAATACGAATTTATAGTAATTGACAATAAGTTGTAGAGATTTGTATAAATAGAGGGTTATTTAAAAATATATATTTAAAAATGATTTTTAAAAAAACGAAGGTGCTTTTTGTGATCCGATGATGCAATCTTTGTGATCCGTTTTGTCATACTATGAGTCATAGGAAAATAGATGAGCGATCTTTAAGTGGATGTCGACGAGAAATCATTTTTATTTTCTTATTTGCTAAATAAAAATATATGCTTAATTTGTTTTTTCTTTGCCAAAATGGCGGACAATGAATCGTCTGCATTTTTCTGATTTTTAAGTAATCCCAAATAAATTGTTTCGGACTAATTTCCCAACTGTAGTTCCTTAAAAATAATTTAGTCCCAAACAATTTATTTGGGTTTACTTACTCATTTGTGAGGTCGCCAAAATGCAGACGATTCATTGTCTGCCATTTCGGCTAAGAAACGACTAATTAACCAAATAAATATATTTTACAACTAATACGATTTGCAATTAAATTTAAATATTGCGAAGTAATTTTCTTTTTTGTAAAAAAAAAAAAAAAATATGGGAAAACATTTTTATAAACAAAAAGTAAATTGAAATCACTCGGGCTTCCCCTTGAAATTTTAACTTTTCTCAAATTTTTATAATTTGCGGGGGAAAATTACGTTTGTTTAAAAAATACTGGAAAATACAATAAAATGAATTAATTAAATAATAGTAAGTTTGGTTCATCGAATTAATAACAATGCATACATTTTATGATATCGTCATAATAGATTTGTTTACAATAACATTTCTTAATCTGTTTCTCCGTATAAAATTAACAGATATTTTAACTTATACTTGTGGATGGACAGACAACCCTTAATTCTTGATCTTCGGACTGCGATCACGATGTAGTATCTTTTCTGTCCTCAGAAGCGATCCTTCTTGACTGGGGTAATTTTAATTTTTAATCCCACTCAGAGTACCTCTTTATTACATTAAAAACCGGCCTTGTGTCTAACTTTGTTTCGTGGAGATGCAAGTAAATAGACAACCCCTAACGAGGGAAGTTGTGCCGGTGATCTAAAAATTAAAATAAAAATTGTTATAATACAAGTTTTATATGTTCATCTTAAAGTATGGGGGCACGTGATCTGTATGGATGGACGCAACTGCAAAAAATAAACGTTTTTTTTTAATAATACAAGTTTTGTTTTTTTTCCACATTGAAAAGATGACTTAATTTTAACAATTATCACCCGAAATGACATTTTTATAATTAATTTTAACAAAACAAATTATCAATCGAAAGTTCTTTATTTACATTTTTAAATTAATTTTAACAAACAAATTATCAATCGAAAGTTCTTTTCTTTTTCTTAATTACGTAACTTTTTATTATACGTCATAACATTTTCTAATACCATATATGTTTCCAAAGAAATTGTGTTTTGTTCGCCGCCGCCAAAAAAATTCTTGCAGGTGACTAGTAAAGTTCCCCCTCGCATAGCCCTAAAACGTTTTTTTGTTTTTTTTTGCAGTTACGTCCATCCATACAGATCACGTGAACCCATATTTCTTTCACTTTAAGGTGAACATATAAAACTTATATATAAGCATAACAACTAAAAAAAACTAAAATCTTTAAGACAAATCAAGTTTCAGTAAATGTCATTCCTTTTAAATATAAACAAAACAATTCAAAACATTAAAAAAAAATGATATACATAAGTAAATCAACTTAATATTCTTAAAGTTAAATAACCATAAAGCTTTTACACTCGAGTGCCCGTGACCCGTTGGGTCACAACTATCACTATTTATTCCAAGGTTATGATTTTAGGGGTCCCCCTCCGCTGACCTCACATGACATAACAAACAAACTTATTTGCAACGGTTTTCAATGGCAAAATCGTTCTCAGGCACTAGAGAAAACAATGAAGCCACACACAAACAAAAAACCACCGATTGGAGACGGGAGTGATTTTCAACCTATCTGTATATTTTTATTTTATTAGCTGTTTTTTTGTTTACTTTTTGGGTATCTTTCAGAATGATCAGTACAGTCGCGGACGGGGTCCAAAAAACTAACGAGAACGGGGTTATAAAAATAAATATGCAACAAGTGAGTTTAACCTACGTCGAGAAGAGATATTTGTCTACTTACCTATGATATTTGTTTGTATTTTTACGTACTATAAATGGGGTTTATTAGATGTAAAAAAAATTTCTTGTTCATTTTTTACTCGTTTTTTTTTAGACATTATGGCGTCTTACGAGCAAGCGCCATTTTTTTTTTTGCAAGTTTGCGTGATAAAACTATTGATTTCTACTAAATAGCAGTTGGAACGGTTTAAAAATACAAACAAATATCACAGGTCAGTTTTAAATTAACTTTTATCGACGACAGTTACTTTTATTTGTTGTATATTTGTTTTTTTGAGCGTTTTCAGCGTACTGATCATTCTGAAAGATACCCTACTTTTTTATTTCTGAGTTGTTCTACAACATCGAGGTTTCACTTCGAGTAAAATCCAGGTAAGTAGAAAAGTAACTTTTCTTGCCTTTGATAACAGTTATTTGTTGACTATTTTCACTCTGGTTAACAATGGATAAATCAATCAATCAATAAAATCGATGGATTCAACTTACTTGAAGTTAGATTAATACTTTCTTCCAGTGGAGTGTTCGAAATATTTGGGTTGTGAATCCCAATCGTTGTTGTCATCGGCTGATGGGACGGGTATGGTGTTGTTGGATCGACATTATTATTTGAGGGGAGGATTATTTCTTCGTCGATCAAATTATGTCCATTACTGTCCTGGCTGGAAGGAAGCGTAAACACTGAATTTTGAAAACTGCCACCAAGTATGAGAGAAGTAAGATCGAACGATTGTTCTGTCGGCCCGAGACCTTCGGGTGACTGACATTCGTCGACCTCCTCACATGTCTTAGTCGCTTCATTGTAAAACATTTCCATGACGATATTATTTATTTCCACGTCTGAACAATTGTAAGAAGAAATCCTCTCGGTTGTTTAAAAAAAACACAACGTTTTTCACACGAACGTAATGAATATCAATTGAATATAAATTAAGTGTACGATACAAAACAATGTAGGTGATATGGGAAAAAGGGAAGAGAAGACGCTTTTATATGATGGCCGCATCACACTCATTCGAAGAAAAGTATTTATACGCGTGATTAAATAGCTACTTTTTACTTTTTTATTTAAAATAATCTTTAGATACTAGGCACATCTAAAATATATGTAAAGCTATGAAACAGTAATCAAAATTTTAAATTACTTTTATCTTATTTAAAAACAAAAGGTGTTTTTAAAGGACTATTTTTTTAAGTAATGCCGTTATAATAAAGGCTTTTCATTGGTAGTTAAAAATAAATGTTGCGAAATCGGGGAATTTCCCGCTGCCAGTCTTTTATTTCGAAATTGATTAAATTTAATAACACTAAATAAAACAAAAAGTCATCTTATTATCTCTTAACTCCAGTTTACTGAATTAATCGTTTACAAAAAATATATTTCCATGATACTTGTTTATTTTTGTCCGGTAAGTTTATTTTGTTGAAATGCGGAAAAATGGGTTTACCTATATATAGTAAGATAGTATGTATGAAGAATATATACACACCCACTATATATATATATATATATATATATATATGAGAGAGGGTGGGGGAGAAACAGAGAAACAGATATATAGAGGTAGAAAAAATACGAAAGATATATAGAGAGAAAGTGTGATAATGTGTGAATCTTAGTTATAACACGTTTCTTTGAAAAGTGTTTTACAAAGAAATTATGTGCATACAAGTATCAGGTTGGAAAGAAAGTAATGTCGTTTTTGTCCAACACATTTATTTCATCTGAAATATTCACATTAGGGCATTTTTTATCTTTACAATAATTTCCCTCATTTTCTATGACTCCTGTCCAACGATCAATTAGCTTCTTGATGCCTTCTTCAAAAAAATTCTCTGATTTTTTAGAGAAAAACTAATTTAGGTCATTTTTTAGTTGGTCGTCATTTTCATACATTTTCTTGTTTAAGTGATGCTGCAACGACTGGAAAAGATGGTAGTCGGATAGAGCAATGTCAGGTGAATAAGGCGGATGAGGCAAAACTTCCCAATGGAAACTCATGACCTTTTCCTGAGTGAGTTTTGCTGTGTGAGGTTTCACGTTATCATGCTGAAGCACTACACCCTTATTGAGTAATGCTGATAGACCAATTCTTTGATCATCCAGCTGCGAAAAATATTTTACTGCTGTGATTGTTTGATTAGGCTCTAGTAACTCATAATGAATCAGTCCTATCATGTCCCACCATAAAGAGAGTATAACCTTTTTTGGGTGTAGTCCTTGTTTTGGAACAGGCTGTGGACTTTGGTCGCGGTCTAACCATTGTCTTTTGTGTTGGGTATTCTTGTAAAGAACCCATTTTTCATCTCCAGTCACAATTCTTTGCAAAGATGGTTCTCGATGATTCCTGGAAAGCAAAGATGTGCAAACAGTCAATCTTTGATTTCGTTGAGCGTCGGTCAAATCGTGGGGAATCCAGAGTCCAAGTTTTGAAACTTTCCTAACTTGTGAAGGCATGAAATAATTGTGGCATGGGTTGTATTGAATTGTTGAGCTAATTCTCTGCTGGTTAACTTTGGATTGCCTTCCACAGCGTCTTTAATGGCGTCTTTATCAATTGATTTTGGCCTTCCCAAACGTCACTGATCTGACAGGTTAAAGTCTCCAGAAGAAAATTTTGCAAACCACCATTGACATTTTCGATCATTCAGAACATTTATCCCATGGACAGTTCCAATATTACTTGTAGATTCTGCAGCTGAGTTTCCTTTTTTGAATTCATAGAGCACACAATGTCTCAGATGCTCCTCATTAATATCCATTTTTTGACGGCTGAGACCGTTAAACTTAATATTTTCCAACTAATTACTATATCTGAAAGGCAAAGCAAGATATTAAGACACCAATTCACTAAAAAATCTAGAACTGTGTACAACTTAGGAGGCTGCAAAGTGATGAAGTAAAAAATGCGACATTACTTTCTTTCCAACCTGATATAACTTATAATTTTGAGAGATAAATTGATATGAAGGGAAAGTGAAAGAGAGAGAGAGAGAGAAAGAGAGCGGGGGGGGGGGTAGAGAGATAGGAATAGAAAGGGATGAGAGAGAGAAATAGAGAAAAGAAATGACATTTTCAATAAACATGAAATGTGATGAAAGAGAAGTCAAAGGACAAAATGGACGCATTCTCAAATCGTAGCAGTTACGCATGCGCACGCCGAATGCATATTTCAATGGGGAATGGAGATGGAAAAGTTTGGAATCGGAAAAATATCAATTTTAAAGAAAAAACGAAGACTGCAAAAGACACGGTGGAAATTAATGCAATCACGGTATGAAACGATTCTTTCACACTCCTCGAAGACATAACCAAATGAACTCCGGCATTTCATCTAAATTATTTTTGGTTTCAGTGCGAGAAGCGGATTCAAAATGTGTTTGAAGATATTTCTGGAATGAAGAATTTTTGCTATCTATAAAAGGGTGTTTGGAAAATCGATGGCATAACCTCGGGATTACGTTGTATATGTGTAAAGATCTTCTTTGAGTGGGGGTTGCTTTTCTAATAGAACACAATTACGAGTCTAATTTCCTTTGTAGTACATTCCATCCTCTTCGTGGTCTTTGATTTGTGCTGATCATATTTTGTTACCTTTATTTGATTGGTTGTATTTTATTACCTGAAATAAAAAGGGCCAACATTCGCAGTATCCTGATATTACCTGTCATCTCGTCACAGGCATAGTGTTTATCTCATGTGCAGAAATAACAGTGCTTTGCGCAGAAGCGTAAATCTCATACCAGTTGAAGATACGTCCTCAACACTCAATCCGACAGAGGGTGGGCTGTTCTAGCATCTTCTGGCCCTGCTCTGTCGAGTTGAGGTATGGTTCTGTGTAGTTCTAGGAGGTCCACCCCAAGCTTTAACTTCTCGTGCTTTGAGAAATAGTTTATTGCTAACTGCCTGAATACTGACGGGGCTGCTCGGGCATTTTTTGTAGGCAAAGGTGCTCTTCGTCTATGGCGCTGGCTTTTCAATCCCCACTTTCCGATATTGTGTCACATCTTCCCGTGGTGAGCAAGAGATAAATAAACAGTGCACGTTGTACATGATAGACGTTTACAATAAAGAATGTTGATTAGTATTGGTTCAATAGCCTATAACACCGGAGTTATGCTATAGACTTTCTAAACATCCTATATTTCAAATTGTTTTCTTCTCCCCCCCCCCCTCTCTCTCTCTCTCTCATATATATATATATATATATATATAAAGAGAGAGAGTGAGAGTGAGAGATTCTAAATTTTTCTTCTATAGATAACATAGTTATCCATGGAGATGTTTCGCCGTTAGTGCAGATCATCAGCATGGCTGACTATCACAGAATTCGAACTTTGAAACTAAGAAATTTAGAAAGTCAGATATGCGATCGTTTCTTTTTCAAAATAAATCATTATTATTTTTCAAACTTGAATTTTCGATGCGAATCGCCCTTTTCACAAGTAATAGATGTGTTTTACTCTTTTTACTTCTTACTAATGACATATTGGTCCTTATAATAGAAGTTTGCTCGATATAGTTGACGATTAGTGTTTAATGTTGAGATGTGAGGTTACACACTGGCAGCGCTTGTTGATATAATAAAAATGGAGTCCCACTTTCGAAGCATCGTTTATATTTGAATTATATTTATAGCTTTAGAAAGCTAAACAAACAAAAATAGAGAAAAAAAGTCTATTAATTATGAATAAGACGCTCTGTGTCTTAAATTCAAGTTTTGAAAATAAATAATGATTTATTTAAAAAAATCACTGCATTGTTTATTTGGATTTCTAAACTTTGAAATATAATTCAAATATAAACGATGCTTCAAGAGTGGACTGTATTTTCTTGTTGTTTTTATTAAAAAGATCACCACTATCAAGGTCAAAGGTCACTCGAGGATAAAGGTTAATGAGATAAGAATGAGTATAATTTGAGAGATGAAGAACCTTATGAGGGGATTGGCAAAGATTATTTGAATAGACCAAGCTCGAATTACTACTGAGGACAGTTTATAAAAGGAATCTATTGACATTAGATTTGAAGATTACCATGTTGTAATTTGCAGCGAAGCAGGCCCGTGATAACGTGTTCCACAGCCGGGAAGCTCTTGCGAATAATCTCTGTTTGTAGAAGTTCTACCTGACGCTAGACACGATGAGGATGAAGGACAGGTATTTCGCTGTGGTAGAAAACGAGTTCTTGTAATGAATGTTTTACAAGGGGGAACCAGAGATTGGAGATGTTGAGCATCTTCTATGGAAATAACAATAGAGTAGAGAGAGTGAAAGAGAGATAGATTGATAGATAGAGAGAGAGATAGAGTGAGTGTGAAAGAGAGAGATGGAGAGAGACTAGCACGTCTCTTCTGTGAGGAATAGAAGAGATCATCTACCACTAGATTCGATTTTGAACTCTTCGATCTTCCTCGGCTGATTTTTATAACAGTCGCTAAACTTTTTTGTTCGCCCGTGAGGCATTTTGTTTTCAATATAGTCATCATTCTTTTGTCTTAACACACAATTGGGTAGGTAATCATATTAACCGCCCAGGGCGAGCCTTAACAATTTTGGCCAATTGTAGTGCACCCAAGCAAGTAGACGTCTGGCCTATTCTAGTCACGTATGACCCTCTCGGACGGGTCGTAACTGTAAATTGACCAAGATTGAACAGATGAAGTCCGTACAGACATAAGTTACTTTATTTCCCCTTTTGATTTGAGGCATCCTTAATAAATCGAACAAATACAATCTTTAAAAGACCAGGGGTTCTTTAAAATATACAGAAGACCAGAAATAGAGCATTATCAATATTAAGAGCCTCAGCTATTTAGTCTGTCTAAGTTTATCTATATCGATTTATCTATTCACACACACACATATATATATATATATATATATATATATATATATATATATATATATATATATATATATAGTCTCGGAAGTTTCTCAACCATTAAAACTATATTAAAAAAAAAAAAAAAAATTATAGTCCCAAGTCTTCTAGTGGAAAATCACTCATGTAAGTCAATTTATTTTTTACAGTTATTATATTAGTTTATTTCTAACACTATTTTAAGGGATCATCAGTTGTTTACCATGAAAAACTGTTTCGGGAATTTAAAAACAAGACAGTATTTAATTTCATGGCTTCCCAGCAGAGTTGATCAGACCCCACTTCCCTTAAAAGACAAAACATAAACGTTCCTTATACTAAATCTACCTGTCTATTTATCTGTATTTTTGACGATTTAAATCATTTTCAAACCGTATTCAAAATAAAGAGTATACACAACGTATTAAAGTTGTTTATATCTGCTTCAAGGAAATGTTTATTTTAAGTCATACAATTAAACATAAAACAATTTTAAACATCATATCTTATCAGAACAGAATGGGCGTAAGTACTCAGAAAAAACAAAACAAACAACAATGTGGAAAAACAAAGAAAAAATCTCAAGAATAGATTCATTGGCAAATACTTTGATGAGTTTTTAATTCCACATCACAATGCTTAGTTTACATAACGCATCTATCCATTTATCTATTTATCCTTTATCACACTAATATATTCACGTATAGGCGGAAGTGATGTCATCCCACTTCCGGCTAAACATTAGTCGGACGATTAGACGAAAGTAACTCGACACCAACTGAATTTAAAGAGATGTCGGCTAACTTTAAAAACAAAAATAAAAGCAAACAAATTTACTTATTAAATCAGTTAAAGCTAAAACAAATGCTATTTTTACGAAGGTTTCGTCTATATTAACATTTAAAAAAGATGATAGATAGTCGATATTAACGACTAAAAAAACATAGTTATTAAAACATGTTATTTTAATTGCATTGTTAAAAAACTATTCCTTTTTTAAAATGTTCGCCTGGCTTCATTTTGATGATTTCTGGTGATTTCTGAGTAAATGAAATACTACATTTTCATTGGTTCGTCTTTGCTTACGTCATTTTCATATTTGAATCCAATTAAATTTTTTTTTTTTTTCTACATTGGGAAGTTTTATTCAATCACAAATAAAAAATAAGAAACAAATATATTACACTGATCCATTCGGTGAAAAGGTAAACTATAAGATTAATAATTCAATAAATAATTAATAAATCCCTTATTCGTCACTTGGACATTGTTTAGTTCAATATTGAGAAATCCCGATTCCATATATATAATTGTATCACAGTCAATAGTTTTCTTCAAATTTCCGGCTGGCTTGGCAGGCCGAGAGCAGACTCAAGGCGTTTCCACAAATAATGGCGATAGAGAGGCGCTCGTAAAGCCAAGACAATTCGCGATTGTGTTGCACGTCATTAATAGACCAAGGCTGCTGAGGAACTCGCGCATGGCAGAGCCTATCACTCCACTCGTCTCCACAGTGATCGGTTGAATCTGTCGAGAAGATCGGCATATTTTGACCGCTTGCGGCTCTCTGCTAATGCTGCTGCATCGTTAGAGTAATTACTTTCAAAACACTCGAATAATTGATGTTATTTTCCCAAATGAAAAAAAAAAATGACAGATTTTGATTATAATAACCGACTTTGATTACAATAACCGATTTTGATTACTATAACTGACTTTGATTACAATAACCGATTTTGATTACTATAACCGATTTTGATTACAATAACCGACTTTGATTACTATAACCGATTTTGATTAAAACCGACTTTGATTACTATAACCGACTTTGATGACAATAACCGACTTTGATTACAATAACCGACTTTGATTACTATAACCGACTTTGATTACAATAACCGACTTTGATTGCTATAACCGACTTTGATATTTTTCAGGACATTATTGACTACCTTCCCAAACGTGAAAGGTCTTATTCTGACCTTGAACGTTTTTTTGTCGAGAACAGCAACACTTCTCGACGAATTGAGATAATCCTTTGCATGCAACTTCTCTGACGATCTTTCCGCTGGTGCCCGACTCCTTGCCAAAATACTTTTCTTTAAGTTTCCCTGAGAGCTGAAGGGAGAGGTGATTCAGCTTTCTGGGAGAAGGATACCTCCATTGTCTTCCATTCTGAGGGATACCTCCATTGTCTTCCATTCTAAGGGATACCTTAAGCGACAACTAATCAAGGATAGTGAATTAGTCTGAGCTCACGTTAATATTGATCAGAGTTCTTCCAGGAACCCCTGTCTAAAATGTAGAAGCACTTATGTTCACAAAAACACCTCCTATCAGGTAGCTTCTGACTTTGGGGGCTTATGAAACCTACCACCCATAGTATGTGTGACCTTTGCTAAAAAGGTCAAAACCGTTTCTGCAATAATTTTGTCTGTTGATACCGGAAGCGGGCGCACATATTTATCAGCACAGGTGTTGAAATCCTTAGGATGCTTGGAATCCTTCAGCCTTGACTGTGACGAGCTAAAGCTGTCTACACTGCTATGTGAAAGGCGATTCAGGGAAGTGATTCTGCACGCTGATTTAGGCACTGGACATCTGCAACCCTTCCCAGTCCTGGTGGATGAAACGTTAGATCTGTCAATCCACATACATCAGTTGGATTCTCTGTTGGATGATTTTTGGGAGGCCAACTACTCCCTTGTCGGAAGGTTTGACCAGAATTCCTGTGATGTTTCGATCGAAGGTATAATTGGACTTGATCTCATCAGATGCTTGGGCGCTTTGCAGTTAGTACCCTGTCTGCAAGGATGATCTTTTTCGATCCTGGCAGGAATGGTGTCCTATGGTGAGTTAGAATCTTTCCGCTCTGCTGACCAGTCATTGCCTGGTGAGGGTGCTCATCTTTCCTTCCACCCTGTGCTGTGTCATACTGCTCCAGTTGAATCGTCAAACTTATGTTTCGTTTTGGAATCTGAAGCCATATACATGGACCCTCTTGCTGACTTCTTTCCCGACAGCCAGGTCCAGTGAGGGCTCAAACTGATGTTCAGTGTAGAATCTTTAGGGCTTCCCGAACAAGAGGGGTTCTCCGATTATGACTAGGAGAAAATAAATAAATTCTAGGAGACTATTGTCCTGAAGTAAGTATTATGTTCAGTGCCTTAGCATATGAATAAGTTAGCTATGGTTCCATCAAACCATGCTGTATCCCTGCATATTTTGGACCGTGTTGTACGAAACTTGGAGAAGAGGGGGATATATCAGGAATATTTGGAAGCGTTATGTCAGCAGGAGCAAGATGGCATCATCGACGATATCTTTGTGCCTCCCCATCGTTTTAAGGATTATACTTGGATCCCCCATCGGCCTGTTCCCAGATCTACAACCAAATTAAGTCCCGTTTTTAACTGGCGACATACTGAACCCGTTGCTATCTTTCCGGATGGATGAATATGTTCTCTTGGCATATATCATAAAGGACTTTTTGATGATCCACCTGGAATTAGAGGCTGATAGAAACAGATTCTGCTTCTTTCACAAGGACGGAGACTGGCTGCGTTGTTTCCGCTATACCACCATCATTTTTGGGTTCGTTTCTAGCCCTTTTATCCTAAGCTGTATACTAAAATTCCACGCGGCCCAGTTTCCATCGGATCCTTGTAGAACCATGATGAAGGATCGCTTCTACGTGGACAATTTGGTAGTAATTGAATCGAATCCTGGAAAGCTGGTGGATGTATATTCTCTATCCCGAGAACGATTGCAGAAAGGTGGATTTGAGCTGCAGTCATGTAACTCTAATTGTCTCTCCCTTAGAGACCAGATGAACTACGACGGTACCTTGAGTACCCATGGCAGTGAGTGGGAGAAAGTTTTGGGCTTTTAGTACAACCAACTTTTAGAAAAAATCCGTGTTACACCTGTCGAACCCAATGCTGATGCTTCAACCAAGAGAAAGATCCTATCCGAAGCAGCTAAATTGTTTGACCCCTTGTCCCTCTACCTTCCGGTGACATTGCGGAGTTGAGTTCTCATTGGTGAATTGTGGAAGCAGTGTGGGATGAACAGGTCCAAGACGAGTTCCGGTTTTGATGAAAAAGGTTTGCGCAAGATCTCTGTCAACTGAATTTTATTCACTTCAATCGGCAGGCCTTCAGACAGGATAGGGTTGGAGAATTGTTTATGCCTCGCAGAAGCTTATGGATTTGTTGCTTATATTGTGCAGGATCATCGGTCGGAATTGGTCTTTGCTAAGGTTAAGGTCGCTCTCAGGAAGAGTAAAAGCCTTCCTACCCTGGAGCTGATGGCAGTGTATCTTGTCTTGTCTTGAAGTGTCTGCCTGTTATCTTAAACAGCTGCAAGGGTTTTTTGCCTTCCAAGTTGTACGTGTCTTGGGTTCTTTCCCATTCTATATCCAGCAAGAACATTTTTGCGAAGAATAGATTGCAAGATGTTCTTCAACTGAGTGAGGATTTGAAGATTCAATTTGGCCTGACACCTTGCTCCAAATATATTCATACAGCCCAAAACCCTGCGGATTATCAATAAAGAAATTATCAATAAAGAAATTTTAATCCAATCTTGAGTTTTGGTGCTATGGACCTGCCTGGTTGCGTGGAGTGGGAGACCCTTGACCGGCTCAGGATTTACCATGTCTCAACAGACGCAGTCAACAAATTGTGCATGAGTCTGTGAATGTATCCGTTGTGTTAGAGGAAGAATATCCCTCCATCATCGCTTTGGAACGTTTTTTTATGGATTTCCGCTTTTGTTGAGAGTTACAACCCTGGTGTATAAATTTATTTATAGACTGCGGGGACTTGATGAGAATGGTAGAAGAAAGGCCTCAGTCTATTTAATGAAGGTTATGCAGTGCTAAACGTTTGCGGAGGAGCTTCAGTTTCTTCTGGACCCTCTTGGAAAGTCCTTACCTCGTTTGGTTCAGGATCTCGACCTGTTCATTGATACAGATGGATTGATACATTCCAGTATCTGAATCAATAGATCTCCTCATCTAGGATACGAGGTTAAAAAACCCATTTTGCTGGGCAAGAACCATCACATTTCAAAACTGATTATTATGGACTGCCACTCAAGATGTTCACACTTGGGCACTGGATCTACCCTGACTGAATTGAGGTGCAGTCGCTATTGGATTCCCCAAGGAAAACAGGCCGTCAGGAAGCCTCTGGCATCCTGCACCTTATGCAGAAGATTCAATGCCAAACCAGTATTGCTTCCCAATGTTGCCAGCCTACCCTACCCCTTTCATGTGTGGAGTTTGAAGTACCTTTTAAGAACACCAGGATGGACTTTACCGGACACATCTGGGTTAGAGAGGGAACTTCGTTAAAAAAAATCTATTTACTTCTCTTCACCTGCCTAAGTGTATGAGCGGTGCATATTGAGGTGGTGCCCAACATGCACATCTTATCGTTCTTTCAGTCCTTGGTCCGCTTTACCAATCTGTTTTGTGTTTCTTCTGCTTTGTACTGTGAGAATGCGAAGACCTTCCTGGGCAGTGGCAGGTTGTTCAGTCGTCTTTCAGTATACTACGAGTACCAGGAGAAATTTGGCACATAACATATTAAACTTAAGACCATTCCACTCTTTTCTCCTTGGTTTGGCGGAGTGTGGGAGAGATGCATTTAAACTATAAAGACTTGCCTCTACAAGGTTGTCGGCAGGGGCAATGTGAATTACTTTTGCTTCCTGACTATCATTTCTGATATTGAGAGGGTAGTAAACAATCGTCCCCTGAATTACCGTGAAGCAGCGAACAGAGAATTAGAGGCCATTACTCCCAATATGTTTCTGAGGCTCAACAAAAACCCTGGACTACTATTACTTAGAGGAAAGTAATCCTTCATCTTCTGTTCCTCCTACTTGGAGAAGGTTAATAGAATCCATGGAGCAGAGGAACGTTTCGTCGAACAAGTTCCAGCGTGTTTGGTACCATGAGTATCTCCTGAGTCTGAGAGAAAAGTCTGTAGGACACTCCCAAGTGCCATTTAGAAACCAACAAGATTAACGATGTGGTTATTGTAAAGAGCCCCCTCAAACCTAGACCTTTTTGGATCCTGGGAACCGTTTTAGAATTGTTTGAGGGGGATGACGGTGTCATCAGATCAGCGCATGTCAAACAGGGAGATGGTCCTTTACGAGTGCACTCACTAAAACATCTTTATCCAATGGAACTGTCCATCTTCCCTAACATCGAGAGTGAGACTGAAATTGTTCCCCCTTTTCTCACCCGAGAGTTCTACTGATGATATAAATTTGCCTCGGCCCTCCGGAGATAATGCTGAAGTTTGGCTCTGTCCAACATGCAACTCTCCCTAGGGAGATCAAAATATGATTGGTTGCGACCTCTGCAATGAGTGGTACCAAGAAAGAGGCGTCGAGGTAGACTTAGCTTGCTTCCCATATAAATTTTTCGGTTATGGGTAAGACCATAAACTACATCCGACAGTGGAGTTTTAACTAGGGGACAGAATGAGGATACCTCAAACTACTGTTGCCTCCAGGTGACCAGTAACAAGGTCTAGTACCTGTTTGTCCCCTGTCAGGGTTACGGTGATGCTTCAGGTCTGATTTATGGCTTCCCTTATTTTTCTCTGAATTTTTGTTTTTTGTTTCTCGGGAGTGTGTGAGAAAAATAAGTTAACTGGCTTACGTGTCATGGGCTTGCCGGTGATCAGAGGAGGGTCGGGTGCTTTTGACTTGCTCAAGTCGAAACCCAGGAACGATTTTAGCTCTGTTTTTATACCTTCTACTGGAAGTGAGTAATTTGCATATCTGTCGATTACTGATTATTTAAGAGCATTTTTCTTTCTTCTGGGGAGTCTGTTTTTTGAAAGTTCACTTTTGAAGAGTTCTTGCGAACAAAGTCAGAACCTTTTTGTTTTGGTACTTGACTCCTGACAGAGTTGGGGTCGTGATTTAGCAATATTTCACAACGTTTTACACCCGACCCTACTCTGATCTACAAACTACCCCTTGGCATAAAAGAAATTTTCGACATAGTTTATTAATTTACGTGATTTTTCATATACCATATATTCATCCCGTATGTAGGATCGAAGTTTACACTTCGGTGCGGAAAATGAAAATGCTTAAACTCGTTTCTGCGCACACCATTTTGTGCATGAATCCCCCAGAATTAATAAAAACAAATAATAATATTTTGAACCAATCAGAAGATTTTTCTGGATTTATAGAAATTGTCTTTTGGGAGCCACCTCGACCCCATATAAACTCAGATTTTGCTTCAACAGGATGTTTAGCCCTAATCCATGAGAGAGCTAGCATCGACGTTTCTACAGCCCGCATCACCCATCTGTAGGGCCTTGAGAATGCTGAAAAACGTCTTTTTTAAACTCACGCATACATAGTCACACTGACATCAACGCACACACAGACACAATACATTAACTCTTTCACTGTCTTACGCATACGCACACTAAAGGCGACGCACATTGTTCGAATCCTCTTTCAATGTCGTCTGCATATTTAAAACAAATTTATACCCATTTTAATACTTCATACATTTCTCACTGAACTTTCTACTATGAAAACAAATGATGATTGACTCTATTTAATTACTTTCAATGCAATGTAATTTATGTAATTCAGTGAGGAAGTTTTGATTACGATTTTTCAGACCCGTTGATAATTCACAACCCTTAAATTATCGACTCAGGCTTCCTCGATATCTCAACTAATGAATCCTCCTTTTCGGCAAGAACACTAAAATATGAACAATTATTCTATGTTTTCCTATCTTTGTAAACTTCCATTTTACACATATATAAAATATCTCTTTTGTGAATTTATGCTTTTGAATTCATTATTTTGTTTGTTGATTATATAACATTTCTCTCGCTCTCTCACAGATTTGAATGTTACTCAAAACTGTTCTTCTTTAAAATCTTTCTATAAAACTCGGCTCTCCCAAAATCTTTCCCAAAAAACTGGAACATCAGAAAAGGAAACTTCCAAAGATATGTACATCAAACAGATACGGCTCAGTTTGTTTGTTTTTTCGAATGTCTCCGTAGTCCTGGATAAGCACAAAATTGTGTATTTTAATTAGAAAAAATATGTTGGGATTAAATATCCCTGGAAGAAAGTTCAATTCTCGCACGTGAGAATGCAGTAACAATTATGTAGATAAGCGCAAAATAGAAACAGGGCAACAGTTTTGTGAAAAAGGAACACAACAACAATCGTGTATAAGTTTAAAACAGTTTTACTTGTGAGAAAACATGAGGACAAATATATACAACAAATGGTGAGTTCAAAGTTCAGAAAGGAGGAAGTTAATTTAGGTTTGCGAAAACGCGCCTCGCGAACTTATCTTGTGGGAGTTCTGGTAACAGGTTGCACGTGCGCCCGCCTCCATTCTGGCTCCTGTCGAGGTGTAGTCACTTCAGTCCAAGATGGTTGGTAACAAGAAGGAGTGGGGGTTCTCTGCGACTGCCGTCGAGGACTTTGTTTCAGAAGCATCCAGGTGCGGTCCTACCAGGTTCAAAAGGTGGGTCGAAAAGAGGCTGGGACACAATGTGCAAGCGTTTTCATGGGCTGACTCACGTGACTCCTAAGGGAGTAGGGGTTGGGATGCCTGACAGCCAATGCGTGACTGTGAGACCCTTAAGAGACAAGGCTGCAGCCAGTCAGTAATAAATTCCAATAAATATACAAAACAATTGGTTTAAAACTTTCGGAAGTAAGCGGAAGTCGGGTTCAATGGCCTTTATGCCGATTTACCAAAAATTAAACACAGGATTAGCATTTAGCAGACAATATATTTTAAACGACTATAAAAATCGAAATAAGGTTTACTTGGAATGACTCGCACGGAATTCCACCGCAGCAATTTGTCCAAAATATTGAATAAAATCAATTCTTGGACGTCATGAAAGAAAAATGTCCAAATTTTATTTTTTGTAGTAAAAATTGTGTGTGTGTGTGTGTGTGTGTGTGTGTGTAATAACGTTTTAAAACCGTAAAATATTTTTGGTGCAAGAAAAAAAAGCAAGGGAACCAGCGATTAAATCATTGAATTAAAGTTAGATGTTTAAGACTTTAAAAAGTAAATTAGAATTTTATTTTGGGACACGAATACAATATAATACGAACAATCAATTTTATGTGTGGAAACACCAAACCAAATAAGGGAGATATTCCAACGATGACTATAATACAATTGAACCAAAATTTCTAATGTTATGTAATTAAGTCAAACTAGTTTTACTTGAACTGTCGTGATATGTCAACAAGTTGACTAACCCACGGTAAACAAGTCAGGGAAACATTTCCTTCTCCGAAGTTGAAATCTTGATGCAAAATGTTTAATAAGAAGAGTTTGTAATAAAAAAAATAGAAATTAAAATTATTCATTGATTTAAAAAAATTTTTTTTTTTAGATGAAAACGAAAACAAGGAAGAGGAATTAAAGGAAGACAAGTCCAGCAGTAAATATTTATTAATGGCTCTCAAACAGGACTGTCATTATATATATAAAAAAAAGTATTTTTAATAATATTTATTGTTTTTGTTAGCTAATATTTAATTTTAAAAATAATCAATTTTTTTTTAGTAACGATTTGTAATAAGCTTTAAAACTTTTTTTTGACTCCCGTCCATAAAGTGCTGAAATATTGAAATGGAAGTTGAGCGATCCGTGCGAGTAAACAACTTGTCTCATCATGGCTTAAATTATTATTTCTAGAGGTTTTTTTTTTTTTTGCTTTGGAAAAATAATAGGTGAGTCGGTTGGAGGTTTTGTTAAGATCTTGGAATGAAATAAGATTTGATATGAATATGTGAATTGGCACATGGCAATTTATTTTTGTGTGAAATGTTTTCTTTAATTTGATTTAGAATTATTAAATAAATTAAATTAATCTTTTTCCTTTGGACACGTGCATTCATTTTTATATTAAGTTAAATAAAACTTTATTTTTTTCATAACAAAGAACTAATTACGATTAAGTAAATAGATGGACTCTAAATTTATTATAGTTCTTTTTTTATTTCGTTTTTTTTAAATTAATTTTAAACGGTTGAAAATTTCGAACGAAACAATCTAAAATAAAAAGTCTTCTTTTTTTTAAGTATTAAGCAAAACACATTATTTGTTGATAATTAATTATTAAAATAAAAATTATTATAAGTTTAAATAAATAATTTTTCTAAGCGATGATCTGAATTGTAATTTTGCAATTCCAGCTGTTTTGCAAATGAAGATCTTAAACTAAAAAACTTGAAATGCTTTTATGTTCAGTGAAATTAAAAAGAAACATTTTCTTAGGACAATCATAATAAAATCCTTCACGAACATTCGAACAATTATTGTATATTTTGTATCCGTTAAAGTTATTATACGATTATATCATATTTTCTCAAAAATGAAAACAAAAACAATCTAGTTATTATCTGGTTATTTTTTTTTTAAAGATAAGTTTACGAAGAAACTGAAATGCATGCTGATGGATGTCATTTCATAAATCATTTATAGTTTATAACTGAAACAATCATAACAAATTTCAACCAATAGTGAAATTAATTTTTTTTAGAGAAGCCATCAAAATCGTAATGACCAAATCGTTTGTATTCATAAAATTAAACAAAACCAAATAAACATTTCACATTCGTTTTCCTAAAATGTCATTTTATTTCGTTAAATGAATATTTTTTCGGCCTTCGAAACTTAGCATTAAAACACTAGCCGTATTTACCTGGCGTTGCGCGGGTAGAGGGCTGTTCGCCGGGTAGGCCTGACACTACCACGGTACCAGTGCCTCTACCTCAGTAAGGAAGGGTTGGACTTTAGGGTGGTGGTGTTGCTATTTCAACGGTGTTCACCCTGATCAGGGTGACCTGTCGACGGGGGAACAGGTCAAAACGTCACCAAATTTTTTGGCCCCCCGTTCCGGCGTCGGAGACCCCCTCTCGACGGCTAGCTGCACCACTTCTGGGGATGTTTCCACTCGTCACCAAACTTATAAAATATTATAATAAGAATATTGTTTGCAATGTGGGTCGAATATGATAACGGTGATTTAAGTTTGCTTCGAAAAGCATCTCGGATCTACATGCTGGCTATTTAAAAATATATTTTTTATATTTTATTATTAATAAAAAGCTTCATATTTTTCAAAACCTTTTCATTATTACAAAAGTAGAACACTGATACAAGTAACAAATTATTTGACGATAAATATCACTTAAAGAATTTGGTGACGTTTTGACTTGTAACCGTCGACGGGGTCTAGAATTTGCCGACTGCAACTCTATGCAGAGGAGTAAAAAGAAAAGAAAAAACAGGGCCACTTGTAGATCGTGGGTGGTGATCCGTGATGCTGTAGGATGGGATTCTGGTGGCTAGGCATCCGCCCACTTCGGCCCTTACTTTAACTAGATGGGAGGTCGGAGAGGCCCGATCTGAGTAATCGGCTGGTCACGTCATACCCTAGTATCTATAAGTTCGTCCCCAGCCGTATTATTTAATATGATTCTTCAAAAAATCAAAACCTTATTTCCCCTTTTCATTTTTACCCCCAAAGAGATACTAGAAGACGATGGCTGAGGGTCAATCACGTTGAGAACAAAAAAAGATTAGCAATGCCAAAGAATAATGTTTTCAAAGAAGTAATGTATTTCTGTGAGTAATGTTTTTCTTGGAATGGTGTTTTCTGGGAATAATCCCTTTCTCTTTCAGTAGAATTGCCTTCTGGGAGTAATGTTCCCACTTTCACTGTGGAATTGCCTTCTAGAAGCAGCGTATTCTGAGAGCAATATGTTCTGGTTATCTAAGCGCAATGTATTCTAGGAATATAGATAATTATCCTACCTATAGAATTATAGTTGACAGAGTTCTTTTCCCAGCTTGGGTGAAGGTATTCTGTTTTGAAGGAGCAATGTATTCTAGGAATATAAACTATTATCCTACCTATAGAATTATATTTGACAACTTTATTCGGCATTAAATAACTCACAGATCGTTGATATGCCGTAAAACAAACCAAACAAACATTAAAGAATAATGTTTTTCAAAGAATTCTTTTTCAAATAATCCAACTTGATTTTGCATTAAATGACCTGAAAAAGGTTGATATGCCATAAAACGAAACAAACCAAATCTGATCGGGTTTAGCCGGCTTCTTCCTCGACCTGCATTATATCTGGAGCCATGGTGGCCTATGGTGGTCCTGAGCAAGGTCTCATGATAATATTTATCTATATAATACTAAAACTCTATTGTTCTTGTATGTTTGCAATCAGCTTTCCGGTTTTCAACATCCGGTTGCGCATGCGTAAATAGCATCGTCTTCAATCTGTTATTCCAATTCCGTTATTCTCTATTATGATTAACGAACGCATGAAATTTTTCATTCTGGAAATTTTTAAACAATTTCATTTAATTTCATCAAATAGTTTATTTGTTTTCTTCACGGCTAAAAACATTCAACGGGAGGACTTCGTAAAGTCTGTCGAAGTTTCAAAAAAACTCCTCCCTTTTAAAAAACAAAAACAAACAAACAAAAAAACAACACTCATTATTAATATCAGCCATACTAGCGGTCGGTGAACGAAACCACCTCCCACTTTCCCTCTCATAGATTTCACCACTCCTACTCCCTCTGTTTTCGTTACGTACGCGAGAAAGCTTGCTGTACCCCCTTCCTTTCTCAAATCGCCCTAACCAACCACTTATAATTCAGTAACTGTAATTTAAAAAAAAAACAATTATAATAAACAGAACGACTCATAGAAATCTATCTATATTCTTTTTTCATTTTAATATACTTTCATAGAAATGCTTCTGTTATGTAAAAAAAACCTATTTTCTTTATGTCACAAGTGTCACGCTCATATATGAATTCCATAGCTAATATAACAAACTGACCCAACGGGTCACGGGTGGTCTAGTTCTTTATAAAATTTACATAACAAATTTTTATAAAAACTTATTGCTAACCAATTGTGATGCCGCTGTTGAAGGCCGACCACCTGTGAACCTGAGAGCTCAGCCAAGTCCTCTTTGATAGTTGCTGGCCTCATCCTCAGCCGCTCACCCGCACCGATGCGCTTGCATCACCCAGTTAAAGAGGTAGGAAGGATGATGTTGCAAATTAATGACCCCTCAAGGCGACATTGCATACCTGAACCATTGAAGACGTTGCTTCAACAAAACAGACGGCAGAGACCTCAAGGTGAGGTGTTGACAGAGAACAACAGTTGGAACATAGTCGGCCCGATGGCAGCGCAAAAAAGCGACAATTGGAATATCTCAACTATTGTGTTTGATTTCCGCCCAAATCTTTTCTTCTAAAATATGAAATTATCTTGTCAGATTTTCAAAGTCAACCCCAAATAGCATTTATTTAAACTGACTCATCAAACTTTCTTTCTGACGAGCCAATTTTTATTTGTTATTGTTGTACTGTGTTATTGGCAATATAATAACATACATAGCTATAATTTATTTAAAAAATTAGTCCGGCAATATTTAAAAAAAATCAAACTGAGCAAGAAGAATAACTGATATTGTATTGAAGAATATGATAAGAGTTGTCTACCATACAATGAAAATGTTATTTGTTTTTCTGTATAAGTTTTAAAAAAATGTGCAAACAAATAAAAATTAAAAACTAAAATGGCTTCACCGCATCTCGGGCATCGCAGAGTTGATACAGCTAGAATTATATATTCTGTAGAATTTCAAGAGATCTCTAAAAAGGTACAGGGTGGGCAAAAATAAGGGTCCTATTTTTAAAAATTCATAACTTTTTTATTTATTGATTTTTTTTTTTTTTTTTTTTAGAATAAGTAAAGGACCATTTCCGAAGCAAGCATGAGCCGTATTAGCCCTAAGGAACGTACCCTCATTTAGAAAACATTATTTTTGCTTAAAAAACTCAAAACAGTGTAAAAAACAATACTTTAGTTTTTGTAAGTTTTAAGAAGTGTTTTTCGGCTAAAATTTGTTTTGTTTATTTCAAAAAATCTCGGAAGGGTCAGTCTACACACACATAAAGTTTGGTGAGTTTAACTTTTATTTTGTGGAAGTTATTCAAATTCAAGTTATTCAAATTTAAAGATAGGACCCTTATTTTGGCCCACCCTGTATAAGAAATGAATAGTCACTTTGAATATCTTTTTTTTTTTAAGTTTTAAAAGGGGGAAAAGTTAAATGTATCTCATTTTGTCTTATATAGTACGCCTGTGCTATCTTTCAGAAATTTTTTTTTTTAAAATTTGTGTTATCATTTTTAAAAAAATGGGAAAAGTTAAATGTATCTCTTGACGTCACGTGATCAAACGGAGCGACTTTTGAAGTTACGGTTATCCCCCTTTTAAAACTTTCAACCCCCCTTTGGAAACTTTCAAAATGGCTGTCCTGTTCGTACATGGCTAAAATTTTCTTTTCTTTTATAAAAAAAAAAACTACTTGATTAATTTACGTGATTTTTGGTATAGGACTTATTGAACCCGTGACAGGTACGTACATCAAACAGATATTCCTCAGTTTGTTTTATTTAAAGTATCTGCTAAAGTGTAAAAGCACCCTTTTTTTTTTCATTTGATTGGAATAGTTTTTAATATTTCTGAAAATACTGAATAACAAATATTTTCTATTTTCTAAAGTTGACATGAGATTATGGATTAAAACAAGTGGTCACCAAGGAGGCATAACAAATGGATAAACAAATAAATAAAAGCAGTGCTTGGCTAGGATACATGTGAGTGAATACAAAAATAACCCAACCACCCTTGTCACCAAGGATTAACTTGGATTTTCTTTCTTTGGTGCTTAGCAGAGGATGTTGTGTGCTGTTGGAAAAGAAGCAATAACGTGAACTGGATGAATGTTTTATAGTTGACCAGCAGGGTTACCCGACGTTGCCAGGGACCACTAAAAAAAATAGAAGAGGTTAAAAAGTGTAACATATTTTTTTATTAAACATTCTATCTCTTTACCTTCCCTCTCTCTCTCTCTCTTTCTCCTCCCCTGTTTTCCTCCTCCGTCTTTCCAAACCCCTTCTTTTTCCTCTGCCCATATAGAGTGAAAGATATAAAACCGAGGAAGCCTCTAGAGCGCTACTGAAACCACCCAAATAAAATTAAGGAGGCCTCCAGAGGACTACTAAAACTACGCTTTATGAGTTTCTTACCACCCCCTAAAGTAGCAACCCTAGTTGAAGTCAGTGTCCCCAATGATGCTGGCTTAAACAGAGCTGAAAGGGAAAAGATTACGAAATACCAAGGACTTATGTACGACATGAAAAGAAACGGGAATCTCAGGAAGATCTCCATCATCCCAGTAATTATAGAAGCAACCGGATTCATGAAAAAGAATTTCAAAAACCTATCTGGCGAATATACCCGGTGTGAACCAAGTGCAAGAGAGGTACAAACAATTGCATTTAATGGTACGGTTAGAATCTCAAAAAGATCTCTCGGTTGGAGTGTCTGAAATAGCGTGTGAATGTCTGGCCTCCGGTAGGATGCCCCATCCCCAGCAAAAACAAAAAGATAAGAAAATTGAAAAAAAAAAAAAAAGGAGAAACAGACAACTTTCCTTTATATTATAGAAAAAGGTAGATGGAATATGCGAAGTCGCACTTGTCCGCGGTCGTTCCATCTGATCAAAAAATTTAGTCCAACATAAAAGAGTGTTACTTTCTCGTGAATGGGCATTACTAATTCGGAAAGTCAAAAGGTTAGGTGTGTTTGTGACTGATGTTAGTGTGTAGGCATTTCAGTACAATATTAGATCCCTTTTTATTTTTATAATTGCGACCATCTTGTGTGCCCGCCCCTCGTTTGTGATATTGACGTTGCCACATAAATATATAGAAAATTTGAGTTAAGATACAAGCAAATGAACTCTCATTTGCTTGTATCTTAACTCAAGTGGATCTTGGGCTTACTTTTGGCAGCCTCGTAACTTTTGCTTCCCTTATTTTGTCATTTGGTCCTCACATTCCATGAGCAATGTTTCTGACAAAGGGGGAAGAATTGCTGTTTTTCTGGGTCGGAATCTATCCATCTAACACTTATCGTTGGCTAGCTTTTGACCTTGAAGTAATATTTTTTTTAGCTCCTTACATCAAGTGGCTTCATGCTTTGTCTGGAGCGATTTTCATTAAAAAAAAAAAAGTGAAGACAAAAAAAGCTTAGCTACCTTTGTTAACAAGGATTGATTCAGAGCTTCTTTCTGTCGTGTTACGTGGAAAATAGGGTAGTCCCCTGTAGTTTGAGCTCTGCCTATAAATCACTGAATTCACCTCGCAGATGAGAATCTATCTTATTTTGATCATGTAGAAGAATGCGTGAGAATTAAATCGAACAATCTCAAAGAAAAACTAAATAAAAAAACGAACAAATGTAAAATATAGACGATAAAAGCTCTCCAAAATCTTTGACTATTTTTACATTCCATTTATTCACAGCACTTTTGCACAGTAACACAACTAATACTTTTGAGCACTTTTGTATAAGAGATGGTATTTACAGAGGAATATAGGGGAGATGATAGTCAGAGGATGGAAGAGGAGAGGAAAAAGGATTAACTGAAATATTGTGAGTAAGTAGTCGGAGGAGAAAAACACTATGTTTAAATTTAAACATCATGAAATATGTGAATAAAAGTTATTTCTGAAAATATTAATGTCAAATTAGTTTTATACCCACTCTTTGATCAGTGTTGGTACACTACCTGGGTATGTCAATTTCCATCTTTACCTAGCTTTTACCGCTTGATAGCTGGTATAAATAAAAATATTAGTAAAATTTTTTTTGGGAAAAGAATATGCTACTCACTATTAGCATGAGAGAGTAACGATGATGAATTTATTTACATATTGTTTTTATTAGCAAAAAGATTAGAAATTATGTTAACTACAAGAAACCTCTTCAACCACCGATTGTCATGGCAAATAATACCCTACCTGAGAGTTCATCATTCAAACTCCTCGGCCTAACTTTCACAGATAAAATGAATTGGAACAAATACATTGAAGACATTGCCAGGACTGCTGCAAAGAAATTGGGCTCCCTCTACTGTGCTAGTAAACTTCTCACACCTGACATTATCCTATATCTCTACAAAGCCACCATCCGCCCATGCATGGAGTATTGTTGCCACATATGGACTAGTGCATCATCCACTAGTCTCTCCCTCTTAGACAAGGTCTAAAAAAGAGTTGCCAACTTAATAGGTCCCTTACTATCCACCAAGCTCCAGCCCCTGTCCCATTGCCGCAATGTTGCTTCCTTGTGCCTGTTTTACAAGTACTTCAATGGAGTGTGCTCTGATGAGCTTGCTGCTCTGGTGCCCCCACGACGCAAATTCACTAGACCAACCCGACAATCTGCCAAATCCCATCCATTCACTTTGGAGGTCCCCAGATGCCGAAGAGCCTTCTACTCCAAAAGCTTCTTTCCTCGTGCTGCTGAACTCTGGAACTCCCTCCCTGCTCCCTGTTTTCCTGATGGTACTGACATGCAGAAATTTAAAATTAATGTAAACAGACATCTCGCTGCACAGCTCCCAATTTAGGTTGCCCCCCCCCCCCCCCAAAAAAAAAACTCTCACCCTTTTTCTCAGTAGCCCCTTACGTCTACAGTGGCGTACTGCCTTGTATGGGGTGAACTATGTTAAAAAACATAAAAAATAAAATAATTCACTTTTAACTAATGCCAAATAACATTTAAGTCTACTTTTTTGCAGATTATCAAAAAAAAGTTTTAAAAAATATTTATGTAATGTTTTTTTATGTTATGTTATTTTAATTTCTTTAAATGTATAAAACACGTATCTAGTTTAAAAAAAACCCTTTAGACTTACGTTAGATTCAAACTCGGGTATTGACATCGTAAAAACTACTACCTTAGTAATGTGCATTCTTCCTATTCCCTTTTTGTCAACCAAGCACATGTTTCTATTTGTGTACGAATAGACAAACTCCAAAAGACACCATAAATTTTTAATAGCATATAGATTTTACAAAGTATTTTGCTGTTTTTATTAACATTTAGAGACAGAGACTTGATAGATTTAAAATTGAAAAAATATTTATCTTTCTAAATAATAATCTTTTTATATTTCTGTTTCAGCCATTGACCATTGGTCAGAGTCTTCTTTAAGCAAACATGCCCAATAAACGTGTGTCCCAGTTTGACAGTATGGCCTATTCTCCCGCTGCCAGTGACAGTGGCAGTGAAAAAAACTCTCAACAAAACACGGATAATGGCAGCGATGAATACAAGAAACGACGAATCCGAAACAACATTGCCGTGCGCAAATGTCGAAACAAAAATCGGCAGAAAGCCAAAGAGACTATTGATCGCGTGATGCGTCTGCGTAAGGAAAATGAAGATCTGCAGCAGAGAATTCAGATTTTATCGAAAGAGCTCAGTCTTTTGAAGGACTTGTTCATTGCCCATGACAGCACGGTTGCCGAGGGTCAGTGTAGTATCAATGGTCATGCACAAACAAAGACGCTTCATACTGACCATGAGTATTCCATTCCTCACAAACCATCCAAAACCGGATAGAATAAAAACAGCTCTTTTTTTCTCTACTCTCAACAAACAGGAGAAAAATTCAAACATAGAATGTCTGTGTGTGTGTCTGTCTGTCTGTCTGTGACGCTTGTTATTTCGACTTTGCATTTGCACCATTTTTTTTTTTTTTACAGCACATTCTGATCTTTGTCAACAATCTGCTAAGAAGAATCTATAAATTTTCACTTCAGAGATCAGCTCAATTCTGACGACACGCTTCCTGCAATGTCTCAAAGACTATCCTTATCTGATCTTTTGGCTAGGATCAAAGTATTCGTTCAGTCTCAGTAGGCTACCCTCCCTGGCATTATCTTC
Source organism: Sepiola atlantica (assembly GCA_963556195.1). Lineage (NCBI taxonomy): Eukaryota > Metazoa > Mollusca > Cephalopoda > Sepiida > Sepiolidae > Sepiola > Sepiola atlantica. Next base: position 77,668,393 of record OY744539.1, on the reverse strand, counting down.
CCGTTTTGGAGGGAGGATGAATTTTTGCTTGCCGCCTGAGGCACCCTCATTCATGAGAGAAGTGATATCGGTATTTTTGTTTCCAATCCAGAGTTCCCCTTTTTGAGGAGCTGGATTTTCCTCACATTAAAAACTGACCTTGTGTCTAACTTTATCCTCGTGAGTAGACAAGTAAATAGTGGCTCTCCTTATGCTAAAATGACCATAAATATTAGTAAAAGAAAAAATGAGTCGCCGCCTGGTCGGGTGTTTGTGACAAAGCATCTGTCTTGTCCATCAATTTATTTGTACTAATATTCTCATCTTTGTTTTCGTTTCCCCTTCCACTCGGCATAATTGGTATTCCGTACCAATTTCTACTTGGAAAATAATTTTGGAAATTGGAAAATATTGTACTTGTGCTTAGGAGAGGGTGGACATGGTGAAACACACTGTTAAATTGGCTTGCTGAAATCAAGTTCTGTCAAAGTTGTCAAGCTCAACTGGTCCAAATACCATTACATGCATGAACTATTAGGCTAGACTGAATGCTTGTATCAATAAGCCCACTAGTTTAGGAGAAAGAAAACTAATAGTATGTAAGAGCATGTAATTTTATTTCAAATGACACTACATTTGCTTGATCGTCTATCGATACCTGCGGTTTCACAGAATCACTCAAAATTCAGCCCGTGAGACTAAAGTTTACAAGTGTGACTTTTCTTCAGTTGATGGTATGACAAACTAATACTTACCTTGGTGCAAGTCCATAACTTTTCCGACATGAAAAAAAACATTCAGAAAACGCTTTATGATGTACGTATCCATGACAGAAAGCATATATCGTACACTAAAAATCACGTAAATTGATCATGTCTATTTTTTTTTACAAAAGTAAATCATTCTTAAGCGGTTAATGGGAATTCGTAGGAATTGCTATTATGTACGAGGCTGATCCTAAACTCTATTTCTGAAGAGTTCGCAAAAGTTGGAATTTTTGGAGTTATCTTCTTTAGTTTTCAAACATGGCGTCGATAGATTGACGCTTGTGTCTTTTTTTTTATTTTCTTTTGTAAAATTTTTTTGTACGATATATGCTTTCTGTCACAGGTATGTACATCATAAAGATATTTCTTAATTTTTTATGTTTGCAAAGTTATGGACTTGCATCCCTAGCTTTATACATTAGTTTGTCATAGCATCAACTGAAAAACGGTCACATTTGGTATCTTTAGCCCCATGGGCTAAGTTTCCAGTACTTCTGCAAAACCACAGATATTGATGAACGATTAAACTACTTATTTGATATATATATATATATATATATATATATATGTGTGAATTATTGAAAATAATAATGATCAATTAGAATGCCATACAATGCATTTTAGTTTTATTAACTTTTTTTTTTCAATATATATATATATATATATATATATATATATATTAGTGAAATTTTGAAAAACCAACACATGGTGCAATTTAAATGGTAAAATCATTTATTTAATTTTTTTTAATTAAATAAATGATTTTATCATTTAAATTGCACCATGTGTTAGTTTTTCAAAATTTCACTTAAATACATTTTCATGTGTGCTTCAAAGATGTCAATTTCCTTATATATATATATATATATATATATATATATATATATATATATATATATATATATCATAAGACTGTACATGTTTTATTACACGAGGAATTGCCTGATCTTGTTGTGCTACGACATTGGTTTTAGTCTTTAGGAAAAAATTAAATTCTAATATTTGAGTTGCCGCTCCTTCGCCATCTCTACTGAAACAATTCTTCATTGGAGATTTTGAAATTGGAACCTTTCTGTGCAAATGAAGGAAAGAAAAAAAGATGTGAAAATGCTTGTTGCTTTTTTTTAAATTTCCTTCTGAAAGAATCTCCTTTCAGATAACTTTTTGGGCCTTTTTAAAATCCACAACATAAAAAGCAAATGGAGAATTAGAATATTATTTTCCATTTGAATACTCATATAATTTGACGAAATAAATTAACCGTTTTGTTGCTTGAACAATAAAGCGACATTGATGAGGATAAAAGTTGAAAATAAATCTCATGAAACTGAATCCATTTTTATTCAAAGCCAGAAAATCACACATGATGGAATCGACCAAAGAATGCAATGGAATTGGTAAAACAATCTCCTATAAACATGTAAACACTGATAAAACTCAATTCATATGAAGTTTCAATCTGCTTTCAGTAATGCAAAGAAAATTCTTTCTTTTTATCACCGGTCTCAATATCTAGTCATCGACTAGACCCCCACCCCATTCACACACATACTTGTTTTTTTTTTTCATTTACACCATCCGTGCAAAAGACTGGGAGGTCGTCTTTTTGTATATTTATATATTGCAGTTATGACAACACGGCTTTTAACTGATCTAAAACTGACGTCTATCATTCTTGCTGCTTTCTGTACTTTTTAACTATAAAACTGAATTTCATATAAAATTAATATTTTTTCTATCCATAAAAAAATCTCTAGTGATTTGAATTCATTTTACCGTAAAACATCCTTAAGAAATGACTTTAAAAACAATAATATCCATCTTAGTTAAATTTTTAATTAAACATTGAAATTTGCTGTTTAAATTTAACTTGAATTGATTCCTCATGGTCGATTTTTAGCAAGAACAATGTTACACAAAATTATCTCCTCCCCTTTTACTAAGGGAAGAGGGCGGTTACCAGCCTCCATACCTTCTTCCCCTTTCTGTTGTAAAAAGGGAGATAATTTTTATTAACATTGATAAAAAGTTAAAATTTATATTAAATTTAAACAGCAAACTACACCACCCGACTAAAAACTCAAATAAGATGTTCACTTTTTAAAATGTAATGTTGGTTCTTGTACAGAGACGCGTGAGTATTAAAGTATCAATATCATAAAAGAACATTATTATATACTTACGCAGCAGATTTGAATAAGTATCCTCACCAAAAAGTAGGAAAAATGATCGAGTAGAATAAAAATCAGTTTCAGCGTATTTTGGTGAATGCCATTGATTTATTACTTGTTAATATGACAGACTGAGTTATCTCCCCCTGAATTTCGTGTATTTCGCTCGAATCAATGGCTGAACCTTATTAAACGATATAACGGATTTTTATTTGTTATTACAATTCTATTCGATAGTATTTGCTAGTTTTTGGTGTACAAACCTATTTTTGCTTGATACATCAAAGAGTTTTCCGGTTAGTTTAATAGGAACTGCAATTTTCAGCGTTTTTCATATGTACCCGTCTCTGTACCAGCACCGTAATTTCCGATAGGTTGGAAGGTAAAATTAGTTTAGATCACATAAAACGGTGACTAGTTTTATAGTAAATATGTACTGTTTATTTTTTTTTTCAATCTATTACTCAACTGAAACCCATACTTTTACTCAATCGAATGTGAAGGAAAAGATCCTTTTTTGTTTCGGTTGATTGGATGGGAAAACATTTTCAGTTTGATGATAATTTCTTCTTTTTTTTTTTCTTCAATGTGCTACATTAAATCATCCTTTTTTATATATCATAATTTGCAAGTGTGATACTCATTCAAATCTATATATCTTGGCCTTTTGGCTAAGATCAAAGTGTAGTATCTGTTCCGATGGATACTGCACCCCATAGACTGGTATTGTCTTGGCCTTCGGGGCTTGATTTACGTCGGTCTATGGGTCTGTCCTGTGCAGTTCTAGGAGGTCCACCCTCCCAGGCTTCGCCTCCCCTCTTTGGGGAGGAGTAAGTTAATTGCTTACTGCCTGAGACGCCCCTACCGGGGAATGCCGACAGGGCTGCCCAGGCAATTTTTAAACCCCACTTTCCTGACCCGACCTTGGGTCACATCTTACTTGTGGGAGTAAGATAAAAACTGGCCTTGTGCCTAACTCCTGGAGAGGAGTAAATCAATACTCATTCAAATTGTTATTTTCAATAAACAATACTGATTTGCTATTGTGAAAATGTATAAAGGTGGTCATTTCTCATTGCCAAATATTTTTTCCACACTTTCCTCTCATTCTCCGTAAACTCTACATTTTCTCTTAGAAAATGATATAAAATTCCCTTTTTATAATTTATAGTAGATTAAAATACTTGATTTTGCTAAAGAGGTTCATGATTGGAATAATTAATATGCTTACAGACTATGGAATTGCCTATCGGATCAATTGTGCTTATTTATGCACTACTGTGGTTGCGAAATGGAGACAAGTGATATGTTATTTAGTGGCAAAAATAACAAGCTTACATTGTTTCGCAATTACAAACAAAAATTCTTTCAACGTAAGCTTGTTATTTGAGCAAACCATAATTATAAAACTCCGATTTTCATCAATAAATGCTTGCAGAGAAACTTACTAATTATTCAACTTCAATCGGTGTCTGGGTTTGTCGGAATACATTTTAGAAAAAAAATAAATGCAACGAAATCCTTACATAAAATACATTCTTTGATATTCAAATACTGCAAATGACGTTTAGAAAAAGGAAATAAACTCTGATGAACAAATCGGTGAAAATCTATGGTTCCAAATTCATATATCATTGACTTTAAATCATTGTACAACTTAGCAACATCCAAGTCTAAATGAAGGAAAAAAAAAAAACTAAATATTTATTTGTTATTTTGTACATTTTGCTTCAAAAGATCAGTTTTCTTCTTCACAGGGACAAATCTTTTAATCAGTTAACAAAGTTGGTTTTAATTATTATTTTTAACTTTTAAATCTCACAAAACTTAGCCACAATAGATACATTTTATATTAAGATTAATAATACAGAATTTGTAAAAAGTTGTTGGATTTAGAATTAAACTAAATTCTGCTTAGTCACTATGTTTCTGTGGTACTGGTCCAGCTTTTGAACCAGACAAAAGCAACTTTTACCGACGCAGAATTATGGAAACAGCTGGAAAAAGCCGAATGAAAACGAACCGGTATCAAAATCAAAACAAGTAGCATTCCAACAGAAAAAAATTATGAAACTCTCATAGTATGGTAATTTCTATGAAAAATTATTTATTTTTTGACGAAGAAAATTAATGAAACAATATTTAAAAAAAAAATTTTCTTGAGAAACTTAAATTAAAATCTTTTTTTTTTTTTACTGGTCTAGCTTGTAAAACTGAACCTTTTTTTTTTAAACCCTAACCCTAAACTAACCCTAACCCCTAAACCCTAACCCTAAACTAACCCAAACCTACTTTTATTGCCTTTGGTAACAGTTATTTGTTGACTATTTGTTTTTGTTTTCATACTTTTTTTCTCTGTTGGAAATTCTTGACAATCGCCAATTTACAGTTTAATGAATTTACAAGTTAACTTTTCTTCTGCTTTTCTCGCCTTCTGATTGGATAAGTGTATCGACATCTTCCGGCTGTTTACGTAAACAGTCGGAAAAAAGACGAACGAAAAGTCAGTTTTGTCTGGTTCAAAAGCTGTACCAGTAGAGTTTCTGTTGCTGGCCAACCAATTTTTTTTAAGGAGAATGTTAGCCTGAGAAATGTGTGATTAGCATTTCATTTCTGTATGTATGTATTTAAAGATGTAACAGATGTGAAAGTTCTGCTGTGTTGTCTGCTGGAGATTGCTTTTTTGTCTCTGTCTTTAATTGAAATCTCAAAACAAATTCGCATCAAAATATTTCATCAAAAAATGCAATCAAGGAATTCACTCTTCTATTTATGTTTGGAAAAGCAAAAAAAAAGAAGATGTTTCTCACTAGGTGCTCTTGTCAGTTTTCAGTTTATGCCACATCGTAAAAAATGTATTTTTCTTGTTAACATGAAACATAATAATTGTAATTTGTAGATCTAAATGGAATTAGTGACTAAATTTAGTCTAAGATATCAAAAGCAGTTTCTAAATGGATTTATAGGACATAACAAGTTTATATAGTTGAATGAGTCGTTTATGAAACTTAAGTTTGCTTACTAAGATTCTTAAAAACATCTTCATAAGATTAAAACTGTAATCACGCGTTAAGTAGAAGTTGCTTCCAAAGCGTGACCCTCCAAAAATGCCACCCATGGAATCGTTAATAAAATCGACAATCCTTTTTGTAATCCAACCATATTTGGTACAAATAAACTTCAGTTTATGCCTGACTTGTCCACCAAATGTCAGTCATGAATGTCCAACAGCTTTTGTTAGCTTAACCGTCTCCTTGCATATTTTTATCTGTGGGGTTATCTCAAAGATATTGTCTATCAAAAAAATCCCGAGACTAGTCTTGACCTGAAGAGGACCACGACAGCCCAAATTAAGGCAGTGCGAAGAGAGGAGTGTAGCAGAGTTACTGACAATTTTGCACGTCGTATCGAGGTGTGCTAATCATTGAACGGCGATAAAACAAAAACTGTTGGACATTCGTGACTGAAACTTGATGGACAAGTCAGGCATAAACTGAAACCAAATATGGTTGGACTGCAGAAAGGATTGTGAATTTTATTAATAATTCCATGGGTGGCATTTTTGATGGGTCATCCTGTATTAAGTTGAGGTTTATTTTAACTATAGTATAATCAGACATTAAGTAGAAGTTGCTTCCAACTATAGTGTAATCACATACATTAAATAGGGGTTGCTTCCAACTATAGTGTAATCACATACATTAAATAGAAGTTGCTTCCAACTATAGTGTAATCACATGCATTAAATAGGGGTTGCTTCCAACTATAGTGTAATTACATACATTAAATAGGGGTTGCTTCTTACTATAGTGTAATCACATACATTAAATAGGGGTTGCTTCCAACTATAATGTAATCACATACATTAAATAGGGGTTGCTTCTTACTATAGTGTAATCACATACATTAAATAGGGGTTGCTTCCAACTATAGTGTAATCACACAAATTAAGTAGAGGTTGCTTCTAACTAGTATAATCATACATATGTATGGGTTGCTTCTAGAGCATAATCACACATAAAGTAGAGATTGCTTTTTTCTAATTCTAATCAAATATTAAGTAGACATTGCTTCTTACTAGTGTGTATTCTTACAAGAAATACGACTTAAATCTTTAAAATGAAATCAATATTTACTCACTACATTTTATAATCTTATGTTTTCCGTATGGCATAAAGAGAAAATATGTTTTCTGTATGGCATAAAGAGAAAACTTTCTGTTCCCAATTGAAAAGCTGTAAACTTCTTTATCATCTAAGAATACCTCAATATTATTTACAATCACTTGCTTTCATCTTTTGAATCGTGAGATTTTCTTTGAGAGGATATAATGTTCTATACTTATATACTTATTTATATATATTTTTATAGTTACTCCATCTGTTCAAAACTTTGCATTTAAAAAATAAAACAACTCCACTTTAACAATTTTGATTCATCATTGCTTATCTTTTGGCTGATTTGAGGACATTTTAAAATCACATCATCTAAACATTCTAATCAGCATTTTTCAAAATCAAACTCTGTGTTCAGCTTCAGTTACTTTTAAAATTAATATTTTAAGATCTTATAGGAAAACTAGAATATCCGGTGACCCATTTGGGTGAGATTTTATGGGGAAGAAAATAAAGCATATATAATAAACACTAGCCTATTCGGCATACTGGTTAGAGTATTTGCTAATGGTCTGGGATATCAGGGTTCAATCCTCGGTTGAGTCATACCAAAGACTAAAAAAATGGTACTTTATTGCTCCTTGTTAAGCACTTAGCATTATAAGATGAGGATCAAGGGTAAGTGGGGTAATCCAAGAAAAAGGAGTAGAACCCTTCTGTACATCTCAGTGTAGTAGCTAACAAAAATGCAGATATAAAATCCAAAATAATTGACATAAGACTGATAAAATAAATTTGAAAAAAAAAAAAATTAATTTTAATTGTAGCGGATATTAAAAAAATTGTGGTGAAAGAAAATAAAAGAAATAATTTTTTAAATTGATGAATACAAATGTCTGAAAGCGACATTATTTAAAATATCAATGACGCTTTTAAGGGATCATTTTTGTTACAGAATAATTTCTTCTATGTACCCCCTCCCCCCCAAAAAAATCCTAATATATCAACTTATTGGAATTCTTGTGAGTTATATTTACATATTTGTTTTAAAAAGAGTTTGTTAAATAGTAAAATAAACATTTAAAAAAAAAAGATAACTGTTAAAAATGAACAGATACAGTTTTTAAAACTTATTCGAATTTCGAAAAATACACTACATGATTATCAATGAAGCAGACGATATTTGCCTTTTGTTATCTATGTAATAACCCCCCCCCCCCATTTTGTTTTAATATATGTTCAGGTAACGATTACAAATATAAAAAGCCGTTTTTGTTATTGTTATTACATGCAAATAATAAATAAATAATAACTATGTTACAGAGATTTGTGAAAGTTGTTAAAAAATAAAAGAATTTAATATTTAAATTTTTTTACTAAAGTATTTATATTTTTCCTTATTTGGAACTTTATATTAAACTATCTCTAAATTACTATGAGATTGTAAACATTTATTTGGTTTTTATTTAATGAATAATTCAAACTTAACAAAAATGCAGACTTGAAATTCAAATAATAATTGAGATGATAATAATGCTAAATGATTATGTTTTTACCCTCGATTAATCATTGAAACAAAAGTAAAAAATGTATTATTTGGTTTATTCGGTTTATTATTCTCATCTTGGTTGTTATTTTCACAACGTTTTGGCCGATGTAACCTCCAACCTTCTTCAGGTGCATCTTTTCAAATGATGCACCTGAAGAAGGTTGGAGGTCACATCAGACAAACGTTGAGAAAATAACAACCAAGATGAAAATAGTAGTCTGAATAACCCCAAAAATACAAATTATCAATCCTCATCTAAAAAATTCTGAAACAAAAGAAAAATTATTTTAAACAATGGACAACGTGTAAATTTGCCACCCAAATTATCAGGACAGGTGAAAGGAACAACATTAGCATGACAAACATAAAGCATAATTATGTATTTATTTTGTCTCAGAATAACAGTTTTTACATTAAATCATCCTAAATAATTTTTACTTCTTACAATATCTATCTATATATATATATATATATATATATATATATATATATGAGAAAGGAAGGATAAAGGTAATCCAACGTAATGGGAAATGAAAAAGGAAAAACCAAAAAGGATGTTTTTTTTTTATATATTCATCAACGTTTCGTCTTTATTTGTAAGACTTCCTCAGGATGATAATTTTAAGAAAAATATCATGCAAGTACGTGAAAATATTGGGTCGACATGATGGGTTGATGAGAAAAAGTAGTAGCCACTACTGGGTGCGCAGGCCCGAGGTCCATGCTTACTGACTTCACTAAGCCCGAACCTCGGGCCTGCGCACCCAGTAGTGGCTACTACTTTTTCTCATCAACCCATCATGTCAACCCAATATTTTCACGTACTTGCATGACATTTTTCTTAAGATTATCATCCTGAGGAAGTCTTACAAATAAAGACGAAACGTTGATGAATATATAAAAAAAACATCCTTTTTGGTTTTTCCTTTTTCATCTCCCATAAAGTTAGATTCCAGTAACCATGTATTTATTCATTTCTAAACAGATCCATTTTTTGATAGACCGTTTCGTTAACACTTAGCCAAAATACAAAGTTAAATATCTTGTTTTTTTTCTATAAGTGTAACCCACCAGAAGGAAAGGCCAAAAAATCGTGTCCAAAATTTTAGAAAACAAAAAACAAAAATAATAAAACTCACATTTTTAGAGCATAGTAATAATAGGAAATTTTTTAAAATATTATTTTTAACCCTTTTCTCTTTCTTTTTTCTTTTTTTTTAACCCATTCTCTCTTTCTTTTTTCCCCCTTTTTTCCCCTTTCTATTTTTATTTACTTTTTAAAAATTTTATTTTACTCCTAAAATTTGTATAAGTTTTTTTTACGATCTATTTTAGAACTGCAAACTTTAGGAAATATACATATTTTTGTTAACTTTGTTAGTTGTCAAATATGGCGTTCATGAAAATAAACAGAAACTTATATTCCTAATTGAACCTACATATATAAATACTCTAATAATCTGAGTTTTATTATTTTTATTTTTTATTTCCTGGTGTTTTGGACACAATATTTTGACCTTTCTTTTTAATGGGTTACACTCATAGAAAAAAACAGGATAAAATAATAAAATTTTGACACAAAATTATTAAAAATCAGAAATACAAAAGGTATTTTGGCTAAGTGTTAATGAAACGGTTTGTCAAGAAATAGATCTTTTTAGAAATTTATTTTGGCATCTAACTCTATTATTTATTTATACAGGCTCTGGAGTTAAAAAAAATTAACATCCATTGGGCTTAAATCCTGAAAGTCTGACTATTATTATATATATATATATATATATATATATATATATATATATATATATATATATATATATATATATGTCTTATAAAAAATAAATCCTTGTAACTTTTTTTTCTAATTCAAAAGAATAAAAGTAAAAAAATTACTTAATTTTCATAAAATCCTGTATCTATATGAAATTAAATTTACCAACCATTTTTTATACATCGAATTTTTTTTGGTTTTTTGATCATAAATAATGGTAAAAATTTCAAGAAAACAAACATTTCCACAGAAAATAAAAGATTTTTTGTCTGATAGTCTTACAAAAATGTTTATTCATCTGGTGAATAACTATGCTTTTCATTTTTAGGAAAAATGCACAAGAAGTATTAAAAATCAGGTTGGATTAGTTTCAAAAACATAAGAACACAGAAAAAAAATTTTTTTTCTTATTATTCCAAAACTTTTCTGTATTTCTGATTTTTAATAATTTTGTGTCAACATTTTATTATTTTATCTTGGTGAATATAATATTCACAACGGTTCGACCGATGTAAACTTCCTTCTTCAATTACATCTTTTTGAACTTTGCAATTTTCTAGTCAAACTTGAAAATCTTTATATCAAGCGCTGGAACCGGTATGGAATTTTGAGCTGAACTCTTTATTTAATCTATGGGGTAGATTGTTCTCATTCTGTCAGCCATAACTGAATAGAAGTGTTAATTTTATATTATTCTTATGTTAATGCTCCTGTAGTAAGGATTGTACCATCAACATCCAGAAGATTGTCACTTAGAACTGATTATTGACCAACACTGTTAACCATTAGGCCATATGTCCATGTGGACAAATAATACAGATTATAAATCTTCATCTCAAGAATTTTAAAACGAAATAGTTATTAGTGTTTTGATTAAATTAACGTAAATTGAATTTGCATTTTATTTTTTGTTATATCTATAAATAAATTGTAATATCTATATATAAATTGCTTGGAATGTTTTAATAGAAAAAATGTTATTCCGAAACGATATTAATTTGAAAATATGTGTCTGTTTTGTTTAAGTTTGCGACGGTCTGACATGTTTGAGTGACATCTGATATGTTATCATGCTAAACTTATTCCTTTTATGTGCCCTTATAAATGAGAAAGTTGAATTTGGTCTGAAAAAATTGATGTATTTTTTAAATAGCAAACTATTTAGATTTCCAATATTGGCGATCACATGACGTGTTTGTTTTCATTATTTGTGTCTTTATATAAGTGCAATATAAGTATAATGGTCAATGATAAGACTAACACTCTTCCAAGAAATCTTGCTCTTAAAACATGGCTGATCCTAAGTCAAATTTCATGAAATCATATGCCCTTAATAGGGTTAAGATGAAAATTCATATACACTAAATGTACAAAAGCAAAGAAATTCCCAAATTTTTACACTTTTATTGTCATTAAGGGTATGCGAGCACAACAGGGCTATGTATTTTACTGGTAGGAATTTTTCTTCAGCGCACCTCACACACTTCATTCACTCATGCATAGAGATTTATACTGTAGTGATGTGATAATGAAATGGTTTGGTTAATATGTAGTCATACCCTTAATGACAATAAAAGTGTAAAAATTTGGGAATTTCTTTGCTTTTGTACATTTAGTGTATATGAATTTTCATCTTAACCCTATTAAGGGCATATGATTTCAATATACTGGCATTCATTCATGGAATGTCACTACTTTTGTAAAGGCTATGCCTCAATACAATGGTCCTTTTTAAGGTTTTTTGGAATTTTCTGGAAAACTAAGGTATATGGTAAACTGAAATTAAAATGCCATCAACTAGACCCAAGAACCTCTATATCTGCCAAAAATCAGCTGAATCCATCAAATAGTTGATGAGATACAGGGTGGCACATACGTACACACAGATAACATGATTTCATGACTGAACTTTCTGGATCTCTGGGTTACCTTGACTAATGATGCTGAAATTCTACACACTTATAGAACCTATCAAACAAAAATTTTGTGCTAAGTTTTAACTAATTTGGTTTATTGGTTTTTGAGTTATGATTGATCAACGAAATGAGATTTCCAGCATAGGCCATTCTTGAAGTCTATTAAGGGATAGAGCGCTCTCGCGCCTCCCTTGATTCAACTAACTCTTATTTACAATCATTTCATTTGTAAGCACAAAAAAGAATTCACTAACATTTTAGAATTAATTCTTGGTGTTAATAATATTTAATTTTATTATGAAAAAGTTTGGTGTTACTGATTTACGCTTGCCATGTTTTGTTTTTTTCCTTGTGCACAAAAACTAAAAATCTTTATAAAATCATATTTATGACTATTTAAAGTAAAAATACTTTTTTACTTTGTAACAATATATATATATATATATATATATAAGCGAAATTTATTTATTATCACCTTATTCACTTATTTAATATTTACAATATCATTTTTTTAGTATCTGGTCGCATGTTTTTGTAGACAAGGAAACACATAGCAGATTTTGATTGAAAACATCCAAAAGTTTGAAATTATTTTTTTTCTGCCTCCAAATCTCCTTTGCATTTGTAGAAAAACTAAAACGTTTATGTTTTAGGTTGGGACTAATTTCTCAAAATCAACGTAGCTGATCAGACAGATATTTTCACAGTTCTCTATCCTGGAGTTCTCAAGCTGCGACAGCGCGGGTAGATAGAAACGTTTTTTTTTTTTTATATGAACAGAAATAATATTGTCATTGCTAAAGTTAATTTTAAATATAAAATCTTAACTAAAAATAAGTCTCTTTTATAATAAAATATATCAAATAGATTTGTAAGCTTCCAATAAATATTTGAAAACGCATTAACATACATTCCTTTTTTTTTTCAGAAAAGGAATAAAATCTCTGGGAATCTTTTACAATGATCATCAGAGTCACGAACGGGGTCCAAAAAAAGAACGAGAAAGGGTTTAAAAACATAAATTTGCAACAAGTAAAGTTGACTTATGTCTAGAATAGACATTTTTCTACTTACCTATGTAATTTGTTTGTATTTTTACGTAGTATAAATGGGTTTTTATTAGATGTTAAAAAAAAATTCTTGTTTTTTTTAACATCGAATTTGGCAACACAGAAAATGGCCGCCCGGCCTCTATATTATTACGTAAATCGGCCATCTTGCTTTGTGTGCTGTTCATGTACAGAATACTTAAATTTCTAATAAATAGCAATTGAAACGGGTTAAAAATCTTTTTAATAGTTGGAAATGACACAGGTAAGTTTGAAAATAACTTTTATCGCCTACAGTTACTTTTATTTGTTGAATATTTGTTTTTTGAGCGTTTTTACTCTGCTGATCATTGTAAAAGATTCCCAAATCTCTGTTTACAAAAGTAGTCATGTGATAGTTGTTGTTTTCCTTAGTAGATCGGCAATGCTCTTGGCCGTAGACAGTATTCTACCATTCGGAAAATTAATTTTTAAATTCCGTAAAAAGTTTCCTCATTGAGAGATACAAAAATCCAAACCCAAAGATAATACAACTCGTTCCTTCTCGGGGAGTTAGCCGTTAAACAAATGGTGAATATGTATGGTCTCATGATTCGATAAGAAATGCTTTATTTTTTTAAAAGAATCACAAAGTTAATGGAACTATATACTTTGTTGCCATCCTATTCTGAATAATCTGTTTCTACTGCCAACTTTAAAAAAGCCTTTGGATATATCTGAAACATCAGGAAGGTTGATCAAATCTCCTGCTAACTGGACAGACTGAGAGCAGGCTTAAAACATTCCCTCGAATAATGGTGATGGAGAGGTGTTTGTAGAGGCGAGTCAACTTATGATGGTTCCCAGTGTGGCATGACATAGATCCAGGCGGTTGAGGAAGTCCTGCGCGATTGAACCAATCGTTCCACATATCTCCATGGCGATCAGTTGGAATATGAATCTGTCGAGAAGACCGACATATTTTAATCACTTGTGCCCCCCCCCCCTAAATTAAACCTGTAAATAAGAGTTTAACATACTTATATGTAGTTTATATCAACAACAATGTTATTACTTTTCCTTAAAATGAAAATAAGCTATTTGATTAAAATCATGGCCATCCCTACTACAGGCCAGGCAATCGTGCAACTGGGGTCTTTTACTGGGGGCCATGTGAATTTTCTTAAATATTCTATATAGAAGTTGCAAACTATATCATCAACTGGTGCGGATCCTTTTTTTCTTTTTAACCACAATATACAAGTAATGATCTTTTGACATAAGTACAAAATCTCTAAAAAAAAATCCAACATTGAAATAAAAATTCTTCATTGAAATATGCATTTGCCTTTGTTTATTCAAAATTACCCGTCTCTTCATTTATAGGAATTTGTCAATTGTAAAATTTATCAATTAGCTCATTGTGATTCTTATTATTTGGTACATAAAACATCAAACTAATCTCACAGGGGAATTTTACCTTTGTTTGCAACTTCTATATCGAATATTTAAGAAAATTCACATGGCCCCCAGTAAAAGACCCCAGTTGCACGATTGCCTGGCCTGTAGTAGGGATGGCCATGATTAAAATACATTTTTTTTTTTATTGCTGCATGTATTTGTAAATTCTGTAGTATACATAGATATACTTTTGTTTTCATTTTGCTTCAGTAAGTTCTCATAAATCAAGGGGCCCCTTTCTTGGGTTAACACTTGATTTCTATATGAGATACACAGATATCCGAGTATTCAATCAAGATTCTCATCTACCTCTCAAACGTTGAGTTAGCAAAGAAGTGAAGAATATTTATTTTTACTCTCCCTAATCGACCAGTTAACTATGTTATAGTATATCTTTCTTTTGGTCTCTTGGTCTTACCGGATTCCAGGACAAGAATTCATCTGGTCTGGTGGAGTATCCAGCTAAGTGTGTTACTTGAGGTAACACCACTAGGAGAAGGTACATCATCCCTCATGAGCCAGTGTATTGCTGTGTTGAGGGGATTATTTGGGCTTTGAATACTATGTTATTTTGAATATTTGGTCAGGGTTTACTTGTAGGTTGAAGGATCCTCATGTAAGGGTGGTCCTGACAAACCCTTGTACAGAGAGACCGAAGACACTCGATGATAATGTCTAGTATGTAATTCAAACTCTCCTATACTAGTGTGAACATGCATGTGCGTGTTCACTGCACAGACCATGATCGTCCCGTACGTTGTGCCGATCCAAAGTTTTTGTTCGATTCAGTCAGTCCTGCAACAAAGGAATTCTCCCTCCAAATAAAACCATAACTCCAATTTCAAAACGATTAACAGAGGTTTATTTTTCTTTGGAGGTCACAATGGTACTTGTTTTCTTAGGTTGAATAGTAGATTTGCAAAACACGTCCTTTAGTTTAGAGCACACAAATCCAACCGACTCTTGGACGTCTAACTCTAACTAACTGTTTTACGCCTGGAGGGCCGGAGCTAACTGCCCTCCCCTTCCCATAGGCTAGAATACATGTATTTTAGACCGGAAATCTTAGATTCCGATCTTTATCAGTCATCCCCATTTGGCCACCCAAAGAGACCACCCCTGTGTCCACTAGAGATAACAGCTAAACAGTGTCCACTCAAAAGGGCTTATCTGCAGACAATCTAGAACATTACTTTTATTAAGTAGGTTGCTCTCAGTATGACCCCCCCCCCCCCCCCCGCTTAATGAAGCACTTATTTTATTTCAAACAAAATACCTTTTCTTGGGTGGCCTAACTCACAATCAGAGATATTTTCAATTCTTTGTATGGCCTCTTTTCTCCTTATTAAATATTACCCACTTGCAGCAAGTCTGCTATTCACGTGCATGCAATACTAAACATGCAACCGCTTAGTGCATGTTTACACCAGACAGACTAGAGTTTAAAAAAATCCAAACATCGAAACTATTTATGGGATTTAAATTTCAACTTTTCAGAAGACGTCCGATCGATTTTTATTGCAAACCCGGTTGATTTTTAATGGTATATATTTCTCCATTGAATTACGTTTTAAAAAACGTAAATATTTTCTTACTTAATTAGTTAATTAAAAGAAAAGATAATAGAGTAGTAGTGTGCTAAATAAAGGTGCAAGAAAAAGACTCCCGGGCAACGCCAGGTAGATACAACTAGTATTAATGTAAACTAGCATTAATTACCCCAGGGAAATTTCACCGTTGCGTTCTTCATTTATCTCTATGATCTACTATTAATAATGATATTTCTCTTTTAAATAATACACCTTAATTAATAATAGTAAGAAAAAATGTTCACTAAAATAATTGTCATTGCCAGCTAAATATTTTTTTTAATAAATACAACGAATATATCCTTTATTTATTGAAAGTTGTAACAATTTAAATTAAAAAAAATGAATATTTTCTTTCTTTTTACCATAATAATAATTATCAGATAAATCTTTTTTTTTACTCAATGTTAATTTTTTTACTCAATTTTAATTTTTAATTTATTTATTGTCACAATTTTAATCTAAATAATCATTTTTTTCTTACCCTAAAAATAATTGCACAACGGAATATTTATTAAATAAAACGAATTTTTAGATTTATTTATCTAAAATTGTAACAATTGGGCATGTATTAAAATAACATTAAAATAAAAAAATGCCAAGAGTTGATTTTTAAAACTGGTTAAGTCGACAGCCTAATAAACCGGTATCGTCCGCCCCTTTGTGTCTGGATTTACGCCGGTAAGAGGTGCACCCTCCCAGTCTTTGCCTCCCCTCTCTGTGGAGGAGTAAGTTTATTGCTTACTGTCTGAGGCACCCTTATCGGGGGAATTCTGACGGGGCTGCCCAGGCAATTTTTAAAAAGCTAGAGTGCTCAAATTCTCGAGCGCTGGTTCTTTCCCGACCTTGTGTCACATCTTACCTTGTGGGAGGAAGATAAATAGAAGGATGACAGAATTTGATTTTGGAACAATTCATTTTGAAATGCGTAAAGTCGAATGTTTTAAAAAATTTTTTTTTTACCTTAGTGACATCAGTTAATTTTCAATTAATTTTTCAGACAATCTCATTTTTGTAAATGGGGATGGAAGGTGATAAAATATGTACAGACATGAATAAGCATATTATTATACAGATGAGTTTTTGAGAACCGCTTGTAAAATTGATAGAATTCTCACTTTTATGGCAATTGTTTCCTCTACCAAACGGTTCCATATTTGACATTTCAATTTTTGTTTTCATCCTGCTGCAAAACTTTTATCTATTTTTCACACACACAAAAGAATTTGTGTCCGAAAACAAAACTTTCCTTTTCATTTTGTAGTGCCAGAAGTGTTTAAAAACTTGTGGCCTTTGCTATCCCGGGTGTCTCTATTCTTTTCTCTCATTCATTTTCTTAAAAAAAAAACAACAAAAAAAAAAAAACGATTCAAAGCCGACATTAATTTATCTATTTTTTACTCAGTCTTTACCAATTGAAACATGTTCGAAGTAAACGTATGCATCATGTCATGTAAACCTTCTATTGGTTTGTTGTTATTTCTTTCTTTCATTGAATAGTTTTTATTTCCAGTTTACAGGTTTGTGGTGATTAGCTTTCAGATAACAAACATTTTTAGACTAATTATATAGTTTTTAATATTAACACTTGATATGTTTATTTGGTTGGTAGCATGTCATTTTATACTACTCCATGGCACAGCTGAGAAGCACGAATGTTTGATTTTCAGAGATTTTTTTAAGGAAATTAAGTCAACTATATTTGAAAACACATAGAATAATATTCTGAACCATACCTTAGGATAAGATGTGTTGAAAGATAAATAATTAAAAATATGTTTGTGGATCATATTTTTTACCAGACGTCAGTGGAATGGGGTCCTAAATCGATGGTATCATTTAATGCTGCTAAGACAAAGCTCCGTTCCCTCAACAACTATAAGAAACCTCTTCAACCATTGAATCTCATAGTAAATAACACCCTACCTGAGAGTCCAACGTTCAAACTCCTCGGCCTAACATTCACAGGTAACATAAATTGGAACAAATACATAGAAGACATTGCCAAGGCTGCTGCAAAGAAGGTGGACTCCCTCTACCGTGCTAGAAAACTTCACACCTGACAGTATCCTATATCTCTACAAAGCCACCATCCGCCCATGCATGGAGTATTGTTGTCACATCTGGGCTGGTGCACCATCCACTATTCTCCTCCTTTTAGACAAGGTCAAAAAAAATAGTCTCTAATCTAATAGGTCCCTCACTATCCACCAAGCTCCCGCCCCTGTCCCATCGCTGCAATTTTGTACCCTTGTGCTTGTTTTACAAGTACTTCAATGTGCTCCAATGAACTTGCTGCTTTGGTGCTCCCGCGATGTAAATACACGCGACCAACCCGACAATCAGCTAAATTCCTATCCATTCACTGTGGAGGTCCCCAGATGACGGAGAGCCTTCTACTCCAATAGCTTCTTTTCCTCAAACTGATAGCCTTTGGAACTCCCTCCCTGCTCCCTGTTTCCCCGACTGTACAGACATGCAGACATTTAAAACTAATGTGAACAAGAATCTCGCTGCACAACTCCCACTTTAGAACGACCTGATAAACCTTCACCCTAATTGTCAGTAGCCCCTTACGTCAACAGTGGCAACTTGCCTTGTTTGGGGTGAACTAAGTTTAAAAAAAAAAAAAATTAACCCTTTGTTTTTCTTAATATTTATCAGTTTCCACAATAAAAATATGCATTTTCATTAATTGATCTTTCAACGAATGAATACTCAATCTTTGTTTTATCATCGTTCAATGATAAACACACCTGGACATAGTGTGCAAAATTGTCAATAACACATTCCTTTCTTAACACTGTCCAGATTTTGGTTGCAATGCTCCCCTTCCCTTCATTTCAGGAATAATCTTGGGATTGTTTCCATCGATATTATCTTTGAGATAAAAATCGGGGGGTTAAAGTCAGGAGGAGTGTGAAGCCCATTCAAAACCACATCTACTCATGAGATGATCACCCAAAATCCCCCCCCCCCCAATATCATTGAATGGTGATAAAACAAAGACTGTTGGACATTCATGATTGAAACATGGTGGACAAGTCAGGCATAAACTGAAGTTTATTTGTACTAAATATGGTTGGATTGCAAAAAGGATCGTGAATTTTATCAACGATTCCATGGGTGGCATTTTTTTTGGGGGGGGGGTCACCCCATAGTAAAAGCAAATCGATGAGATGTATTGCAGTGTGCGTGTCTAGCATTGGTTAACAGAAGGGACCCAATCCTGCTTCACAACAAATGCTCGACGACACATCTCAATGAACAAAGTTTGATTACTGATGGGAACGGTTTGTGACAAGTATTTGTTGACATTGGATTTAAAGACGACCATGTTGTAGTCTGCAGGGAAGCAGTCCCATGGTAATGTGTTTCACAAATAGGGAGTTCTTGGAAAGAAAGTCCGTTCATGGAAATTCCACCTGACGCTAGGCACACGGAAGAAGAAAGAAAAGTTCTTTTCAGTTGTGGTAGAAGACGAGTTCTTGCTGTGAATGTATTAAGCATGTTAGTCTTCGAATATTTTAAAATATAAATAACATATTATGGAAATTAATCTCATAGCATTGTTTTAATTTCTCAATTAAGTTACTAGCCAAATAGATACCGTCACAGACTATGGAATTGGTTATGACGAGTTCAAATCTTGACAGCAGATTTATTGTTTAAGTAGACACAATTTAGAAAGGTGTTATGGTGCTGTATGACGAACAGTTGGACTCGTCCATTCCTATAAAATACTGGAAGCATTTAGGCTTCTCGTAATTGGGATGAACTCCAGTCTACCCTGGTAGTCAGGATTGATATAGCACTTCTCTTGTTCTCTGTACATATCTTTTCTTCAATATATATTGTTCACCTAACCCCGTGTTCCGTGTCTTCATTTCGGCCCCTAAACAGGGTCACAACAAAGGTATGACCCTCCCCCTCTCTCTCCCAGCAACTTCTGTACAATTGATCAAATATAATGAATTGTTTACAATCGCTTATAAGTTCTTTAATTTAATTATCATCTATTTGTGGTAGTGTCACGGATCCTGAATCTTTCACCCCATCTCACTCTATCCTCCGTCAAACCAAGTAGGTCTTCATATGTGCATTGTGAATCCTATGCTAGTTGCTTGCTGTAGGTTCTGTGTGGTCTTGTCACTGAACCCCATCCATAAAAGAACATCGCTGACAATTTTATCCTTATCCCTCCAGCAGTGACCAGAAAATTTGGTTATTTGCTGGTGGTATGGAGATGAGAAGTCCCATTCCACTGACTCCCCAGGTTACGGATAGGAAAATGGCTTCTAGATATAGAGGTCAGTTGCAGATACACAAAATAAGCATTACCAGACAAAATCATGAGCTGCCCTCTGGTAAAGCATGATACCTGGAATCCACTCTGCCAGGGTTACGGTTAAGCCATGGGAAGCAGCTTTGTGGATGTGTGCTCCCAGCAGATGAACTTGCCAGTTTAATTGAAGAGTGGAGCACTCTAGTTCAACAAAGAATTACTGCATGGTCTATAGGGGTGATTGATGCAAAGAAAAGAGAATTGGAAAATATGGAAATTCATGAAGTATATGAATGTGTGCCTGATAAAGGGCAAAAATGTATATCAACAAGGTGGGTGATAACAGAAAACTACGCTCTGCTACCAATGTTAATCCAGGTCACTTGTTTCCTGCAACCGTACACCCATGAACCGCCATCTTGCTAAGCAACAACAAAAAACTAAAAGGGGAGCTCACTCCCACTGTCCCACATCATATAAGGAGATGACTCAGCCCAAGGGGGACAACTCAAAGACACTTAAACAGGTGGGTCTGTAAACAAAATACAGTTATTAAAAGATCTACTATGACTTTGACATTTAATAACCCCAAGAGGGTTGATATGCTGTAAGAGATAAAACAAGGTTGCAATACAATCTCATTCTGCAAAAAATCAGAAAAGTTTTCCGAGACTTTTATAAAATATACACTGAAAGAGGGAAATTTGTACCCTTCTATGATACGATGCGCATGTAATGGGAGTCTTTAAGACAGGCTTAGATCTGCTGACCTCAGAGGATTAAATCTGGACAGTATGGGGAGATGCGCGCAGAATAGGAGCCTTTGTTGGTTTGGTCACATTGAAAGAATGGATGAGAGTTCTTGTGTAGAACGGTTCAGATAGCATAGAAGGCTAATAAAAATATGGGAAGAAGTGATTAGGATGGATTTGAGAGAAAGAGGATAAATAAAGACCTGGCAGAGATAGGTTAGTTTGGAAGTCAATTTCTAAAAATTGTCCAACACATGCCAGAATGTAAAATGGACGTTAAACCAAAGATGATGATGATGACGAAACATCTAAATAAATTATTTATAAAAGATTTGGTTGTTTGCTGATATTTTATTATCCTATTTATCCCCCGGGTAAAGCTGGATACTTCCGCTAATCAGTGATAATGCTAGATTCCCTCAGTTTACACAAGTTTTTAAAAAATTTTTTTATAAAATACTAAATATTTAACTCAACTTAGTTCACATGTACTTGATTGGTATTCTAAGTAGAAAATCATTTCCCCCTCCTTCCTCTATTTTCTCTCTTTGTTTAACATTTTCCTAATCATTTCTTAATGTTAGCTCAGCTATTCAGAAAATAATCCTCCTTTCTTTCAAAAAATAATTTATTTAAAAGTGTAAATGTATGAATACTTTGTTGTCAGTCTTTTATTTTTTAATCTAAATAATAATACGCTTAATATGTTTGTATGTACATTATCACCAATGCCACCCCTTTTAAAAGATGAGATCGCCCAAAGAAGTAATAATAAATCGCTCTCAACAAATAAGTAATACATCAGTTGTCATTGGTCTGCAAAACGTTTAGAAATTACCTATTTTTATCAATATAATAATATGCTAAGGCGTTTGCTGTTTGTGTGTACGTTATCACCATTACTCCCGTTTTTAGAAGATGAGATCGTCTGAACGTGTAGTATTTACTAAAACAACTATATCTGACCCAAAACGAAATATACTAGATAGGTCGGGTATTTGAGAGCATTTATTATTTCAAAGGAAATGTTATTATTAGCAATAAATTATGTGAAGAGATGAAGAAAGCAATTGTGGAATTTTAACGGGCTTCTGCGGATAATTTTATAAAATTACTTAATGGCGGCAACATTTTTCATTGCTTTCCAGCTAACCTACAACCCTTCTAATTAAAGTCACTTGGAAAAAACAGTTGTCGCTGTATTTTAAAAAACAAAACTAATACTTCAAGTTAGCTGTTTCTGATTATTTTTGGTGTTGCAAGCAAGTCAAACTTCTGCACAGAGCCCACGAAGGGTGTTCCTAAGGATTGTTTCGTCCGCATGACAACCTTCCTCATTGGTCGCAGCTATTTATTAAACCTGCAAGATTGCAAGTTCATCCCAACACCGAGAGCAACAAGACTCAGCGGTTTCATACAAAGTCGGGGAAGGTTTGGCCCAGAACTCTCAAAGGAGTGGTGGTTGCGCATGTGTAGAAGCAATGTTGTTATCCTCACAATATGGATTTACAGTTCCGCTCCTGACACGTCTTTGCTACATGCAGAGACAGAGACGATGGATCCTGATGTCGATTACTCCTAGATTTTCATCAGAGCTCTGTTAGCCGGGTTACAACCCTAATACCACTGGGTGTCAGATCTGTCTGCCATGGGTAGCGCTGCCAGGAAAACATAACCACATTGCGACCGGCCCTACCATGGTGAAGAAGGGTGGGACTTTGAAGGGACCGACTGCTTATGCTTTATATGATGTCTATAGAAAAACAGGGATGCATAGCAGCATAAATATTTGGCCACTACAAATTACACATATATATTTAAATATTTACTCGACTTATATTATTATTTAAAACATTGTGAAACAAAACCAAAACCAAATTATAATTAAATTCTATGAAAAATGCCAGTATACTGAAATCATATGCCCTTAATAGGGTTAAGATGAAATTCCCAAATTTTTACACTTTTATTGTCATTAAGGGTATGACTACATATCAACCAAACCATTTCATTATCACATCACTACAGTATAAATCGCTATGCATGAGTGGATGAAGTGTGTGAGGTGCGCTGAAGAAAAATTCCTACCAGTAAAATACATAGCCCTGTTGTGCTCGCATACCCTTAATGACAATAAAAGTGTAAAAATTTGTGAATTTAGTGTATATGAATTTTCATCTTAACCCTATTAAGGGCATATGATTTCAGTATACTACTTTTGTAAAGGCTATGCCTCAATACAATGGTCATTTTTAAGGTTTTTTGGAATTTTCTGGAAAACTAAGGTATATGGTAAACTGAAATTAAAATGCCATCAACTAGACCCTAGAACCTCTATCTCTGCCAAAAATCATCTGAATCCATCAAATAGTTGATGAGATACTGGGTGGCACATACATATGTACGTACGTACGCACAGATAACATGATTTCATGATTGAATTTTCTGGATCTCTTGGTTGCCTTGACTAATGATGCTGAAATTCTACACACTTATAGAACCTATCAAATAAAAATTTTGTGCAAAGTTTTAACTAATTTGGTTATGATTGATCAAAGAAATGAGATTTCCAGCATAGGCCATTCTTGAAGTCTCGCGCCTCCTTTGATTCACTTAAAAAAAACATTTGTCATCTTGTCTGCATTGCAAGCAGTACTAATAATTCACTCAGCTGCTGCTATTGGTAAACTTTACTTTAATATACACTGAATTATCTCCCTTAGTGTTACAACCAAAAAATAGCTATTGATACATATAGATATTAAAAAACAACACATTATATTCAAAATATACATAATACATTTTTAATTTTTTTAAATTATTAATTTAAAAAAAAATCGGTGGGCTAGGAGGAAAATGTAGTGTCTGTTTTGATACTATACTTCATCATTCCTCTCTGTGGTCAGTGATGGAGAAATCCTTCTAGACTGAGGTAATTCTCATTTTTGTTCCGATCCAGAGTGCCCTTTTTTGGGGAACTTTATTTTCCCTGCATTAAAAGCTGATCTTGTGCCTAATCTGCCCTAGTGAGGAAGCCAAACATCTGTAATTTTTTTTTAATTAAAAATGTATTATTTTATAAATTTCTAAGGCTAGTTTTTAATGTAGGGAAAATCTAGTTCCCCCCAAAATGGAGCATTTTAGACAAAACGGAAGATTATTCAAGGCCACCGAATTTAAAAAAATATTTTAAAATACACAACACGAAAAATAGAATCGTCTGTGTTTATTAAAACGTATTGTAAAAAAAAAAGATGCACACTATAAGACTTTATTTTATGGGGAGGCAAGTAAATAATGACACAAAAACATTTTAGAACGTGTATTCTGCAATATTTCGTTTAAGATTACTCGTTTTCAATACATTTATTTATTATCAAAAAGTTTTGTAAAAAAAAAAATGCACCCTACATTAAAAATAAATATATAATATATATCCCCCCCCCCCAAATATAAACATGTTTTAAAAGAAAAATATATAAATATATTTTGGAAGCTTCAATGTTTCATTTGTTTATTAAAATTTTTTGTAACTGTATGGTCCAAATTTTTTACCACGTCTGCCTGGAAAGGTCATTAAATCATATGTAATCGCTTAAAAAACTACCTCCAAAAACGGTCAGAATTTATCTTACATAGCAAATTTATTCTATTAACTGCCTTAAAACGCTAGAATGCCCCCAAAACGGGGCTCATCTTACGTTAAATTTACATGTGAAACTGAATCCCACTCAAAATTCTAAAAGAATTGATTTTTTGTTTTTTTTTCTTCCCAACAAGTTTTTTAGGGTGTTCACACATAA
This sequence comes from Sepiola atlantica, assembly GCA_963556195.1. Lineage (NCBI taxonomy): Eukaryota > Metazoa > Mollusca > Cephalopoda > Sepiida > Sepiolidae > Sepiola > Sepiola atlantica. Next base: position 77,643,207 of record OY744539.1, on the reverse strand, counting down.
TCGCTTAAAAAATGTAGAATCGCATTTTTGTTTAGTTGGTGGGGTGGGGTGTTGGCTAACGATTTTCATCTACAATAATAATAATAATAATAGATTTTTATATAGTAAAAGAATCTACTTAACTTCTACATTACATTAAAATATAAGTTTAAATATGAAACAAAAATTTATAAAAATATGTTAGTAATTAATGTTTAATTCATAAAACACATTTTAAATTTCTTTCATTGCTGTCCCTTGATGTTGTAGAGTGCTAGGTCCTTTGCTGTGCAGGGTCCGCCCAAAAGAGGGCATCGAAGGATGTGCTCCATGGTCCGGGGTTCTGTGCCACAGTCGCATGTGGCTGGGCCACTAAGATAGCCCTACCTGCTTAGGGCCTCCCTGGAATGACAGACACCTGAGCGGAGTCGATTCAGGCACTTCCATTTTGCCCAGTTGTTATATCCTGGTGGTAGGGTTTCGGCAGGGGGGACGAGCATAGTCGAGCTGTGTGGACAGCTTTTCCTTCCAGATTTTTAAGGAGGGCTTCAGATGCTTTTATCTCCAGTGGCGCAGTGCTGGTTAAAAAACTTCTCTGTTGATTTTAGTCGACTGGAGGCAGGTACATGGCCATGTAGGGTGTGCCTCTCATCTGTGGCTTGCCTGCGCTGCTCTATCCTGCTAGCTACCGCTCTTCTGATAACTGGAGGGGGCAATACCTGCCAGGATGTACAGGTTGTTGGTGTTAATGGGCTTCAGGCACTCAGTGATACATCTGCAGCTCTCGTTAGGAGTGGGGTGCAGTTTTTTAGCATGGGTGGATCTTTCTCACACTGGGTTGGCATATTCTGCAGTAGGAAAGCTGTGGCACTTTTGAACAAACAAACACAAACAATATTTAGCTGACAATAGCAGTTACTTTTTACGGAAGAAAGAGTAATTTTTTTTTAATAGTACTGACTCTGACAGACATTTATTATTTCAAAAGGAATATTATAATTAATGCCAAATTATACAGATTGATGTAAAAAGCATCATGGAATTTCCACAGGATCACTCTAGTAGTAAAATAAATATGGAATTAGACATTTTATTGAACTTTTCAAGAAAACATTGATTCTGAATTTTATTCTAAGGTACATACTACTATAAAAAAATCAACAGATTCATCAACAAAAAAAAATATAATAAGGTGATGTAGTTTGCTTGAAACATTGTGTGTAATATGTATATAGAGGAGTATTAGAAGGCTATCACAATGCAAGACTGGGAAATATGTTGGTGTTGAGAAGGAAGACAAAAACGAAGTGATTTTTTTTTAATAATTTAATCAAAACAATTTTTTTTTTTATTGAATCTTACTTGATTCAGTCTCAACTTTTACAGTGAAATAACTTAAAATAAACAAATAAATATAACAATAATAATTAAATTTAACGAGAATTATTTCATAATTTAAAACATCTCAATCAAACTTGCTGCAGGTTATCTGTGCCATTGGCTGCGTTAATGCAAAAGAAAACAATATCAACAACGCTTAAGACCACACGAGTTTTAGGAGATTTGAAACACTATTTGATAAAGAGGTCTTACCTCGAAACATTATGGAACACAGTTAACACAATAGATGACTGTGTAGAAGTTGAGACTAAATCAAGTAAGATTTACTAAAGAAAATCACTTCGTTTTTGTCTTCCTTCTCAACACTGGCATATTTCTATTTATTGGATTATGATAGCCTTCTATGACCCCTCTATACAAAAATAAAAAAAATATATATATATTGGCTTATTTAAATAAGTGATTGTAGTGATGACACTTCTATTTAAAAATTAATAAATACTTTTTTCTGAATAACAATATCATTTGACTGTACACCTTTAAAAATAATTTTTAAAGATTTCAAGTCATTTACATTTTTGGACCCGTGGCACAACGGTTAAAGGTGTTGATTAACAATCACTTCAAAGTGAGTTTCAATCCTTACTACAGGCAATAAATATAATAGCATAATAATCAAAATTGAAACAGTTTTAAATTCATTTTCTAGCAGAATGTTTTTAGTTTTACATATAAGAGTCTACATTTATAAAACCAATTACAATATTTTCAATTTAAAAATGTTTTAGTCATCAGAACACATTTTGATGATTTATCTTCCGCAATAAACTAGCTGTATGTACCCGGCATTGCACAGGAGTCTTTTTACTTTTATTTTTGTTTCCGATTTTTTTGTTTTTAAATCTTAAATTTATAAATAAGTTTTGGTATCTAACATATAAAGTTATCTCTTGACAGATTTTCAAAGTCAGACTCAAATAGCATTTAAGCCGACAAATAAAATTTTGCTTCTCGGTAGCCAATTTTCATTTGTTATTTTTGTACCATGTTATTGACAATAATAATAATGTACTTAGCTACAATTTATTAAAAAAATTACTTAGTCCAGCCCAGATGACTGCTAATATGAAACATTTTTAAATAATCACCTAAAAATAAAAATCAACAAGGTGCATAACTCATTTTAAATTGAAGAATATAATAGGAGTTGTTTAAAAATGTGCAAACAAATAAAAATGAAAAGCTAAAATGACTTCATCACTTGGTCTCTAAACTCGTGTTTCACATGTTTTTCATTCAACCTCCAAACCTTTCTCTTTACCTCATGAGCTTTCTTCAATGGAAAATCGCAAATAACCAGTTCGTTTCTGTCACAATTTCTTCACCAGGTATTACTTTCACATCTCATTACTTAATCTCATCTTAATAGTCAGTTGGATTTATCTTTTTTCATCCCCCCCCCCCACCATCATCTTGAACCTATTCTCTTAACGATATTAAAATAACAAACAAAATATTTAAAAAATAAATCAACACAAGTAAAATTAAACTTAGAATTTTTATTTTATCAAATAATTTTTTTTTTTAAGTCTTGAAAAATTAAAATTTAAAAGACTTTCATTGATATAAATCTTTCCACTGTCCATGTCCGAGGCGCATTTTTTCAATTTTTGTTCGTAACCATTTTGGTTTAGTCATTGGGATGCGATAAATATTCGGATATTTTGGTTGTGGTGTCGGTCCACTGAAGGGGCTATTCCTTTTGAGTTTTTCTTTCAACACTTCTTCCTGGATTTCTTTCACATCTTTGTACTGATCCAAATATCTGGGGAAAAAAGCAAAGGACAATTCGATTTTTTAAATTGAGGAAGCTTTAGAATGAAACTCAAAAAAAAGTCTGTGTGTTGTTTGAATACAAAGATTGATAATGTAGATTCTAATATATTTGGGTACATGAGAAGTATCATAGCTGCACATCTAATGTTTTCGGTGGTGAAAATCGTTCTGTGATGAATATGAAATTTTTGACCCATGGCACAACAGTTAAAGGTGTTGATTAACAATCAATTCTAAGTAATAGTTTCAATCTTTACTACAGGCATACTAATAGCATAATAATTAACACTTCTACCCAGTCATGGCTAACAGAACGAGAACAATCCACCCTTATGGATTAAATAAAGAGTTCAGTTTTAAATTCTGCATAGATTTCTATGTTCGAAAAGATGCACCTGATTAAGGTCAGAGCTTACATTGGTTGAAACATGAAAATAACAACCAAGATATGAAGAATAGTACGAATAATCCAAATATTTTTCCTAAATCCATTTTATTAAGATTTTAATCTATTTTGAAACAGCTCTAGAAAGTTAATATTTATTTTTCAGGAGACTTTTAAGAAAAAAAGTTTTAAAAATTGTAAAAATTTTGATTTAAAAAATTATTTGCTTTTCTTTTTGTTCCAGATTAACATTGTTATCATTTTTTAAATAGAATCAAATTTTAGTTGATAAAAATAATTTCATTGAGTTAAAGTTTGTGTGTCCACAAATGCATACTATATTGGGATTGAATCTTAAACCTTATCCTTTCAAATTGAACGCCTGTAGCACAACATTGTTTTCAAACAATATAAATAAATAAATATTTGATGTTATGTTTTCATTCTATCAGCCATGACTGAGCAGTAGCTTTAAGTAATTTGTAATTGTATTCTTAGTATCATTTGTACAATTATGAATTACTTAAGACTTCTACCTGGTCATGGCTGATGGAACGAGAGCAAGCTACCCTCGTGGATTAAATAAAGGGTTCTGTTTGAAAATCCATACAGATTCCCGAGTTTGAAAAGATGCACCTGAAGAAGGTCTTAGGTTACATCGACCGAAACGTTGTGAAAATAGCATCCAAGATGAGAACAGTAGTCCAAATAATCCAAATTATCAATCCTCATCTCAAAAATACAGAAACATACAATGTATTTATTTCACACAATATTAAAAAGGTAAAAAAAAACAACATAAGAAAATGCTACCATTATTTGTATTATATAATATATACACATCACAGTACAACAGGGTGTCAGAAGTGAGCTTTTATTCGCCGATGTCAGGTACATTGTCCCTGGAATGTTCAGTTGAAGTCCTCTATTATGCTGGGTGTTCCACGTGCCTTGATAGTTATTCTCCATCATCCTAATATATTTATGGTACCATCCGCTTTGCTCATCATTCACCGTTCTAAGGTTCAGAAAGAAGGAAGTTGAGGTGGGAGTGGAGAAAGTGGCATTCGCCATCCCATATCCTCATCACAAGCCTGTAACAACTTTGGCACACTCTTGGTATTCTAGTGCTTGTACGTTACCAAGAAAGTTATGGCAGACCGCCTTAAATGCTTACGATGCTCTCAGCTATATGAGAGTCAGAATCTTCTCAAATTCTTTATACTTCAGCATCCCTCGGATTTGAGTTCCGATGAAGATGTGTGAACTTGCGTTTGTGTGTGTCCACTGTACAGGCTGTGATCGTTTGCTTGTTGTCTTTGTCCGAATTTGGTGCTTGATTTCGACACTGGCTGTAGTGTCAATTATGTGGTCTTGATCCCTGCTGTAACAAAGAGAGTTTCCTTCTCCCCAAAAAATCACAACTCAAGCAACAATGTTTAATTTTTAGGTTACAATGAGACCCGGCTTCCCCACCGAATGACAGACTTGCAAAATGGACAAACATCTCTTCCAACTAAACACAGTTCCTCCGTCTAAGGCCCATATCTCTCAAAACCAAGCAGAGATCAACTGACCCCCTCTGCTCGTCTTGCTGGAATATATATAGATATTAGTCTCATTTGTGATAGACCACACAGCGAGCCTACTTGAAAATGATGGGCTGTTTTATCATTGGACATAAAAACCTATTGACCTATTGTTCACTCTGGAGTGGATATTAATTTTGTAAGATTTTGAGTTGTCTGATCTTCCAGCATGAACACCCGTTTCAAAAGGCTCAACCGATCTCTTGGGTAGTCTAACCCAGAGCCAGATATTTTCCCCATCACCTGTTTGCCTGAAGCACGCATCTATGCACTCCACTAAACATGCAGCATTTTTACAGATGCACCCCTTGAGCCTAGCAAAACTGATATCTGGGGACCAGGTACACAGGTGTAGCTGCATTCTTCATTGGTTTTAAATACCTATTTATGTAGTTTATTGTTGAAACATTTAAATCCTTTGTGTTTACACTTATATGTATGCTTATGTATGTACATGTGTAACAAAGCAGGGGGGCCGACGGGGATTGGGTGCGCTAGTACGCATCTTAGTGATGATGATAGACCCTACGTAGAAACGAGGTGGTGATATAAAACTAGTACCTATATTGGACGGGAATCGACTATCCAAACAAGGCGAGAAAATAGCGTCGAAATGTCTACGAAAAGTCATGTAATTGTCATTTTTGATAATCGTGGAAACAGATAGTTATAAACCAAATGTGAGATCAGAATTTAGGCAAAATCTTTTATCAGCAAAAAAACTAATAAAAAGTCAACACTTAGCAAGATAATCATCTAACCCCGTCCTCATTACTTGAGGCAGATGAGTGATGACCACACGGTGAGAAAATCAAGAATAATTGTTTGTTTTTGATAGCAATAAAATCAGAAAGGGAAACCCCATTTATCTGTATCGTTGAAAGAGGTACGCACCGCCCCAAACCTCTGAGAGAGGAAGAGACACAGAGAAAGGGATGAGAGAAGAAGAGGGTGTAGCAATGAACATTTTCAATAAGTGCCGATGCGTGAGAATGCCTCGAGAACCAGTTCCCAAAAGACAGGCGAGAAAGCAAGTCGGGAAAAATCGCCGGAGAAAACAGAATTCTCGCCATCGCCGCTTCGCTCATAGTTTAGGACTCTAACAGCTATTTGCGGAGGTATTCGCGCACAGAGAGACAACGAAAATAGTTGAGCGCAACAGTCATTTATCATACGGTAGACTTTAATTCAATGTAACATCTATTCTTTTCTTTTCTTTTCTTGTTATTAATAATTATTATTCCAATACAAAAGACCCGATCGAGTTGTTGACGATTATTCCTTTCGCTTTGTTCTGCTTGAATAATCTTTGCTTTCACAGAGTGAGACGATTGCTATCACTCAGTAATCGTTCGCTGATATAAACAGTTTCAACGTGAGAAGTATACGAGGCCGACGAAGTCATCATCACCATCGTCGTCATCCCGACTAGAGGAATTTCGATCGACATATTTTTTTATTGCCACTACAACGATCGGCTGAAGAGTGTTCACGGTCTGGCAAGATCTCTGTGTAGAGAACCCGAGGCGTGAGCAGCGAGACAGAGACACGAGTGGGGTACCCTGTTATACATGTATATCTTGAAAATTAGAGGTGAACAGTGAACCTGGATATTTGGAATCGTAAATACTCACTTGTTGAAAGCCTTTAAGTGAGGCCATCTTTTTTGTTCTGGAATATATTTTGCCGGCCAAATAAACTCAAACGATGGTTCTTGAATTTCTATAAAAAAAAAGAAGAAGATTTCAAAGCAGAATGAAATGACATGTAAACCCATTGGATTTCCTTTTGTATCAGCAATCCATGATATCGAGGTTTCTGTTTGGAAAGGAGTTAAATTAAATGTTCAATTTTGTTAAGGCTGCAGAAAACTAAAATCATTTATTTGGAAAAGCAATTAACTTAACAAAAGGAACATACTTAAATCTGTTTTGTCAGTCATTTATGCCAAATATTCGTCCATGTTTAAAACAATGGATTTATTTTCACTCAATTTCATCCATTTTAATATTTAATCTTGATGAATATACTATTTTTATTAGTCAAGAACAGAGGAAGAAGGAGGAGTTTTTACTCTAATAGTCACATTTGTCATCATGAACACCAGAAAAAGAATTGAATAAGACACATTTTTAGAGATTTACTGATATTTCAAGCATTTTCATTGACTACTGACAGAAGTGAAAATTAATGGCCGATCTTTTTATTAAAATTGGTAAGTTTTGTAAAGAGAGAGAGAGAGAGGTGGGGAAAAAACAAACAAAAAACAACTCTTGCCCAAAACAGCAGCTGTTGTAAAACCAGAGAGAGAGAGAGAGAGAGAGAGAGAGAGAGAGAGAGAGAGAGATAGATGGATAGATAGAGAGATAGAGAGGACTAGCCCCAAACATCAGTAATTATTGTTTATTTTTTTAACAGCATCACAATTTTAAAATTTCACCAGTATCTCAATCAGTTAGCGTGATGCACTTACAGAAAGAGGTTGTGAGTTCAAACCTCACCTGGGGCATAAGTAATTTTTACTCTGTTTTTGTCCTTAAATGAACTTAAACATTTCAAATTACAATATTAAGCAGATTGTTTAGTTTTACTCAAAATATTTTCTGTAATCTGTGCAAAAGACCCCAGATGATGTTGGGCAGCCCTGCGAGTTCATAATAAAGGAGAATGTTTATAAAGAGTAAAAGAAAGAAACATATAGTGAAAGTGAAAGCAGTTTTCACACAACAGAAATTGCTTTATAAGCCATTTCCTTAGTAATTGTCTTTTCTTTCACTTTTTGTAAAGTGAAATCCAATTTATATTTACAAACAATTAAATAAAAGCAGAAATTTAGTTTAATGAACAAAATTACAAAAAATCAGTCATCATTATATTTTTTCTTCAATTTTCTTATCTTTTGTTTTTGCTGGGGATGGGGCATCCTACCGGATGCCAGACATTCACCCGCTATTTCAGAGACTCCAACCGATAGATCTTTTTAGGATTCTAACTGCCCCTTTAAGCACAATTGTTTGGATCTCTCTTGCACTTGGTTCACTGGGTATATGTGCCAGGTAGTTTTTCAAATTCTTTTTCATGAGCCCGGTAGCTCCTATGATTACTGGAATGATGGAGATCTTCCTAAGATTCCAGTTTCTTTTCATGTCGTACGTAAGACCTTGGTATTTGTTATCGTCTCCTTGCAGCTCTGTTTAAACCAATATCATTAGGGACGCTGACTTCAACTCGGGTTGCTACTCTCTCTTTCTCGTTCCATAACGCCATGTCAGGTTTAACAGCTCTGTTTTCTAGGTATGTAGCTGTAGGGATTACATAGTATGCTGGCATGTGTTTGAAAACAGCATCAATGAAAAACTCTTCACTTACCAAGAATATCATGAAACACCTGGGTGACACTATTATCCCATTCACATTGGAAAAATGCCAGAGAAGCAGGTGTAAGGTCATCTTCATATTTTTGATAAAAGTTGAAATTTTTGAAGTTTCTTTCATCCAGTGATTTACTAAAAAAAAAATGAAAAGAAAAGAGGGTAATATGTTTATCCCGATCTTGGAAGAAAAAAAGAAATCCTTTTTTTTTTAAAATTCACCAAGCTTTACTGTTTTTACATTCAACTCTAATAAATTTAAGATTTTTTTTCTCTTATTAAATTTAATTCCTTGATCTATGTATAAAGTACCATGTTTATATGTATGCGTAAATGCAAAAACAACTGCACTAATTCTACTAAAATTTGGTAAATACATCTTATGCATAACGTGAAGTCAAGTGCTTTATGAGCAATCCCTTGTCTTGTACTCAACAGAGGGTTTGAAACTGGAAGGTGACAGCAAAATTCCGCTGATCTTGCATGTCTCGTTGGTCGGACCATGTCTGTTGCATTAATGAAAAAAAAAATCAGTTTTTTAAAGAACCTTTATTTGTTTAATGGAAAACCTTTAAGAATTGTTTGAAGGGAATAGATTTGTAATTCATTTCTTCTTCATTTTTGTTTTTAAGTTTCTGCCATTTAGTATTTTTTTAAAATAAAATTTTGAAATTTAAATTTCATTATTACCGTATTCTTTGGTCACTAAAGCAGAAAGACATAATCTTGTTTATATTTCCATTGATCTCATAAAAATAGATGGAATAATTTTTGATTTCCCATAATTTTGGCTTTGTAAATTGTATATTTACCTACCAAGTTTCTATTTACTTGCCTCCCCACGAGGGCAGTTAGACACAAGGTCAGTTTTTAATGTAGGAAAATCCAACTCCCCAAAAAAGGGAACTCTGAATTGGGACAAAATAAAAAATTGCCTTAGTTAAGAAGGATTTCTCCTTCATTGACAAATACAGTATCAGAACAGATACGACACTTTGAAATATCTATTTGCAAAAAATATTAAAAAATTTACACTTTAAACAAATTAGGCACAAGGCCATCAAAAGTGTGGGGAAAATGGGGGGGGGGTCGTTGGTCAGATACTACACTTTGATCAAAGCTTACACCGTTTACAATTCCTTCTGCGACATCAAAGAAAACAGAAATACAAATGGTCGTTACTTACCATTTAGGTGACCTTGTTTCCTTACTAAAATCTAATTTCTTTTCTTGTTTATAGAGTATGAATACGTATCGGTGAAAACCTGTGCCCTTCACAGGAAAAGGTTGTAAATAGTCACAGATCACGTCTCCTTTTCCAATTTCTCCATCAGGAATATTTCCTCTAAAAAAAAAAAAAAAAAAAATTGTTAAAATTGCTGTACAAATTCAATGTTTAAGGCCTAGCAGATTTGAGTATTTTGTTTAATTATTGTATTTAATTGATAAACATTCATTTGAAACTTTAAACATTTTTTTATCAATAACTAGCAGAACTTGTTTCATGTTTAATTAAAGAAAATAGTATTTATTTTGATGCCTTCATTTCTAAAGATCAAGTGAATACAGAAACAATGAGCATTACAGATTGAAGGGAAGCATTTAAAAAAAAAATGTTTTTTTTTTTAAATTTTTATTTTTTTTTAAATTTGTAATTTTTTTAATTTTTTTAAAAACTTAAAAAAATTTTTTGTAAAAATTTTTACAAATTTTTTTTATTTTAATTTTTTAATTTTTAATTTTTTAATATTTAATTTTTTATTTTTACTTCAATCCACCACAAACAATACACACTGCCACTGAAACATAAGAATTTCCATGAATAGAGTTTCTTTTCAAAAACTTCCTATCTGTGGAACATGTGAGCATGGGATTGCTTCCCCACAGGCTACAACGTGGTCACCTTCAAATATTTGTCATAAACGATCCTCATAAGTAATTTATTCTATTCAGCATTTTTAATTTTCTCATCATATTCTTCATCATTCAACTGACAATCTATCCATCTTATTGATCGTTATTCTCGAGCAGTTTTTAGTAAAAAAGCAAAAACAAAAAAGACCCTATAGAAATTCTATGGTTGGGTTAGAAAGGATTAAATATCAACATTTTAATTTTAGTTAAGAAACAGAGGTACAAAAGAAAACAGACTCATCCGACAGAGAAAGAGAAAGAGAAACTGACTGAGAAAATGAAAAAGGGAGGGTGGTGCAGGGACAGGGTTCGGGGAGGGGGGGGGGGAAAGATACGAAACCACCTTTGCCATGTTTATTAGATTTAAAGACACTAATTCTCAATAGAGATATCAGTAACTTTGAAAGTCTTATGTAACATTGTTTTTGTTACAAATGCAAAATGCCCATAAAATAAAATTCTTTGATTCCTTCACTTTCAAACTTTGTTTAAATTCAATTTTCCACAACAAAGAAAGTAAGCAAACGTTATTCACTAATTCTGGTACTTGTGATATTAAAAATATTTTGAATTTGGAAAAAATAACTTTTCAGGTTACATTACAATGCACATGTGGAACACTTGAGTGGTGCCATCAAGATAGCTCGAGATTTGGAAGTCCCAGTAGGCCGACCTAAGTTGCCTTGGAAAGAACTGCTGCAGAGAGATTGCATAGCGTGGAAGCTCTCTGCAGTTGATCCTCATGATTAGAGTTTCTTGGAGATGTGGAGTGAGATCTGTGATGCGTGCAGCTAGCCAGCTACCTGGACAGGGACCCACCAGTATGGATAATTCCCCCAACCTGCACGTTAATCAAAAAGAACTGATGATGATGATGATAATGAATTAATGATTTGTCCTTTTATTAAAAGAACTGATGATGATGATGATGAATGACTTGTCTTTATTAAGTGAAGAAAAATTGCAATTCTATCAGGTCATCTCATAAGTTTTTCTTGGATTATAAATTTCTGAAATTTAATAAGTGCAAACGTCTAATGAAATAAATAATACTTTCATGTATATTTATTTGGATACATTTAACTTTAGAAAATTTTATTTTACAGACAAAAATGATTAAAATTTCACTATTGAAAACCCTTAAAACATGATAGTATCCGAGGTTCATAATGTTTTATGAGTTTAAAATTGGAAATTCTGCAGCCAAGACAACTAGAAATATTCCCTCAGCTTATGGAGAAGAATGCCTGAATGAAAGACCATGCAGAAAATGGTTTGCAAATTTCAGAAATGGAAATTTTGCCCTTGAAGATGAAATCCGAAAAAAACTAACTCTTTGTGGTATCACTTAAAGAAAACCCTGCAATATCAGTTGAAGAATTGACAATGGAAATATATATCGTAGAGATGAAAGGCACAAAGAACTCTTTCCATGCCTAATTTGCATAACTATTTTTTTAACATTTCATAATTAATTAATGTTTTGTGTTATTCATTCGTAATTTTATCGTTCTGTTTATTTCTATATACATGCAATATTTTTGTCGATATTAACAGTAATTAATTAAAATAATTTAATACAAAAAGGATAAATGATTAAATATTTCTTAAAATATTTGCTAGGGGACGTAATTTAAACCAGGGAGAAAGATTGTGGCTTTATGACGGCTACGGAAAGATACATGGGGCATAAGAAATAGTTCTTAAAGGGGGAAAAGGTTGACTGATTGGCCCCCCTCTCTCTCTCCCGTTAGTGACGCCATATAGAGGAAAGGGAAAGCGTGTCTGACTGCTTTCTTCCGTCGCGACCGACGTCATATTTTTTTTTTTTTATTATTTTTAATAAATAAAAATAAAGAAAACACAAGCACGCACACACACAGCGAATTGATTTCCTCTTTCTGTGCATATTTTGGCAATTTCATTAAAAAGGTTGAAATTACCAAAATGTTAATATGCGTGTTTACAACAAACTTATGAATGAAATGTTTATTATTTAACTTTGGGTTCAAGTATTTTGAATAGCGAACTTTGCGAAGAAATAGCGAGCTGGCAAAGGCAGTTAGGCTTTAATAAATTGGAAAGGTTCGGAAGTTTGGAAAATGGGTGCCTCATAAAAGCAACCATAAATATCCGAGTCGAGATCTGAGGCATCATTTACCACTTATTATCACACTTCAGAGAATTAAAATCTGGACAGAACTCATGGGAAAATAAATTGAAAGAAATAAAACCACTAATTGCAAGAGGGAAAAGAAAACATAATGACTCACACAAACCAATGAAGATATTCTGACGTGTTATCTTGAAGATGTCCATCAGGTGATACGAGTACAAGTGTCCATAAAGTGTCTTTTTCTTCCAAAGGAACGTCAAACTTTACGTAAGGAGGGACAGCAGCCTAAAAGTTTAAAAAAAAATAAATAAAAAATAGTACAACTTTCTTTTCAGAAAAAACATTTTATCATTAGATATTTTATGACTGGATTCCAAATTATTTATTGAAATGGCACAGTTAGCCACAAAATCTGTCGAATTCAGCTTCAGGTCAACTATATTGCCAATTAGTTATTGAAATGGCACAGTTAGCCACAAAATCTGTCGAATTCAGCTTCAGGTCAACTATATTGCCAATTAGTTATTGAAATGGCACAGTTAGCCACAAAATCTGTCGAATTCAGCTTCAGGTCAACTATATTGCCAATTAGTTATTGAAATGGCACAGTTAGCCACAAAATCTGTCGAATTCAGCTTCAGGTCAATTATATTGCCAATTAGTTATTGAAATGGCACAGTTAGCCACAAAATCTGTCGAATTCAGCTTCAGGTCAACTATATTGCAAATTAGTTATTGAAATGGCACAGTTAGCCACAAAATCTGTCGAATTCAGCTTCAGGTCAACTATATTGCAAATTAGTTATTGAAATGGCACAGTTAGCCACAAAATCTGTCGAATTCAGCTTCAGGTCAACTATATTGCAAATTAGTTATTGAAATGGCACAGTTAGCCACAAAATCTGTAGAATTCAGCTTCAGGTCAACTATATTGCCAATTAGTTATTGAAATGGCACAGTTAGCCACAAAATCTGTCGAATTCAGCTTCAGGTCAACTATATTGCCAATTAGTTATTGAAATGGCACAGTTAGCCACAAAATCTGTAGAATTCAGCTTCCGGTCAACTATATTGCCAATTAGTTATCCTTGCAATGGGCAGTCCATTAGGACCTGTTATAGCCAATATATTTGTTGGTTTCCATGCAAAACACTATTCTCACATAAATAAACTCATTGCCTATTTGCTATCTGTTGACAAAACATTTACCATTTTTCAAAGAGAATGCTTACAAAAACTGAACACTTTTGCCTCTAAATAACTTCATTCATAAATGCATTCTTTATGTTCTCGTTGAGAAAAGTGTGAATTTGGATTTATTGTCTATGGAAAACCCACTTTTATTGATCTACTAGCAGGAAACCAGACATTGCTCGGGATTGAATGAGGATCACTACTATGTATTTTTTCACTATGCTCATGACACCATAGTACTTTCTTTGTTTTTACTGTTCTCCCTCTCTTCCCGTTTTGCCCCCTGATATAGTCGGAAGAAGCTCAAATGTTGGAAAACTCTCTGAATTTATACATCTGGTTTACATTTCATTAAAATCAGATATATATATTTGAAGTTTTTAGGGGGTTCTGTCACCATTGGTCGCTTAGAGGGGGAGGGCACATAAATATTCGGCACATAGAGGATAATGGGACCACTTTCATTGTCTTCCCCAGAAAATTTTATACATATGATTTAAATTTCATAAAAATAAGATATATTTGAAGTTTTAAGGGGCTTATGCCCTACTAGGCCCCTTACGGGTGCACTTACAGATTCGAGAACACTTCCATTGTCTTCCCCTGTAAATTTTACCTTGGTATATACTTTTAGATTTTATTTAGATTCTCTAAACCTTTTATAGGGAACACACAAACATCACACACAGACAGTGTTTTATATATATATATATATATATATATATATATATATAAGTAAGAAATTAAAAGTAAAACTTTTAGTAGAAAGAACCTATAGTGAAATGGTAAAAGCTCAATATACGAGATAGAGCAATTATAAAAGTTAAATGGACAAAGAGTGATAAACATGCACGAATGTCCAAATTTATTTCAAACTTCAAAGCAAGGTATATTCTGTAAATATAATTTTATTACAGTATATACCTTGCTTTGAACATTTGAAGTTTGAAATAAATTTGGACATTCGTGCATGTTTATCACTCTTCGTCCATTTAACTTATATATATATATACATATATATATATACATATATATATATATAAGATATATTTATTGGGATTCATTCAATACTAAACATAGGAAGTCATGATTTGTTAAAAAACATTTTTTTTAAACTGAATACAATAAAAAGTAGACTTTACAAAAATGTCTATCCCAAAGATATGGTCCTAAATTGTTTTTTGAAAAAGGTTTCAAATTTTTCCTGTGATAAAATATTGGGACTGCAAAAATACCTTGTATATCTAAGAATAATGTTGATAGGCAACGTTTCTTTGCAATTTAGTCATCAAATCACAAAATATTTCTCTGCTACAAATCCAGATAGTTTTAGTACCAACTATATTCTACTTTTCACTCATCCTGATTGTATACCAACTAAAGTTCAAATCTATATAATAATTTGCTAAGCCACTTCATGTTTGTATGTACATACTCACCTTTAACACACAAATTAGATCGTCTGATTAGCAAAGATAGTGATTAATCGTATGTCGCTGAAGTAAAACATTGCAATTTTACTCATTTTAAAATGAATTGTTCCCAAATCAAATTATGTTGCCTTGTCGACTACCCCAGTACAATTTCGAATATATTCCAAATGTGACATTTGTTTTATTGATTTGAAGAATATTTACCTGACGATTATTTTTACGGTAAGAAGACAAAGAATATTTATTGTTTTAAAAAGAAATTGCTACAGTTTTAAATAAATAAATAAGAAAAATCTTCGTTTTATTTATTTAAACAGTATTTAGCTGACAATGACAATTATTTTTACAGAAGAAAAAGTCATTTTCATACACATATGTACTTGAGTATATAAATACACATATGTACTTGAGTATATAAATACACATTTGTACTCGAGTATATAAATACACATATGTACTTGAGTATATAAATACACATTTGTACTTGAGTATATAAATACACATATGTACTTGAGTATATAAATACACATATGTACTTGAGTATATAAATACACATTTGTACTTGAGTATATAAATACACATTTGTACTTGAGTATATAAATATACATATGTACTTGAGTATATAAATACACATATGTACTTGAGTATATAAATACACATTTGTACTTGAGTATATAAATACACATATGTACTTGAGTATATAAATACACATATGTACTTGAGTATATAAATACACATTTGTACTCGAGTATATAAATACACATTTGTACTTGAGTATATAAATACACATTTGTACTTGAGTATATAAATATACATTTGTACTTGAGTATATAAATACACATTTGTACTTGAGTATATAAATACACATTTGTACTTGAGTATATAAATACACATATGTACTTGAGTATATAAATACACATATGTACTTGAGTATATAAATACACATATGTACTTGAGTATATAAATACACATTTGTACTTGAGTATATAAATACACATTTGTACTTGAGTATATAAATACACATTTGTACTTGAGTATATAAATACACATATGTACTTGAGTATATAAATACACATATGTACTTGAGTATATAAATACACATTTGTACTCGAGTATATAAATATACATTTGTACTTGAGTATATAAATACACATTTGTACTTGAGTATATAAATACACATTTGTACTTGAGTATATAAATACACATATGTACTTGAGTATATAAATACACATATGTACTCGAGTATATAAATACACATTTGTACTCGAGTATATAAATACACATATGTACTTGAGTATATAAATACACATTTGTACTTGAGTATATAAATACACATATGTACTTGAGTATATAAATACACATATGTACTTGAGTATATAAATACACATTTGTACTTGAGTATATAAATACACATTTGTACTTGAGTATATAAATACACATTTGTACTTGAGTATATAAATACACATTTGTACTTGAGTATATAAATACACATTTGTACTTGAGTATATAAATACACATTTGTACTTGAGTATATAAATACACATATGTACTTGAGTATATAAATACACATATGTACTTGAGTATATAAATACACATTTGTACTCGAGTATATAAATACACATTTGTACTTGAGTATATAAATACACATTTGTACTTGAGTATATAAATATACATTTGTACTTGAGTATATAAATACACATTTGTACTTGAGTATATAAATACACATTTGTACTTGAGTATATAAATACACATTTGTACTTGAGTATATAAATACACATTTGTACTTGAGTATATAAATACACATTTGTACTTGAATATATAAATACACATATGTACTTGAGTATATAAATACACATATGTACTTGAGTATATAAATACACATATGTACTTGAATATATAAATACACATATGTACTTGAATATATAAATACACATATGTACTTGAATATATAAATACACATTTGTACTTGAGTATATAAATACACATATGTACTTGAGTATATAAATATACATTTGTACTTGAGTATATAAATATAAATACACATATGTACTTGAGTATATAAATATACATATGTACTTGAGTATATAAATATAAATACACATATGTACTTGAGTATATAAATATAAATATACATATGTACTTGAGTATATAAATATACATATGTACTTGAGTATATAAATACACATATATATTTGTTGATACCTACACATGCAAATTATTAATTTACTTATTAATCTACTTCTATTACTATTATAAATTTGGGAAAGTGTATTTTTTTAAAAGCATCTTTAAAGTTTAAAGAAAGAGGCAAAATGCCCCCAGAAACCATGTGTTAGATGCTAATATTTTTTAGATTAAAATCAAAATAATATATTTTTTTCCATCTTGACCGTTTTTCTAATAATTTCACTCGGTACAATGAGCCTCATCAGAGATTTAAACAAATAAAAGGTATTAAACCATTTTTTTTTTTCGTAAGAGTCCTTCCTGATCTTGTAGAAGTGGCGTCCTGATGTGTATTATTATTGTTGTGTTTTCAATATTTGATTTTTTATATTCATTTCTTTATTTTTATTTATTATCTTTTGATATTGGTGATCACTCTAAAAATTTAAATTAAAGCCATAAGTAATGTTTCTAATATAAATATATGGAAACACTTAATCGATAGGAATTATATTTATATTGATTTTATGTTTTTGAATTTTTGAGATGAGGATTGATAATTTGTATTATTCGGACCACTGTTCTCATCTTGGATGTTATTCTCACAACGTTTCAGCCGATGTAACCTCCGACCTTCTTCAGGTGCATCATGCCGAACTCGAGAATCTGTACTGAATTTTGAACACAACCCTTTATTTTATTCATTAATTCACAGTGGTAACCTCTTTTTTTCCCCCCTAGTCATGACCAGATAGAAGTCTTAAGTAATTCATAATTGTATTCTTGGTATCGCATTACGCCACGGGTCCTTGCAAGGACCCGTGGCGTAATGGATAAAGTGCTAAGTAATAATCAGTTCTAAGTGACAGTCTTCTGGAGGTTGAAGGTTCAATCCTCAGTACAGGTGATACTAAGAATACAATTACGAATTACTCCAGACTTCTACCTGGTTATGGCTGACGAAACGAGAGCAAGCTACCGCGTGGATTAAATAAAGGGTTCCATCCAAAATTCTGTACAAATTCCTGAGTTCGACAAGATGTTACATCGGCAGAAACGTTATGAGAATAACATCCAAGATAAGAATAGTAGTCAAAATAATACAAATTATATTGATTTCTCTTAATTAGTTGGATCTCAACATGGCTACCATATTATAATTTTTTTACACTATTAATAGTATGGTTTATTATTAGTTAGTCATCCTATCTGGTAAACCACTCCCCATATTATCTTATTACTGGATGTAGACAAATTATTAACTATCTTAATTATTAAAATTTAACTAAATTAATTTGTTATCGTTTGTACACAATACAGGCTATGTTTAACAAAAGCCGCTGTCCATTAATAATTTCTCATTATTTGTTAACTTTTTCCTATTATCTAGTTATTTAAAAGGTCTGTAATTAAAGTTATGTATTGAAAAACCTAATTGACCCACGCTTTAATTACCAATCCCCGAAGATTTGAGCTATTTTTATATGCCTATTTCAACCAGAATATTGTTTAACTTATGTGTTTTTCATCATTATTTATTTATTTACTGTTAACTTATGTGTTTTTCATCATTATTTATTTATTTACTGTTAACTTATGTGTTTTTCATCATTATTTATTTATCTACTGTTAACTTATGTGTTTTTCATCATTATTTATTTATTTACTGTTAACTTATGTGTTTTTCATCATTATTTATTTATTTACTGTTAACTTATGTGTTTTTCATCATTATTTATTTATCTACTGTTAACTTATGTGTTTTTCATCATTATTTATTTATTTACTGTTAACTTATGTGTTTTTCATCATTATTTATTTATTTACTGTTAACTTATGTGTTTTTCATCATTATTTATTTATTTACTGTTAACTTATGTGTTTTTCATCATTATTTATTTATCTACTGTTAACTTATGTGTTTTTCATCATTATTTATTTATTTACTGTTAACTTATGTGTTTTTCATCATTATTTATTTATTTACTGTTAACTTATGTGTTTTTCATCATTATTTATTTATTTACTGTTAACTATTATGTTTTTCATCATTATTTATTTATCTACTGTTAACTTATGTGTTTTTCATCATTATTTATTTATTTACTGTTAACTATTATGTTTTTAGCTAGATGTACAACTATAACATGCAGATCAGTATTTTATAAATTCACCGTCTATTATTGATATTATTAATTCTCTTATTAGCTAAATAATTCACTTTCATCCTTAAGCCATCGTAAATTCCATGAAAAATGCCAGTATACTGAAATCATATTAAGGGTTAAGATGAAAATTCATATACACTAAATATACAAAAGCAAGGAAATTCTCAAATTTTTACACTTTTATTGTCATTAAGGGTATGACTACATATCAACCAAACCATTTCATTATCACATCACTACAGTATAAATCTCTATGCATGAGTGGATGAAGTGTGTGAGGTGCGCTGAAGAAAAATTCCTACCAGTAAAATACATAGCCCTGTTGTGCTCGCATACCCTTAATGACAATAAAAGTGTAAAAATTTGGGAATTTCCTTGCTTTTGTACATTTAGTGTATATGAATTTTCATCTTAATACTATTAAGGGCATATGATTTCAGTATACTGGCATTTATCATGAAATTTCACTACTTTTGTAAAGGCTATGCCTCAATACAATGCCTTCTCATAACTGATATATGTATGAATACTGGTCATTTTTAAGGTTTTTTGGAATTTTCTGGAAAACTAAGGTATATGGTAAACTGAAATTAAAATGCCATCAACTAGACACTAGAACCTCTATCTTTGCCAAAAAATCAGCTGAATCCATCAAATGGTCGATAGGATATAGAATAAAGTGTATGAATACTGATCATTTTAAAGGTTTTTTGGAATTTTCTGGAAAACTAAGGTATATGATAAACTGAAATTAAAATGCCATCAACTAGACCCTAGAACCTCTATCTCTGCCCAAAATCAGCTGAATCCATCAAATAGTTGATGAGATACAGGGTGGCATATACGTACATACATACACACAGATAACATGATTTCATGATTGAACTTTCTGGATCTCTGGGTTGACTTGACTAATAATGATGAAATTCTACACACTTATAGAACCTATCAAATAAAAATTTTGTGCAAAGTTTTAACTAATTTGGTTTATTAGTTTTTGAGTTGTGATTGATCAAAGAAATGAGATTTCCAGCATAGGCCGTTTTTGAAGTCTATTAAGAGATAGAGCGCTCTCGCGCCTCCCTTGATTATTTGCTATAAGATATTTCTTAAGCAAACTTAAAATTATTTATTATTATTGTACATGGGAAGTAAAAACTATGCCATACAAATACAATATCCATCTAATTTCTCCCTTTGCAGTCCATTCATCTAATTGCTTAATAAATTACATTAATATTAATTACAAAAAGAGAGTTATTACATCAATATGATATATTACCAATGTGTATTTACTACCAATATTAAGGAATTGGTAATCTTAGTTATTTATAAAAGATGCTTCAATTAGAAGGTTGTTAAACATTCATACCCACTATAATCGTTTTTTTTTTCATTACTATTTATTATTATTTCGGTTTATTAGTTGATTATGTTTTTAAGATAAATCACATACTATTTTAATCTATTTCAAACTAAGCTTAGGTATTATGGTAATTAATTATGTTCAAAGATGTTATTTTAGATTTATTTCAACCTATATTTGGAGAAGGTGAATTTAGATTGGTGCATACAGTTATGCATAACTGTTGATTTCTTATTTAAGAGTCATATCATCATCAACAACAACCATTGTTGAATCAGGTCACAATTAATCCTCTGATGAGGGTAGGGTCTGATTGTCCAGTCTAGATCTAAGTCTTCCCCTCCATTCTTGTCTTTGGTGACGGTCGACGGAATCCATACTTAAGGCCCTCCTATCACGTTTGATCACGTTCTCCCAAGACAACTTGAGTCTGCCAGAGGTGGTCTTCTCTGCTGGCACGTTCAACTGTCGGGCTTTAGCAATTCAGCCATTGCTGCGCTCAACCAATGCAGTCTGCTCTTCTGCATGACGTCTGTGAGGCTTTCCAAGTTGACCTGCATGAGCAGAGACCCAAAAGGCATGCTCTGTTTAGGCCTCACCATACAGATCCATCTGACCATTGTCTTGTCATTACGGTGCAGTTTCTTTAGTGTGGCGGCAGAGACAGCCCAAGTTTCGGAGCCATACACCAGCACACTTGACACATGAGGAGAATATACGACCTCTCGTAGCTGCTAGCAGGTGTCTGTTTGTCAGAATTGGTAGCAACACTCTAAACTGTCTCTCTCTCTCTCTATATATATATATATATATATATTCTAGTTGTACATATCTGTGTTATTCAGAATACAGTGAAGTCCTTTTCGTTTTAAATTTTTTATTTATTTGCAAATTTATAAAATTTTAGTAGTAAGGTAGAGAACTCTTATGAAATATTGTTAAATTAAACTATGAGTTATTCCCCTTGATGTTTCAGTGATTATCGAAAAATGTTTCATATTATCAATTGTTCTGGACGAGATTAAGTAAGTTTTTAAATAAATTGTAGGGGAGTACGTTATTATAATGCCAATAACATGGTACAACAATAACAAATAAAAATTGGCTAGTCAGAACCAAAGTTTGATTAGTCAGCTTCAAGGCTATTTGTGTCTAACTTCTAAAATCCGACTGACATAATTTATGTTAAAGAAAATGTTTGGATAAAACCTGACAAAATGTAGATGAACGGAAAAAGCAGATATAGCAAAACAATATAATGGATATTGAACGTCTACACAAATGCAATCTTGTTCAGATCCCAGATCTCATCAACCATGAAGTTAGTTGGTTTGCTGACTGAGCATTTATATCCCTTCATCCTTCCCTCATTTCTTAATTATATTGTTATTTTGTTTCTTCATTTATCTCTCTTCGTTAACAAACACATATAGACGTGTAAACAAAAATTAGATTTACAAATGAACCTGAGCAACAAAATAATAGTAAAGAGGAGACAGACCTCATATAAAAAAAAAAAATGGTAGTATCTGTGTAATTCTCCAGAATCTTAATTTTGATAATGTATTTGTCAGACCTTTCGGCTTTTAAAGGTTTCAGGTACAAACAACGATTCCAATTATCTGTATATTGAGCCATTTGTCACACTGACAGTGAGATTAAACGGTCAACTTCCTATTCACGATAGAAGAAAAACAGCTTCCTAATATACTCAGCCATGTCTATATAATCAAAGTCCGAAGGTTAACTAATTTGCATATTGGTTTGCAAAACGAACTCTCATTGATTAACTATTCGTCTTTATTGTTTTCTTATTCAATGATTGTTTTTGTTTTACTATTTTTACCCACAGTTCTATTCGCATACGTTTTCTATATTTTCATGGACAAATGCTTAGCATTTGGGATGAAAAGAGTCTTTCTGGTCGACTTGTGGCGGTTGTGATTTTCCTGGGCAACACAAGGATACAAGTTTCGCTAGTTATGTATTTTCTATTATTATTAACTACAAATCAACTTTTGATGTTTTCTTTTAAATGTTACTCACATAGTCACATGGGGGCATAAATAACAAAATAGAGGAGTTAAAACCTACCTACCTATCTCTCTCTCTCTCTCAACTGGAAAAAAAATCGTTGATGGATTACTACATAAAACTAACAATCAATAAATATTAAAAAAAATGTGCCTCTATATCAGCTTTGTGGGTGTGTCTTGTGTAGCTTTTTACTTTTGGCTGGACACACAGACAGACATCTTTTGTTTATATAATAAATAAGTATTGAGAGTTTGGTAACTTTGAAACTGTACTTTAAAGCCACTAAAGCTGCGAAATACTTATGGCAAGTTGGTATCAAATAATATCAGAATTGTCAGATAGGCAGGAGGCCTAGAAATTTGATGGCTTGAAATAAAACCCATTACTGAACCACATTCAATTGTTGATTATGATTTTTTTTAAAGAGAAAAGAGAAGAGAAGCCGACTTTAACATGTAATTCAATGAAAGATTCTCTAAAGTAGTATCTTATGTATTTGGTTGTTGACCGATTTCAGAAACATTGAATTCTTATGTGATGTATTTATCTAGCCCTTTTTTTCACTTTACCAATTTGGTTGGATACCATTTTAATTTGGTTGTTAACCGATTTCAGTAAAAAATTGAATTCTTATGTGACGCATTTATTGAGCCTTTTTTTAACCTTACCAATTTGGTAGGACACCATTTTAATTTGGTTGTTAACCGATTTCAGAAACATTGAATTCTTATGTGACACATTTATTGAGCCTTTTTTTAACCTTACCAATTTGGTAGGACACCATTTTAATTTGGTTGTTAACCGATTTCAGAAACATTGAATTCTTATGTGACACATTTATTGAGCCTTTTTTTAACCTTACCAATTTGGTAGGACACCATTGAAATATTCACACTTTTGTTCAATAATTGCCTGCAAATGTTCATTGTCAAGAGTGCATGGCTGTCCTCGACCTCCTTCATATTCAATGCTTTCATCACCATTATGGAATTTCTGAAACCAACTTCGTACTGTTTGATCACTTGTGGATCCTTCTTCCCACACGCAGTTGTTTGAACTTATGCAAGAAAAGTATACATATTTTTTTTCTTTATTAAAAGCTGATGTATTTCAAAATGATATATTTCAAAACCATATTCTGAAAGAAATTATTGGAAATTCATCAAAGAATACACATCATTTAAGATTTTGTATAAAATACTGCGGTTAACGTGTAGTTCAGGTGACAGTTAAGTTTTTCAAAAAGGTGATATGCACTAGCTCAAAAAATTGTATATTTTTAAATTAGTAAATATGTTAGTATTATCAGCTTATTTCCAAAATGGCTACATGATTCATTGGATTTCATTGGATTTCATTGGTTAAATGGTAGTCGAAAAAAAAAAAAAACGGAATCTGAGTTAGGTCGAATGAAAAGAAGCTGGCGAGCTGCTGCGATGTTGGTATTCATTGTTTATAAGAAACTTTATAATTTTTTCATAATTTTTATGTTGAGAAAACACAAGAAATGTTGCGAAGACAAGAATTATGTTGTGAAAAGAATATTTTTATAAATATTTTACTTTTTTGAATAAATTATTTTTTATAACCAAAAGATTTTACTTCTTTTCCTTGTTCGTTTCGTGGCACCTTGTCCATCTTTTTTATTGTTCATGCCACCAGACGATGTACTAAGTTAAACAGTGTTAAAAAGTGTTTTCTTTCCTATCAATATGTAATACTATAATACTAAATCGATTTTAACGCCAATACGTTCAGCATGTCATAATCTTTAAAAAAAAAATACAATTTTTAGCGAGTGCATTTCCGAAAACATGAACGTCACCGGATCTACACGTTAACCAATACTGCAAAAATGGCAACCTAAATCAACTTTTAAAAGCGAGTCAGAAAATCATAGTATTTTCTAAACAACCTAATAAAATTAAAAAAAACAAAAAAAACATTGTACAATGACAAATATATTTATCATACGCTGATCTAAAAAAATAAATTGTTATCATCTTACCTCAGATGGTAGAATTCTGTTGCCATTATAAACAGGAGTGAGAAATTCTTCATCATAGTCATAAAATATGCGAAGAATCGGTTGCGGATAAAATGTGGCATTATCAAAAAGGTCTCGGAAGATGCCATAATGTTTGCCAATTGTATGCATGTCTTTGTTCCAGCCGACTTTCATCCATTCCTGATAGACTTTCTCCAATGGGACATCCACTAGACAGACAAATAAAAAAGGTTGGTGCTTATGCTGTTCAGTGGCCATATGAAAAAAATATTTTTTTATAAAAGCAATATTATATACTTGGTCAGCGTTATATTCTTACTCACTGTACAAAAAAGTAGAAAAAATTATCCACTAGAACTTTAATTACAATTATTTTTCCATTCTGCGTATCATAACAGCGATTCGTTTACTAAGCCTCCATCTTCTTTCTTAAGATTTCGAATTATCTGCCCTTGAAATCTTCTTAAGAAAGAAGATGGAGGCTTAGTAAACGAATCGCTGTTATGATACGCAGAATGGAAAAATAATTGTAATTAAAGTTCTAGTGGATAATTTTTTCTACTTTTTTGTACAGTGAGTAAGAATATAACGCTGAATAAGTATATAATATTGTTTTTATAAAAAATAATTTTTTATATGGCCGCTGAACAGCATAAGCACCAAAAGGTCTTTGTGAAACGAATATATTCAAGGATGAAACTAACAAGTTACTATTTCTAATGCCCCTCTCTCCTACCATGTGATACTGTTTGACCAATTAGAGCCTTTGTTGGTATCTCCAAGCAATATCTGTTATGTACTATGTTGTCATATGGAAACAGATTAGAATGAATTGTTGACTATCTTTCTTAGTGATCATCCCATTAATTTCATCTTGTATCTGCACTTAATTTTAAAAAAAAATTGTTTTTTTTACTTATCAAGGCTAAAAGCACTTAAGGATAAATGTTAAAGAGACAGATAGATTGTCAGTTTAATGATGAAGAATATTACGAGAGGATTAAAAATGATTAATAGAATGAAAATAGTTTGAATACTTATGGGAACGGCTTATAACCAGTATTTGTTGGCAGCGAATTTAAAGATGGCTCAGTTGTAGTTTTCAGGGAAGCAGTCATGTGGTAATGTGCTCTACAGGTGGGAAGTTCTTGGAAAGAAACTCTGTTCATGGAAATGCCACCTGATGCTCAGATAAGATGTTGAAATCCGCGTTCACCCGGTTATGTCATCTAGTTGAATACAGAACAACGAAGATCGAATCACGGAAATAATGTAAGAAGACATTAGTTTATTTCCATGAGTTTGAGTGATTTTAGTTGGGGCTTCACTATTGGATGTAGTTTAATTAATATCATATCCAGCTAAACAACTCTGCGGTGAGGAACAAACTTATTTGTTTTGACTTTTCACCTTCTTTTCATCAATCCATATCTCTAAGATAAATATAAGTTTCAATAATGAAGATTAAATCTAAATGAAAAAAAAAAAAAAAAAAAAAAAAGAATGGAATTACTTACATTTTCGTAACCGTGATATTTGTTCCAATTCTTTTCGATCGAGATTCCATTGTTTCTTTTCCTTTTTCAGCAACTTTTTATTGTTTGGAATTGGCAAGCCAATATAAATGTCAGGATTTAACACAGGATCTTTTTTGTTCAATTCTATGAAATGAAAGAAAAATGATTTGAAATTGTTTCATAAATCAAACAATAATTGCTTAAAAAAATATTCTTGAAACATGGTCTGCCATTCACATTGGCAGACACATCATCCCTCAGCATTCACTTGGAGTTATTTGTGCATTTACCAGGATGTTGTAAGGTAAACTGTTCTGTAACTTTTCTAATCCCAACCAACGAGTGCACATAATTGATTTTCTAAATCTACAAAAAAAAAATTCACAATCCTTTCTGCAATCCAACCATATTTGATACAAATTATTTATCTATATAGTACTAAAACTCTCATAATCTTGCTTGGTTGTTTGCAGATTGAATGTTTTAAATTGTGAGAGGAAGAGTGCATGAGACAAGTGGCGGTAGGAGAGGAATAATAGGGAAGGAGAACTGGTGGGATGAGAACAGGTGTAGTAGCAGCAGTGTAAGAGTAAGAGAACAAGAGGATGATGTAAATACATAAAGAAGAAAAAGAAAAGGATACATATATATTTTTGTTCATTTGTGTTAAACTACACAACTATAAGACGATGTATGTCTGCCACATTGACAGTCTTCAGGGAGCTGTCAACAATTTTAGAGAATGAAGGGATTCTATCATATGCAAGGGTGGCACTGGCAGCATACAACACACATGTCCGACCTGTACACTTGTATGGCTGCGAAACAACAACGAAACTTACAAAACGACATAATCCTAGCTGCAGTACATCGGATGCAGAAAATTACTGGTCTCACTCTACAGGCCTCCATGAGAAAGTATGTCGCACAACGACATCTGAATTGGTACGACCACGTTACCTGACATGAGTCATCCAAAACGCTCCAAAATGTGTCCGACATTGATGCTGCCGAGGACATGGAGTGGATCAGTTTATGACCACCTGATCCTGGTGAGTGGCAGAAGCAAAATGGCAACAGACAGAAGAAGTTGGAAGTCATTCACAAAACATCTAACCTCAGCAAGAGACAAAAAGACGACAAATGAAAAAAAACAATAATATAATAATACTAAAAGTATACAAAGTCCAAACGTTGACCGACTGGGTCAGAGGTCATCCAGTTTAGAGGAAAAATGATGGATAATTATTATTTTGTATTCGTTTATACATTTTTGATGACATTTAAAAAAAAATTTATTGTAAAGATTTATTTTTTACTAACAGGAAGATCAGGATTGAATAAGGAACCTGATATCTATAATACCAGATTACTGTTTATATTCTTAGTTTTTACATTTTATAATGTTCAATTTTGAGCGTGGGGCTCAAGGATGTATACAGCATCGATTTGGTGGGAAGTAAAGTGCCATTCATTGAAATAAATTTTGGTAAATTTATAGTCTTTAACTCCCTCAAGGCACAGTCAGGGGTTCCAAATAAATAAGGACCTTTATGTACTATTGCTTCAAGCCCTGAACCCCATATTACCATTTCTATTTTTTTAGTTTCTATAATTTTCAAACAAAATAAAGTAAAACATCATATTTCCTTTTTATAGATGTTCCGCATGAACGCAGACCCCATAATATTATTGTTGCCCCATTGATCAAAATGAAATATACTAATCCAAGTACCGTGGGTAATGTACTTTTGGAAAATATATGGTTATAGGGATCTATCTCCTAAAAGAATAATACGTCGTGTTTCTTAAGAATTTAGCAATTCTATTTTTTAGGACCCTTTTGTAGTTGATGTTATTTAATGCTGACAAAGTAAGGGAGATAACTAATCTCGATTTAGGTTCGAGATTAGGTAAGGTTCCTGATAACTTTAGTGTTTAAGGTGAAATTGACTTTTAACGGTCCCTAAAAATTGATCTTAAAATAAATGTTCCTGATCAAAATTTATACTAAAAAAATGCACTCCTGCAGATTAGGGACGGGTCAAAATTTATTTGTTTTCATTCTAGAAGAGCTCCAATAGTGTAAGGGACCGACAACTAACCCCCCTGCAGAGTCTTTTTGAACAAATTTCTAAATTGTATCCCTTTTAAAAAACAAAAACAAGAGAAAAAAAGAGAAAAATCAATTTTTTAAACTGTAAAAAAAAAAAATAAATAAAAAATGTGTTAAACTAAACACGATGACTGTTCTAATTTAAATTTTTAAACGGTTCGTTTTGAAATGAAAAAATACACTGTTCAAAAATTTTCTTTTCTTCCATAAATTTTAATTTCTATAAATGTTCTATTAATTAAGACGTTTATGTAGTTTGCTTGAAGCATTGTTTACTTGTACATAGAAATGTGATACTTAGAAGGCAATACAATGCAGAGGTGTGACGGATAGACACAAGTTGGTGCAACAATTGCATTATTTCTTATTTAAAAAATTCATATTTTCCATTTTCGGAGAAATTATGTACTTAAAAGTGAAACAGAAAGAGAGTTGTCGGCCCTTACACTATTGGAGCTCTTCTAAAATGAAAACAAATAAATTTCGGGCCGTCTCTAATCGGCAAAAGTGCCTAAAAAATGTCAATGTGAGACAATGTACCACTGAAAAATGTATAAGAATATTGTTTGCGGATCGACGAACTTTTGTCTATGGTTCACTTGCTCATGTACATCAAAGGATGTTACAGGAAGGGTTGCAATGCCATTATAAGCAAGCCACATGTCGTTGTGAATAGTAGGGCCAGGGATAAGAAATTGTTGAAACAAAAAACAAAAAACAAAAAAACAATAAACAAAAACACACACACGTCTTTCATTAACGTCAACACTAACCCTAAGTTCGAGATGGCACTACGAAAAAAAAAAAAGAAAAAAGAAGAAAGTAAAATATACTAGTTTTAATACTTTAATTTAAACGGGAGAAATCAATTTATAGTCTAAGGGACCGTTAAAAGTCAAATACGCCCGTGTTTATTTGGTAATTTTGTAGAATCAGGTGTGTTGGGGGTATTTTTATTTTTTTTATAGAATCACTCCCGTTCCCAAACAGATTTCCACCCTACATAACCCTAACGGAAAGGGGGAAAAAGGCTTTGAGATTCAATAAAAATGCCATTTATTTTAGCCGATTCCCTATGATAACCAATTAAAGTCAAAATTAAAAAAGGGAAATGTCCAGTGATTTTTAAAATCTTCAAGGTTAATTCATGGATTCCAAGCAATCCCGTTTATTTACGATACTTCCGACCTTTATAAACATTACAATGCTGACATGATCTGGGATTAATAGTTAACCCAAATTATTAAACCATAAAAATGGCAAACAGTTTAATAATATTAGTTTAAAAATCAAAGATATCGAGTTGGGAAATCCGAATTACATGTAAGACAGATCTTAACAATACTATTGCTAAGTTTTATGGTGTCTTAAAGAATAAGTAATAATATTATTTCTTATTTCTTAAATATTTACACTAAAAACAAATACAATATTAATACCATTGGTCAGACAAAAGAATGTAAAGTCGAGTGAAAACCTTTTTTCAAATCTGAAAATATTTTATTTAGTCGAAAATAAAATAAATAAAACAATAACCATCGTATTATTTACGTAAAGTTATACGGAGTTTTGTTTGAAGCTAAGAATGAAGATCAATTGATAACATTTAGATTTTTACCTTCCATTTGATCCTTAAAGGTTCTGCCGAGTTTCATGGGAGGGCGTGAATAAAATGATGCGACTTGCGTAATTATTGGTATAGTTAACTTTTGATTTCGATTGAGGGTCGAGCGAAAAGCGAGGCTCAATGTCGCGGCCATTTTGACGGCTCAAGTGCAGATAACTCTAATTTACAGTTTTAGTTGAAATACTTTTTTTCTGAAGCAGTTTCCTTTTTTTCACGAATATTCACCGAAAAATATTAGAAAAAAAACAAAACCAAAACAAACTAAAAAGAAGAAAAAAAGGTTCAATTGTACTATAGAGACTGTAAGAATATCTTACCCATTTCGTTTGGTATTCACTCGAATTTTGGTTGAAATTGATTTTTTGTTTCGAAATAGTACTTTTTATATTGAAATAAGATTCTCTAACAAGTAGATTAGAATTTTATTTCTATATGGAATTGAAGACTTATACCGGCAGCACTTTTACCCCCAGCCCAGGCCGCCTAACGCCGCCCAACGCCGCCCAACGCCGCCCAGGCCGTCCGCCGCCGCCCAGCCCCCGGCGCCAGCATTTTGGCTCACGTGACTCAATCGTAGTAACTTATGAACGGAATAGTCTTCCGTATTAACAATTAGCATGTATCCCACCCCCAATACATTTTTTTTTGTTTATTAATTATTTACCTTACGAAATAGAAGATTGATGGATTTTTGCCCACCGCCGCCCAGCCCCCCAGCGCCAGCATTTTGGCTCACGTGACTCAATCGTAGTCACTTATGAACAGAATAGTCTTCCGTATTAACATTAGCATATATCCCCCCCCAATACATTTTTTTTGTTTATTAATTATTTACCTTACGAAATAGAATGAAGATTGATGGATTTTTGCCAACTGCCGCCCACCGCCGCCCAACCCCCGGCGCCAGCATTTTGGCTCACGTGACTCAATCGTAGTCACTTATAAACAGAATATTCTTCGTTATTAACACTTAGCATATATCCCCCCCCCCCCAATACATTATTTTTGTTTATTAATTATTTACCTTACGAAATAGAATGAAGATTGATGGATTTTTGCCAACTGCCGCCCACCGCGGTGGGCAAAAATCCATCAATCTTCATTCTATTTCGTAAGGTAAATAATTAATATACAAAAAAATGTATTGGGGGTGAGATACATGCTAATTGTTAATACGGAAGACTATTCTGTTCATAAGTGACTACGATTGAGTCACGTGAGCCAAAATGCTGGTGCCGGGGGCTGGGCGGCGTTGGGCGGCTTGGGCTGGGGGTAAAAGTGCCACCCGACTTATACCAATTTTTTACCCGTCGTGACCATTTTCTTTTCGATAATTTGCTATTTTAATCTTAAATTATCGATTAATACGTTTTATCCTCTTCATGTTTGCTCTTAAATTCATTACATTACGTTCAAACATTTGTGTGTGTGTGTGTGTCAAATGAATGTTAACGCTATTAAGAAGAAAACAAAACAATAAAAAACACCATGGCCGCCAGCGATTAAAATCGTGAATTAAAGGTTGATTCTCAACACCGTAAAACGTAAATTTGAATTTCAGAACAACAAATACAATTTAAGACGAAGTGCATAATTTTTTAAATTGAAAATGAGTAAGTAATGATTCATAAAAAATAAAAGAGTGGAAGTGACTTAATATATTTTTGATTGAGTTTTCACTGCTACAAAAATATAACTAAATAATTCGATTACTAATGTAAGCACCATATCCAGAGAAACCTCCGATGATAAGATAAATCGGCGATAGTTATCAAGAAAAAAAGGCTGAACCCCCCCTCAAAAAAAAAACTAAAAACAAAAAGCAACAGCAACACGTACACAATAAATAACTTTTACCAAACGCAATAAAACTTACTTTTCTATCTATAAGTTTCACATGTGGATACTGATTGTAATATTTATTATCTATGAATTTGTTATCGTCACTTTTAATCTATCGTTCGAGTCATATTCCAAGGTGGCGCCCGATTTGTTTGAAAGCTGCTTCATAATTTCAGGCTTAAAAGATAGTAAAAAAAGGGTTAGTGGAACTGTAAGCCTAAGTCTGGGGGTGTCAGTCGGATTAGGGTAAGATTAAAACAAAAATTATTATCTCTTGAGCCTGAAATTAGCAAGCAGCTTCCAAACAAATCGGGCGATATTTTGGAATATGATTTGAACGGTACCCGAAAAATTTGGCAACGGAAATTTCGGCAATTTTGGCAAAGTAGGACAATTCGGCAATTATTAAATACATATCGATTGAAAATAGATTTTAGAACCGTTATTGAGGAGGATATAGTTGTAAGTAGGGGCTACCATCAATAATATTTAAAAATGAATATTTTAAAATATTTACTGTTGTTTTAAAGCAAATAAAATTGATTTTTCTAAGTTAAGTGTTCTAAGAACATTATCTTTTTGGTACTTGTGCAGTTTACGGACCGGGCTATTTTTTTTAGATAAGATTTTCAAGTTCAATTCAATTTTTACGATATCTTTTGTTTATTAAATTGTTAGGTGAAAGTACATAATAGTTAACACAGGCCCCTCCCCATGTTAAGAATGTCTTTCTAAATGATGTTATTATTTCAGTTCAGTTTGTAAACTGCACAAGTACCTTCTTTTCCAATTATAATATTAATAAAAAAGTAGTAAATTAAAATTCTAATACGAGATTAAATCCATCATAGTGCATTTCCGTTTCTTCGCAAACAAGTAAGCCATTTTAATATTTTGTAAATAGTTGAAAAAAATAAATGTTGAATTGAGGTTAAATGTTTGAATTGCTTAATTCATTTTAGAATGATTTGAAAGCGAGAAATGAAACGAGAAGTTATACAAATGGAGGACATCTGAATACAAAAAAACAAGGAATACCAAAATATACAGTGGGCAGAAATAGCTACTCCTGATATTGTCCAAATTCAATAATCAGCAGTCAACAGCTGCAGCTTGATACCCCCCCCACACACATTAATATAAGCACACTATCAATATGTCAACAACAAATCAATTACTTCGTATATTATAATATTTTAGCAAGAAAACGGTTAAGTTTCGCTTACCGAAGTTGGAAAATGCTGAAAGAAAGATTGAAGACACTGAAGACAGAGATAAAGGGAAATATGTATTAATATTGTTAAATTAAATAACAATACAAAAAAGTCTTGCAAAACTAATTGAGTTTGCGGCTTTAAGAAGTCCAACTAATAATAAAAAGTTCTTTAACGTCCAAGAAAATTAGACGGCCCTTTGAATTGATCCGGTTCCAATTGTCATACTCAAATTAAGGAGAAATATTTCTTACTAGTTGTCAGGATGAGATCAGATTCAAAAAGAGGAAAATTATTTATTTTTTTGATTCAGGTCGCCATAATTAAGTGTCTGTTGATTGGTCAAGGAAAATCGTCTTGGCCAATCAAAAGGGCTTTTTTCAGAATAAGAATGGTGTCGTGATGGACAAGAAGAGAACCACTCAGGAAGAAATGGAGGTAACCATTTTTTTATACTCTCCCAGCAACAACAAAAAATGCGACGAATAAATTTGTTGCATGCTATTTAAAGGCAATCAGTTACAATATTTGTGATTACTACATAAAATGCTTAAATTTAATTGTACAGAATATTCTGTTTAATGGGAATACGTATCAGGTACACTACCTTAATATTTTGAGCATTATTCTGGTCCATTTACAATGAATGTGTTTTAATAATAAAAGTATTCAGGATTAGATGTGAATTTCTTGTCCTTTTATATCTGTAACTGGCTATTCCTTCTGAAGACTCTGAAAGTTCCATATTAGGCTCCCTACAATCCTCTATGGGGGATGCAACTTCATCAGACTAGTTATGAGTGAGAAACAACTCCAATGGATATAAATGTTTGAGGCTATGTGTTTTTACCGAAGCATCACCTTTTTTTATTCGAGGAGAACGAACCTTGCCGTCGCTGCCACTAAATAGCTCAATAACTCTGTCCAACTTCCAGAAAGGTCTGGGCTTGGCTGGATTCTTAATGAGTTACTCATCATTGGCATTGATTTTATTGTGAAATTCAATTTCATGCAAATCCTTGCAACTTTCTCTCAGACTTAGCAAATATTCATCGTGTCACATGTCTTTGAATTTAGACATTAATCCCTCTCAAGGAGAGATCTAGTGATTGGTTCTGTCTCGACCAAACTGGGTGTGTCAGATTGGAAGGAGAGCTCACAGTTTATGTTTGGATAAATGAAGCAGTTGGGTATTAAGGGAAGCAGATCAATATCTGTAGAACATCTGTAGGTCAGAGGTCTGGAATTCACTGCTCTTTGAATGTCTGATAAGACGGTTTGAAGGTTAAAATAACCGATTTTGGATCAGCCCAGTATTTTAAATAAGCAGGATTTTATCACCCTGATCATTCTTTCCCAAGTACTTCTAATCCAAGGAGAGTATAAAGGTATTTTTATATGTTTGATGACAGAGCTTGTATATGAGTTGCAGAACTCATTACTGTTGATGTGATGTTTTATTACATCATCACCTAAGGCTGCATTAAAAACGTGTATTGTCACTGTATATGTGACTGGGTGCTCCGTAAATGTTAGAAAATTGAACAAAGGCTTGAAAAAAGGCTTGTGTGCTCATATTAGGCACAAGTTCAATGTGAATAGCTCTCACGTTCATACATGTGAAAATCAGTAAATACATTTTATGAGACTTTCCATCTCTTTGAACCCAGATGTGACCCGTGTAATCAATACCAGTGTGTTGGAATGGGTTTATCAACCTCACTTTGTCAACTTGGTGTACTTGAAAGCTAGACTGTTGAATTTTCTAAAAGTATTGCAGTTAGAGATCACAGTCTTCACAGACTGCCTTGCCCGTGGAACCCAATATCCTGACAATCTCAATTTGGTCACTGTCGTGCCAATACCCAAATGTTTGCATTGATGATGGCTATCAATGATTAATAATTTTGTAAGAGGGTGATGTTTGATAATTAAAATAGGATAGAACAAAGTATATTCATATCTTGTTGAATTGGCAATTCTGCCACCCACTCGCAAAATCCTGTCAGGATATCTCTGCTCTTTTAATATTTTTTTTAGAGAAATAAGAACGCTGACTTCCGGTATCCAATAGGCAGTTAATAGTAGTTTTCTCAATTCCGTCATCTAGAGAAATTGCTACAACAGGAAATATAATATCGTTTTCATGAATGTGTGAAAATAGGGAAATCACTCTTTTAAGACTGTCGCACAAAGGAATAATATGTGCTTTAGAAGTACACAATTTACAAGTGAGACGTGATTTGCTCTGGAGTCTCGGACAATTCTCACTTTTATGTTTAAAGCTTGAACATCCAGTACATAATTTTAATTGCTTGCACCTCTTAATCCTGGCTTCATATGACGAAAACTTGAAGCATTTTAACATGGAGTGGCCACGTGCTGTGCAAAGTTTGCAATATATCCTCGAAGAGCTTGTAGAGAAATTCTGTGAAGCAGCATCTTCATTCTTTTTTTCATTAGCCTTTATCATTTTTTGAATTACTTTCTGTAAACCAAAAATGTTTTTTTTTGTTTCTGGACCGAGCACGAATTGTATCATTGTAATGATCAAATATTTGTGTAACGGAAAGGGTAGTTCGTGCCCACTCTGGCAATTTTTCATACATAATATGACTGACCACAAAAATACTTGGGGGGTTTATCTTCAAAAAAATCTATCTGATATGAAGTTTCTAATTCGGACAAATCCGCTCTGACTTCAGCAAGGTATTGTTTCACAGACACAAATTCGGGGTCATATTGACAAGAAGAAGTAATGATCTGTTTGCATATCTCATTTATTATAAAGGGAACATCCCAGAATTCCTTGGTTAGCAAGTCCACAGACAGAGTGTAATTGTCACCTTCCAAGGTCAGATGGGAAACAAATTGCAAGGCATAGTCACTCAAATATCCCTTTAAGAAAGCCAATTTTGTTTTGCCGGATTTAACAGTGTCAATACAGTTTTTGAATTGAGCTTTAACATTTTTGTATTCCAACTTGTAGGGTTGATCCCACTAAAGGGTGCATACTGAAATTTGGGGATAGAGAGCAATGGCACCGGGGCAGCTTCATTTTTCTCCGAAGTGATGAATTATTAAACAGAGTTTTCAATGTTGGCAAAACAATAATTATTACAAGCTCAAAAGCCTTTCTCCTTCTTCTGCTATTCCACAAACCCACAAGTTCTGTCTTAATACACAGTCCTTTAATTTCATCATTCAAGGAACGAACTTCCACTAGCAATACTTTAATGATGCCCTCTTCTTCCCCCAAAAATAATTTTTCTAAATCCTTAATGCTGTTCCAATATCTCTATGTTGAGAGCAATATCGTCCTTTAAGATATTACAGGAATCAACGAGCGCCGTTACACATTTCATAGCCTTGAAAGGTTCCATTTCCCAGGTTCCATGCCATTTTTGGGGGGAAGGGGTAAAAGGGTTCGTTTGCCTTAGAAAATCAAAGTGTGGTTGAAATTGTTATGCATGTATATCTTTTTCACAATAACAGCTGTAAATAATTATTTCTTAAGCACATGTATGATTTGTCTAAAACTGACAAATTATTTTTTATTAAATGTCAGACAGAACTATTTTGTTTGTTTTTTGGACACTAAAAATATGAATTTTCTTTTAATACTTTTAAAAAATGCACGTAGAATTTTGTTTTTAAGAACGTGTAATTGTCTATAATAACCAAAATTTTTCAAAACAAAAAATATGAAATATAAGGCACCAATCTCTTCGGAGGCGTGGGTTCGAATCCCACCGCTGCCAATAGTGTACGCTTTTGTCATCAATCCCGACAGACATACGGCTTTGAATTTACGTAGATCAGCAATTTGCTTCTACGATGAGGTGATGACATTTTTTAGTTGAGTTTTCTCAAAGTTCTAAATGCATATTGAGTGTGATGAAAACGCGCAGTAACGAAAGCAGCAGGCAGGTAGCGTGGCCGAGCGGTCTAAGGCGCTGGTTTAAGGCACCAGTCTCTTCTGAGGCGTGGGTTCGAATCCCACCGCTATCATGTGTAATATAGAACTGTGCAGTATTCTATTTTTAAAACAATTTCCTTCAAGTTTCAATCTTACAACATTCTAGAAGCGAAAATACAGTCAAAGTGTTATTTCTGAAAGAAGAAAAGATTA
This sequence comes from Sepiola atlantica, assembly GCA_963556195.1. Taxonomy (NCBI): domain Eukaryota; kingdom Metazoa; phylum Mollusca; class Cephalopoda; order Sepiida; family Sepiolidae; genus Sepiola; species Sepiola atlantica. Next base: position 77,605,856 of record OY744539.1, on the reverse strand, counting down.
ACAATTAAAAAGAGAATATAAACTAAGTGGGAGTATGGAAGATTAAAGAAGAAATAAATGTTATTGACGCATATTTTTTGTTGAATTAGTGGTCGTTTTTTTTCGTCATCTTGAATGTGCGGGCAAGCGAAATTTTGAATTCGCTATAATATATAACAAACAAGAACGTAAGTCATTGCTGATACTGAATAACTCCGGCTAGCAACGTAAGGATGAGCCAAAGTCTTCTCTGGGCCTTACTTCTCCATATTATATAAAGTATTCCTGAAGTTACGCCATGTAAACGTAAATAACTCAACAACTATTTATCTGAGCAGGCAGAAAGTTTGCATGGTGGTTACTGTTATGAAAAGCATCAGATGCATACAACATATCTAAAAATATTTGAATTTTAAATTCCGTCCTAATTTCGACCGTGACTGAATCATTTCAAGGTCAATGTCAAAGGAAAAGTTCAAGGGTATATTATATGCGAGACTTTATTGGCTACAACATGGACCAAACGGTGAGTTTATACGATAAACAGAACCGAAATTATAACCAGATTAGTGACTTTTAACTTTTGCAGAGAACTTGACTGTGACCTCGATATCCAAAACTAACATCAGTTTTAAGGTAGTCCACGAGCGCTATTTTGACAAGTTTGATGATGCATGGTCAAGCGATGTAGACGCTAGGTTGTACAGTGTACACAAACAAGCAAACAATCTCGACCGAAAACATCACCTGAGTGGCTGAGGTAAGAAACACTGAATATCTATTTTTGCCAGATGAAAGTTGTATTTATGATTTGGATGTTCTGAAGCGTGGCTAGTGACAGGTTGTCTGGTAGCGTGGCCGAGCGGTTTAAGGCGCTGGTTTTAAGCACCAGTCTCTTCGGAGGCGTGGGTTCGAATCCCACCAATGCCAATAGTGTACGCTTTTGTCATCAATCCCGACAGACATACGGCTTTGAATTTACGAAGATCAGCAATTTGCTTCTACGATGAGGTGATGACATTTTTTATTTGAGTTTTCTCAAAGTTCTAAATGCATATTGAGTGTGATGAAAACGCGCAGTAACGAAAGCAGCAGGCAGGTAGCGTGGCCGAGCGGTCTAAGGCGCTGGTTTAAGGCACCAGTCTCTTCGGAGGCGTGGGTTCGAATCCCACCGCTATCATGTGTAATATAGAACTGTGCAGTATTCTATTTTTAAAACAATTTCCTTCAAGTTTCAATCTTACAACATTCTAGAAGCGAAAATACAGTCAAAGTGTTATTTCTGAAAGAAGAAAAGATTAACAATTAAAAAGAGAATATAAACTAAGTGGAAGTATGGAAGATTAAAGAAGAAATAAATGTTATTGACGCATATTTTTTGTTGAATTAGTGGTCGTTTTTTTTCGTCATCTTGAATGTGCGGGCAAGCGAAATTTTGAATTCGCTATAATATATAACAAACAAGAACGTAAGTCATTGCTGATACTGAATAACTCCGGCTAGCAACGTAAGGATGAGCCAAAGTCTTCTCTGGGCCTTACTTCTCCATATTATATAAAGTATTCCTGAAGTTACGCCATGTAAACGTAAATAACTCAACAACTATTTATCTGAGCAGGCAGAAAGTTTGCATGGTGGTTACTGTTATGAAAAGCATCAGATGCATACAACATATCTAAAAATATTTGAATTTTAAATTCCGTCCTAATTTCGACCGTGACTGAATCATTTCAAGGTCAATGTCAAAGGAAAAGTTCAAGGTTATATTATATGCGAGACTTTATTGGCTACAACATGGACCAAACGGTGAGTTTATACGATAAACAGAACCGAAATTATAACCAGATTAGTGACTTTTAACTTTTTCAGAGAACTTGACTGTGACCTCGATATCCAAAACTAACATCAGTTTTAAGGTAGTCCACGAGCGCTATTTTGACAAGTTTGATGACGCGTGATCAAGCGATGTAGACGCTAGGTTGTACAGTGTACACAAACAAGCAAACAATCTCGACCGAAAACATCACCTGAGTGGCTGAGGTAAGAAACACTGAATATCTATTTTTGCCAGATGAAAGTTGTATTTATGATTTGGATGTTCTGAAGCGTGGCTAGTGACAGGTTGTCTGGTAGCGTGGCCGAGCGGTCTAAGGCGCTGGTTTTAGGCACCAGTCTCTTCGGAGGCGTGGGTTCGAATCCCACCGCTGCCAATAGTGTACGCTTTTGTCATCAATCCCGACAGACATACGGCTTTGAATTTACGAAGATCAGCAATTTGCTTCTACGATGAGGTGATGACATTTTTTATTTGAGTTTTCTCAAAGTTCTAAATGCATATTGAGTGTGATGAAAACGCGCAGTAACGAAAGCAGCAGGCAGGTAGCGTGGCCGAGCGGTCTAAGGCGCTGGTTTAAGGCACCAGTCTCTTCGGAGGCGTGGGTTCGAATCCCACCGCTATCATGTGTAATATAGAACTGTGCAGTATTCTATTTTTAAAACAATTTCCTTCAAGTTTCAATCTTACAACATTCTAGAAGCGAAAATACAGTCAAAGTGTTATTTCTGAAAGAAGAAAAGATTAACAATTAAAAAGAGAATATAAACTAAGTGGAAGTATGGAAGATTAAAGAAGAAATAAATGTTATTGACGCATATTTTTTGTTGAATTAGTGGTCGTTTTTTTTCGTCATCTTGAATGTGCGGGCAAGCGAAATTTTGAATTCGCTATAATATATAACAAACAAGAACGTAAGTCATTGCTGATACTGAATAACTCCGGCTAGCAACGTAAGGATGAGCCAAAGTCTTCTCTGGGCCTTACTTCTCCATATTATATAAAGTATTCCTGAAGTTACGCCATGTAAACGTAAATAACTCAACAACTATTTATCTGAGCAGGCAGAAAGTTTGCATGGTGGTTACTGTTATGAAAAGCATCAGATGCATACAACATATCTAAAAATATTTGAATTTTAAATTCCGTCCTAATTTCGACCGTGACTGAATCATTTCAAGGTCAATGTCAAAGGAAAAGTTCAAGGTTATATTATATGCGAGACTTTATTGGCTACAACATGGACCAAACGGTGAGTTTATACGATAAACAGAACCGAAATTATAACCAGATTAGTGACTTTTAACTTTTTCAGAGAACTTGACTGTGACCTCGATATCCAAAACTAACATCAGTTTTAAGGTAGTCCACGAGCGCTATTTTGACAAGTTTGATGACGCGTGATCAAGCGATGTAGACGCTAGGTTGTACAGTGTACACAAACAAGCAAACAATCTCGACCGAAAACATCACCTGAGTGGCTGAGGTAAGAAACACTGAATATCTATTTTTGCCAGATGAAAGTTGTATTTATGATTTGGATGTTCTGAAGCGTGGCTAGTGACAGGTTGTCTGGTAGCGTGGCCGAGCGGTCTAAGGCGCTGGTTTTAGGCACCAGTCTCTTCGGAGGCGTGGGTTCGAATCCCACCGCTGCCAATAGTGTACGCTTTTGTCATCAATCCCGACAGACATACGGCTTTGAATTTACGAAGATCAGCAATTTGCTTCTACGATGAGGTGATGACATTTTTTATTTGAGTTTTCTCAAAGTTCTAAATGCATATTGAGTGTGATGAAAACGCGCAGTAACGAAAGCAGCAGGCAGGTAGCGTGGCCGAGCGGTCTAAGGCGCTGGTTTAAGGCACCAGTCTCTTCGGAGGCGTGGGTTCGAATCCCACTGCTATCATGTGTAATATAGAACTGTGCAGTATTCTTTTTTTAAAACAATTTCCTTCAAGTTTCAATCTTACAACATTCTAGAAGCGAAAATACAGTCAAAGTGTTATTTCTGAAAGAAGAAAAGATTAACAATTAAAAAGAGATTATGAACTAAGTGGGAGTATGGAAGATTAAAGAAGAAATAAATGTTATTGACGCATATTTTTTGTTGAATTAGTGGTCGTTTTTTTCGTCATCTTGAATGTGCGGGCAAGCGAAATTTTGAATTCGCTATAATATATAACAAACAAGAACGTAAGTCATTGCTGATACTGAATAACTCCGGCTAGCAACGTAAGGATGAGCCAAAGTCTTCTCTGGGCCTTACTTCTCCATATTATATAAAGTATTCCTGAAGTTACGCCATGTAAACGTAAATAACTCAACAACTATTTATCTGAGCAGGCAGAAAGTTTGCATGGTGGTTACTGTTATGAAAAGCATCAGATGCATACAACATATCTAAAAATATTTGAATTTTAAATTCCGTCCTAATTTCGACCGTGACTGAATCATTTCAAGGTCAATGTCAAAGGAAAAGTTCAAGGTTATATTATATGCGAGACTTTATTGGCTACAACATGGACCAAACGGTGAGTTTATACGATAAACAGAACCGAAATTATAACCAGATTAGTGACTTTTAACTTTATCAGAGAACTTAACTGTGACCTCGATATCCAAAACTAACATCAGGTTTAAGGTAGTCCACGAGCGGTATTTTGACAAGTTTGATGACGCGTGGTCAAGCGATGTAGACGCTAGGTTGTACAGTGTACACAAACAAGCAAACAATCTCGACCGAAAACATCACCTGAGTGGCTGAGGTAAGAAACACTGAATATCTATTTTTGCCAGATGAAAGTTGTATTTATGATTTGGATGTTCTGAAGCGTGGCTAGTGACAGGTTGTCTGGTAGCGTGGCCGAGCGGTCTAAGGCGCTGGTTTTAGGCACCAGTCTCTTCGGAGGCGTGGGTTCGAATCCCACCGCAGCCAATAGTGTACGCTTTTGTCATCAATCCCGACAGACATACGGCTTTGAATTTACGAAGATCAGCAATTTGCTTCTACGATGAGGTGATGACATTTTTTATTTGAGTTTTCTCAAAGTTCTAAATGCATATTGAGTGTGATGAAAACGCGCAGTAACGAAAGCAGCAGGCAGGTAGCGTGCCCGAGCGGTCTAAGGAGCTGGTTTAAGGCATCAGTCTCTTCGGAGGCGTGGGTTCGAATCCCACCGCTATCATGTGTAATATAGAACTGTGCAGTATTCTATTTTTAAAACAATTTCCTTCAAGTTTCAATCTTACAACATTCTAGAAGCGAAAATACAGTCAAAGTGTTATTTCTGAAAGAAGAAAAGATTAACAATTAAAAAGAGAATATAAACTAAGTGGAAGTATGGAAGATTAAAGAAGAAATAAATGTTATTGACGCATATTTTTTGTTGAATTAGTGGTCGTTATTTTTCGTCATCTTGAATGTGCGGGCAAGCGAAATTTTGAATTCGCTATAATATATAACAAACAAGAACGTAAGTCATTGCTGATACTGAATAACTCCGGCTAGCAACGTAAGGATGAGCCAAAGTCTTCTCTGGGCCTTACTTCTCCATATTATATAAAGTATTCCTGAAGTTACGCCATGTAAACGTAAATAACTCAACAACTATTTATCTGAGCAGGCAGAAAGTTTGCATGGTGGTTACTGTTATGAAAAGCATCAGATGCATACAACATATCTAAAAATATTTGAATTTTAAATTCCGTCCTAATTTCGACCGTGACTGAATCATTTCAAGGTCAATGTCAAAGGAAAAGTTCAAGGTTATATTATATGCGAGACTTTATTGGCTACAACATGGACCAAACGGTGAGTTTATACGATAAACAGAACCGAAATTATAACCAGATTAGTGACTTTTAACTTTTTCAGAGAACTTGACTGTGACCTCGATATCCAAAAATAACATCAGTTTTAAGGTAGTCCACGAGCGCTATTTTGACAAGTTTGATGACGCGTGGTCAAGCGATGTAGACGCTAGGTTGTACAGTGTACACAAATAAAGCAAACAATCTCGACCGAAAACATCACCTGAGTGGCTGAGGTAAGAAACACTGAATATCTATTTTTGCCAGATGAAAGTTGTATTTATGATTTGGATGTTCTGAAGCGTGGCTAGTGACAGGTTGTCTGGTAGCGTGGCCGAGCGGTCTAAGGCGCTGGTTTTAGGCACCAGTCTCTTCGGAGGCGTGGGTTCGAATCCCACCGCTGCCAATAGTGTACGCTTTTGTCATCAATCCCGACAGACATACGGCTTTGAATTTACGAAGATCAGCAATTTGCTTCTACGATGAGGTGATGACATTTTTTATTTGAGTTTTCTCAAAGTTCTAAATGCATATTGAGTGTGATGAAAACGCGCAGTAACGAAAGCAGCAGGCAGGTAGAGTGGCCGAGCGGTCTAAGGAGCTGGTTTAAGGCATCAGTCTCTTCGGAGGCGTGGGTTCGAATCCCACCGCTATCATGTGTAATATAGAACTGTGCAGTATTCTATTTTTAAAACAATTTCCTTCAAGTTTCAATCTTACAACATTCTAGAAGCGAAAATACAGTCAAAGTGTTATTTCTGAAAGAAGAAAAGATTAACAATTAAAAAGAGAATATAAACTAAGTGGAAGTATGGAAGATTAAAGAAGAAATAAATGTTATTGACGCATATTTTTTGTTGAATTAGTGGTCGTTTTTTTTTCGTCATCTTGAATGTGCGGGCAAGCGAAATTTTGAATTCGCTATAATATATAACAAACAAGAACGTAAGTCATTGCTGATACTGAATAACTCCGGCTAGCAACGTAAGGATGAGCCAAAGTCTTCTCTGGGCCTTACTTCTCCATATTATATAAAGTATTCCTGAAGTTACGCCATGTAAACGTAAATAACTCAACAACTATTTATCTGAGCAGGCAGAAAGTTTGCATGGTGGTTACTGTTATGAAAAGCATCAGATGCATACAACATATCTAAAAATATTTGAATTTTAAATTCCGTCCTAATTTCGACCGTGACTGAATCATTTCAAGGTCAATGTCAAAGGAAAAGTTCAAGGTTATATTATATGCGAGACTTTATTGGCTACAACATGGACCAAACGGTGAGTTTATACGATAAACAGAACCGAAATTATAACCAGATTAGTGACTTTTAACTTTTTCAGAGAACTTGACTGTGACCTCGATATCCAAAACTAACATCAGTTTTAAGGTAGTCCACGAGCGCTATTTTGACAAGTTTGATGACGCGTGATCAAGCGATGTAGACGCTAGGTTGTACAGTGTACACAAACAAGCAAACAATCTCGACCGAAAACATCACCTGAGTGGCTGAGGTAAGAAACACTGAATATCTATTTTTGCCAGATGAAAGTTGTATTTATGATTTGGATGTTCTGAAGCGTGGCTAGTGACAGGTTGTCTGGTAGCGTGGCCGAGCGGTCTAAGGCGCTGGTTTTAGGCACCAGTCTCTTCGGAGGCGTGGGTTCGAATCCCACCGCTGCCAATAGTGTACGCTTTTGTCATCAATCCCGACAGACATACGGCTTTGAATTTACGAAGATCAGCAATTTGCTTCTACGATGAGGTGATGACATTTTTTATTTGAGTTTTCTCAAAGTTCTAAATGCATATTGAGTGTGATGAAAACGCGCAGTAACGAAAGCAGCAGGCAGGTAGCGTGGCCTAGCGGTCTAAGGCGCTGGTTTAAGGCACCAGTCTCTTCGGAGGCGTGGGTTCGAATCCCACTGCTATCATGTGTAATATAGAACTGTGCAGTATTCTTTTTTTAAAACAATTTCCTTCAAGTTTCAATCTTACAACATTCTAGAAGCGAAAATACAGTCAAAGTGTTATTTCTGAAAGAAGAAAAGATTAACAATTAAAAAGAGATTATGAACTAAGTGGGAGTATGGAAGATTAAAGAAGAAATAAATGTTATTGACGCATATTTTTTGTTGAATTAGTGGTCGTTTTTTTCGTCATCTTGAATGTGCGGGCAAGCGAAATTTTGAATTCGCTATAATATATAACAAACAAGAACGTAAGTCATTGCTGATACTGAATAACTCCGGCTAGCAACGTAAGGATGAGCCAAAGTCTTCTCTGGGCCTTACTTCTCCATATTATATAAAGTATTCCTGAAGTTACGCCATGTAAACGTAAATAACTCAACAACTATTTATCTGAGCAGGCAGAAAGTTTGCATGGTGGTTACTGTTATGAAAAGCATCAGATGCATACAACATATCTAAAAATATTTGAATTTTAAATTCCGTCCTAATTTCGACCGTGACTGAATCATTTCAAGGTCAATGTCAAAGGAAAAGTTCAAGGTTATATTATATGCGAGACTTTATTGGCTACAACATGGACCAAACGGTGAGTTTATACGATAAACAGAACCGAAATTATAACCAGATTAGTGACTTTTAACTTTATCAGAGAACTTAACTGTGACCTCGATATCCAAAACTAACATCAGGTTTAAGGTAGTCCACGAGCGGTATTTTGACAAGTTTGATGACGCGTGGTCAAGCGATGTAGACGCTAGGTTGTACAGTGTACACAAACAAGCAAACAATCTCGACCGAAAACATCACCTGAGTGGCTGAGGTAAGAAACACTGAATATCTATTTTTGCCAGATGAAAGTTGTATTTATGATTTGGATGTTCTGAAGCGTGGCTAGTGACAGGTTGTCTGGTAGCGTGGCCGAGCGGTCTAAGGCGCTGGTTTTAGGCACCAGTCTCTTCGGAGGCGTGGGTTCGAATCCCACCGCAGCCAATAGTGTACGCTTTTGTCATCAATCCCGACAGACATACGGCTTTGAATTTACGAAGATCAGCAATTTGCTTCTACGATGAGGTGATGACATTTTTTATTTGAGTTTTCTCAAAGTTCTAAATGCATATTGAGTGTGATGAAAACGCGCAGTAACGAAAGCAGCAGGCAGGTAGCGTGGCCGAGCGGTCTAAGGAGCTGGTTAAAGGCATCAGTCTCTTCGGAGGCGTGGGTTCGAATCCCACCGCTATCATGTGTAATATAGAACTGTGCAGTATTCTATTTTTAAAACAATTTCCTTCAAGTTTCAATCTTACAACATTCTAGAAGCGAAAATACAGTCAAAGTGTTATTTCTGAAAGAAGAAAAGATTAACAATTAAAAAGAGAATATAAACTAAGTGGAAGTATGGAAGATTAAAGAAGAAATAAATGTTATTGACGCATATTTTTTGTTGAATTAGTGGTCGTTATTTTTCGTCATCTTGAATGTGCGGGCAAGCGAAATTTTGAATTCGCTATAATATATAACAAACAAGAACGTAAGTCATTGCTGATACTGAATAACTCCGGCTAGCAACGTAAGGATGAGCCAAAGTCTTCTCTGGGCCTTACTTCTCCATATTATATAAAGTATTCCTGAAGTTACGCCATGTAAACGTAAATAACTCAACAACTATTTATCTGAGCAGGCAGAAAGTTTGCATGGTGGTTACTGTTATGAAAAGCATCAGATGCATACAACATATCTAAAAATATTTGAATTTTAAATTCCGTCCTAATTTCGACCGTGACTGAATCATTTCAAGGTCAATGTCAAAGGAAAAGTTCAAGGTTATATTATATGCGAGACTTTATTGGCTACAACATGGACCAAACGGTGAGTTTATACGATAAACAGAACCGAAATTATAACCAGATTAGTGACTTTTAACTTTTTCAGAGAACTTGACTGTGACCTCGATATCCAAAAATAACATCAGTTTTAAGGTAGTCCACGAGCGCTATTTTGACAAGTTTGATGACGCGTGGTCAAGCGATGTAGACGCTAGGTTGTACAGTGTACACAAATAAAGCAAACAATCTCGACCGAAAACATCACCTGAGTGGCTGAGGTAAGAAACACTGAATATCTATTTTTGCCAGATGAAAGTTGTATTTATGATTTGGATGTTCTGAAGCGTGGCTAGTGACAGGTTGTCTGGTAGCGTGGCCGAGCGGTCTAAGGCGCTGGTTTTAGGCACCAGTCTCTTCGGAGGCGTGGGTTCGAATCCCACCGCTGCCAATAGTGTACGCTTTTGTCATCAATCCCGACAGACATACGGCTTTGAATTTACGAAGATCAGCAATTTGCTTCTACGATGAGGTGATGACATTTTTTATTTGAGTTTTCTCAAAGTTCTAAATGCATATTGAGTGTGATGAAAACGCGCAGTAACGAAAGCAGCAGGCAGGTAGAGTGGCCGAGCGGTCTAAGGAGCTGGTTTAAGGCATCAGTCTCTTCGGAGGCGTGGGTTCGAATCCCACCGCTATCATGTGTAATATAGAACTGTGCAGTATTCTATTTTTAAAACAATTTCCTTCAAGTTTCAATCTTACAACATTCTAGAAGCGAAAATACAGTCAAAGTGTTATTTCTGAAAGAAGAAAAGATTAACAATTAAAAAGAGAATATAAACTAAGTGGAAGTATGGAAGATTAAAGAAGAAATAAATGTTATTGACGCATATTTTTTGTTGAATTAGTGGTCGTTTTTTTTTCGTCATCTTGAATGTGCGGGCAAGCGAAATTTTGAATTCGCTATAATATATAACAAACAAGAACGTAAGTCATTGCTGATACTGAATAACTCCGGCTAGCAACGTAAGGATGAGCCAAAGTCTTCTCTGGGCCTTACTTCTCCATATTATATAAAGTATTCCTGAAGTTACGCCATGTAAACGTAAATAACTCAACAACTATTTATCTGAGCAGGCAGAAAGTTTGCATGGTGGTTACTGTTATGAAAAGCATCAGATGCATACAACATATCTAAAAATATTTGAATTTTAAATTCCGTCCTAATTTCGACCGTGACTGAATCATTTCAAGGTCAATGTCAAAGGAAAAGTTCAAGGTTATATTATATGCGAGACTTTATTGGCTACAACATGGACCAAACGGTGAGTTTATACGATAAACAGAACCGAAATTATAACCAGATTAGTGACTTTTAACTTTTTCAGAGAACTTGACTGTGACCTCGATATCCAAAACTAACATCAGTTTTAAGGTAGTCCACGAGCGCTATTTTGACAAGTTTGATGACGCGTGATCAAGCGATGTAGACGCTAGGTTGTACAGTGTACACAAACAAGCAAACAATCTCGACCGAAAACATCACCTGAGTGGCTGAGGTAAGAAACACTGAATATCTATTTTTGCCAGATGAAAGTTGTATTTATGATTTGGATGTTCTGAAGCGTGGCTAGTGACAGGTTGTCTGGTAGCGTGGCCGAGCGGTCTAAGGCGCTGGTTTTAGGCACCAGTCTCTTCGGAGGCGTGGGTTCGAATCCCACCGCTGCCAATAGTGTACGCTTTTGTCATCAATCCCGACAGACATACGGCTTTGAATTTACGAAGATCAGCAATTTGCTTCTACGATGAGGTGATGACATTTTTTATTTGAGTTTTCTCAAAGTTCTAAATGCATATTGAGTGTGATGAAAACGCGCAGTAACGAAAGCAGCAGGCAGGTAGCGTGGCCGAGCGGTCTAAGGCGCTGGTTTAAGGCACCAGTCTCTTCGGAGGCGTGGGTTCGAATCCCACTGCTATCATGTGTAATATAGAACTGTGCAGTATTCTTTTTTTAAAACAATTTCCTTCAAGTTTCAATCTTACAACATTCTAGAAGCGAAAATACAGTCAAAGTGTTATTTCTGAAAGAAGAAAAGATTAACAATTAAAAAGAGATTATGAACTAAGTGGGAGTATGGAAGATTAAAGAAGAAATAAATGTTATTGACGCATATTTTTTGTTGAATTAGTGGTCGTTATTTTTCGTCATCTTGAATGTGCGGGCAAGCGAAATTTTGAATTCGCTATAATATATAACAAACAAGAACGTAAGTCATTGCTGATACTGAATAACTCCGGCTAGCAACGTAAGGATGAGCCAAAGTCTTCTCTGGGCCTTACTTCTCCATATTATATAAAGTATTCCTGAAGTTACGCCATGTAAACGTAAATAACTCAACAACTATTTATCTGAGCAGGCAGAAAGTTTGCATGGTGGTTACTGTTATGAAAAGCATCAGATGCATACAACATATCTAAAAATATTTGAATTTTAAATTCCGTCCTAATTTCGACCGTGACTGAATCATTTCAAGGTCAATGTCAAAGGAAAAGTTCAAGGTTATATTATATGCGAGACTTTATTGGCTACAACATGGACCAAACGGTGAGTTTATACGATAAACAGAACCGAAATTATAACCAGATTAGTGACTTTTAACTTTTTCAGAGAACTTGACTGTGACCTCGATATCCAAAAATAACATCAGTTTTAAGGTAGTCCACGAGCGCTATTTTGACAAGTTTGATGACGCGTGGTCAAGCGATGTAGACGCTAGGTTGTACAGTGTACACAAATAAAGCAAACAATCTCGACCGAAAACATCACCTGAGTGGCTGAGGTAAGAAACACTGAATATCTATTTTTGCCAGATGAAAGTTGTATTTATGATTTGGATGTTCTGAAGCGTGGCTAGTGACAGGTTGTCTGGTAGCGTGGCCGAGCGGTCTAAGGCGCTGGTTTTAGGCACCAGTCTCTTCGGAGGCGTGGGTTCGAATCCCACCGCTGCCAATAGTGTACGCTTTTGTCATCAATCCCGACAGACATACGGCTTTGAATTTACGAAGATCAGCAATTTGCTTCTACGATGAGGTGATGACATTTTTTATTTGAGTTTTCTCAAAGTTCTAAATGCATATTGAGTGTGATGAAAACGCGCAGTAACGAAAGCAGCAGGCAGGTAGAGTGGCCGAGCGGTCTAAGGAGCTGGTTTAAGGCATCAGTCTCTTCGGAGGCGTGGGTTCGAATCCCACCGCTATCATGTGTAATATAGAACTGTGCAGTATTCTATTTTTAAAACAATTTCCTTCAAGTTTCAATCTTACAACATTCTAGAAGCGAAAATACAGTCAAAGTGTTATTTCTGAAAGAAGAAAAGATTAACAATTAAAAAGAGAATATAAACTAAGTGGAAGTATGGAAGATTAAAGAAGAAATAAATGTTATTGACGCATATTTTTTGTTGAATTAGTGGTCGTTTTTTTTCGTCATCTTGAATGTGCGGGCAAGCGAAATTTTGAATTCGCTATAATATATAACAAACAAGAACGTAAGTCATTGCTGATACTGAATAACTCCGGCTAGCAACGTAAGGATGAGCCAAAGTCTTCTCTGGGCCTTACTTCTCCATATATAAAGTATTCCTGAAGTTACGCCATGTAAACGTAAATAACTCAACAACTATTTATCTGAGCAGGCAGAAAGTTTGCATGGTGGTTACTGTTATGAAAAGCATCAGATGCATACAACATATCTAAAAATATTTGAATTTTAAATTCCGTCCTAATTTCGACCGTGACTGAATCATTTCAAGGTCAATGTCAAAGGAAAAGTTCAAGGTTATATTATATGCGAGACTTTATTGGCTACAACATGGACCAAACGGTGAGTTTATACGATAAACAGAACCGAAATTATAACCAGATTAGTGACTTTTAACTTTTTCAGAGAACTTGACTGTGACCTCGATATCCAAAACTAACATCAGTTTTAAGGTAGTCCACGAGCGCTATTTTGTACAAGTTTGATGACGCGTGGTCAAGCGATGTAGACGCTAGGTTGTACAGTGTACACAAATAAAGCAAACAATCTCGACCGAAAACATCACCTGAGTGGCTGAGGTAAGAAACACTGAATATCTATTTTTGCCAGATGAAAGTTGTATTTATGATTTGGATGTTCTGAAGCGTGGCTAGTGACAGGTTGTCTGGTAGCGTGGCCGAGCGGTCTAAGGCGCTGGTTTTAGGCACCAGTCTCTTCGGAGGCGTGGGTTCGAATCCCACCGCTGCCAATAGTGTACGCTTTTGTCATCAATCCCGACAGACATACGGCTTTGAATTTACGAAGATCAGCAATTTGCTTCTACGATGAGGTGATGACATTTTTTATTTGAGTTTTCTCAAAGTTCTAAATGCATATTGAGTGTGATGAAAACGCGCAGTAACGAAAGCAGCAGGCAGGTAGCGTGGCCGAGCGGTCTAAGGCGCTGGTTTAAGGCACCAGTCTCTTCGGAGGCGTGGGTTCGAATCCCACCGCTATCATGTGTAATATAGAACTGTGCAGTATTCTATTTTTAAAACAATTTCCTTCAAGTTTCAATCTTACAACATTCTAGAAGCGAAAATACAGTCAAAGTGTTATTTCTGAAAGAAGAAAAGATTAACAATTAAAAAGAGAATATAAACTAAGTGGAAGTATGGAAGATTAAAGAAGAAATAAATGTTATTGACGCATATTTTTTGTTGAATTAGTGGTCGTTTTTTTTCGTCATCTTGAATGTGCGGGCAAGCGAAATTTTGAATTCGCTATAATATATAACAAACAAGAACGTAAGTCATTGCTGATACTGAATAACTCCGGCTAGCAACGTAAGGATGAGCCAAAGTCTTCTCTGGGCCTTACTTCTCCATATATAAAGTATTCCTGAAGTTACGCCATGTAAACGTAAATAACTCAACAACTATTTATCTGAGCAGGCAGAAAGTTTGCATGGTGGTTACTGTTATGAAAAGCATCAGATGCATACAACATATCTAAAAATATTTGAATTTTAAATTCCGTCCTAATTTCGACCGTGACTGAATCATTTCAAGGTCAATGTCAAAGGAAAAGTTCAAGGTTATATCATATGCGAGACTTTATTGGCTACAACATGGACCAAACGGTGAGTTTATACGATAAACAGAACCGAAATTATAACCAGATTAGTGACTTTTAACTTTTTCAGAGAACTTGACTGTGACCTCGATATCCAAAACTAACATCAGTTTTAAGGTAGTCCACGAGCGCTATTTTGACAAGTTTGATGACGCGTGGTCAAGCGATGTAGACGCTAGGTTGTACAGTGTACACAAACAAGCAAACAATCTCGACCGAAAACATCACCTGAGTGGCTGAGGTAAGAAACACTGAATATCTATTTTTGCCAGATGAAAGTTGTATTTATGATTTGGATGTTCTGAAGCGTGGCTAGTGACAGGTTGTCTGGTAGCGTGGCCGAGCGGTCTAAGGCGCTGGTTTTAGGCACCAGTCTCTTCGGAGGCGTGGGTTCGAATCCCACCGCTGCCAATAGTGTACGCTTTTGTCATCAATCCCGACAGACATACGGCTTTGAATTTACGAAGATCAGCAATTTGCTTCTACGATGAGGTGATGACATTTTTTATTTGAGTTTTCTCAAAGTTCTAAATGCATATTGAGTGTGATGAAAACGCGCAGTAACGAAAGCAGCAGGCAGGTAGCGTGGCCGAGCGGTCTAAGGAGCTGGTTTAAGGCACCAGTCTCTTCGGAGGCGTGGGTTCGAATCCCACCGCTATCATGTGTAATATAGAACTGTGCAGTATTCTATTTTTAAAACAATTTCCTTCAAGTTTCAATCTTACAACATTCTAGAAGCGAAAATACAGTCAAATTTTTATTTCTGAAAGAAGAAAAGATTAACAATTAATAAGAGAATATAAACTAAGTGGAAGTATGGAAGATTAAAGAAGAAATAAATGTTATTGACGCATATTTTTTGTTGAATTAGTGGTCGTTTTTTTTCGTCATCTTGAATGTGCGGGCAAGCGAAATTTTGAATTCGCTATAATATATAACAAACAAGAACGTAAGTCATTGCTGATACTGAATAACTCCGGCTAGCAACGTAAGGATGAGCCAAAGTCTTCTCTGGGCCTTACTTCTCCATATTATATAAAGTATTCCTGAAGTTACGCCATGTAAACGTAAATAACTCAACAACTATTTATCTGAGCAGGCAGAAAGTTTGCATGGTGGTTACTGTTATGAAAAGCATCAGATGCATACAACATATCTAAAAATATTTGAATTTTAAATTCCGTCCTAATTTCGACCGTGACTGAATCATTTCAAGGTCAATGTCAAAGGAAAAGTTCAAGGTTATATCATATGCGAGACTTTATTGGCTACAACATGGACCAAACGGTGAGTTTATACGATAAACAGAACCGAAATTATAACCAGATTAGTGACTTTTAACTTTTTCAGAGAACTTGACTGTGACCTCGATATCCAAAACTAACATCAGTTTTAAGGTAGTCCACGAGCGCTATTTTGACAAGTTTGATGACGCGTGGTCAAGCGATGTAGACGCTAGGTTGTACAGTGTACACAAACAAGCAAACAATCTCGACCGAAAACATCACCTGAGTGGCTGAGGTAAGAAACACTGAATATCTATTTTTGCCAGATGAAAGTTGTATTTATGATTTGGATGTTCTGAAGCGTGGCTAGTGACAGGTTGTCTGGTAGCGTGGCCGAGCGGTCTAAGGCGCTGGTTTTAGGCACCAGTCTCTTCGGAGGCGTGGGTTCGAATCCCACCGCTGCCAATAGTATACGCTTTTGTCATCAATCCCGACAGACATACGGCTTTGAATTTACGAAGATCAGCAATTTGCTTCTACGATGAGGTGATGACATTTTTTATTTGAGTTTTCTCAAAGTTCTAAATGCATATTGAGTGTGATGAAAACGCGCAGTAACGAAAGCAGCAGGCAGGTAGCGTGGCCGAGCGGTCTAAGGCGCTGGTTTAAGGCACCAGTCTCTTCGGAGGCGTGGGTTCGAATCCCACTGCTATCATGTGTAATATAGAACTGTGCAGTATTCTTTTTTTAAAACAATTTCCTTCAAGTTTCAATCTTACAACATTCTAGAAGCGAAAATACAGTCAAAGTGTTATTTCTGAAAGAAGAAAAGATTAACAATTAAAAAGAGATTATGAACTAAGTGGGAGTATGGAAGATTAAAGAAGAAATAAATGTTATTGACGCATATTTTTTGTTGAATTAGTGGTCGTTTTTTTCGTCATCTTGAATGTGCGGGCAAGCGAAATTTTGAATTCGCTATAATATATAACAAACAAGAACGTAAGTCATTGCTGATACTGAATAACTCCGGCTAGCAACGTAAGGATGAGCCAAAGTCTTCTCTGGGCCTTACTTCTCCATATTATATAAAGTATTCCTGAAGTTACGCCATGTAAACGTAAATAACTCAACAACTATTTATCTGAGCAGGCAGAAAGTTTGCATGGTGGTTACTGTTATGAAAAGCATCAGATGCATACAACATATCTAAAAATATTTGAATTTTAAATTCCGTCCTAATTTCGACCGTGACTGAATCATTTCAAGGTCAATGTCAAAGGAAAAGTTCAAGGTTATATTATATGCGAGACTTTATTGGCTACAACATGGACCAAACGGTGAGTTTATACGATAAACAGAACCGAAATTATAACCAGATTAGTGACTTTTAACTTTATCAGAGAACTTAACTGTGACCTCGATATCCAAAACTAACATCAGGTTTAAGGTAGTCCACGAGCGCTATTTTGACAAGTTTGATGACGCGTGGTCAAGCGATGTAGACGCTAGGTTGTACAGTGTACACAAACAAGCAAACAATCTCGACCGAAAACATCACCTGAGTGGCTGAGGTAAGAAACACTGAATATCTATTTTTGCCAGATGAAAGTTGTATTTATGATTTGGATGTTCTGAAGCGTGGCTAGTGACAGGTTGTCTGGTAGCGTGGCCGAGCGGTCTAAGGCGCTGGTTTTAGGCACCAGTCTCTTCGGAGGCGTGGGTTCGAATCCCACCGCAGCCAATAGTGTACGCTTTTGTCATCAATCCCGACAGACATACGGCTTTGAATTTACGAAGATCAGCAATTTGCTTCTACGATGAGGTGATGACATTTTTTATTTGAGTTTTCTCAAAGTTCTAAATGCATATTGAGTGTGATGAAAACGCGCAGTAACGAAAGCAGCAGGCAGGTAGCGTGGCCGAGCGGTCTAAGGAGCTGGTTTAAGGCATCAGTCTCTTCGGAGGCGTGGGTTCGAATCCCACCGCTATCATGTGTAATATAGAACTGTGCAGTATTCTATTTTTAAAACAATTTCCTTCAAGTTTCAATCTTACAACATTCTAGAAGCGAAAATACAGTCAAAGTGTTATTTCTGAAAGAAGAAAAGATTAACAATTAAAAAGAGAATATAAACTAAGTGGAAGTATGGAAGATTAAAGAAGAAATAAATGTTATTGACGCATATTTTTTGTTGAATTAGTGGTCGTTATTTTTCGTCATCTTGAATGTGCGGGCAAGCGAAATTTTGAATTCGCTATAATATATAACAAACAAGAACGTAAGTCATTGCTGATACTGAATAACTCCGGCTAGCAACGTAAGGATGAGCCAAAGTCTTCTCTGGGCCTTACTTCTCCATATTATATAAAGTATTCCTGAAGTTACGCCATGTAAACGTAAATAACTCAACAACTATTTATCTGAGCAGGCAGAAAGTTTGCATGGTGGTTACTGTTATGAAAAGCATCAGATGCATACAACATATCTAAAAATATTTGAATTTTAAATTCCGTCCTAATTTCGACCGTGACTGAATCATTTCAAGGTCAATGTCAAAGGAAAAGTTCAAGGTTATATTATATGCGAGACTTTATTGGCTACAACATGGACCAAACGGTGAGTTTATACGATAAACAGAACCGAAATTATAACCAGATTAGTGACTTTTAACTTTTTCAGAGAACTTGACTGTGACCTCGATATCCAAAACTAACATCAGTTTTAAGGTAGTCCACGAGCGCTATTTTGACAAGTTTGATGACGCGTGGTCAAGCGATGTAGACGCTAGGTTGTACAGTGTACACAAATAAAGCAAACAATCTCGACCGAAAACATCACCTGAGTGGCTGAGGTAAGAAACACTGAATATCTATTTTTGCCAGATGAAAGTTGTATTTATGATTTGGATGTTCTGAAGCGTGGCTAGTGACAGGTTGTCTGGTAGCGTGGCCGAGCGGTCTAAGGCGCTGGTTTTAGGCACCAGTCTCTTCGGAGGCGTGGGTTCGAATCCCACCGCTGCCAATAGTGTACGCTTTTGTCATCAATCCCGACAGACATACGGCTTTGAATTTACGAAGATCAGCAATTTGCTTCTACGATGAGGTGATGACATTTTTTATTTGAGTTTTCTCAAAGTTCTAAATGCATATTGAGTGTGATGAAAACGCGCAGTAACGAAAGCAGCAGGCAGGTAGAGTGGCCGAGCGGTCTAAGGAGCTGGTTTAAGGCATCAGTCTCTTCGGAGGCGTGGGTTCGAATCCCACCGCTATCATGTGTAATATAGAACTGTGCAGTATTCTATTTTTAAAACAATTTCCTTCAAGTTTCAATCTTACAACATTCTAGAAGCGAAAATACAGTCAAAGTGTTATTTCTGAAAGAAGAAAAGATTAACAATTAAAAAGAGAATATAAACTAAGTGGAAGTATGGAAGATTAAAGAAGAAATAAATGTTATTGACGCATATTTTTTGTTGAATTAGTGGTCGTTTTTTTTTCGTCATCTTGAATGTGCGGGCAAGCGAAATTTTGAATTCGCTATAATATATAACAAACAAGAACGTAAGTCATTGCTGATACTGAATAACTCCGGCTAGCAACGTAAGGATGAGCCAAAGTCTTCTCTGGGCCTTACTTCTCCATATTATATAAAGTATTCCTGAAGTTACGCCATGTAAACGTAAATAACTCAACAACTATTTATCTGAGCAGGCAGAAAGTTTGCATGGTGGTTACTGTTATGAAAAGCATCAGATGCATACAACATATCTAAAAATATTTGAATTTTAAATTCCGTCCTAATTTCGACCGTGACTGAATCATTTCAAGGTCAATGTCAAAGGAAAAGTTCAAGGTTATATTATATGCGAGACTTTATTGGCTACAACATGGACCAAACGGTGAGTTTATACGATAAACAGAACCGAAATTATAACCAGATTAGTGACTTTTAACTTTTTCAGAGAACTTGACTGTGACCTCGATATCCAAAACTAACATCAGTTTTAAGGTAGTCCACGAGCGCTATTTTGGCAAGTTTGATGACGCGTGATCAAGCGATGTAGACGCTAGGTTGTACAGTGTACACAAACAAGCAAACAATCTCGACCGAAAACATCACCTGAGTGGCTGAGGTAAGAAACACTGAATATCTATTTTTGCCAGATGAAAGTTGTATTTATGATTTGGATGTTCTGAAGCGTGGCTAGTGACAGGTTGTCTGGTAGCGTGGCCGAGCGGTCTAAGGCGCTGGTTTTAGGCACCAGTCTCTTCGGAGGCGTGGGTTCGAATCCCACCGCTGCCAATAGTGTACGCTTTTGTCATCAATCCCGACAGACATACGGCTTTGAATTTACGAAGATCAGCAATTTGCTTCTACGATGAGGTGATGACATTTTTTATTTGAGTTTTCTCAAAGTTCTAAATGCATATTGAGTGTGATGAAAACGCGCAGTAACGAAAGCAGCAGGCAGGTAGCGTGGCCGAGCGGTCTAAGGCGCTGGTTTAAGGCACCAGTCTCTTCGGAGGCGTGGGTTCGAATCCCACTGCTATCATGTGTAATATAGAACTGTGCAGTATTCTTTTTTTAAAACAATTTCCTTCAAGTTTCAATCTTACAACATTCTAGAAGCGAAAATACAGTCAAAGTGTTATTTCTGAAAGAAGAAAAGATTAACAATTAAAAAGAGATTATGAACTAAGTGGGAGTATGGAAGATTAAAGAAGAAATAAATGTTATTGACGCATATTTTTTGTTGAATTAGTGGTCGTTATTTTTCGTCATCTTGAATGTGCGGGCAAGCGAAATTTTGAATTCGCTATAATATATAACAAACAAGAACGTAAGTCATTGCTGATACTGAATAACTCCGGCTAGCAACGTAAGGATGAGCCAAAGTCTTCTCTGGGCCTTACTTCTCCATATTATATAAAGTATTCCTGAAGTTACGCCATGTAAACGTAAATAACTCAACAACTATTTATCTGAGCAGGCAGAAAGTTTGCATGGTGGTTACTGTTATGAAAAGCATCAGATGCATACAACATATCTAAAAATATTTGAATTTTAAATTCCGTCCTAATTTCGACCGTGACTGAATCATTTCAAGGTCAATGTCAAAGGAAAAGTTCAAGGTTATATTATATGCGAGACTTTATTGGCTACAACATGGACCAAACGGTGAGTTTATACGATAAACAGAACCGAAATTATAACCAGATTAGTGACTTTTAACTTTTTCAGAGAACTTGACTGTGACCTCGATATCCAAAACTAACATCAGTTTTAAGGTAGTCCACGAGCGCTATTTTGACAAGTTTGATGACGCGTGGTCAAGCGATGTAGACGCTAGGTTGTACAGTGTACACAAATAAAGCAAACAATCTCGACCGAAAACATCACCTGAGTGGCTGAGGTAAGAAACACTGAATATCTATTTTTGCCAGATGAAAGTTGTATTTATGATTTGGATGTTCTGAAGCGTGGCTAGTGACAGGTTGTCTGGTAGCGTGGCCGAGCGGTCTAAGGCGCTGGTTTTAGGCACCAGTCTCTTCGGAGGCGTGGGTTCGAATCCCACCGCTGCCAATAGTGTACGCTTTTGTCATCAATCCCGACAGACATACGGCTTTGAATTTACGAAGATCAGCAATTTGCTTCTACGATGAGGTGATGACATTTTTTATTTGAGTTTTCTCAAAGTTCTAAATGCATATTGAGTGTGATGAAAACGCGCAGTAACGAAAGCAGCAGGCAGGTAGAGTGGCCGAGCGGTCTAAGGAGCTGGTTTAAGGCATCAGTCTCTTCGGAGGCGTGGGTTCGAATCCCACCGCTATCATGTGTAATATAGAACTGTGCAGTATTCTATTTTTAAAACAATTTCCTTCAAGTTTCAATCTTACAACATTCTAGAAGCGAAAATACAGTCAAAGTGTTATTTCTGAAAGAAGAAAAGATTAACAATTAAAAAGAGAATATAAACTAAGTGGAAGTATGGAAGATTAAAGAAGAAATAAATGTTATTGACGCATATTTTTTGTTGAATTAGTGGTCGTTTTTTTTCGTCATCTTGAATGTGCGGGCAAGCGAAATTTTGAATTCGCTATAATATATAACAAACAAGAACGTAAGTCATTGCTGATACTGAATAACTCCGGCTAGCAACGTAAGGATGAGCCAAAGTCTTCTCTGGGCCTTACTTCTCCATATTATATAAAGTATTCCTGAAGTTACGCCATGTAAACGTAAATAACTCAACAACTATTTATCTGAGCAGGCAGAAAGTTTGCATGGTGGTTACTGTTATGAAAAGCATCAGATGCATACAACATATCTAAAAATATTTGAATTTTAAATTCCGTCCTAATTTCGACCGTGACTGAATCATTTCAAGGTCAATGTCAAAGGAAAAGTTCAAGGTTATATTATATGCGAGACTTTATTGGCTACAACATGGACCAAACGGTGAGTTTATACGATAAACAGAACCGAAATTATAACCAGATTAGTGACTTTTAACTTTTTCAGAGAACTTGACTGTGACCTCGATATCCAAAACTAACATCAGTTTTAAGGTAGTCCACGAGCGCTATTTTGACAAGTTTGATGACGCGTGGTCAAGCGATGTAGACGCTAGGTTGTACAGTGTACACAAATAAAGCAAACAATCTCGACCGAAAACATCACCTGAGTGGCTGAGGTAAGAAACACTGAATATCTATTTTTGCCAGATGAAAGTTGTATTTATGATTTGGATGTTCTGAAGCGTGGCTAGTGACAGGTTGTCTGGTAGCGTGGCCGAGCGGTCTAAGGCGCTGGTTTTAGGCACCAGTCACTTCGGAGGCGTGGGTTCGAATCCCACCGCTGCCAATAGTGTACGCTTTTGTCATCAATCCCGACAGACATACGGCTTTGAATTTACGAAGATCAGCAATTTGCTTCTACGATGAGGTGATGACATTTTTTATTTGAGTTTTCTCAAAGTTCTAAATGCATATTGAGTGTGATGAAAACGCGCAGTAACGAAAGCAGCAGGCAGGTAGCGTGGCCGAGCGGTCTAAGGCGCTGGTTTAAGGCACCAGTCTCTTCGGAGGCGTGGGTTCGAATCCCACCGCTATCATGTGTAATATAGAACTGTGCAGTATTCTATTTTTAAAACAATTTCCTTCAAGTTTCAATCTTACAACATTCTAGAAGCGAAAATACAGTCAAAGTGTTATTTCTGAAAGAAGAAAAGATTAACAATTAAAAAGAGAATATAAACTAAGTGGAAGTATGGAAGATTAAAGAAGAAATAAATGTTATTGACGCATATTTTTTGTTGAATTAGTGGTCGTTTTTTTTCGTCATCTTGAATGTGCGGGCAAGCGAAATTTTGAATTCGCTATAATATATAACAAACAAGAACGTAAGTCATTGCTGATACTGAATAACTCCGGCTAGCAACGTAAGGATGAGCCAAAGTCTTCTCTGGGCCTTACTTCTCCATATTATATAAAGTATTCCTGAAGTTACGCCATGTAAACGTAAATAACTCAACAACTATTTATCTGAGCAGGCAGAAAGTTTGCATGGTGGTTACTGTTATGAAAAGCATCAGATGCATACAACATATCTAAAAATATTTGAATTTTAAATTCCGTCCTAATTTCGACCGTGACTGAATCATTTCAAGGTCAATGTCAAAGGAAAAGTTCAAGGTTATATTATATGCGAGACTTTATTGGCTACAACATGGACCAAACGGTGAGTTTATACGATAAACAGAACCGAAATTATAACCAGATTAGTGACTTTTAACTTTTTCAGAGAACTTGACTGTGACCTCGATATCCAAAACTAACATCAGTTTTAAGGTAGTCCACGAGCGCTATTTTGACAAGTTTGATGACGCGTGGTCAAGCGATGTAGACGCTAGGTTGTACAGTGTACACAAATAAAGCAAACAATCTCGACCGAAAACATCACCTGAGTGGCTGAGGTAAGAAACACTGAATATCTATTTTTGCCAGATGAAAGTTGTATTTATGATTTGGATGTTCTGAAGCGTGGCTAGTGACAGGTTGTCTGGTAGCGTGGCCGAGCGGTCTAAGGCGCTGGTTTTAGGCACCAGTCACTTCGGAGGCGTGGGTTCGAATCCCACCGCTGCCAATAGTGTACGCTTTTGTCATCAATCCCGACAGACATACGGCTTTGAATTTACGAAGATCAGCAATTTGCTTCTACGATGAGGTGATGACATTTTTTATTTGAGTTTTCTCAAAGTTCTAAATGCATATTGAGTGTGATGAAAACGCGCAGTAACGAAAGCAGCAGGCAGGTAGAGTGGCCGAGCGGTCTAAGGAGCTGGTTTAAGGCATCAGTCTCTTCGGAGGCGTGGGTTCGAATCCCACCGCTATCATGTGTAATATAGAACTGTGCAGTATTCTATTTTTAAAACAATTTCCTTCAAGTTTCAATCTTACAACATTCTAGAAGCGAAAATACAGTCAAAGTGTTATTTCTGAAAGAAGAAAAGATTAACAATTAAAAAGAGAATATAAACTAAGTGGAAGTATGGAAGATTAAAGAAGAAATAAATGTTATTGACGCATATTTTTTGTTGAATTAGTGGTCGTTTTTTTTTCGTCATCTTGAATGTGCGGGCAAGCGAAATTTTGAATTCGCTATAATATATAACAAACAAGAACGTAAGTCATTGCTGATACTGAATAACTCCGGCTAGCAACGTAAGGATGAGCCAAAGTCTTCTCTGGGCCTTACTTCTCCATATTATATAAAGTATTCCTGAAGTTACGCCATGTAAACGTAAATAACTCAACAACTATTTATCTGAGCAGGCAGAAAGTTTGCATGGTGGTTACTGTTATGAAAAGCATCAGATGCATACAACATATCTAAAAATATTTGAATTTTAAATTCCGTCCTAATTTCGACCGTGACTGAATCATTTCAAGGTCAATGTCAAAGGAAAAGTTCAAGGTTATATTATATGCGAGACTTTATTGGCTACAACATGGACCAAACGGTGAGTTTATACGATAAACAGAACCGAAATTATAACCAGATTAGTGACTTTTAACTTTTTCAGAGAACTTGACTGTGACCTCGATATCCAAAACTAACATCAGTTTTAAGGTAGTCCACGAGCGCTATTTTGACAAGTTTGATGACGCGTGGTCAAGCGATGTAGACGCTAGGTTGTACAGTGTACACAAATAAAGCAAACAATCTCGACCGAAAACATCACCTGAGTGGCTGAGGTAAGAAACACTGAATATCTATTTTTGCCAGATGAAAGTTGTATTTATGATTTGGATGTTCTGAAGCGTGGCTAGTGACAGGTTGTCTGGTAGCGTGGCCGAGCGGTCTAAGGCGCTGGTTTTAGGCACCAGTCACTTCGGAGGCGTGGGTTCGAATCCCACCGCTGCCAATAGTGTACGCTTTTGTCATCAATCCCGACAGACATACGGCTTTGAATTTACGAAGATCAGCAATTTGCTTCTACGATGAGGTGATGACATTTTTTATTTGAGTTTTCTCAAAGTTCTAAATGCATATTGAGTGTGATGAAAACGCGCAGTAACGAAAGCAGCAGGCAGGTAGAGTGGCCGAGCGGTCTAAGGAGCTGGTTTAAGGCATCAGTCTCTTCGGAGGCGTGGGTTCGAATCCCACCGCTATCATGTGTAATATAGAACTGTGCAGTATTCTATTTTTAAAACAATTTCCTTCAAGTTTCAATCTTACAACATTCTAGAAGCGAAAATACAGTCAAAGTGTTATTTCTGAAAGAAGAAAAGATTAACAATTAAAAAGAGAATATAAACTAAGTGGAAGTATGGAAGATTAAAGAAGAAATAAATGTTATTGACGCATATTTTTTGTTGAATTAGTGGTCGTTTTTTTTTCGTCATCTTGAATGTGCGGGCAAGCGAAATTTTGAATTCGCTATAATATATAACAAACAAGAACGTAAGTCATTGCTGATACTGAATAACTCCGGCTAGCAACGTAAGGATGAGCCAAAGTCTTCTCTGGGCCTTACTTCTCCATATTATATAAAGTATTCCTGAAGTTACGCCATGTAAACGTAAATAACTCAACAACTATTTATCTGAGCAGGCAGAAAGTTTGCATGGTGGTTACTGTTATGAAAAGCATCAGATGCATACAACATATCTAAAAATATTTGAATTTTAAATTCCGTCCTAATTTCGACCGTGACTAGATCATTTCAAGGTCAATGTCAAAGGAAAAGTTCAAGGTTATATTATATGCGAGACTTTATTGGCTACAACATGGACCAAACGGTGAGTTTATACGATAAACAGAACCGAAATTATAACCAGATTAGTGACTTTTAACTTTTTCAGAGAACTTGACTGTGACCTCGATATCCAAAACTAACATCAGTTTTAAGGTAGTCCACGAGCGCTATTTTGACAAGTTTGATGACGCGTGGTCAAGCGATGTAGACGCTAGGTTGTACAGTGTACACAAATAAAGCAAACAATCTCGACCGAAAACATCACCTGAGTGGCTGAGGTAAGAAACACTGAATATCTATTTTTGCCAGATGAAAGTTGTATTTATGATTTGGATGTTCTGAAGCGTGGCTAGTGACAGGTTGTCTGGTAGCGTGGCCGAGCGGTCTAAGGCGCTGGTTTTAGGCACCAGTCACTTCGGAGGCGTGGGTTCGAATCCCACCGCTGCCAATAGTGTACGCTTTTGTCATCAATCCCGACAGACATACGGCTTTGAATTTACGAAGATCAGCAATTTGCTTCTACGATGAGGTGATGACATTTTTTATTTGAGTTTTCTCAAAGTTCTAAATGCATATTGAGTGTGATGAAAACGCGCAGTAACGAAAGCAGCAGGCAGGTAGAGTGGCCGAGCGGTCTAAGGAGCTGGTTTAAGGCATCAGTCTCTTCGGAGGCGTGGGTTCGAATCCCACCGCTATCATGTGTAATATAGAACTGTGCAGTATTCTATTTTTAAAACAATTTCCTTCAAGTTTCAATCTTACAACATTCTAGAAGCGAAAATACAGTCAAAGTGTTATTTCTGAAAGAAGAAAAGATTAACAATTAAAAAGAGAATATAAACTAAGTGGAAGTATGGAAGATTAAAGAAGAAATAAATGTTATTGACGCATATTTTTTGTTGAATTAGTGGTCGTTTTTTTTTCGTCATCTTGAATGTGCGGGCAAGCGAAATTTTGAATTCGCTATAATATATAACAAACAAGAACGTAAGTCATTGCTGATACTGAATAACTCCGGCTAGCAACGTAAGGATGAGCCAAAGTCTTCTCTGGGCCTTACTTCTCCATATTATATAAAGTATTCCTGAAGTTACGCCATGTAAACGTAAATAACTCAACAACTATTTATCTGAGCAGGCAGAAAGTTTGCATGGTGGTTACTGTTATGAAAAGCATCAGATGCATACAACATATCTAAAAATATTTGAATTTTAAATTCCGTCCTAATTTCGACCGTGACTAGATCATTTCAAGGTCAATGTCAAAGGAAAAGTTCAAGGTTATATTATATGCGAGACTTTATTGGCTACAACATGGACCAAACGGTGAGTTTATACGATAAACAGAACCGAAATTATAACCAGATTAGTGACTTTTAACTTTTTCAGAGAACTTGACTGTGACCTCGATATCCAAAACTAACATCAGTTTTAAGGTAGTCCACGAGCGCTATTTTGACAAGTTTGATGACGCGTGGTCAAGCGATGTAGACGCTAGGTTGTACAGTGTACACAAATAAAGCAAACAATCTCGACCGAAAACATCACCTGAGTGGCTGAGGTAAGAAACACTGAATATCTATTTTTGCCAGATGAAAGTTGTATTTATGATTTGGATGTTCTGAAGCGTGGCTAGTGACAGGTTGTCTGGTAGCGTGGCCGAGCGGTCTAAGGCGCTGGTTTTAGGCACCAGTCTCTTCGGAGGCGTGGGTTCGAATCCCACCGCTGCCAATAGTGTACGCTTTTGTCATCAATCCCGACAGACATACGGCTTTGAATTTACAAAGATCAGCAATTTGCTTCTACGATCAGGTGATGACATTTTTTATTTGAGTTTTCTCAAAGTTCTAAATGCATATTGAGTGTGATGAAAACGCGCAGTAACGAAAGCAGCAGGCAGGTAGAGTGGCCGAGCGGTCTAAGGAGCTGGTTTAAGGCATCAGTCTCTTCGGAGGCGTGGGTTCGAATCCCACCGCTATCATGTGTAATATAGAACTGTGCAGTATTCTATTTTTAAAACAATTTCCTTCAAGTTTCAATCTTACAACATTCTAGAAGCGAAAATACAGTCAAAGTGTTATTTCTGAAAGAAGAAAAGATTAACAATTAAAAAGAGAATATAAACTAAGTGGAAGTATGGAAGATTAAAGAAGAAATAAATGTTATTGACGCATATTTTTTGTTGAATTAGTGGTCGTTTTTTTTTCGTCATCTTGAATGTGCGGGCAAGCGAAATTTTGAATTCGCTATAATATATAACAAACAAGAACGTAAGTCATTGCTGATACTGAATAACTCCGGCTAGCAACGTAAGGATGAGCCAAAGTCTTCTCTGGGCCTTACTTCTCCATATTATATAAAGTATTCCTGAAGTTACGCCATGTAAACGTAAATAACTCAACAACTATTTATCTGAGCAGGCAGAAAGTTTGCATGGTGGTTACTGTTATGAAAAGCATCAGATGCATACAACATATCTAAAAATATTTGAATTTTAAATTCCGTCCTAATTTCGACCGTGACTGAATCATTTCAAGGTCAATGTCAAAGGAAAAGTTCAAGGTTATATTATATGCGAGACTTTATTGGCTACAACATGGACCAAACGGTGAGTTTATACGATAAACAGAACCGAAATTATAACCAGATTAGTGACTTTTAACTTTTTCAGAGAACTTGACTGTGACCTCGATATCCAAAACTAACATCAGTTTTAAGGTAGTCCACGAGCGCTATTTTGACAAGTTTGATGACGCGTGGTCAAGCGATGTAGACGCTAGGTTGTACAGTGTACACAAATAAAGCAAACAATCTCGACCGAAAACATCACCTGAGTGGCTGAGGTAAGAAACACTGAATATCTATTTTTGCCAGATGAAAGTTGTATTTATGATTTGGATGTTCTGAAGCGTGGCTAGTGACAGGTTGTCTGGTAGCGTGGCCGAGCGGTCTAAGGCGCTGGTTTTAGGCACCAGTCTCTTCGGAGGCGTGGGTTCGAATCCCACCGCTGCCAATAGTGTACGCTTTTGTCATCAATCCCGACAGACATACGGCTTTGAATTTACGAAGATCAGCAATTTGCTTCTACGATGAGGTGATGACATTTTTTATTTGAGTTTTCTCAAAGTTCTAAATGCATATTGAGTGTGATGAAAACGCGCAGTAACGAAAGCAGCAGGCAGGTAGAGTGGCCGAGCGGTCTAAGGAGCTGGTTTAAGGCATCAGTCTCTTCGGAGGCGTGGGTTCGAATCCCACCGCTATCATGTGTAATATAGAACTGTGCAGTATTCTATTTTTAAAACAATTTCCTTCAAGTTTCAATCTTACAACATTCTAGAAGCGAAAATACAGTCAAAGTGTTATTTCTGAAAGAAGAAAAGATTAACAATTAAAAAGAGAATATAAACTAAGTGGAAGTATGGAAGATTAAAGAAGAAATAAATGTTATTGACGCATATTTTATGTTGAATTAGTGGTCGTTTTTTTTTCGTCATCTTGAATGTGCGGGCAAGCGAAATTTTGAATTCGCTATAATATATAACAAACAAGAACGTAAGTCATTGCTGATACTGAATAACTCCGGCTAGCAACGTAAGGATGAGCCAAAGTCTTCTCTGGGCCTTACTTCTCCATATTATATAAAGTATTCCTGAAGTTACGCCATGTAAACGTAAATAACTCAACAACTATTTATCTGAGCAGGCAGAAAGTTTGCATGGTGGTTACTGTTATGAAAAGCATCAGATGCATACAACATATCTAAAAATATTTGAATTTTAAATTCCGTCCTAATTTCGACCGTGACTGAATCATTTCAAGGTCAATGTCAAAGGAAAAGTTCAAGGTTATATTATATGCGAGACTTTATTGGCTACAACATGGACCAAACGGTGAGTTTATACGATAAACAGAACCGAAATTATAACCAGATTAGTGACTTTTAACTTTTTCAGAGAACTTGACTGTGACCTCGATATCCAAAACTAACATCAGTTTTAAGGTAGTCCACGAGCGCTATTTTGACAAGTTTGATGACGCGTGGTCAAGCGATGTAGACGCTAGGTTGTACAGTGTACACAAATAAAGCAAACAATCTCGACCGAAAACATCACCTGAGTGGCTGAGGTAAGAAACACTGAATATCTATTTTTGCCAGATGAAAGTTGTATTTATGATTTGGATGTTCTGAAGCGTGGCTAGTGACAGGTTGTCTGGTAGCGTGGCCGAGCGGTCTAAGGCGCTGGTTTTAGGCACCAGTCTCTTCGGAGGCGTGGGTTCGAATCCCACCGCTGCCAATAGTGTACGCTTTTGTCATCAATCCCGACAGACATACGGCTTTGAATTTACGAAGATCAGCAATTTGCTTCTACGATGAGGTGATGACATTTTTTATTTGAGTTTTCTCAAAGTTCTAAATGCATATTGAGTGTGATGAAAACGCGCAGTAACGAAAGCAGCAGGCAGGTAGAGTGGCCGAGCGGTCTAAGGAGCTGGTTTAAGGCATCAGTCTCTTCGGAGGCGTGGGTTCGAATCCCACCGCTATCATGTGTAATATAGAACTGTGCAGTATTCTATTTTTAAAACAATTTCCTTCAAGTTTCAATCTTACAACATTCTAGAAGCGAAAATACAGTCAAAGTGTTATTTCTGAAAGAAGAAAAGATTAACAATTAAAAAGAGAATATAAACTAAGTGGAAGTATGGAAGATTAAAGAAGAAATAAATGTTATTGACGCATATTTTTTGTTGAATTAGTGGTCGTTTTTTTTTCGTCATCTTGAATGTGCGGGCAAGCGAAATTTTGAATTCGCTATAATATATAACAAACAAGAACGTAAGTCATTGCTGATACTGAATAACTCCGGCTAGCAACGTAAGGATGAGCCAAAGTCTTCTCTGGGCCTTACTTCTCCATATTATATAAAGTATTCCTGAAGTTACGCCATGTAAACGTAAATAACTCAACAACTATTTATCTGAGCAGGCAGAAAGTTTGCATGGTGGTTACTGTTATGAAAAGCATCAGATGCATACAACATATCTAAAAATATTTGAATTTTAAATTCCGTCCTAATTTCGACCGTGACTGAATCATTTCAAGGTCAATGTCAAAGGAAAAGTTCAAGGTTATATTATATGCGAGACTTTATTGGCTACAACATGGACCAAACGGTGAGTTTATACGATAAACAGAACCGAAATTATAACCAGATTAGTGACTTTTAACTTTTTCAGAGAACTTGACTGTGACCTCGATATCCAAAACTAACATCAGTTTTAAGGTAGTCCACGAGCGCTATTTTGACAAGTTTGATGACGCGTGGTCAAGCGATGTAGACGCTAGGTTGTACAGTGTACACAAACAAGCAAACAATCTCGACCGAAAACATCACCTGAGTGGCTGAGGTAAGAAACACTGAATATCTATTTTTGCCAGATGAAAGTTGTATTTATGATTTGGATGTTCTGAAGCGTGGCTAGTGACAGGTTGTCTGGTAGCGTGGCCGAGCGGTCTAAGGCGCTGGTTTTAGGCACCAGTCTCTTCGGAGGCGTGGGTTCGAATCCCACCTCTGCCAATAGTGTACGCTTTTGTCATCAATCCCGACAGACATACGGCAATTTGCTTCTACGATGAGGTGATGACATTTTTTATTTGAGTTTTCTCAAAGTTCTAAATGCATATTGAGTGTGATGAAAACGCGCAGTAACGAAAGCAGCAGGCAGGTAGAGTGGCCGAGCGGTCTAAGGCGCTGGTTTAAGGCACCAGTCTCTTCGGAGGCGTGGGTTCGAATCCCACCGCTATCATGTGTAATATAGAACTGTGCAGTATTCTATTTTTAAAACAATTTCCTTCAAGTTTCAATCTTACAACATTCTAGAAGCGAAAATACAGTCAAAGTGTTATTTCTGAAAAAAGAAAAGATTAACAATTAAAAAGAGAATATAAACTAAGTGGAAGTATGGAAGATTAAAGAAGAAATAAATGTTATTGACGCATATTTTTTGTTGAATTAGAGGTCGTTTTTTTTTCGTCATATTGAATGTGCGGGCAAGCGAAATTTTGAATTCGCTATAATATATAACAAACAAGAACGTAAGTCATTGCTGATACTGAATAACTCCGGCTAGCAACGTAAGGATGAGCCAAAGTCTTCTCTGGGCCTTACTTCTCCATATTATATAAAGTATTCCTGAAGTTACGCCATGTAAACGTAAATAACTCAACAACTATTTATCTGAGCAGGCAGAAAGTTTGCATGGTGGTTACTGTTATGAAAAGCATCAGATGCATACAACATATCTAAAAATATTTGAATTTTAAATTCCGTCCTAATTTCGACCGTGACTGAATCATTTCAAGGTCAATGTCAAAGGAAAAGTTCAAGGTTATATTATATGCGAGACTTTATTGGCTACAACATGGACCAAACGGTGAGTTTATACGATAAACAGAACCGAAATTATAACCAGATTAGTGACTTTTAACTTTTTCAGAGAACTTGACTGTGACCTCGATATCCAAAACTAACATCAGTTTTAAGGTAGTCCACGAGCGCTATTTTGACAAGTTTGATGACGCATGGTCAAGCGATGTAGACGCTAGGTTGTACAGTGTACACAAACAAGCAAACAATCTCGACCGAAAACATCACCTGAGTGGCTGAGGTAAGAAACACTGAATATCTATTTTTGCCAGATGAAAGTTGTATTTATGATTTGGATGTTCTGAAGCGTGGCAAGTGACAGGTTGTCTGGTAGCGTGGCCGAGCGGTCTAAGGCGCTGGTTTTAGGCACCAGTCTCTTCGGAGGCGTGGGTTCGAATCCCACCGCTGCCAATAGTGTACGCTTTTGTCATCAATCCCGACAGACATACGGCTTTGAATTTACGAAGATCAGCAATTTGCTTCTACGATGAGGTGATGACATTTTTTATTTGAGTTTTCTCAAAGTTCTAAATGCATATTGAGTGTGATGAAAACGCGCAGTAACGAAAGCAGCAGGCAGGTAGCGTGGCCGAGCGGTCTAAGGCGCTGGTTTAAGGCACCAGTCTCTTCGGAGGCGTGGGTTCGAATCCCACCGCTATCATGTGTAATATAGAACTGTGCAGTATTCTATTTTTAAAACAATTTCCTTCAAGTTTCAATCTTACAACATTCTAGAAGCGAAAATACAGTCAAAGTGTTATTTCTGAAAGAAGAAAAGATTAACAATTAAAAAGAGAATATAAACTAAGTGGAAGTATGGAAGATTAAAGAAGAAATAAATGTTATTGACGCATATTTTTTGTTGAATTAGTGGTCGTTTTTTTTCGTCATCTTGAATGTGCGGGCAAGCGAAATTTTGAATTCGCTATAATATATAACAAACAAGAACGTAAGTCATTGCTGATACTGAATAACTCCGGCTAGCAACGTAAGGATGAGCCAAAGTCTTCTCTGGGCCTTACTTCTCCATATTATATAAAGTATTCCTGAAGTTACGCCATGTAAACGTAAATAACTCAACAACTATTTATCTGAGCAGGCAGAAAGTTTGCATGGTGGTTACTGTTATGAAAAGCATCAGATGCATACAACATATCTAAAAATATTTGAATTTTAAATTCCGTCCTAATTTCGACCGTGACTGAATCATTTCAAGGTCAATGTCAAAGGAAAAGTTCAAGGTTATATTATATGCGAGACTTTATTGGCTACAACATGGACCAAACGGTGAGTTGATACGATAAACAGAACCGAAATTATAACCAGATTAGTGACTTTTAACTTTTTCAGACAACTTGACTGTGACCTCGATATCCAAAACTAACATCAGTTTTAAGGTAGTCCACGAGCGCTATTTTGACAAGTTTGATGACGCGTGGTCAAGCGATGTAGACGCTAGGTTGTACAGTGTACACAAATAAAGCAAACAATCTCGACCGAAAACATCACCTGAGTGGCTGAGGTAAGAAACACTGAATATCTATTTTTGCCAGATGAAAGTTGTATTTATGATTTGGATGTTCTGAAGCGTGGCTAGTGACAGGTTGTCTGGTAGCGTGGCCGAGCGGTCTAAGGCGCTGGTTTTAGGCACCAGTCTCTTCGGAGGCGTGGGTTCGAATCCCACCGCTGCCAATAGTGTACGCTTTTGTCATCAATCCCGACAGACATACGGCTTTGAATTTACGAAGATCAGCAATTTGCTTCTACGATGAGGTGATGACATTTTTTATTTGAGTTTTCTCAAAGTTCTAAATGCATATTGAGTGTGATGAAAACGCGCAGTAACGAAAGCAGCAGGCAGGTAGCGTGGCCGAGCGGTCTAAGGCGCTGGTTTAAGGCACCAGTCTCTTCGGAGGCGTGGGTTCGAATCCCACCGCTATCATGTGTAATATAGAACTGTGCAGTATTCTATTTTTAAAACAATTTCCTTCAAGTTTCAATCTTACAACATTCTAGAAGCGAAAATACAGTCAAAGTGTTATTTCTGAAAGAAGAAAAGATTAACAATTAAAAAGAGAATATAAACTAAGTGGAAGTATGGAAGATTAAAGAAGAAATAAATGTTATTGACGCATATTTTTTGTTGAATTAGTGGTCGTTTTTTTTCGTCATCTTGAATGTGCGGGCAAGCGAAATTTTGAATTCGCTATAATATATAACAAACAAGAACGTAAGTCATTGCTGATACTGAATAACTCCGGCTAGCAACGTAAGGATGAGCCAAAGTCTTCTCTGGGCCTTACTTCTCCATATTATATAAAGTATTCCTGAAGTTACGCCATGTAAACGTAAATAACTCAACAACTATTTATCTGAGCAGGCAGAAAGTTTGCATGGTGGTTACTGTTATG
This sequence comes from Sepiola atlantica, assembly GCA_963556195.1. Taxonomy (NCBI): domain Eukaryota; kingdom Metazoa; phylum Mollusca; class Cephalopoda; order Sepiida; family Sepiolidae; genus Sepiola; species Sepiola atlantica. Next base: position 77,570,953 of record OY744539.1, on the reverse strand, counting down.
AAAAGCATCAGATGCATACAACATATCTAAAAATATTTGAATTTTAAATTCCGTCCTAATTTCGACCGTGACTGAATCATTTCAAGGTCAATGTCAAAGGAAAAGTTCAAGGTTATATTATATGCGAGACTTTATTGGCTACAACATGGACCAAACGGTGAGTTGATACGATAAACAGAACCGAAATTATAACCAGATTAGTGACTTTTAACTTTTTCAGACAACTTGACTGTGACCTCGATATCCAAAACTAACATCAGTTTTAAGGTAGTCCACGAGCGCTATTTTGACAAGTTTGATGACGCGTGGTCAAGCGATGTAGACGCTAGGTTGTACAGTGTACACAAATAAAGCAAACAATCTCGACCGAAAACATCACCTGAGTGGCTGAGGTAAGAAACACTGAATATCTATTTTTGCCAGATGAAAGTTGTATTTATGATTTGGATGTTCTGAAGCGTGGCTAGTGACAGGTTGTCTGGTAGCGTGGCCGAGCGGTCTAAGGCGCTGGTTTTAGGCACCAGTCTCTTCGGAGGCGTGGGTTCGAATCCCACCGCTGCCAATAGTGTACGCTTTTGTCATCAATCCCGACAGACATACGGCTTTGAATTTACGAAGATCAGCAATTTGCTTCTACGATGAGGTGATGACATTTTTTATTTGAGTTTTCTCAAAGTTCTAAATGCATATTGAGTGTGATGAAAACGCGCAGTAACGAAAGCAGCAGGCAGGTAGCGTGGCCGAGCGGTCTAAGGCGCTGGTTTAAGGCACCAGTCTCTTCGGAGGCGTGGGTTCGAATCCCACCGCTATCATGTGTAATATAGAACTGTGCAGTATTCTATTTTTAAAACAATTTCCTTCAAGTTTCAATCTTACAACATTCTAGAAGCGAAAATACAGTCAAAGTGTTATTTCTGAAAGAAGAAAAGATTAACAATTAAAAAGAGAATATAAACTAAGTGGAAGTATGGAAGATTAAAGAAGAAATAAATGTTATTGACGCATATTTTTTGTTGAATTAGTGGTCGTTTTTTTTCGTCATCTTGAATGTGCGGGCAAGCGAAATTTTGAATTCGCTATAATATATAACAAACAAGAACGTAAGTCATTGCTGATACTGAATAACTCCGGCTAGCAACGTAAGGATGAGCCAAAGTCTTCTCTGGGCCTTACTTCTCCATATTATATAAAGTATTCCTGAAGTTACGCCATGTAAACGTAAATAACTCAACAACTATTTATCTGAGCAGGCAGAAAGTTTGCATGGTGGTTACTGTTATGAAAAGCATCAGATGCATACAACATATCTAAAAATATTTGAATTTTAAATTCCGTCCTAATTTCGACCGTGACTGAATCATTTCAAGGTCAATGTCAAAGGAAAAGTTCAAGGTTATATTATATGCGAGACTTTATTGGCTACAACATGGACCAAACGGTGAGTTGATACGATAAACAGAACCGAAATTATAACCAGATTAGTGACTTTTAACTTTTTCAGACAACTTGACTGTGACCTCGATATCCAAAACTAACATCAGTTTTAAGGTAGTCCACGAGCGCTATTTTGACAAGTTTGATGACGCGTGGTCAAGCGATGTAGACGCTAGGTTGTACAGTGTACACAAATAAAGCAAACAATCTCGACCGAAAACATCACCTGAGTGGCTGAGGTAAGAAACACTGAATATCTATTTTTGCCAGATGAAAGTTGTATTTATGATTTGGATGTTCTGAAGCGTGGCTAGTGACAGGTTGGTAGCGTGGCCGAGCGGTCTAAGGCGCTGGTTTTAGGCACCAGTCTCTTCGGAGGCGTGGGTTCGAATCCCACCGCTGCCAATAGTGTACGCTTTTGTCATCAATCCCGACAGACATACGGCTTTGAATTTACGAAGATCAGCAATTTGCTTCTACGATGAGGTGATGACATTTTTTATTTGAGTTTTCTCAAAGTTCTAAATGCATATTGAGTGTGATGAAAACGCGCAGTAACGAAAGCAGCAGGCAGGTAGCGTGGCCGAGCGGTCTAAGGCGCTGGTTTAAGGCACCAGTCTCTTCGGAGGCGTGGGTTCGAATCCCACCGCTATCATGTGTAATATAGAACTGTGCAGTATTCTATTTTTAAAACAATTTCCTTCAAGTTTCAATCTTACAACATTCTAGAAGCGAAAATACAGTCAAAGTGTTATTTCTGAAAGAAGAAAAGATTAACAATTAAAAAGAGAATATAAACTAAGTGGAAGTATGGAAGATTAAAGAAGAAATAAATGTTATTGACGCATATTTTTTGTTGAATTAGTGGTCGTTTTTTTTCGTCATCTTGAATGTGCGGGCAAGCGAAATTTTGAATTCGCTATAATATATAACAAACAAGAACGTAAGTCATTGCTGATACTGAATAACTCCGGCTAGCAACGTAAGGATGAGCCAAAGTCTTCTCTGGGCCTTACTTCTCCATATTATATAAAGTATTCCTGAAGTTACGCCATGTAAACGTAAATAACTCAACAACTATTTATCTGAGCAGGCAGAAAGTTTGCATGGTGGTTACTGTTATGAAAAGCATCAGATGCATACAACATATCTAAAAATATTTGAATTTTAAATTCCGTCCTAATTTCGACCGTGACTGAATCATTTCAAGGTCAATGTCAAAGGAAAAGTTCAAGGTTATATTATATGCGAGACTTTATTGGCTACAACATGGACCAAACGGTGAGTTGATACGATAAACAGAACCGAAATTATAACCAGATTAGTGACTTTTAACTTTTTCAGACAACTTGACTGTGACCTCGATATCCAAAACTAACATCAGTTTTAAGGTAGTCCACGAGCGCTATTTTGACAAGTTTGATGACGCGTGGTCAAGCGATGTAGACGCTAGGTTGTACAGTGTACACAAATAAAGCAAACAATCTCGACCGAAAACATCACCTGAGTGGCTGAGGTAAGAAACACTGAATATCTATTTTTGCCAGATGAAAGTTGTATTTATGATTTGGATGTTCTGAAGCGTGGCTAGTGACAGGTTGTCTGGTAGCGTGGCCGAGCGGTCTAAGGCGCTGGTTTTAGGCACCAGTCTCTTCGGAGGCGTGGGTTCGAATCCCACCGCTGCCAATAGTGTACGCTTTTGTCATCAATCCCGACAGACATACGGCTTTGAATTTACGAAGATCAGCAATTTGCTTCTACGATGAGGTGATGACATTTTTTATTTGAGTTTTCTCAAAGTTCTAAATGCATATTGAGTGTGATGAAAACGCGCAGTAACGAAAGCAGCAGGCAGGTAGCGTGGCCGAGCGGTCTAAGGCGCTGGTTTAAGGCACCAGTCTCTTCGGAGGCGTGGGTTCGAATCCCACCGCTATCATGTGTAATATAGAACTGTGCAGTATTCTATTTTTAAAACAATTTCCTTCAAGTTTCAATCTTACAACATTCTAGAAGCGAAAATACAGTCAAAGTGTTATTTCTGAAAGAAGAAAAGATTAACAATTAAAAAGAGAATATAAACTAAGTGGAAGTATGGAAGATTAAAGAAGAAATAAATGTTATTGACGCATATTTTTTGTTGAATTAGTGGTCGTTTTTTTTCGTCATCTTGAATGTGCGGGCAAGCGAAATTTTGAATTCGCTATAATATATAACAAACAAGAACGTAAGTCATTGCTGATACTGAATAACTCCGGCTAGCAACGTAAGGATGAGCCAAAGTCTTCTCTGGGCCTTACTTCTCCATATTATATAAAGTATTCCTGAAGTTACGCCATGTAAACGTAAATAACTCAACAACTATTTATCTGAGCAGGCAGAAAGTTTGCATGGTGGTTACTGTTATGAAAAGCATCAGATGCATACAACATATCTAAAAATATTTGAATTTTAAATTCCGTCCTAATTTCGACCGTGACTGAATCATTTCAAGGTCAATGTCAAAGGAAAAGTTCAAGGTTATATTATATGCGAGACTTTATTGGCTACAACATGGACCAAACGGTGAGTTGATACGATAAACAGAACCGAAATTATAACCAGATTAGTGACTTTTAACTTTTTCAGAGAACTTGACTGTGACCTCGATATCCAAAACTAACATCAGTTTTAAGGTAGTCCACGAGCGCTATTTTGACAAGTTTGATGACGCGTGGTCAAGCGATGTAGACGCTAGGTTGTACAGTGTACACAAATAAAGCAAACAATCTCGACCGAAAACATCACCTGAGTGGCTGAGGTAAGAAACACTGAATATCTATTTTTGCCAGATGAAAGTTGTATTTATGATTTGGATGTTCTGAAGCGTGGCTAGTGACAGGTTGTCTGGTAGCGTGGCCGAGCGGTCTAAGGCGCTGGTTTTAGGCACCAGTCTCTTCGGTGGCGTGGGTTCGAATCCCACCGCAGCCAATAGTGTACGCTTTTGTCATCAATCCCGACAGACATACGGCTTTGAATTTACGAAGATCAGCAATTTGCTTCTACGATGAGGTGATGACATTTTTTATTTGAGTTTTCTCAATGTTCTAAATGCATATTGAGTGTGATGAAAACGCGCAGTAACGAAAGCAGCAGGCAGGTAGCGTGGCCGAGCGGTCTAAGGCGCTGGTTTAAGGCACCAGTCTCTTCGGAGGCGTGGGTTCGAATCCCACCGCTATCATGTGTAATATAGAACTGTGCAGTATTCTATTTTTAAAACAATTTCCTTCAAGTTTCAATCTTACAACATTCTAGAAGCGAAAATACAGTCAAAGTGTTATTTCTGAAAGAAGAAAAGATTAACAATTAAAAAGAGAATATAAACTAAGTGGAAGTATGGAAGATTAAAGAAGAAATAAATGTTATTGACGCATATTTTTTGTTGAATTAGTGGTCGTTTTTTTTCGTCATCTTGAATGTGCGGGCAAGCGAAATTTTGAATTCGCTATAATATATAACAAACAAGAACGTAAGTCATTGCTGATACTGAATAACTCCGGCTAGCAACGTAAGGATGAGCCAAAGTCTTCTCTGGGCCTTACTTCTCCATATTATATAAAGTATTCCTGAAGTTACGCCATGTAAACGTAAATAACTCAACAACTATTTATCTGAGCAGGCAGAAAGTTTGCATGGTGGTTACTGTTATGAAAAGCATCAGATGCATACAACATATCTAAAAATATTTGAATTTTAAATTCCGTCCTAATTTCGACCGTGACTGAATCATTTCAAGGTGAATGTCAAAGGAAAAGTTCAAGGTTATATTATATGCGAGACTTTATTGGCTACAACATGGACCAAACGGTGAGTTTATACGATAAACAGAACCGAAATTATAACCAGATTAGTGACTTTTAACTTTTTCAGAGAACTTGACTGTGACCTCGATATCCAAAACTAACATCAGTTTTAAGGTAGTCCACGAGCGCTATTTTGACAAGTTTGATGACGCGTGGTCAAGCGATGTAGACGCTAGGTTGTACAGTGTACACAAATAAAGCAAACAATCTCGACCGAAAACATCACCTGAGTGGCTGAGGTAAGAAACACTGAATATCTATTTTTGCCAGATGAAAGTTGTATTTATGATTTGGATGTTCTGAAGCGTGGCTAGTGACAGGTTGTCTGGTAGCGTGGCCGAGCGGTCTAAGGCGCTGGTTTTAGGCACCAGTCTCTTCGGAGGCGTGGGTTCGAATCCCACCGCTGCCAATAGTGTACGCTTTTGTCATCAATCCCGACAGACATACGGCTTTGAATTTACGAAGATCAGCAATTTGCTTCTACGATGAGGTGATGACATTTTTTATTTGAGTTTTCTCAAAGTTCTAAATGCATATTGAGTGTGATGAAAACGCGCAGTAACGAAAGCAGCAGGCAGGTAGCGTGGCCGAGCGGTCTAAGGCGCTGGTTTAAGGCACCAGTCTCTTCGGAGGCGTGGGTTCGAATCCCACCGCTATCATGTGTAATATAGAACTGTGCAGTATTCTATTTTTAAAACAATTTCCTTCAAGTTTCAATCTTACAACATTCTAGAAGCGAAAATACAGTCAAAGTGTTATTTCTGAAAGAAGAAAAGATTAACAATTAAAAAGAGAATATAAACTAAGTGGAAGTATGGAAGATTAAAGAAGAAATAAATGTTATTGACGCATATTTTTTGTTGAATTAGTGGTCGTTTTTTTTCGTCATCTTGAATGTGCGGGCAAGCGAAATTTTGAATTCGCTATAATATATAACAAACAAGAACGTAAGTCATTGCTGATACTGAATAACTCCGGCTAGCAACGTAAGGATGAGCCAAAGTCTTCTCTGGGCCTTACTTCTCCATATTATATAAAGTATTCCTGAAGTTACGCCATGTAAACGTAAATAACTCAACAACTATTTATCTGAGCAGGCAGAAAGTTTGCATGGTGGTTACTGTTATGAAAAGCATCAGATGCATACAACATATCTAAAAATATTTGAATTTTAAATTCCGTCCTAATTTCGACCGTGACTGAATCATTTCAAGGTCAATGTCAAAGGAAAAGTTCAAGGTTATATTATATGCGAGACTTTATTGGCTACAACATGCACCAAACGGTGAGTTGATACGATAAACAGAACCGAAATTATAACCAGATTAGTGACTTTTAACTTTTTCAGAGAACTTGACTGTGACCTCGATATCCAAAACTAACATCAGTTTTAAGGTAGTCCACGAGCGCTATTTTGACAAGTTTGATGACGCGTGGTCAAGCGATGTAGACGCTAGGTTGTACAGTGTACACAAATAAAGCAAACAATCTCGACCGAAAACATCACCTGAGTGGCTGAGGTAAGAAACACTGAATATCTATTTTTGCCAGATGAAAGTTGTATTTATGATTTGGATGTTCTGAAGCGTGGCTAGTGACAGGTTGGTAGCGTGGCCGAGCGGTCTAAGGCGCTGGTTTTAGGCACCAGTCTCTTCGGAGGCGTGGGTTCGAATCCCACAGCTGCCAATAGTGTACGCTTTTGTCATCAATCCCGACAGACATACGGCTTTGAATTTACGAAGATCAGCAATTTGCTTCTACGATGAGGTGATGACATTTTTTATTTGAGTTTTCTCAAAGTTCTAAATGCATATTGAGTGTGATGAAAACGCGCAGTAACGAAAGCAGCAGGCAGGTAGCGTGGCCGAGCGGTCTAAGGCGCTGGTTTAAGGCACCAGTCTCTTCGGAGGCGTGGGTTCGAATCCCACCGCTATCATGTGTAATATAGAACTGTGCAGTATTCTATTTTTAAAACAATTTCCTTCAAGTTTCAATCTTACAACATTCTAGAAGCGAAAATACAGTCAAAGTGTTATTTCTGAAAGAAGAAAAGATTAACAATTAAAAAGAGAATATAAACTAAGTGGAAGTATGGAAGATTAAAGAAGAAATAAATGTTATTGACGCATATTTTTTGTTGAATTAGTGGTCGTTTTTTTTCGTCATCTTGAATGTGCGGGCAAGCGAAATTTTGAATTCGCTATAATATATAACAAACAAGAACGTAAGTCATTGCTGATACTGAATAACTCCGGCTAGCAACGTAAGGATGAGCCAAAGTCTTCTCTGGGCCTTACTTCTCCATATTATATAAAGTATTCCTGAAGTTACGCCATGTAAACGTAAATAACTCAACAACTATTTATCTGAGCAGGCAGAAAGTTTGCATGGTGGTTACTGTTATGAAAAGCATCAGATGCATACAACATATCTAAAAATATTTGAATTTTAAATTCCGTCCTAATTTCGACCGTGACTGAATCATTTCAAGGTGAATGTCAAAGGAAAAGTTCAAGGTTATATTATATGCGAGACTTTATTGGCTACAACATGGACCAAACGGTGAGTTTATACGATAAACAGAACCGAAATTATAACCAGATTAGTGACTTTTAACTTTTTCAGAGAACTTGACTGTGACCTCGATATCCAAAACTAACATCAGTTTTAAGGTAGTCCACGAGCGCTATTTTGACAAGTTTGATGACGCGTGGTCAAGCGATGTAGACGCTAGGTTGTACAGTGTACACAAATAAAGCAAACAATCTCGACCGAAAACATCACCTGAGTGGCTGAGGTAAGAAACACTGAATATCTATTTTTGCCAGATGAAAGTTGTATTTATGATTTGGATGTTCTGAAGCGTGGCTAGTGACAGGTTGTCTGGTAGCGTGGCCGAGCGGTCTAAGGCGCTGGTTTTAGGCACCAGTCTCTTCGGAGGCGTGGGTTCGAATCCCACCGCTGCCAATAGTGTACGCTTTTGTCATCAATCCCGACAGACATACGGCTTTGAATTTACGAAGATCAGCAATTTGCTTCTACGATGAGGTGATGACATTTTTTATTTGAGTTTTCTCAAAGTTCTAAATGCATATTGAGTGTGATGAAAACGCGCAGTAACGAAAGCAGCAGGCAGGTAGCGTGGCCGAGCGGTCTAAGGCGCTGGTTTAAGGCACCAGTCTCTTCGGAGGCGTGGGTTCGAATCCCACCGCTATCATGTGTAATATAGAACTGTGCAGTATTCTATTTTTAAAACAATTTCCTTCAAGTTTCAATCTTACAACATTCTAGAAGCGAAAATACAGTCAAAGTGTTATTTCTGAAAGAAGAAAAGATTAACAATTAAAAAGAGAATATAAACTAAGTGGAAGTATGGAAGATTAAAGAAGAAATAAATGTTATTGACGCATATTTTTTGTTGAATTAGTGGTCGTTTTTTTTCGTCATCTTGAATGTGCGGGCAAGCGAAATTTTGAATTCGCTATAATATATAACAAACAAGAACGTAAGTCATTGCTGATACTGAATAACTCCGGCTAGCAACGTAAGGATGAGCCAAAGTCTTCTCTGGGCCTTACTTCTCCATATTATATAAAGTATTCCTGAAGTTACGCCATGTAAACGTAAATAACTCAACAACTATTTATCTGAGCAGGCAGAAAGTTTGCATGGTGGTTACTGTTATGAAAAGCATCAGATGCATACAACATATCTAAAAATATTTGAATTTTAAATTCCGTCCTAATTTCGACCGTGACTGAATCATTTCAAGGTCAATGTCAAAGGAAAAGTTCAAGGTTATATTATATGCGAGACTTTATTGGCTACAACATGCACCAAACGGTGAGTTGATACGATAAACAGAACCGAAATTATAACCAGATTAGTGACTTTTAACTTTTTCAGAGAACTTGACTGTGACCTCGATATCCAAAACTAACATCAGTTTTAAGGTAGTCCACGAGCGCTATTTTGACAAGTTTGATGACGCGTGGTCAAGCGATGTAGACGCTAGGTTGTACAGTGTACACAAATAAAGCAAACAATCTCGACCGAAAACATCACCTGAGTGGCTGAGGTAAGAAACACTGAATATCTATTTTTGCCAGATGAAAGTTGTATTTATGATTTGGATGTTCTGAAGCGTGGCTAGTGACAGGTTGGTAGCGTGGCCGAGCGGTCTAAGGCGCTGGTTTTAGGCACCAGTCTCTTCGGAGGCGTGGGTTCGAATCCCACAGCTGCCAATAGTGTACGCTTTTGTCATCAATCCCGACAGACATACGGCTTTGAATTTACGAAGATCAGCAATTTGCTTCTACGATGAGGTGATGACATTTTTTATTTGAGTTTTCTCAAAGTTCTAAATGCATATTGAGTGTGATGAAAACGCGCAGTAACGAAAGCAGCAGGCAGGTAGCGTGGCCGAGCGGTCTAAGGCGCTGGTTTAAGGCACCAGTCTCTTCGGAGGCGTGGGTTCGAATCCCACCGCTATCATGTGTAATATAGAACTGTGCAGTATTCTATTTTTAAAACAATTTCCTTCAAGTTTCAATCTTACAACATTCTAGAAGCGAAAATACAGTCAAAGTGTTATTTCTGAAAGAAGAAAAGATTAACAATTAAAAAGAGAATATAAACTAAGTGGAAGTATGGAAGATTAAAGAAGAAATAAATGTTATTGACGCATATTTTTTGTTGAATTAGTGGTCGTTTTTTTTCGTCATCTTGAATGTGCGGGCAAGCGAAATTTTGAATTCGCTATAATATATAACAAACAAGAACGTAAGTCATTGCTGATACTGAATAACTCCGGCTAGCAACGTAAGGATGAGCCAAAGTCTTCTCTGGGCCTTACTTCTCCATATTATATAAAGTATTCCTGAAGTTACGCCATGTAAACGTAAATAACTCAACAACTATTTATCTGAGCAGGCAGAAAGTTTGCATGGTGGTTACTGTTATGAAAAGCATCAGATGCATACAACATATCTAAAAATATTTGAATTTTAAATTCCGTCCTAATTTCGACCGTGACTGAATCATTTCAAGGTCAATGTCAAAGGAAAAGTTCAAGGTTATATTATATGCGAGACTTTATTGGCTACAACATGGACCAAACGGTGAGTTGATACGATAAACAGAACCGAAATTATAACCAGATTAGTGACTTTTAACTTTTTCAGAGAACTTGACTGTGACCTCGATATCCAAAACTAACATCAGTTTTAAGGTAGTCCACGAGCGCTATTTTGACAAGTTTGATGACGCGTGGTCAAGCGATGTAGACGCTAGGTTGTACAGTGTACACAAATAAAGCAAACAATCTCGACCGAAAACATCACCTGAGTGGCTGAGGTAAGAAACACTGAATATCTATTTTTGCCAGATGAAAGTTGTATTTATGATTTGGATGTTCTGAAGCGTGGCTAGTGACAGGTTGTCTGGTAGCGTGGCCGAGCGGTCTAAGGCGCTGGTTTTAGGCACCAGTCTCTTCGGAGGCGTGGGTTCGAATCCCACCGCTGCCAATAGTGTACGCTTTTGTCATCAATCCCGACAGACATACGGCTTTGAATTTACGAAGATCAGCAATTTGCTTCTACGATGAGGTGATGACATTTTTTATTTGAGTTTTCTCAAAGTTCTAAATGCATATTGAGTGTGATGAAAACGCGCAGTAACGAAAGCAGCAGGCAGGTAGCGTGGCCGAGCGGTCTAAGGCGCTGGTTTAAGGCACCAGTCTCTTCGGAGGCGTGGGTTCGAATCCCACCGCTATCATGTGTAATATAGAACTGTGCAGTATTCTATTTTTAAAACAATTTCCTTCAAGTTTCAATCTTACAACATTCTAGAAGCGAAAATACAGTCAAAGTGTTATTTCTGAAAGAAGAAAAGATTAACAATTAAAAAGAGAATATAAACTAAGTGGAAGTATGGAAGATTAAAGAAGAAATAAATGTTATTGACGCATATTTTTTGTTGAATTAGTGGTCGTTTTTTTTCGTCATCTTGAATGTGCGGGCAAGCGAAATTTTGAATTCGCTATAATATATAACAAACAAGAACGTAAGTCATTGCTGATACTGAATAACTCCGGCTAGCAACGTAAGGATGAGCCAAAGTCTTCTCTGGGCCTTACTTCTCCATATTATATAAAGTATTCCTGAAGTTACGCCATGTAAACGTAAATAACTCAACAACTATTTATCTGAGCAGGCAGAAAGTTTGCATGGTGGTTACTGTTATGAAAAGCATCAGATGCATACAACATATCTAAAAATATTTGAATTTTAAATTCCGTCCTAATTTCGACCGTGACTGAATCATTTCAAGGTGAATGTCAAAGGAAAAGTTCAAGGTTATATTATATGCGAGACTTTATTGGCTACAACATGGACCAAACGGTGAGTTGATACGATAAACAGAACCGAAATTATAACCAGATTAGTGACTTTTAACTTTTTCAGAGAACTTGACTGTGACCTCGATATCCAAAACTAACATCAGTTTTAAGGTAGTCCACGAGCGCTATTTTGACAAGTTTGATGACGCGTGGTCAAGCGATGTAGACGCTAGGTTGTACAGTGTACACAAATAAAGCAAACAATCTCGACCGAAAACATCACCTGAGTGGCTGAGGTAAGAAACACTGAATATCTATTTTTGCCAGATGAAAGTTGTATTTATGATTTGGATGTTCTGAAGCGTGGCTAGTGACAGGTTGTCTGGTAGCGTGGCCGAGCGGTCTAAGGCGCTGGTTTTAGGCACCAGTCTCTTCGGAGGCGTGGGTTCGAATCCCACCGCAGCCAATAGTGTACGCTTTTGTCATCAATCCCGACAGACATACGGCTTTGAATTTACGAAGATCAGCAATTTGCTTCTACGATGAGGTGATGACATTTTTTATTTGAGTTTTCTCAAAGTTCTAAATGCATATTGAGTGTGATGAAAACGCGCAGTAACGAAAGCAGCAGGCAGGTAGCGTGGCCGAGCGGTCTAAGGCGCTGGTTTAAGGCACCAGTCTCTTCGGAGGCGTGGGTTCGAATCCCACCGCTATCATGTGTAATATAGAACTGTGCAGTATTCTATTTTTAAAACAATTTCCTTCAAGTTTCAATCTTACAACATTCTAGAAGCGAAAATACAGTCAAAGTGTTATTTCTGAAAGAAGAAAAGATTAACAATTAAAAAGAGAATATAAACTAAGTGGAAGTATGGAAGATTAAAGAAGAAATAAATGTTATTGACGCATATTTTTTGTTGAATTAGTGGTCGTTTTTTTTCGTCATCTTGAATGTGCGGGCAAGCGAAATTTTGAATTCGCTATAATATATAACAAACAAGAACGTAAGTCATTGCTGATACTGAATAACTCCGGCTAGCAACGTAAGGATGAGCCAAAGTCTTCTCTGGGCCTTACTTCTCCATATTATATAAAGTATTCCTGAAGTTACGCCATGTAAACGTAAATAACTCAACAACTATTTATCTGAGCAGGCAGAAAGTTTGCATGGTGGTTACTGTTATGAAAAGCATCAGATGCATACAACATATCTAAAAATATTTGAATTTTAAATTCCGTCCTAATTTCGACCGTGACTGAATCATTTCAAGGTCAATGTCAAAGGAAAAGTTCAAGGTTATATTATATGCGAGACTTTATTGGCTACAACATGGACCAAACGGTGAGTTTATACGATAAACAGAACCGAAATTATAACCAGATTAGTGACTTTTAACTTTTTCAGAGAACTTGACTGTGACCTCGATATCCAAAACTAACATCAGTTTTAAGGTAGTCCACGAGCGCTATTTTGACAAGTTTGATGACGCATGGTCAAGCGATGTAGACGCTAGGTTGTACAGTGTACACAAACAAGCAAACAATCTCGACCGAAAACATCACCTGAGTGGCTGAGGTAAGAAACACTGAATATCTATTTTTGCCAGATGAAAGTTGTATTTATGATTTGGATGTTCTGAAGCGTGGCAAGTGACAGGTTGTCTGGTAGCGTGGCCGAGCGGTCTAAGGCGCTGGTTTTAGGCACCAGTCTCTTCGGAGGCGTGGGTTCGAATCCCACCGCTGCCAATAGTGTACGCTTTTGTCATCAATCCCGACAGACATACGGCTTTGAATTTACGAAGATCAGCAATTTGCTTCTACGATGAGGTGATGACATTTTTTATTTGAGTTTTCTCAAAGTTCTAAATGCATATTGAGTGTGATGAAAACGCGCAGTAACGAAAGCAGCAGGCAGGTAGCGTGGCCGAGCGGTCTAAGGCGCTGGTTTAAGGCACCAGTCTCTTCGGAGGCGTGGGTTCGAATCCCACCGCTATCATGTGTAATATAGAACTGTGCAGTATTCTATTTTTAAAACAATTTCCTTCAAGTTTCAATCTTACAACATTCTAGAAGCGAAAATACAGTCAAAGTGTTATTTCTGAAAGAAGAAAAGATTAACAATTAAAAAGAGAATATAAACTAAGTGGAAGTATGGAAGATTAAAGAAGAAATAAATGTTATTGACGCATATTTTTTGTTGAATTAGTGGTCGTTTTTTTTCGTCATCTTGAATGTGCGGGCAAGCGAAATTTTGAATTCGCTATAATATATAACAAACAAGAACGTAAGTCATTGCTGATACTGAATAACTCCGGCTAGCAACGTAAGGATGAGCCAAAGTCTTCTCTGGGCCTTACTTCTCCATATTATATAAAGTATTCCTGAAGTTACGCCATGTAAACGTAAATAACTCAACAACTATTTATCTGAGCAGGCAGAAAGTTTGCATGGTGGTTACTGTTATGAAAAGCATCAGATGCATACAACATATCTAAAAATATTTGAATTTTAAATTCCGTCCTAATTTCGACCGTGACTGAATCATTTCAAGGTCAATGTCAAAGGAAAAGTTCAAGGTTATATTATATGCGAGACTTTATTGGCTACAACATGGACCAAACGGTGAGTTTATACGATAAACAGAACCGAAATTATAACCAGATTAGTGACTTTTTACTTTTTCAGAGAACTTGACTGTGACCTCGATATCCAAAACTAACATCAGTTTTAAGGTAGTCCACGAGCGCTATTTTGACAAGTTTGATGACGCGTGGTCAAGCGATGTAGACGCTAGGTTGTACAGTGTACACAAATAAAGCAAACAATCTCGACCGAAAACATCACCTGAGTGGCTGAGGTAAGAAACACTGAATATCTATTTTTGCCAGATGAAAGTTGTATTTATGATTTGGATGTTCTGAAGCGTGGCTAGTGACAGGTTGTCTGGTAGCGTGGCCGAGCGGTCTAAGGCGCTGGTTTTAGGCACCAGTCTCTTCGGAGGCGTGGGTTCGAATCCCACCGCTGCCAATAGTGTACGCTTTTGTCATCAATCCCGACAGACATACGGCTTTGAATTTACGAAGATCAGCAATTTGCTTCTACGATGAGGTGATGACATTTTTTATTTGAGTTTTCTCAAAGTTCTAAATGCATATTGAGTGTGATGAAAACGCGCAGTAACGAAAGCAGCAGGCAGGTACAGTGGCCGAGCGGTCTAAGGAGCTGGTTTAAGGCATCAGTCTCTTCGGAGGCGTGGGTTCGAATCCCACCGCTATCATGTGTAATATAGAACTGTGCAGTATTCTATTTTTAAAACAATTTCCTTCAAGTTTCAATCTTACAACATTCTAGAAGCGAAAATACAGTCAAAGTGTTATTTCTGAAAGAAGAAAAGATTAACAATTAAAAAGAGAATATAAACTAAGTGGAAGTATGGAAGATTAAAGAAGAAATAAATGTTATTGACGCATATTTTTTGTTGAATTAGTGGTCGTTATTTTTCGTCATCTTGAATGTGCGGGCAAGCGAAATTTTGAATTCGCTATAATATATAACAAACAAGAACGTAAGTCATTGCTGATACTGAATAACTCCGGCTAGCAACGTAAGGATGAGCCAAAGTCTTCTCTGGGCCTTACTTCTCCATATTATATAAAGTATTCCTGAAGTTACGCCATGTAAACGTAAATAACTCAACAACTATTTATCTGAGCAGGCAGAAAGTTTGCATGGTGGTTACTGTTATGAAAAGCATCAGATGCATACAACATATCTAAAAATATTTGAATTTTAAATTCCGTCCTAATTTCGACCGTGACTGAATCATTTCAAGGTCAATGTCAAAGGAAAAGTTCAAGGTTATATTATATGCGAGACTTTATTGGCTACAACATGGACCAAACGGTGAGTTGATACGATAAACAGAACCGAAATTATAACCAGATTAGTGACTTTTAACTTTTTCAGAGAACTTGACTGTGACCTCGATATCCAAAACTAACATCAGTTTTAAGGTAGTCCACGAGCGCTATTTTGACAAGTTTGATGACGCGTGGTCAAGCGATGTAGACGCTAGGTTGTACAGTGTACACAAACAAGCAAACAATCTCGACCGAAAACATCACCTGAGTGGCTGAGGTAAGAAACACTGAATATCTATTTTTGCCAGATGAAAGTTGTATTTATGATTTGGATGTTCTGAAGCGTGGCTAGTGACAGGTTGTCTGGTAGCGTGGCCGAGCGGTCTAAGGCGCTGGTTTTAGGCACCAGTCTCTTCGGAGGCGTGGGTTCGAATCCCACCGCTGCCAATAGTGTACGCTTTTGTCATCAATCCCGACAGACATACGGCTTTGAATTTACGAAGATCAGCAATTTGCTTCTACGATGAGGTGATGACATTTTTTATTTGAGTTTTCTACAAGTTCTAAATGCATATTGAGTGTGATGAAAACGCGCAGTAACGAAAGCAGCAGGCAGGTAGCGTGGCCGAGCGGTCTAAGGCGCTGGTTTAAGGCACCAGTCTCTTCGGAGGCGTGGGTTCGAATCCCACCGCTATCATGTGTAATATAGAACTGTGCAGTATTCTATTTTTAAAACAATTTCCTTCAAGTTTCAATCTTACAACATTCTAGAAGCGAAAATACAGTCAAAGTGTTATTTCTGAAAGAAGAAAAGATTAACAATTAAAAAGAGAATATAAACTAAGTGGAAGTATGGAAGATTAAAGAAGAAATAAATGTTATTGACGCATATTTTTTGTTGAATTAGTGGTCGTTATTTTTCGTCATCTTGAATGTGCGGGCAAGCGAAATTTTGAATTCGCTATAATATATAACAAACAAGAACGTAAGTCATTGCTGATACTGAATAACTCCGGCTAGCAACGTAAGGATGAGCCAAAGTCTTCTCTGGGCCTTACTTCTCCATATTATATAAAGTATTCCTGAAGTTACGCCATGTAAACGTAAATAACTCAACAACTATTTATCTGAGCAGGCAGAAAGTTTGCATGGTGGTTACTGTTATGAAAAGCATCAGATGCATACAACATATCTAAAAATATTTGAATTTTAAATTCCGTCCTAATTTCGACCGTGACTGAATCATTTCAAGGTCAATGTCAAAGGAAAAGTTCAAGGTTATATTATATGCGAGACTTTATTGGCTACAACATGGACCAAACGGTGAGTTGATACGATAAACAGAACCGAAATTATAACCAGATTAGTGACTTTTAACTTTTTCAGAGAACTTGACTGTGACCTCGATATCCAAAACTAACATCAGTTTTAAGGTAGTCCACGAGCGCTATTTTGACAAGTTTGATGACGCGTGGTCAAGCGATGTAGACGCTAGGTTGTACAGTGTACACAAACAAGCAAACAATCTCGACCGAAAACATCACCTGAGTGGCTGAGGTAAGAAACACTGAATATCTATTTTTGCCAGATGAAAGTTGTATTTATGATTTGGATGTTCTGAAGCGTGGCTAGTGACAGGTTGTCTGGTAGCGTGGCCGAGCGGTCTAAGGCGCTGGTTTTAGGCACCAGTCTCTTCGGAGGCGTGGGTTCGAATCCCACCGCTGCCAATAGTGTACGCTTTTGTCATCAATCCCGACAGACATACGGCTTTGAATTTACGAAGATCAGCAATTTGCTTCTACGATGAGGTGATGACATTTTTTATTTGAGTTTTCTACAAGTTCTAAATGCATATTGAGTGTGATGAAAACGCGCAGTAACGAAAGCAGCAGGCAGGTAGCGTGGCCGAGCGGTCTAAGGCGCTGGTTTAAGGCACCAGTCTCTTCGGAGGCGTGGGTTCGAATCCCACCGCTATCATGTGTAATATAGAACTGTGCAGTATTCTATTTTTAAAACAATTTCCTTCAAGTTTCAATCTTACAACATTCTAGAAGCGAAAATACAGTCAAAGTGTTATTTCTGAAAGAAGAAAAGATTAACAATTAAAAAGAGAATATAAACTAAGTGGAAGTATGGAAGATTAAAGAAGAAATAAATGTTATTGACGCATATTTTTTGTTGAATTAGTGGTCGTTTTTTTTCGTCATCTTGAATGTGCGGCCAAGCGAAATTTTGAATTCCCTATAATATATAACAAACAAGAACGTAAGTCATTGCTGATACTGAATAACTCCGGCTAGCAACGTAAGGATGAGCCAAAGTCTTCTCTGGGCCTTACTTCTCCATATTATATAAAGTATTCCTGAAGTTACGCCATGTAAACGTAAATAACTCAACAACTATTTATCTGAGCAGGCAGAAAGTTTGCATGGTGGTTACTGTTATGAAAAGCATCAGATGCATACAACATATCTAAAAATATTTGAATTTTAAATTCCGTCCTAATTTCGACCGTGACTGAATCATTTCAAGGTGAATGTCAAAGGAAAAGTTCAAGGTTATATTATATGCGAGACTTTATTGGCTACAACATGGACCAAACGGTGAGTTGATACGATAAACAGAACCGAAATTATAACCAGATTAGTGACTTTTAACTTTTTCAGAGAACTTGACTGTGACCTCGATATCCAAAACTAACATCAGTTTTAAGGTAGTCCACGAGCGCTATTTTGACAAGTTTGATGACGCGTGGTCAAGCGATGTAGACGCTAGGTTGTACAGTGTACACAAACAAGCAAACAATCTCGACCGAAAACATCACCTGAGTGGCTGAGGTAAGAAACACTGAATATCTATTTTTGCCAGATGAAAGTTGTATTTATGATTTGGATGTTCTGAAGCGTGGCTAGTGACAGGTTGTCTGGTAGCGTGGCCGAGCGGTCTAAGGCGCTGGTTTTAGGCACCAGTCTCTTCGGAGGCGTGGGTTCGAATCCCACCGCTGCCAATAGTGTACGCTTTTGTCATCAATCCCGACAGACATACGGCTTTGAATTTACGAAGATCAGCAATTTGCTTCTACGATGAGGTGATGACATTTTTTATTTGAGTTTTCTACAAGTTCTAAATGCATATTGAGTGTGATGAAAACGCGCAGTAACGAAAGCAGCAGGCAGGTAGCGTGGCCGAGCGGTCTAAGGCGCTGGTTTAAGGCACCAGTCTCTTCGGAGGCGTGGGTTCGAATCCCACCGCTATCATGTGTAATATAGAACTGTGCAGTATTCTATTTTTAAAACAATTTCCTTCAAGTTTCAATCTTACAACATTCTAGAAGCGAAAATACAGTCAAAGTGTTATTTCTGAAAGAAGAAAAGATTAACAATTAAAAAGAGAATATAAACTAAGTGGAAGTATGGAAGATTAAAGAAGAAATAAATGTTATTGACGCATATTTTTTGTTGAATTAGTGGTCGTTTTTTTTCGTCATCTTGAATGTGCGGCCAAGCGAAATTTTGAATTCCCTATAATATATAACAAACAAGAACGTAAGTCATTGCTGATACTGAATAACTCCGGCTAGCAACGTAAGGATGAGCCAAAGTCTTCTCTGGGCCTTACTTCTCCATATTATATAAAGTATTCCTGAAGTTACGCCATGTAAACGTAAATAACTCAACAACTATTTATCTGAGCAGGCAGAAAGTTTGCATGGTGGTTACTGTTATGAAAAGCATCAGATGCATACAACATATCTAAAAATATTTGAATTTTAAATTCCGTCCTAATTTCGACCGTGACTGAATCATTTCAAGGTGAATGTCAAAGGAAAAGTTCAAGGTTATATTATATGCGAGACTTTATTGGCTACAACATGGACCAAACGGTGAGTTGATACGATAAACAGAACCGAAATTATAACCAGATTAGTGACTTTTAACTTTTTCAGAGAACTTGACTGTGACCTCGATATCCAAAACTAACATCAGTTTTAAGGTAGTCCACGAGCGCTATTTTGACAAGTTTGATGACGCGTGGTCAAGCGATGTAGACGCTAGGTTGTACAGTGTACACAAACAAGCAAACAATCTCGACCGAAAACATCACCTGAGTGGCTGAGGTAAGAAACACTGAATATCTATTTTTGCCAGATGAAAGTTGTATTTATGATTTGGATGTTCTGAAGCGTGGCTAGTGACAGGTTGTCTGGTAGCGTGGCCGAGCGGTCTAAGGCGCTGGTTTTAGGCACCAGTCTCTTCGGAGGCGTGGGTTCGAATCCCACCGCTGCCAATAGTGTACGCTTTTGTCATCAATCCCGACAGACATACGGCTTTGAATTTACGAAGATCAGCAATTTGCTTCTACGATGAGGTGATGACATTTTTTATTTGAGTTTTCTACAAGTTCTAAATGCATATTGAGTGTGATGAAAACGCGCAGTAACGAAAGCAGCAGGCAGGTAGCGTGGCCGAGCGGTCTAAGGCGCTGGTTTAAGGCACCAGTCTCTTCGGAGGCGTGGGTTCGAATCCCACCGCTATCATGTGTAATATAGAACTGTGCAGTATTCTATTTTTAAAACAATTTCCTTCAAGTTTCAATCTTACAACATTCTAGAAGCGAAAATACAGTCAAAGTGTTATTTCTGAAAGAAGAAAAGATTAACAATTAAAGAGAGAATATAAACTAAGTGGGAGTATGGAAGATTAAAGAAGAAATAAATGTTATTGACGCATATTTTTTGTTGAATTAGTGGTCGTTTTTTTTCGTCATCTTGAATGTGCGGGCAAGCGAAATTTTGAATTCGCTATAATATATAACAAACAAGAACGTAAGTCATTGCTGATACTGAATAACTCCGGCTAGCAACGTAAGGATGAGCCAAAGTCTTCTCTGGGCTTACTTCTCCATATTATATAAAGTATTCCTGAAGTTACGCCATGTAAACGTAAATAACTCAACAACCATTTATCTGAGCAGGCAGAAAGTTTGCATGGTGGTTACTGTTATGAAAAGCATCAGATGCATACAACATATCTAAAAATATTTGAATTTTAAATTCCGTCCTAATTTCGACCGTGACTGAATCATTTCAAGGTGAATGTCAAAGGAAAAGTTCAAGGTTATATTATATGCGAGACTTTATTGGCTACAACATGGACCAAACGGTGAGTTGATACGATAAACAGAACCGAAATTATAACCAGATTAGTGACTTTTAACTTTTTCAGAGAACTTGACTGTGACCTCGATATCCAAAACTAACATCAGTTTTAAGGTAGTCCACGAGCGCTATTTTGACAAGTTTATGACGCGTGGTCAAGCGATGTAGACGCTAGGTTGTACAGTGTACACAAACAAGCAAACAATCTCGACCGAAAACATCACCTGAGTGGCTGAGGTAAGAAACACTGAATATCTATTTTTGCCAGATGAAAGTTGTATTTATGATTTGGATGTTCTGAAGCGTGGCTAGTGACAGGTTGTCTGGTAGCGTGGCCGAGCGGTCTAAGGCGCTGGTTTTAGGCACCAGTCTCTTCGGAGGCGTGGGTTCGAATCCCACCGCTGCCAATAGTGTACGCTTTTGTCATCAATCCCGACAGACATACGGCTTTGAATTTACGAAGATCAGCAATTTGCTTCTACGATGAGGTGAAGACATTTTTTATTTGAGTTTTCTACAAGTTCTAAATGCATATTGAGTGTGATGAAAACGCGCAGTAACGAAAGCAGCAGGCAGGTAGCGTGGCCGAGCGGTCTAAGGCGCTGGTTTAAGGCACCAGTCTCTTCGGAGGCGTGGGTTCGAATCCCACCGCTATCATGTGTAATATAGAACTGTGCAGTATTCTATTTTTAAAACAATTTCCTTCAAGTTTCAATCTTACAACATTCTAGAAGCGAAAATACAGTCAAAGTGTTATTTCTGAAAGAAGAAAAGATTAACAATTAAAGAGAGAATATAAACTAAGTGGGAGTATGGAAGATTAAAGAAGAAATAAATGTTATTGACGCATATTTTTTGTTGAATTAGTGGTCGTTTTTTTTCGTCATCTTGAATGTGCGGGCAAGCGAAATTTTGAATTCGCTATAATATATAACAAACAAGAACGTAAGTCATTGCTGATACTGAATAACTCCGGCTAGCAACGTAAGGATGAGCCAAAGTCTTCTCTGGGCCTTACTTCTCCATATTATATAAAGTATTCCTGAAGTTACGCCATGTAAACGTAAATAACTCAACAACTATTTATCTGAGCAGGCAGAAAGTTTGCATGGTGGTTACTGTTATGAAAAGCATCAGATGCATACAACATATCTAAAAATATTTGAATTTTAAATTCCGTCCTAATTTCGACCGTGACTGAATCATTTCAAGGTCAATGTCAAAGGAAAAGTTCAAGGTTATATTATATGCGAGACTTTATTGGCTACAACATGGACCAAACGGTGAGTTTATACGATAAACAGAACCGAAATTATAACCAGATTAGTGACTTTTAACTTTTTCAGAGAACTTGACTGTGACCTCGATATCCAAAACTAACATCAGTTTTAAGGTAGTCCACGAGCGCTATTTTGACAAGTTTGATGACGCATGGTCAAGCGATGTAGACGCTAGGTTGTACAGTGTACACAAACAAGCAAACAATCTCGACCGAAAACATCACCTGAGTGGCTGAGGTAAGAAACACTGAATATCTATTTTTGCCAGATGAAAGTTGTATTTATGATTTGGATGTTCTGAAGCGTGGCTAGTGACAGGTTGTCTGGTAGCGTGGCCGAGCGGTCTAAGGCGCTGGTTTAAGGCACCAGTCTCTTCGGAGGCGTGGGTTCGAATCCAACCGCTGCCAATAGTGTACGCTTTTGTCATCAATCCCGACAGACATACGGCTTTGAATTTACGAAGATCAGCAATTTGCTTCTACGATGAGGTGATGACATTTTTTATTTGAGTTTTCTCAAAGTTCTAAATGCATATTGAGTGTGATGAAAACGCGCAGTAACGAAAGCAGCAGGCAGGTAGCGTGGACGAGCGGTCTAAGGCGCTGGTTTAGGCACCAGTCTCTTCGGAGGCGTGGGTTCGAATCCCACCGCTATCATGTGTAATATAGAACTGTGCAGTATTCTATTTTTAAAACAATTTCCTTCAAGTTTCAATCTTACAACATTCTAGAAGCGAAAATACAGTCAAAGTGTTATTTCTGAAAGAAGAAAAGATTAACAATTAAAAAGAGAATATAAACTAAGTGGGAGTATGGAAGATTAAAGAAGAAATAAATGTTATTGACGCATATTTTTTGTTGAATCAGTGGTCGTTTTTTTTCGTCATCTTGAATGTGCGGGCAAGCGAAATTTTGAATTCGCTATAATATATAACAAACAAGAACGTAAGTCATTGCTGATACTGAATAACTCCGGCTAGCAACGTAAGGATGAGCCAAAGTCTTCTCTGGGCCTTACTTCTCCATATTATATAAAGTATTCCTGAAGTTACGCCATGTAAACGTAAATAACTCAACAACTATTTATCTGAGCAGGCAGAAAGTTTGCATGGTGGTTACTGTTATGAAAAGCATCAGATGCATACAACATATCTAAAAATATTTGAATTTTAAATTCCGTCCTAATTTCGACCGTGACTGAATCATTTCAAGGTCAATGTCAAAGGAAAAGTTCAAGGTTATATTATATGCGAGACTTTATTGGCTACAACATGGACCAAACGGTGAGTTTATACGATAAACAGAACCGAAATTATAACCAGATTAGTGACTTTTCACTTTTTCAGAGAACTTGACTGTGACCTCGATATCCAAAACTAACATCAGTTTTAAGGTAGTCCACGAGCGCTATTTTGACAAGTTTGATGACGCATGGTCAAGCGATGTAGACGCTAGGTTGTACAGTGTACACAAACAAGCAAACAATCTCGACCGAAAACATCACCTGAGTGGCTGAGGTAAGAAACACTGAATATCTATTTTTGCCAGATGAAAGTTGTATTTATGATTTGGATGTTCTGAAGCGTGGCTAGTGACAGGTTGTCTGGTAGCGTGGCCGAGCGGTCTAAGGCGCTGGTTTTAGGCACCAGTCTCTTCGGAGGCGTGGGTTCGAATCCCACCGCTGCCAATAGTGTACGCTTTTGTCATCAATCCCGACAGACATACGGCTTTGAATTTACGAAGATCAGCAATTTGCTACTACGATGAGGTGATGACATTTTTTATTTGAGTTTTCTCAAAGTTCTAAATGCATATTGAGTGTGATGAAAACGCGCAGTAACGAAAGCAGCAGGCAGGTAGCGTGGCCGAGCGGTCTAAGGCGCTGGTTTAAGGCACCAGTCTCTTCGGAGGCGTGGGTTCGAATCCCACCGCTATCATGTGTAATATAGAACTGTGCAGTATTCTATTTTTAAAACAATTTCCTTCAAGTTTCAATCTTACAACATTCTAGAAGCGAAAATACAGTCAAAGTGTTATTTCTGAAAGAAGAAAAGATTAACAATTAAAAAGAGAATATAAACTAAGTGGAAGTATGGAAGATTAAAGAAGAAATAAATGTTATTGACGCATATTTTTTGTTGAATTAGTGGTCGTTTTTTTTCGTCATCTTGAATGTGCGGCCAAGCGAAATTTTGAATTCCCTATAATATATAACAAACAAGAACGTAAGTCATTGCTGATACTGAATAACTCCGGCTAGCAACGTAAGGATGAGCCAAAGTCTTCTCTGGGCCTTACTTCTCCATATTATATAAAGTATTCCTGAAGTTACGCCATGTAAACGTAAATAACTCAACAATTATTTATCTGAGCAGGCAGAAAGTTTGCATGGTGGTTACTGTTATGAAAAGCATCAGATGCATACAACATATCTAAAAATATTTGAATTTTAAATTCCGTCCTAATTTCGACCGTGACTGAATCATTTCAAGGTCAATGTCAAAGGAAAAGTTCAAGGTTATATTATATGCGAGACTTTATTGGCTACAACATGGACCAAACGGTGAGTTGATACGATAAACAGAACCGAAATTATAACCAGATTAGTGACTTTTAACTTTTTCAGAGAACTTGACTGTGACCTCGATATCCAAAACTAACATCAGTTTTAAGGTAGTCCACGAGCGCTATTTTGACAAGTTTGATGACGCGTGGTCAAGCGATGTAGACGCTAGGTTGTACAGTGTACACAAACAAGCAAACAATCTCGACCGAAAACATCACCTGAGTGGCTGAGGTAAGAAACACTGAATATCTATTTTTGCCAGATGAAAGTTGTATTTATGATTTGGATGTTCTGAAGCGTGGCTAGTGACAGGTTGTCTGGTAGCGTGGCCGAGCGGTCTAAGGCGCTGGTTTTAGGCACCAGTCTCTTCGGAGGCGTGGGTTCGAATCCCACCGCTGCCAATAGTGTACGCTTTTGTCATCAATCCCGACAGACATACGGCTTTGAATTTACGAAGATCAGCAATTTGCTTCTACGATGAGGTGAAGACATTTTTTATTTGAGTTTTCTACAAGTTCTAAATGCATATTGAGTGTGATGAAAACGCGCAGTAACGAAAGCAGCAGGCAGGTAGCGTGGCCGAGCGGTCTAAGGCGCTGGTTTAAGGCACCAGTCTCTTCGGAGGCGTGGGTTCGAATCCCACCGCTATCATGTGTAATATAGAACTGTGCAGTATTCTATTTTTAAAACAATTTCCTTCAAGTTTCAATCTTACAACATTCTAGAAGCGAAAATACAGTCAAAGTGTTATTTCTGAAAGAAGAAAAGATTAACAATTAAAGAGAGAATATAAACTAAGTGGGAGTATGGAAGATTAAAGAAGAAATAAATGTTATTGACGCATATTTTTTGTTGAATTAGTGGTCGTTTTTTTTCGTCATCTTGAATGTGCGGGCAAGCGAAATTTTGAATTCGCTATAATATATAACAAACAAGAACGTAAGTCATTGCTGATACTGAATAACTCCGGCTAGCAACGTAAGGATGAGCCAAAGTCTTCTCTGGGCCTTACTTCTCCATATTATATAAAGTATTCCTGAAGTTACGCCATGTAAACGTAAATAACTCAACAACTATTTATCTGAGCAGGCAGAAAGTTTGCATGGTGGTTACTGTTATGAAAAGCATCAGATGCATACAACATATCTAAAAATATTTGAATTTTAAATTCCGTCCTAATTTCGACCGTGACTGAATCATTTCAAGGTCAATGTCAAAGGAAAAGTTCAAGGTTATATTATATGCGAGACTTTATTGGCTACAACATGGACCAAACGGTGAGTTTATACGATAAACAGAACCGAAATTATAACCAGATTAGTGACTTTTAACTTTTTCAGAGAACTTGACTGTGACCTCGATATCCAAAACTAACATCAGTTTTAAGGTAGTCCACGAGCGCTATTTTGACAAGTTTGATGACGCATGGTCAAGCGATGTAGACGCTAGGTTGTACAGTGTACACAAACAAGCAAACAATCTCGACCGAAAACATCACCTGAGTGGCTGAGGTAAGAAACACTGAATATCTATTTTTGCCAGATGAAAGTTGTATTTATGATTTGGATGTTCTGAAGCGTGGCTAGTGACAGGTTGTCTGGTAGCGTGGCCGAGCGGTCTAAGGCGCTGGTTTTAGGCACCAGTCTCTTCGGAGGCGTGGGTTCGAATCCCACCGCTGCCAATAGTGTACGCTTTTGTCATCAATCCCGACAGACATACGGCTTTGGATTTACGAAGATCAGCAATTTGCTTCTACGATGAGGTGATGACATTTTTTATTTGAGTTTTCTCAAAGTTCTAAATGCATATTGAGTGTGATGAAAACGCGCAGTAACGAAAGCAGCAGGCAGGTAGCGTGTCCGAGCGGTCTAAGGCGCTGGTTTAAGGCACCAGTCTCTTCGGAGGCGTGGGTTCGAATCCCACCGCTATCATGTGTAATATAGAACTGTGCAGTATTCTATTTTTAAAACAATTTCCTTCAAGTTTCAATCTTACAACATTCTAGAAGCGAAAATACAGTCAAAGTGTTATTTCTGAAAGAAGAAAAGATTAACAATTAAAAAGAGAATATAAACTAAGTGGAAGTATGGAAGATTAAAGAAGAAATAAATGTTATTGACGCATATTTTTTGTTGAATTAGTGGTCGTTTTTTTTCGTCATCTTGAATGTGCGGGCAAGCGAAATTTTGAATTCGCTATAATATATAACAAACAAGAACGTAAGTCATTGCTGATACTGAATAACTCCGGCTAGCAACGTAAGGATGAGCCAAAGTCTTCTCTGGGCCTTACTTCTCCATATTATATAAAGTATTCCTGAAGTTACGCCATGTAAACGTAAATAACTCAACAACTATTTATCTGAGCAGGCAGAAAGTTTGCATGGTGGTTACTGTTATGAAAAGCATCAGATGCATACAACATATCTAAAAATATTTGAATTTTAAATTCCGTCCTAATTTCGACCGTGACTGAATCATTTCAAGGTCAATGTCAAAGGAAAAGTTCAAGTTTATATTATATGCGAGACTTTATTGGCTACAACATGGACCAAACGGTGAGTTTATACGATAAACAGAACCGAAATTATAACCAGATTAGTGACTTTTAACTTTTTCAGAGAACTTGACTGTGACCTCGATATCCAAAACTAACATCAGTTTTAAGGTAGTCCACGAGCGCTATTTTGACAAGTTTGATGACGCGTGGTCAAGCGATGTAGACGCTAGGTTGTACAGTGTACACAAACAAGCAAACAATCTCGACCGAAAACATCACCTGAGTGGCTGAGGTAAGAAACACTGAATATCTATTTTTGCCAGATGAAAGTTGTATTTATGATTTGGATGTTCTGAAGCGTGGCTAGTGACAGGTTGTCTGGTAGCGTGGCCGAGCGGTCTAAGGCGCTGGTTTTAGGCACCAGTCTCTTCGGAGGCGTGGGTTCGAATCCCACCGCTGCCAATAGTGTACGCTTTTGTCATCAATCTCGACAGACATACGGCTTTGAATTTACGAAGATCAGCAATTTGCTTCTACGATGAGGTGATGACATTTTTTATTTGAGTTTTCTCAAAGTTCTAAATGCATATTGAGTGTGATGAAAACGCGCAGTAACGAAAGCAGCAGGCAGGTAGCGTGGCCGAGCGGTCTAAGGCGCTGGTTTAAGGCACCAGTCTCTTCGGAGGCGTGGGTTCGAATCCCACCGCTATCATGTGTAATATAGAACTGTGCAGTATTCTATTTTTAAAACAATTTCCTTCAAGTTTCAATCTTACAACATTCTAGAAGCGAAAATACAGTCAAAGTGTTATTTCTGAAAGAAGAAAAGATTAACAATTAAAAAGAGAATATAAACTAAGTGGAAGTATGGAAGATTAAAGAAGAAATAAATGTTATTGACGCATATTTTTTGTTGAATTAGTGGTCGTTTTTTTTCGTCATCTTGAATGTGCGGGCAAGCGAAATTTTGAATTCGCTATAATATATAACAAACAAGAACGTAAGTCATTGCTGATACTGAATAACTCCGGCTAGCAACGTAAGGATGAGCCAAAGTCTTCTCTGGGCCTTACTTCTCCATATTATATAAAGTATTCCTGAAGTTACGCCATGTAAACGTAAATAACTCAACAACTATTTATCTGAGCAGGCAGAAAGTTTGCATGGTGGTTACTGTTATGAAAAGCATCAGATGCATACAACATATCTAAAAATATTTGAATTTTAAATTCCGTCCTAATTTCGACCGTGACTGAATCATTTCAAGGTCAATGTCAAAGGAAAAGTTCAAGTTTATATTATATGCGAGACTTTATTGGCTACAACATGGACCAAACGGTGAGTTTATACGATAAACAGAACCGAAATTATAACCAGATTAGTGACTTTTAACTTTTTCAGAGAACTTGACTGTGACCTCGATATCCAAAACTAACATCAGTTTTAAGGTAGTCCACGAGCGCTATTTTGACAAGTTTGATGACGCGTGGTCAAGCGATGTAGACGCTAGGTTGTACAGTGTACACAAACAAGCAAACAATCTCGACCGAAAACATCACCTGAGTGGCTGAGGTAAGAAACACTGAATATCTATTTTTGCCAGATGAAAGTTGTATTTATGATTTGGATGTTCTGAAGCGTGGCTAGTGACAGGTTGTCTGGTAGCGTGGCCGAGCGGTCTAAGGCGCTGGTTTTAGGCACCAGTCTCTTCGGAGGCGTGGGTTCGAATCCCACCGCTGCCAATAGTGTACGCTTTTGTCATCAATCTCGACAGACATACGGCTTTGAATTTACGAAGATCAGCAATTTGCTTCTACGATGAGGTGATGACATTTTTTATTTGAGTTTTCTCAAAGTTCTAAATGCATATTGAGTGTGATGAAAACGCGCAGTAACGAAAGCAGCAGGCAGGTAGCGTGGCCGAGCGGTCTAAGGCGCTGGTTTAAGGCACCAGTCTCTTCGGAGGCGTGGGTTCGAATCCCACCGCTATCATGTGTAATATAGAACTGTGCAGTATTCTATTTTTAAAACAATTTCCTTCAAGTTTCAATCTTACAACATTCTAGAAGCGAAAATACAGTCAAAGTGTTATTTCTGAAAGAAGAAAAGATTAACAATTAAAAAGAGAATATAAACTAAGTGGAAGTATGGAAGATTAAAGAAGAAATAAATGTTATTGACGCATATTTTTTGTTGAATTAGTGGTCGTTTTTTTTCGTCATCTTGAATGTGCGGGCAAGCGAAATTTTGAATTCGCTATAATATATAACAAACAAGAACGTAAGTCATTGCTGATACTGAATAACTCCGGCTAGCAACGTAAGGATGAGCCAAAGTCTTCTCTGGGCCTTACTTCTCCATATTATATAAAGTATTCCTGAAGTTACGCCATGTAAACGTAAATAACTCAACAACTATTTATCTGAGCAGGCAGAAAGTTTGCATGGTGGTTACTGTTATGAAAAGCATCAGATGCATACAACATATCTAAAAATATTTGAATTTTAAATTCCGTCCTAATTTCGACCGTGACTGAATCATTTTAAGGTCAATGTCAAAGGAAAAGTTCAAGGTTATATTATATGCGAGACTTTATTGGCTACAACATGGACCAAACGGTGAGTTTATACGATAAACAGAACCGAAATTATAACCAGATTAGTGACTTTTAACTTTTTCAGAGAACTTGACTGTGACCTCGATATCCAAAACTAACATCAGTTTTAAGGTAGTCCACGAGCGCTATTTTGACAAGTTTGATGACGCGTGGTCAACCGATGTAGACGCTAGGTTGTACAGTGTACACAAACAAGCAAACAATCTCGACCGAAAACATCACCTGAGTGGCTGAGGTAAGAAACACTGAATATCTATTTTTGCCAGATGAAAGTTGTATTTATGATTTGGATGTTCTGAAGCGTGGCTAGTGACAGGTTGTCTGGTAGCGTGGCCGAGCGGTCTAAGGCGCTGGTTTTAGGCACCAGTCTCTTCGGAGGCGTGGGTTCGAATCCCACCGCTGCCAATAGTGTACGCTTTTGTCATCAATCTCGACAGACATACGGCTTTGAATTTACGAAGATCAGCAATTTGCTTCTACGATGAGGTGATGACATTTTTTATTTGAGTTTTCTCAAAGTTCTAAATGCATATTGAGTGTGATGAAAACGCGCAGTAACGAAAGCAGCAGGCAGGTAGCGTGGCCGAGCGGTCTAAGGCGCTGGTTTAAGGTACCAGTCTCTTCGGAGGCGTGGGTTCGAATCCCACCGCTATCATGTGTAATATAGAACTGTGCAGTATTCTATTTTTAAAACAATTTCCTTCAAGTTTCAATCTTACAACATTCTAGAAGCGAAAATACAGTCAAAGTGTTATTTCTGAAAGAAGAAAAGATTAACAATTAAAAAGAGAATATAAACTAAGTGGAAGTATGGAAGATTAAAGAAGAAATAAATGTTATTGACGCATATTTTTTGTTGAATTAGTGGTCGTTTTTTTTCGTCATCTTGAATGTGCGGGCAAGCGAAATTTTGAATTCGCTATAATATATAACAAACAAGAACGTAAGTCATTGCTGATACTGAATAACTCCGGCTAGCAACGTAAGGATGAGCCAAAGTCTTCTCTGGGCCTTACTTCTCCATATTATATAAAGTATTCCTGAAGTTACGCCATGTAAACGTAAATAACCTAACAACTATTTATCTGAGCAGGCAGAAAGTTTGCATGGTGGTTACTGTTATGAAAAGCATTAGATGCATACAACATATCTAAAAATATTTGAATTTTAAATTCCGTCCTAATTTCGACCGTGACTGAATCATTTTAAGGTCTATGTCAAAGGAAAAGTTCAAGGTGATATTATATGCGAGACTTTATTGGCTACAACATGGACCAAACGGTGAGTTTATACGATAAACAGAACCGAAATTATAACCAGATTAGTGACTTTTAACTTTTTCAGAGAACTTGACTGTGACCTCGATATCCAAAACTAACATCAGTTTTAAGGTAGTCCTCGAGCGCTATTTTGACAAGTTTGATGACGCGTGGTCAACCGATGTAGACGCTAGGTTGTACAGTGTACACAAACAAGCAAACAATCTCGACCGAAAACATCACCTGAGTGGCTGAGGTAAGAAACACTGAATATCTATTTTTGCCAGATGAAAGTTGTATTTATGATTTGGATGTTCTGAAGCGTGGCTAGTGACAGGTTGTCTGGTAGCGTGGATAGCGGTCTAAGGCGCTGGTTTTAGGCACCAGTCTCTTCGGAGGCGTGGGTTCGAATCCCACCGCTGCCAATAGTGTACGCTTTTGTCATCAATCTCGACAGACATACGGCTTTGAATTTACGAAGATCAGCAATTTGCTTCTACGATGAGGTGATGACATTTTTTATTTGAGTTTTCTCAAAGTTCTAAATGCATATTGAGTGTGATGAAAACGCGCAGTAACGAAAGCAGCAGGCAGGTAGCGTGGCCGAGCGGTCTAAGGCGCTGGTTTAAGGCACCAGTCTCTTCGGAGGCGTGGGTTCGAATCCCACCGCTATCATGTGTAATATAGAACTGTGCAGTATTCTATTTTTAAAACAATTTCCTTCAAGTTTCAATCTTACAACATTCTAGAAGCGAAAATACAGTCAAAGTGTTATTTCTGAAAGAAGAAAAGATTAACAATTAAAAAGAGAATATAAACTAAGTGGAAGTATGGAAGATTAAAGAAGAAATAAATGTTATTGACGCATATTTTTTGTTGAATTAGTGGTCGTTTTTTTTCGTCATCTTGAATGTGCGGGCAAGCGAAATTTTGAATTCGCTATAATATATAACAAACAAGAACGTAAGTCATTGCTGATACTGAATAACTCCGGCTAGCAACGTAAGGATGAGCCAAAGTCTTCTCTGGGCCTTACTTCTCCATATTATATAAAGTATTCCTGAAGTTACGCCATGTAAACGTAAATAACTCAACAACTATTTATCTGAGCAGGCAGAAAGTTTGCATGGTGGTTACTGTTATGAAAAGCATCAGATGCATACAACATATCTAAAAATATTTGAATTTTAAATTCCGTCCTAATTTCGACCGTGACTGAATCATTTTAAGGTCAATGTCAAAGGAAAAGTTCAAGGTTATATTATATGCGAGACTTTATTGGCTACAACATGGACCAAACGGTGAGTTTATACGATAAACAGAACCGAAATTATAACCAGATTAGTGACTTTTAACTTTTTCAGAGAACTTGACTGTGACCTCGATATCCAAAACTAACATCAGTTTTAAGGTAGTCCACGAGCGCTATTTTGACAAGTTTGATGACGCGTAGTCAACCGATGTAGACGCTAGGTTGTACAGTGTACACAAACAAGCAAACAATCTCGACCGAAAACATCACCTGAGTGGCTGAGGTAAGAAACACTGAATATCTATTTTTGCCAGATGAAAGTTGTATTTATGATTTGGATGTTCTGAAGCGTGGCTAGTGACAGGTTGTCTGGTAGCGTGGCCGAGCGGTCTAAGGTGCTGGTTTTAGGCACCAGTCTCTTCGGAGGCGTGGGTTCGATTCCCACCGCTGCCAATAGTGTACGCTTTTGTCATCAATCTCGACAGACATACGGCTTTGAATTTACGAAGATCAGCAATTTGCTTCTACGATGAGGTGATGACATTTTTTATTTGAGTTTTCTCAAAGTTCTAAATGCATATTGAGTGTGATGAAAACGCGCAGTAACGAAAGCAGCAGGCAGGTAGCGTGGCCGAGCGGTCTAAGGCGCTGGTTTAAGGCACCAGTCTCTTCGGAGGCGTGGGTTCGAATCCCACCGCTATCATGTGTAATATAGAACTGTGCAGTATTCTATTTTTAAAACAATTTCCTTCAAGTTTCAATCTTACAACATTCTAGAAGCGAAAATACAGTCAAAGTGTTATTTCTGAAAGAAGAAAAGATTAACAATTAAAAAGAGAATATAAACTAAGTGGAAGTATGGAAGATTAAAGAAGAAATAAATGTTATTGACGCATATTTTTTGTTGAATTAGTGGTCGTTTTTTTTCGTCATCTTGAATGTGCGGGCAAGCGAAATTTTGAATTCGCTATAATATATAACAAACAAGAACGTAAGTCATTGCTGATACTGAATAACTCCGGCTAGCAACGTAAGGATGAGCCAAAGTCTTCTCTGGGCCTTACTTCTCCATATTATATAAAGTATTCCTGAAGTTACGCCATGTAAACGTAAATAACTCAACAACTATTTATCTGAGCAGGCAGAAAGTTTGCATGGTGGTTACTGTTATGAAAAGCATCAGATGCATACAACATATCTAAAAATATTTGAATTTTAAATTCCGTCCTAATTTCGACCGTGACTGAATCATTTCAAGGTCAATGTCAAAGGAAAAGTTCAAGTTTATATTATATGCGAGACTTTATTGGCTACAACATGGACCAAACGGTGAGTTTATACGATAAACAGAACCGAAATTATAACCAGATTAGTGACTTTTAACTTTTTCAGAGAACTTGACTGTGACCTCGATATCCAAAACTAACATCAGTTTTAAGGTAGTCCACGAGCGCTATTTTGACAAGTTTGATGACGCGTGGTCAAGCGATGTAGACGCTAGGTTGTACAGTGTACACAAACAAGCAAACAATCTCGACCGAAAACATCACCTGAGTGGCTGAGGTAAGAAACACTGAATATCTATTTTTGCCAGATGAAAGTTGTATTTATGATTTGGATGTTCTGAAGCGTGGCTAGTGACAGGTTGTCTGGTAGCGTGGCCGAGCGGTCTAAGGCGCTGGTTTTAGGCACCAGTCTCTTCGGAGGCGTGGGTTCGAATCCCACCGCTGCCAATAGTGTACGCTTTTGTCATCAATCCCGACAGACATACGGCTTTGAATTTACGAAGATCAGCAATTTGCTTCTACGATGAGGTGATGACATTTTTTATTTGAGTTTTCTCAAAGTTCTAAATGCATATTGAGTGTGATGAAAACGCGCAGTAACGAAAGCAGCAGGCAGGTAGCGTGGACGAGCGGTCTAAGGCGCTGGTTTAGGCACCAGTCTCTTCGGAGGCGTGGGTTCGAATCCCACCGCTATCATGTGTAATATAGAACTGTGCAGTATTCTATTTTTAAAACAATTTCCTTCAAGTTTCAATCTTACAACATTCTAGAAGCGAAAATACAGTCAAAGTGTTATTTCTGAAAGAAGAAAAGATTAACAATTAAAAAGAGAATATAAACTAAGTGGGAGTATGGAAGATTAAAGAAGAAATAAATGTTATTGACGCATATTTTTTGTTGAATCAGTGGTCGTTTTTTTTCGTCATCTTGAATGTGCGGGCAAGCGAAATTTTGAATTCGCTATAATATATAACAAACAAGAACGTAAGTCATTGCTGATACTGAATAACTCCGGCTAGCAACGTAAGGATGAGCCAAAGTCTTCTCTGGGCCTTACTTCTCCATATTATATAAAGTATTCCTGAAGTTACGCCATGTAAACGTAAATAACTCAACAACTATTTATCTGAGCAGGCAGAAAGTTTGCATGGTGGTTACTGTTATGAAAAGCATCAGATGCATACAACATATCTAAAAATATTTGAATTTTAAATTCCGTCCTAATTTCGACCGTGACTGAATCATTTCAAGGTCAATGTCAAAGGAAAAGTTCAAGGTTATATTACATGCGAGACTTTATTGGCTACAACATGGACCAAACGGTGAGTTTATACGATAAACAGAACCGAAATTATAACCAGATTAGTGACTTTTAACTTTTTCAGAGAACTTGACTGTGACCTCGATATCCAAAACTAACATCAGTTTTAAGGTAGTCCACGAGCGCTATTTTGACAAGTTTGATGACGCATGGTCAAGCGATGTAGACGCTAGGTTGTACAGTGTACACAAACAAGCAAACAATCTCGACCGAAAACATCACCTGAGTGGCTGAGGTAAGAAACACTGAATATCTATTTTTGCCAGATGAAAGTTGTATTTATGATTTGGATGTTCTGAAGCGTGGCTAGTGACAGGTTGTCTGGTAGCGTGGCCGAGCGGTCTAAGGCGCTGGTTTTAGGCACCAGTCTCTTCGGAGGCGTGGGTTCGAATCCCACCGCTGCCAATAGTGTACGCTTTTGTCATCAATCCCGACAGACATACGGCTTTGGATTTACGAAGATCAGCAATTTGCTTCTACGATGAGGTGATGACATTTTTTATTTGAGTTTTCTCAAAGTTCTAAATGCATATTGAGTGTGATGAAAACGCGCAGTAACGAAAGCAGCAGGCAGGTAGCGTGGCCGAGCGGTCTAAGGCGCTGGTTTAAGGCACCAGTCTCTTCGGAGGCGTGGGTTCGAATCCCACCGCTATCATGTGTAATATAGAACTGTGCAGTATTCTATTTTTAAAACAATTTCCTTCAAGTTTCAATCTTACAACATTCTAGAAGCGAAAATACAGTCAAAGTGTTATTTCTGAAAGAAGAAAAGATTAACAATTAAAAAGAGAATATAAACTAAGTGGGAGTATGGAAGATTAAAGAAGAAATAAATGTTATTGACGCATATTTTTTGTTGAATTAGTGGTCGTTTTTTTTCGTCATCTTGAATGTGCGGGCAAGCGAAATTTTGAATTCGCTATAATATATAACAAACAAGAACGTAAGTCATTGCTGATACTGAATAACTCCGGCTAGCAACGTAAGGATGAGCCAAAGTCTTCTCTGGGCCTTACTTCTCCATATTATATAAAGTATTCCTGAAGTTACGCCATGTAAACGTAAATAACTCAACAACTATTTATCTGAGCAGGCAGAAAGTTTGCATGGTGGTTACTGTTATGAAAAGCATCAGATGCATACAACATATCTAAAAATATTTGAATTTTAAATTCCGTCCTAATTTCGACCGTGACTGAATCATTTCAAGGTCAATGTCAAAGGAAAAGTTCAAGGTTATATTATATGCGAGACTTTATTGGCTACAACATGGACCAAACGGTGAGTTGATACGATAAACAGAACCGAAATTATAACCAGATTAGTGACTTTTAACTTTTTCAGAGAACTTGACTGTGACCTCGATATCCAAAACTAACATCAGTTTTAAGGTAGTCCACGAGCGCTATTTTGACAAGTTTGATGACGCGTGGTCAACCGATGTAGACGCTAGGTTGTACAGTGTACACAAACAAGCAAACAATCTCGACCGAAAACATCACCTGAGTGGCTGAGGTAAGAAACACTGAATATCTATTTTTGCCAGATGAAAGTTGTATTTATGATTTGGATGTTCTGAAGCGTGGCTAGTGACAGGTTGTCTGGTAGCGTGGCCGAGCGGTCTAAGGCGCTGGTTTTAGGCACCAGTCTCTTCGGAGGCGTGGGTTCGAATCCCACCGCTGCCAATAGTGTACGCTTTTGTCATCAATCTCGACAGACATACGGCTTTGAATTTACGAAGATCAGCAATTTGCTTCTACGATGAGGTGATGACATTTTTTATTTGAGTTTTCTCAAAGTTCTAAATGCATATTGAGTGTGATGAAAACGCGCAGTAACGAAAGCAGCAGGCAGGTAGCGTGGCCGAGCGGTCTAAGGCGCTGGTTTAAGGCACCAGTCTCTTCGGAGGCGTGGGTTCGAATCCCACCGCTATCATGTGTAATATAGAACTGTGCAGTATTCTATTTTTAAAACAATTTCCTTCAAGTTTCAATCTTACAACATTCTAGAAGCGAAAATACAGTCAAAGTGTTATTTCTGAAAGAAGAAAAGATTAACAATTAAAAAGAGAATATAAACTAAGTGGAAGTATGGAAGATTAAAGAAGAAATAAATGTTATTGACGCATATTTTTTGTTGAATTAGTGGTCGTTTTTTTTCGTCATCTTGAATGTGCGGGCAAGCGAAATTTTGAATTCGCTATAATATATAACAAACAAGAACGTAAGTCATTGCTGATACTGAATAACTCCGGCTAGCAACGTAAGGATGAGCCAAAGTCTTCTCTGGGCCTTACTTCTCCATATTATATAAAGTATTCCTGAAGTTACGCCATGTAAACGTAAATAACTCAACAACTATTTATCTGAGCAGGCAGAAAGTTTGCATGGTGGTTACTGTTATGAAAAGCATCAGATGCATACAACATATCTAAAAATATTTGAATTTTAAATTCCGTCCTAATTTCGACCGTGACTGAATCATTTTAAGGTCAATGTCAAAGGAAAAGTTCAAGGTTATATTATATGCGAGACTTTATTGGCTACAACATGGACCAAACGGTGAGTTTATACGATAAACAGAACCGAAATTATAACCAGATTAGTGACTTTTAACTTTTTCAGAGAACTTGACTGTGACCTCGATATCCAAAACTAACATCAGTTTTAAGGTAGTCCACGAGCGCTATTTTGACAAGTTTGATGACGCGTGGTCAACCGATGTAGACGCTAGGTTGTACAGTGTACACAAACAAGCAAACAATCTCGACCGAAAACATCA
Organism: Sepiola atlantica; assembly: GCA_963556195.1. Taxonomy (NCBI): domain Eukaryota; kingdom Metazoa; phylum Mollusca; class Cephalopoda; order Sepiida; family Sepiolidae; genus Sepiola; species Sepiola atlantica. The sequence goes on along the minus strand of OY744539.1, from coordinate 77,533,462 downwards.
CCTGAGTGGCTGAGGTAAGAAACACTGAATATCTATTTTTGCCAGATGAAAGTTGTATTTATGATTTGGATGTTCTGAAGCGTGGCTAGTGACAGGTTGTCTGGTAGCGTGGCCGAGCGGTCTAAGGCGCTGGTTTTAGGCACCAGTCTCTTCGGAGGCGTGGGTTCGAATCCCACCGCTGCCAATAGTGTACGCTTTTGTCATCAATCTCGACAGACATACGGCTTTGAATTTACGAAGATCAGCAATTTGCTTCTACGATGAGGTGATGACATTTTTTATTTGAGTTTTCTCAAAGTTCTAAATGCATATTGAGTGTGATGAAAACGCGCAGTAACGAAAGCAGCAGGCAGGTAGCGTGGCCGAGCGGTCTAAGGCGCTGGTTTAAGGTACCAGTCTCTTCGGAGGCGTGGGTTCGAATCCCACCGCTATCATGTGTAATATAGAACTGTGCAGTATTCTATTTTTAAAACAATTTCCTTCAAGTTTCAATCTTACAACATTCTAGAAGCGAAAATACAGTCAAAGTGTTATTTCTGAAAGAAGAAAAGATTAACAATTAAAAAGAGAATATAAACTAAGTGGAAGTATGGAAGATTAAAGAAGAAATAAATGTTATTGACGCATATTTTTTGTTGAATTAGTGGTCGTTTTTTTTCGTCATCTTGAATGTGCGGGCAAGCGAAATTTTGAATTCGCTATAATATATAACAAACAAGAACGTAAGTCATTGCTGATACTGAATAACTCCGGCTAGCAACGTAAGGATGAGCCAAAGTCTTCTCTGGGCCTTACTTCTCCATATTATATAAAGTATTCCTGAAGTTACGCCATGTAAACGTAAATAACCTAACAACTATTTATCTGAGCAGGCAGAAAGTTTGCATGGTGGTTACTGTTATGAAAAGCATTAGATGCATACAACATATCTAAAAATATTTGAATTTTAAATTCCGTCCTAATTTCGACCGTGACTGAATCATTTTAAGGTCTATGTCAAAGGAAAAGTTCAAGGTTATATTATATGCGAGACTTTATTGGCTACAACATGGACCAAACGGTGAGTTTATACGATAAACAGAACCGAAATTATAACCAGATTAGTGACTTTTAACTTTTTCAGAGAACTTGACTGTGACCTCGATATCCAAAACTAACATCAGTTTTAAGGTAGTCCTCGAGCGCTATTTTGACAAGTTTGATGACGCGTGGTCAACCGATGTAGACGCTAGGTTGTACAGTGTACACAAACAAGCAAACAATCTCGACCGAAAACATCACCTGAGTGGCTGAGGTAAGAAACACTGAATATCTATTTTTGCCAGATGAAAGTTGTATTTATGATTTGGATGTTCTGAAGCGTGGCTAGTGACAGGTTGTCTGGTAGCGTGGCCGAGCGGTCTAAGGCGCTGGTTTTAGGCACCAGTCTCTTCGGAGGCGTGGGTTCGAATCCCACCGCTGCCAATAGTGTACGCTTTTGTCATCAATCTCGACAGACATACGGCTTTGAATTTACGAAGATCAGCAATTTGCTTCTACGATGAGGTGATGACATTTTTTATTTGAGTTTTCTCAAAGTTCTAAATGCATATTGAGTGTGATGAAAACGCGCAGTAACGAAAGCAGCAGGCAGGTAGCGTGGCCGAGCGGTCTAAGGCGCTGGTTTAAGGCACCAGTCTCTTCGGAGGCGTGGGTTCGAATCCCACCGCTATCATGTGTAATATAGAACTGTGCAGTATTCTATTTTTAAAACAATTTCCTTCAAGTTTCAATCTTACAACATTTTAGAAGCGAAAATACAGTCAAAGTGTTATTTCTGAAAGAAGAAAAGATTAACAATTAAAAAGAGAATATAAACTAAGTGGAAGTATGGAAGATTAAAGAAGAAATAAATGTTATTGACGCATATTGTTTGTTGAATTAGTGGTCGTTTTTTTTCGTCATCTTGAATGTGCGGGCAAGCGAAATTTTGAATTCGCTATAATATATAACAAACAAGAACGTAAGTCATTGCTGATACTGAATAACTCCGGCTAGCAACGTAAGGATGAGCCAAAGTCTTCTCTGGGCCTTACTTCTCCATATTATATAAAGTATTCCTGAAGTTACGCCATGTAAACGTAAATAACTCAACAACTATTTATCTGAGCAGGCAGAAAGTTTGCATGGTGGTTACTGTTATGAAAAGCATCAGATGCATACAACATATCTAAAAATATTTGAATTTTAAATTCCGTCCTAATTTCGACCGTGACTGAATCATTTTAAGGTCAATGTCAAAGGAAAAGTTCAAGGTTATATTATATGCGAGACTTTATTGGCTACAACATGGACCAAACGGTGAGTTTATACGATAAACAGAACCGAAATTATAACCAGATTAGTGACTTTTAACTTTTTCAGAGAACTTGACTGTGACCTCGATATCCAAAACTAACATCAGTTTTAAGGTAGTCCACGAGCGCTATTATACAAGTTTGATGACGCGTAGTCAACCGATGTAGACGCTAGGTTGTACAGTGTACACAAACAAGCAAACAATCTCGACCGAAAACATCACCTGAGTGGCTGAGGTAAGAAACACTGAATATCTATTTTTGCCAGATGAAAGTTGTATTTATGATTTGGATGTTCTGAAGCGTGGCTAGTGACAGGTTGTCTGGTAGCGTGGCCGAGCGGTCTAAGGTGCTGGTTTTAGGCACCAGTCTCTTCGGAGGCGTGGGTTCGATTCCCACCGCTGCCAATAGTGTACGCTTTTGTCATCAATCTCGACAGACATACGGCTTTGAATTTACGAAGATCAGCAATTTGCTTCTACGATGAGGTGATGACATTTTTTATTTGAGTTTTCTCAAAGTTCTAAATGCATATTGAGTGTGATGAAAACGCGCAGTAACGAAAGCAGCAGGCAGGTAGCGTGGCCGAGCGGTCTAAGGCGCTGGTTTAAGGCACCAGTCTCTTCGGAGGCGTGGGTTCGAATCCCACCGCTATCATGTGTAATATAGAACTGTGCAGTATTCTATTTTTAAAACAATTTCCTTCAAGTTTCAATCTTACAACATTCTAGAAGCGAAAATACAGTCAAAGTGTTATTTCTGAAAGAAGAAAAGATTAACAATTAAAAAGAGAATATAAACTAAGTGGAAGTATGGAAGATTAAAGAAGAAATAAATGTTATTGACGCATATCTTTTGTTGAATTAGTGGTCGTTTTTTTTCGTCATCTTGAATGTGCACGCAAGCGAAATTTTGAATTCGCTATAATATATAACAAACAAGAACGTAAGTCATTGCTGATACTGAATAACTCCGGCTAGCAACGTAAGGATGAGCCAAAGTCTTCTCTGGGCCTTACTTCTCCATATTATATAAAGTATTCCTGAAGTTACGCCATGTAAACGTAAATAACTCAACAACTATTTATCTGAGCAGGCAGAAAGTTTGCATGGTGGTTACTGTTATGAAAAGCATCAGATGCATACAACATATCTAAAAATATTTGAATTTTAAATTCCGTCCTAATTTCGACCGTGACTGAATCATTTCAAGGTCAATGTCAAAGGAAAAGTTCAAGGTTATATTATATGCGAGACTTTATTGGCTACAACATGGACCAAACGGTGAGTTTATACGATAAACAGAACCGAAATTATAACCAGATTAGTGACTTTTAACTTTTTCAGAGAACTTGACTGTGACCTCGATATCCAAAACTAACATCAGTTTTAAGGTAGTCCACGAGCGCTATTTTGACAAGTTTGATGACGCGTGGTCAACCGATGTAGACGCTAGGTTGTACAGTGTACACAAACAAGCAAACAATCTCGACCGAAAACATCACCTGAGTGGCTGAGGTAAGAAACACTGAATATCTATTTTTGCCAGATGAAAGTTGTATTTATGATTTGGATGTTCTGAAGCGTGGCTAGTGACAGGTTGTCTGGTAGCGTGGCCGAGCGGTCTAAGGCGCTGGTTTTAGGCACCAGTCTCTTCGGAGGCGTGGGTTCGAATCCCACCGCTGCCAATAGTGTACGCTTTTGTCATCAATCTCGACAGACATACGGCTTTGAATTTACGAAGATCAGCAATTTGCTTCTACGATGAGGTGATGACATTTTTTATTTGAGTTTTCTCAAAGTTCTAAATGCATATTGAGTGTGATGAAAACGCGCAGTAACGAAAGCAGCAGGCAGGTAGCGTGGCCGAGCGGTCTAAGGCGCTGGTTTAAGGCACCAGTCTCTTCGGAGGCGTGGGTTCGAATCCCACCGCTATCATGTGTAATATAGAACTGTGCAGTATTCTATTTTTAAAACAATTTCCTTCAAGTTTCAATCTTACAACATTCTAGAAGCGAAAATACAGTCAAAGTGTTATTTCTGAAAGAAGAAAAGATTAACAATTAAAAAGAGAATATAAACTAAGTGGAAGTATGGAAGATTAAAGAAGAAATAAATGTTATTGACGCATATTTTTTGTTGAATTAGTGGTCGTTTTTTTTCGTCATCTTGAATGTGCGGGCAAGCGAAATTTTGAATTCGCTATAATATATAACAAACAAGAACGTAAGTCATTGCTGATACTGAATAACTCCGGCTAGCAACGTAAGGATGAGCCAAAGTCTTCTCTGGGCCTTACTTCTCCATATTATATAAAGTATTCCTGAAGTTACGCCATGTAAACGTAAATAACTCAACAACTATTTATCTGAGCAGGCAGAAAGTTTGCATGGTGGTTACTGTTATGAAAAGCATCAGATGCATACAACATATCTAAAAATATTTGAATTTTAAATTCCGTCCTAATTTCGACCGTGACTGAATCATTTTAAGGTCAATGTCAAAGGAAAAGTTCAAGGTTATATTATATGCGAGACTTTATTGGCTACAACATGGACCAAACGGTGAGTTTATACGATAAACAGAACCGAAATTATAACCAGATTAGTGACTTTTAACTTTTTCAGAGAACTTGACTGTGACCTCGATATCCAAAACTAACATCAGTTTTAAGGTAGTCCACGAGCGCTATTTTGACAAGTTTGATGACGCGTGGTCAACCGATGTAGACGCTAGGTTGTACAGTGTACACAAACAAGCAAACAATCTCGACCGAAAACATCACCTGAGTGGCTGAGGTAAGAAACACTGAATATCTATTTTTGCCAGATGAAAGTTGTATTTATGATTTGGATGTTCTGAAGCGTGGCTAGTGACAGGTTGTCTGGTAGCGTGGCCGAGCGGTCTAAGGCGCTGGTTTTAAGCACCAGTCTCTTCGGAGGCGTGGGTTCGAATCCCACCGCTGCCAATAGTGTACGCTTTTGTCATCAATCTCGACAGACATACGGCTTTGAATTTACGAAGATCAGCAATTTGCTTCTACGATGAGGTGATGACATTTTTTATTTGAGTTTTCTCAAAGTTCTAAATGCATATTGAGTGTGATGAAAACGCGCAGTAACGAAAGCAGCAGGCAGGTAGCGTGGCCGAGCGGTCTAAGGCGCTGGTTTAAGGCACCAGTCTCTTCGGAGGCGTGGGTTCGAATCCCACCGCTATCATGTGTAATATAGAACTGTGCAGTATTCTATTTTTAAAACAATTTCCTTCAAGTTTCAATCTTACAACATTCTAGAAGCGAAAATACAGTCAAAGTGTTATTTCTGAAAGAAGAAAAGATTAACAATTAAAAAGAGAATATAAACTAAGTGGAAGTATGGAAGATTAAAGAAGAAATAAATGTTATTGACGCATATTTTTTGTTGAATTAGTGGTCGTTTTTTTTCGTCATCTTGAATGTGCGGGCAAGCGAAATTTTGAATTCGCTATAATATATAACAAACAAGAACGTAAGTCATTGCTGATACTGAATAACTCCGGCTAGCAACGTAAGGATGAGCCAAAGTCTTCTCTGGGCCTTACTTCTCCATATTATATAAAGTATTCCTGAAGTTACGCCATGTAAACGTAAATAACTCAACAACTATTTATCTGAGCAGGCAGAAAGTTTGCATGGTGGTTACTGTTATGAAAAGCATCAGATGCATACAACATATCTAAAAATATTTGAATTTTAAATTCCGTCCTAATTTCGACCGTGACTGAATCATTTTAAGGTCTATGTCAAAGGAAAAGTTCAAGGTTATATTATATGCGAGACTTTATTGGCTACAACATGGACCAAACGGTGAGTTTATACGATAAACAGAACCGAAATTATAACCAGATTAGTGACTTTTAACTTTTTCAGAGAACTTGACTGTGACCTCGATATCCAAAACTAACATCAGTTTTAAGGTAGTCCTCGAGCGCTATTTTGACAAGTTTGATGACGCGTGGTCAACCGATGTAGACGCTAGGTTGTACAGTGTACACAAACAAGCAAACAATCTCGACCGAAAACATCACCTGAGTGGCTGAGGTAAGAAACACTGAATATCTATTTTTGCCAGATGAAAGTTGTATTTATGATTTGGATGTTCTGAAGCGTGGCTAGTGACAGGTTGTCTGGTAGCGTGGCCGAGCGGTCTAAGGCGCTGGTTTTAGGCACCAGTCTCTTCGGAGGCGTGGGTTCGAATCCCACCGCTGCCAATAGTGTACGCTTTTGTCATCAATCTCGACAGACATACGGCTTTGAATTTACGAAGATCAGCAATTTGCTTCTACGATGAGGTGATGACATTTTTTATTTGAGTTTTCTCAAAGTTCTAAATGCATATTGAGTGTGATGAAAACGCGCAGTAACGAAAGCAGCAGGCAGGTAGCGTGGCCGAGCGGTCTAAGGCGCTGGTTTAAGGCACCAGTCTCTTCGGAGGCGTGGGTTCGAATCCCACCGCTATCATGTGTAATATAGAACTGTGCAGTATTCTATTTTTAAAACAATTTCCTTCAAGTTTCAATCTTACAACATTCTAGAAGCGAAAATACAGTCAAAGTGTTATTTCTGAAAGAAGAAAAGATTAACAATTAAAAAGAGAATATAAACTAAGTGGAAGTATGGAAGATTAAAGAAGAAATAAATGTTATTGACGCATATTTTTTGTTGAATTAGTGGTCGTTTTTTTTCGTCATCTTGAATGTGCGGGCAAGCGAAATTTTGAATTCGCTATAATATATAACAAACAAGAACGTAAGTCATTGCTGATACTGAATAACTCCGGCTAGCAACGTAAGGATGAGCCAAAGTCTTCTCTGGGCCTTACTTCTCCATATTATATAAAGTATTCCTGAAGTTACGCCATGTAAACGTAAATAACTCAACAACTATTTATCTGAGCAGGCAGAAAGTTTGCATGGTGGTTACTGTTATGAAAAGCATCAGATGCATACAACATATCTAAAAATATTTGAATTTTAAATTCCGTCCTAATTTCGACCGTGACTGAATCATTTCAAGGTCAATGTCAAAGGAAAAGTTCAAGGTTATATTATATGCGAGACTTTATTGGCTACAACATGGACCAAACGGTGAGTTTATACGATAAACAGAACCGAAATTATAACCAGATTAGTGACTTTTAACTTTTTCAGAGAACTTGACTGTGACCTCGATATCCAAAACTAACATCAGTTTTAAGGTAGTCCACGAGCGCTATTTTGACAAGTTTGATGACGCGTGGTCAACCGATGTAGACGCTAGGTTGTACAGTGTACACAAACAAGCAAACAATCTCGACCGAAAACATCACCTGAGTGGCTGAGGTAAGAAACACTGAATATCTATTTTTGCCAGATGAAAGTTGTATTTATGATTTGGATGTTCTGAAGCGTGGCTAGTGACAGGTTGTCTGGTAGCGTGGCCGAGCGGTCTAAGGCGCTGGTTTTAAGCACCAGTCTCTTCGGAGGCGTGGGTTCGAATCCCACCGCTGCCAATAGTGTACGCTTTTGTCATCAATCTCGACAGACATACGGCTTTGAATTTACGAAGATCAGCAATTTGCTTCTACGATGAGGTGATGACATTTTTTATTTGAGTTTTCTCAAAGTTCTAAATGCATATTGAGTGTGATGAAAACGCGCAGTAACGAAAGCAGCAGGCAGGTAGCGTGGCCGAGCGGTCTAAGGCGCTGGTTTAAGGCACCAGTCTCTTCGGAGGCGTGGGTTCGAATCCCACCGCTATCATGTGTAATATAGAACTGTGCAGTATTCTATTTTTAAAACAATTTCCTTCAAGTTTCAATCTTACAACATTCTAGAAGCGAAAATACAGTCAAAGTGTTATTTCTGAAAGAAGAAAAGATTAACAATTAAAAAGAGAATATAAACTAAGTGGAAGTATGGAAGATTAAAGAAGAAATAAATGTTATTGACGCATATTTTTTGTTGAATTAGTGGTCGTTTTTTTTTCGTCATCTTGAATGTGCGGACAAGCGAAATTTTGAATTCGCTATAATATATAACAAACAAGAACGTAAGTCATTGCTGATACTGAATAACTCCGGCTAGCAACGTAAGGATGAGCCAAAGTCTTCTCTGGGCCTTACTTCTCCATATTATATAAAGTATTCCTGAAGTTACGCCATGTAAACGTAAATAACTCAACAACTATTTATCTGAGCAGGCAGAAAGTTTGCATGGTGGTTACTGTTATGAAAAGCATCAGATGCATACAACATATCTAAAAATATTTGAATTTTAAATTCCGTCCTAATTTCGACCGTGACTGAATCATTTCAAGGTCAATGTCAAAGGAAAAGTTCAAGGTTATATTATATGCGAGACTTTATTGGCTACAACATGGACCAAACGGTGAGTTTATACGATAAACAGAACCGAAATTATAACCAGATTAGTGACTTTTAACTTTTTCAGAGAACTTGACTGTGACCTCGATATCCAAAACTAACATCAGTTTTAAGGTAGTCCACGAGCGCTATTTTGACAAGTTTGATGACGCGTGGTCAACCGATGTAGACGCTAGGTTGTACAGTGTACACAAACAAGCAAACAATCTCGACCGAAAACATCACCTGAGTGGCTGAGGTAAGAAACACTGAATATCTATTTTTGCCAGATGAAAGTTGTATTTATGATTTGGATGTTCTGAAGCGTGGCTAGTGACAGGTTGTCTGGTAGCGTGGCCGAGCGGTCTAAGGCGCTGGTTTTAGGCACCAGTCTCTTCGGAGGCGTGGGTTCGAATCCCACCGCTGCCAATAGTGTACGCTTTTGTCATCAATCTCGACAGACATACGGCTTTGAATTTACGAAGATCAGCAATTTGCTTCTACGATGAGGTGATGACATTTTTTATTTGAGTTTTCTCAAAGTTCTAAATGCATATTGAGTGTGATGAAAACGCGCAGTAACGAAAGCAGCAGGCAGGTAGCGTGGCCGAGCGGTCTAAGGCGCTGGTTTAAGGCACCAGTCTCTTCGGAGGCGTGGGTTCGAATCCCACCGCTATCATGTGTAATATAGAACTGTGCAGTATTCTATTTTTAAAACAATTTCCTTCAAGTTTCAATCTTACAACATTCTAGAAGCGAAAATACAGTCAAAGTGTTATTTCTGAAAGAAGAAAAGATTAACAATTAAAAAGAGAATATAAACTAAGTGGGAGTATGGAAGATTAAAGAAGAAATAAATGTTATTGACGCATATTTTTTGTTGAATTAGTGGTCGTTTTTTTTCGTCATCTTGAATGTTCGGGCAAGCGAAATTTTGAATTCGCTATAATATATAACAAACAAGAACGTAAGTCATTGCTGATACTGAATAACTCCGGCTAGCAACGTAAGGATGAGCCAAAGTCTTCTCTGGGCCTTACTTCTCCATATTATATAAAGTATTCCTGAAGTTACGCCATGTAAACGTAAATAACTCAACAACTATTTATCTGAGCAGGCAGAAAGTTTGCATGGTGGTTACTGTTATGAAAAGCATCAGATGCATACAACATATCTAAAAATATTTGAATTTTAAATTCCGTCCTAATTTCGACCGTGACTGAATCATTTCAAGGTCAATGTCAAAGGAAAAGTTCAAGGTTATATTATATGCGAGACTTTATTGGCTACAACATGGACCAAACGGTGAGTTTATACGATAAACAGAACCGAAATTATAACCAGATTAGTGACTTTTAACTTTTTCAGAGAACTTGACTGTGACCTCGATATCCAAAACTAACATCAGTTTTAAGGTAGTCCACGAGCGCTATTTTGACAAGTTTGATGACGCGTGGTCAAGCGATGTAGACGCTAGGTTGTACAGTGTACACAAACAAGCAAACAATCTCGACCGAAAACATCACCTGAGTGGCTGAGGTAAGAAACACTGAATATCTATTTTTGCCAGATGAAAGTTGTATTTATGATTTGGATGTTCTGAAGCGTGGCTAGTGACAGGTTGTCTGGTAGCGTGGCCGAGCGGTCTACGGCGCTGGTTTTAGGCACCAGTCTCTTCGGAGGCGTGGGTTCGAATCCCACCGCTGCCAATAGTGTACGCTTTTGTCATCAATCTCGACAGACATACGGCTTTGAATTTACGAAGATCAGCAATTTGCTTCTACGATGAGGTGATGACATTTTTTATTTGAGTTTTCTCAAAGTTCTAAATGCATATTGAGTGTGATGAAAACGCGCAGTAACGAAAGCAGCAGGCAGGTAGCGTGGCCGAGCGGTCTAAGGCGCTGGTTTAAGGCACCAGTCTCTTCGGAGGCGTGGGTTCGAATCCCACCGCTATCATGTGTAATATAGAACTGTGCAGTATTCTATTTTTAAAACAATTTCCTTCAAGTTTCAATCTTACAACATTTTAGAAGCGAAAATACAGTCAAAGTGTTATTTCTGAAAGAAGAAAAGATTAACAATTAAAAAGAGAATATAAACTAAGTGGGAGTATGGAAGATTAAAGAAGAAATAAATGTTATTGACGCATACTTTTTGTTGAATTAGTGGTCGTTTTTTTTCGTCATCTTGAATGTGCGGGCAAGCGAAATTTTGAATTCGCTATAATATATAACAAACAAGAACGTAAGTCATTGCTGATACTGAATAACTCCGGCTAGCAACGGAAGGATGAGCCAAAGTCTTCTCTGGGCCTTACTTCTCCATATTATATAAAGTATTCCTGAAGTTACGCCATGTAAACGTAAATAACTCAACAACTATTTATCTGAGCAGGCAGAAAGTTTGCATGGTGGTTACTGTTATGAAAAGCATCAGATGCATACAACATATCTAAAAATATTTGAATTTTAAATTCCGTCCTAATTTCGACCGTGACTGAATCATTTCAAGGTCAATGTCAAAGGAAAAGTTCAAGGTTATATTATATGCGAGACTTTATTGGCTACAACATGGACCAAACGGTGAGTTTATACGATAAACAGAACCGAAATTATAACCAGATTAGTGACTTTTAACTTTTTCAGAGAACTTGACTGTGACCTCGATATCCAAAACTAACATCAGTTTTAAGGTAGTCCACGAGCGCTATTTTGACAAGTTTGATGACGCGTGGTCAAGCGATGTAGACGCTAGGTTGTACAGTGTACACAAACAAGCAAACAATCTCGACCGAAAACATCACCTGAGTGGCTGAGGTAAGAAACACTGAATATCTATTTTTGCCAGATGAAAGTTGTATTTATGATTTGGATGTTCTGAAGCGTGGCTAGTGACAGGTTGTCTGGTAGCGTGGCCGAGCGGTCTAAGGCGCTGGTTTTAGGCACCAGTCTCTTCGGAGGCGTGGGTTCGAATCCCACCGCTGCCAATAGTCTACGCTTTTGTCATCAATCCCGACAGACGTACGGCTTTGAATTTACGAAGATCAGCAATTTGCTTCTACGATGAGGTGATGACATTTTTTATTTGAGTTTTCTCAAAGTTCTAAATGCATATTGAGTGTGATGAAAACGCGCAGTAACGAAAGCAGCAGGCAGGTAGCGTGGCCGAGCGGTCTAAGGCGCTGGTTTAAGGCACCAGTCTCTTCGGAGGCGTGGGTTCGAATCCCACCGCTATCATGTGTAATATAGAACTGTGCAGTATTCTATTTTTAAAACAATTTCCTTCAAGTTTCAATCTTACAACATTTTAGAAGCGAAAATACAGTCAAAGTGTTATTTCTGAAAGAAGAAAAGATTAACAATTAAAAAGAGAATATAAACTAAGTGGAAGTATGGAAGATTAAAGAAGAAATAAATGTTATTGACGCATATTTTTTGTTGAATTAGTGGTCGTTTTTTTTCGTCATCTTGAATGTGCGGCCAAGCGAAATTTTGAATTCGCTATAATATATAACAAACAAGAACGTAAGTCATTGCTGATACTGAATAACTCCGGCTAGCAACGGAAGGATGAGCCAAAGTCTTCTCTGGGCCTTACTTCTCCATATTATATAAAGTATTCCTGAAGTTACGCCATGTAAACGTAAATAACTCAACAACTATTTATCTGAGCAGGCAGAAAGTTTGCATGGTGGTTACTGTTATGAAAAGCATCAGATGCATACAACATATCTAAAAATATTTGAATTTTAAATTCCGTCCTAATTTCGACCGTGACTGAATCATTTCAAGGTCAATGTCAAAGGAAAAGTTCAAGGTTATATTATATGCGAGACTTTATTGGCTACAACATGGACCAAACGGTGAGTTTATACGATAAACAGAACCGAAATTATAACCAGATTAGTGACTTTTAACTTTTTCAGAGAACTTGACTGTGACCTCGATATCCAAAACTAACATCAGTTTTAAGGTAGTCCACGAGCGCTATTTTGACAAGTTTGATGACGCGTGGTCAAGCGATGTAGACGCTAGGTTGTACAGTGTACACAAACAAGCAAACAATCTCGACCGAAAACATCACCTGAGTGGCTGAGGTAAGAAACACTGAATATCTATTTTTGCCAGATGAAAGTTGTATTTATGATTTGGATGTTCTGAAGCGTGGCTAGTGACAGGTTGTCTGGTAGCGTGGCCGAGCGGTCTAAGGCGCTGGTTTTAGGCACCAGTCTCTTCGGAGGCGTGGGTTCGAATCCCACCGCTGCCAATAGTCTACGCTTTTGTCATCAATCCCGACAGACGTACGGCTTTGAATTTACGAAGATCAGCAATTTGCTTCTACGATGAGGTGATGACATTTTTTATTTGAGTTTTCTCAAAGTTCTAAATGCATATTGAGTGTGATGAAAACGCGCAGTAACGAAAGCAGCAGGCAGGTAGCGTGGCCGAGCGGTCTAAGGCGCTGGTTTAAGGCACCAGTCTCTTCGGAGGCGTGGGTTCGAATCCCACCGCTATCATGTGTAATATAGAACTGTGCAGTATTCTATTTTTAAAACAATTTCCTTCAAGTTTCAATCTTACAACATTCTAGAAGCAAAAATACAGTCAAAGTGTTATTTCTGAAAGAAGAAAAGATTAACAATTAAAAAGAGAATATAAACTAAGTGGGAGTATGGAAGATTAAAGAAGAAATAAATGTTATTGACGCATATTTTTTGTTGAATTAGTGGTCGTTTTTTTTCGTCATCTTGAATGTGCGGGCAAGCGAAATTTTGAATTCGCTATAATATATAACAAACAAGAACGTAAGTCATTGCTGATACTGAATAACTCCGGCTAGCAACGTAAGGATGAGCCAAAGTCTTCTCTGGGCCTTACTTCTCCATATTATATAAAGTATTCCTGAAGTTACGCCATGTAAACGTAAATAACTCAACAACTATTTATCTGAGCAGGCAGAAAGTTTGCATGGTGGTTACTGTTATGAAAAGCATCAGATGCATACAACATATCTAAAAATATTTGAATTTTAAATTCCGTCCTAATTTCGACCGTGACTGAATCATTTCAAGGTCAATGTCAAAGGAAAAGTTCAAGGTTATATTATATGCGAGACTTTATTGGCTACAACATGGACCAAACGGTGAGTTTATACGATAAACAGAACCGAAATTATAACCAGATTAGTGACTTTTAACTTTTTCAGAGAACTTGACTGTGACCTCGATATCCAAAACTAACATCAGTTTTAAGGTAGTCCACGAGCGCTATTTTGACAAGTTTGATGACGCGTGGTCAAGCGATGTAGACGCTAGGTTGTACAGTGTACACAAACAAGCAAACAATCTCGACCGAAAACATCACCTGAGTGGCTGAGGTAAGAAACACTGAATATCTATTTTTGCCAGATGAAAGTTGTATTTATGATTTGGATGTTCTGAAGCGTGGCTAGTGACAGGTTGTCTGGTAGCGTGGCCGAGCGGTCTAAGGCGCTGGTTTTAGGCACCAGTCTCTTCGGAGGCGTGGGTTCGAATCCCACCGCTGCCAATAGTGTACGCTTTTGTCATCAATCCCGACAGACATACGGCTTTGAATTTACGAAGATCAGCAATTTGCTTCTACGATGAGGTGATGACATTTTTTATTTGAGTTTTCTCAAAGTTCTAAATGCATATTGAGTGTGATGAAAACGCGCAGTAACGAAAGCAGCAGGCAGGTAGCGTGGCCGAGCGGTCTAAGGCGCTGGTTTAAGGCACCAGTCTCTTCGGAGGCGTGGGTTCGAATCCCACCGCTATCATGTGTAATATAGAACTGTGCAGTATTCTATTTTTAAAACAATTTCCTTCAAGTTTCAATCTTACAACATTTTAGAAGCGAAAATACAGTCAAAGTGTTATTTCTGAAAGAAGAAAAGATTAACAATTAAAAAGAGAATATAAACTAAGTGGAAGTATGGAAGATTAAAGAAGAAATAAATGTTATTGACGCATATTTTTTGTTGAATTAGTGGTCGTTTTTTTTCGTCATCTTGAATGTGCGGGCAAGCGAAATTTTGAATTCGCTATAATATATAACAAACAAGAACGTAAGTCATTGCTGATACTGAATAACTCCGGTTAGCAACGTAAGGATGAGCCAAAGTCTTCTCTGGGCCTTACTTCTCCATATTATATAAAGTATTCCTGAAGTTACGCCATGTAAACGTAAATAACTCAACAACTATTTATCTGAGCAGGCAGAAAGTTTGCATGGTGGTTACTGTTATGAAAAGCATCAGATGCATACAACATATCTAAAAATATTTGAATTTTAAATTCCGTCCTAATTTCGACCGTGACTGAATCATTTCAAGGTCAATGTCAAAGGAAAAGTTCAAGGTTATATTATATGCGAGACTTTATTGGCTACAACATGGACCAAACGGTGAGTTTATACGATAAACAGAACCGAAATTATAACCAGATTAGTGACTTTTAACTTTTTCAGAGAACTTGACTGTGACCTCGATATCCAAAACTAACATCAGTTTTAAGGTAGTCCACGAGCGCTATTTTGACAAGTTTGATGACGCGTGGTCAAGCGATGTAGACGCTAGGTTGTACAGTGTACACAAACAAGCAAACAATCTCGACCGAAAACATCACCTGAGTGGCTGAGGTAAGAAACACTGAATATCTATTTTTGCCAGATGAAAGTTGTATTTATGATTTGGATGTTCTGAAGCGTGGCTAGTGACAGGTTGTCTGGTAGCGTGGCCGAGCGGTCTAAGGCGCTGGTTTTAGGCACCAGTCTCTTCGGAGGCGTGGGTTCGAATCCCACCGCTGCCAATAGTGTACGCATTTGTCATCAATCCCGACAGACATACGGCTTTGAATTTACGAAGATCAGCAATTTGCTACTACGATGAGGTGATGACATTTTTTATTTGAGTTTTCTCAAAGTTCTAAATGCATATTGAGTGTGATGAAAACGCGCAGTAACGAAAGCAGCAGGTAGGTAGCGTGGCCGAGCGGTCTAAGGCGCTGGTTTAAGGCACCAGTCTCTTCGGAGGCGTGGGTTCGAATCCCACCGCTATCATGTGTAATATAGAACTGTGCAGTATTCTATTTTTAAAACAATTTCCTTCAAGTTTCAATCTTACAACATTCTAGAAGCAAAAATACAGTCAAAGTGTTATTTCTGAAAGAAGAAAAGATTAACAATTAAAAAGAGAATATAAACTAAGTGGGAGTATGGAAGATTAAAGAAGAAATAAATGTTATTGACGCATATTTTTTGTTGAATTAGTGGTCGTTTTTTTTCGTCATCTTGAATGTGCGGGCAAGCGAAATTTTGAATTCGCTATAATATATAACAAACAAGAACGTAAGTCATTGCTGATACTGAATAACTCCGGCTAGCAACGTAAGGATGAGCCAAAGTCTTCTCTGGGCCTTACTTCTCCATATTATATAAAGTATTCCTGAAGTTACGCCATGTAAACGTAAATAACTCAACAACTATTTATCTGAGCAGGCAGAAAGTTTGCATGGTGGTTACTGTTATGAAAAGCATCAGATGCATACAACATATCTAAAAATATTTGAATTTTAAATTCCGTCCTAATTTCGACCGTGACTGAATCATTTCAAGGTCAATGTCAAAGGAAAAGTTCAAGGTTATATTATATGCGAGACTTTATTGGCTACAACATGGACCAAACGGTGAGTTTATACGATAAACAGAACCGAAATTATAACCAGATTAGTGACTTTTAACTTTTTCAGAGAACTTGACTGTGACCTCGATATCCAAAACTAACATCAGTTTTAAGGTAGTCCACGAGCGCTATTTTGACAAGTTTGATGACGCGTGGTCAAGCGATGTAGACGCTAGGTTGTACAGTGTACACAAACAAGCAAACAATCTCGACCGAAAACATCACCTGAGTGGCTGAGGTAAGAAACACTGAATATCTATTTTTGCCAGATGAAAGTTGTATTTATGATTTGGATGTTCTGAAGCGTGGCTAGTGACAGGTTGTCTGGTAGCGTGGCCGAGCGGTCTAAGGCGCTGGTTTTAGGCACCAGTCTCTTCGGAGGCGTGGGTTCGAATCCCACCGCTGCCAATAGTGTACGCATTTGTCATCAATCCCGACAGACATACGGCTTTGAATTTACGAAGATCAGCAATTTGCTACTACGATGAGGTGATGACATTTTTTATTTGAGTTTTCTCAAAGTTCTAAATGCATATTGAGTGTGATGAAAACGCGCAGTAACGAAAGCAGCAGGTAGGTAGCGTGGCCGAGCGGTCTAAGGCGCTGGTTTAAGGCACCAGTCTCTTCGGAGGCGTGGGTTCGAATCTCACCGCTATCATGTGTAATATAGAACTGTGCAGTATTCTATTTTTAAAACAATTTCCTTCAAGTTTCAATCTTACAACATTCTAGAAGCAAAAATACAGTCAAAGTGTTATTTCTGAAAGAAGAAAAGATTAACAATTAAAAAGAGAATATAAACTAAGTGGGAGTATGGAAGATTAAAGAAGAAATAAATGTTATTGACGCATATTTTTTGTTGAATTAGTGGTCGTTTTTTTTCGTCATCTTGAATGTGCGGGCAAGCGAAATTTTGAATTCGCTATAATATATAACAAACAAGAACGTAAGTCATTGCTGATACTGAATAACTCCGGCTAGCAACGTAAGGATGAGCCAAAGTCTTCTCTGGGCCTTACTTCTCCATATTATATAAAGTATTCCTGAAGTTACGCCATGTAAACGTAAATAACTCAACAACTATTTATCTGAGCAGGCAGAAAGTTTGCATGGTGGTTACTGTTATGAAAAGCATCAGATGCATACAACATATCTAAAAATATTTGAATTTTAAATTCCGTCCTAATTTCGACCGTGACTGAATCATTTCAAGGTCAATGTCAAAGGAAAAGTTCAAGGTTATATTATATGCGAGACTTTATTGGCTACAACATGGACCAAACGGTGAGTTTATACGATAAACAGAACCGAAATTATAACCAGATTAGTGACTTTTAACTTTTTCAGAGAACTTGACTGTGACCTCGATATCCAAAACTAACATCAGTTTTAAGGTAGTCCACGAGCGCTATTTTGACAAGTTTGATGACGCGTGGTCAAGCGATGTAGACGCTAGGTTGTACAGTGTACACAAACAAGCAAACAATCTCGACCGAAAACATCACCTGAGTGGCTGAGGTAAGAAACACTGAATATCTATTTTTGCCAGATGAAAGTTGTATTTATGATTTGGATGTTCTGAAGCGTGGCTAGTGACAGGTTGTCTGGTAGCGTGGCCGAGCGGTCTAAGGCGCTGGTTTTAGGCACCAGTCTCTTCGGAGGCGTGGGTTCGAATCCCACCGCTGCCAATAGTGTACGCTTTTGTCATCAATCCCGACAGACATACGGCTTTGAATTTACGAAGATCAGCAATTTGCTTCTACGATGAGGTGATGACATTTTTTATTTGAGTTTTCTCAAAGTTCTAAATGCATATTGAGTGTGATGAAAACGCGCAGTAACGAAAGCAGCAGGCAGGTAGCGTGGCCGAGCGGTCTAAGGCGCTGGTTTAAGGCACCAGTCTCTTCGGAGGCGTGGGTTCGAATCCCACCGCTATCATGTGTAATATAGAACTGTGCAGTATTCTATTTTTAAAACAATTTCCTTCAAGTTTCAATCTTACAACATTCTAGAAGCAAAAATACAGTCAAAGTGTTATTTCTGAAAGAAGAAAAGATTAACAATTAAAAAGAGAATATAAACTAAGTGGGAGTATGGAAGATTAAAGAAGAAATAAATGTTATTGACGCATATTTTTTGTTGAATTAGTGGTCGTTTTTTTTCGTCATCTTGAATGTGCGGGCAAGCGAAATTTTGAATTCGCTATAATATATAACAAACAAGAACGTAAGTCATTGCTGATACTGAATAACTCCGGCTAGCAACGTAAGGATGAGCCAAAGTCTTCTCTGGGCCTTACTTCTCCATATTATATAAAGTATTCCTGAAGTTACGCCATGTAAACGTAAATAACTCAACAACTATTTATCTGAGCAGGCAGAAAGTTTGCATGGTGGTTACTGTTATGAAAAGCATCAGATGCATACAACATATCTAAAAATATTTGAATTTTAAATTCCGTCCTAATTTCGACCGTGACTGAATCATTTCAAGGTCAATGTCAAAGGAAAAGTTCAAGGTTATATTATATGCGAGACTTTATTGGCTACAACATGGACCAAACGGTGAGTTTATACGATAAACAGAACCGAAATTATAACCAGATTAGTGACTTTTAACTTTTTCAGAGAACTTGACTGTGACCTCGATATCCAAAACTAACATCAGTTTTAAGGTAGTCCACGAGCGCTATTTTGACAAGTTTGATGACGCGTGGTCAAGCGATGTAGACGCTAGGTTGTACAGTGTACACAAACAAGCAAACAATCTCGACCGAAAACATCACCTGAGTGGCTGAGGTAAGAAACACTGAATATCTATTTTTGCCAGATGAAAGTTGTATTTATGATTTGGATGTTCTGAAGCGTGGCTAGTGACAGGTTGTCTGGTAGCGTGGCCGAGCGGTCTAAGGCGCTGGTTTTAGGCACCAGTCTCTTCGGAGGCGTGGGTTCGAATCCCACCGCTGCCAATAGTGTACGCTTTTGTCATCAATCCCGACAGACATACGGCTTTGAATTTACGAAGATCAGCAATTTGCTTCTACGATGAGGTGATGACATTTTTTATTTGAGTTTTCTCAAAGTTCTAAATGCATATTGAGTGTGATGAAAACGCGCAGTAACGAAAGCAGCAGGCAGGTAGCGTGGCCGAGCGGTCTAAGGCGCTGGTTTAAGGCACCAGTCTCTTCGGAGGCGTGGGTTCGAATCCCACCGCTATCATGTGTAATATAGAACTGTGCAGTATTCTATTTTTAAAACAATTTCCTTCAAGTTTCAATCTTACAACATTTTAGAAGCGAAAATACAGTCAAAGTGTTATTTCTGAAAGAAGAAAAGATTAACAATTAAAAAGAGAATATAAACTAAGTGGAAGTATGGAAGATTAAAGAAGAAATAAATGTTATTGACGCATATTTTTTGTTGAATTAGTGGTCGTTTTTTTTCGTCATCTTGAATGTGCGGGCAAGCGAAATTTTGAATTCGCTATAATATATAACAAACAAGAACGTAAGTCATTGCTGATACTGAATAACTCCGGCTAGCAACGTAAGGATGAGCCAAAGTCTTCTCTGGGCCTTACTTCTCCATATTATATAAAGTATTCCTGAAGTTACGCCATGTAAACGTAAATAACTCAACAACTATTTATCTGAGCAGGCAGAAAGTTTGCATGGTGGTTACTGTTATGAAAAGCATCAGATGCATACAACATATCTAAAAATATTTGAATTTTAAATTCCGTCCTAATTTCGCCCGTGACTGAATCATTTCAAGGTCAATGTCAAAGGAAAAG
Organism: Sepiola atlantica; assembly: GCA_963556195.1. Lineage (NCBI taxonomy): Eukaryota > Metazoa > Mollusca > Cephalopoda > Sepiida > Sepiolidae > Sepiola > Sepiola atlantica. The sequence continues at coordinate 77,513,254 of OY744539.1, read as the reverse complement.
TTCAAGGTTATATTATATGCGAGACTTTATTGGCTACAACATGGACCAAACGGTGAGTTTATACGATAAACAGAACCGAAATTATAACCAGATTAGTGACTTTTAACTTTTTCAGAGAACTTGACTGTGACCTCGATATCCAAAACTAACATCAGTTTTAAGGTAGTCCACGAGCGCTATTTTGACAAGTTTGATGACGCGTGGTCAAGCGATGTAGACGCTAGGTTGTACAGTGTACACAAACAAGCAAACAATCTCGACCGAAAACATCACCTGAGTGGCTGAGGTAAGAAACACTGAATATCTATTTTTGCCAGATGAAAGTTGTATTTATGATTTGGATGTTCTGAAGCGTGGCTAGTGACAGGTTGTCTGGTAGCGTGGCCGTTTTTTTTCGTCATCTTGAATGTGCGGGCAAGCGAAATTTTGAATTCGCTATAATATATAACAAACAAGAACGTAAGTCATTGCTGATACTGAATAACTCCGGCTAGCAACGTAAGGATGAGCCAAAGTCTTCTCTGGGCCTTACTTCTCCATATTATATAAAGTATTCCTGAAGTTACGCCATGTAAACGTAAATAACTCAACAACTATTTATCTGAGCAGGCAGAAAGTTTGCATGGTGGTTACTGTTATGAAAAGCATCAGATGCATACAACATATCTAAAAATATTTGAATTTTAAATTCCGTCCTAATTTCGACCGTGACTGAATCATTTCAAGGTCAATGTCAAAGGAAAAGTTCAAGGTTATATTATATGCGAGACTTTATTGGCTACAACATGGACCAAACGGTGAGTTTATACGATAAACAGAACCGAAATTATAACCAGATTAGTGACTTTTAACTTTTTCAGAGAACTTGACTGTGACCTCGATATCCAAAACTAACATCAGTTTTAAGGTAGTCCACGAGCGCTATTTTGACAAGTTTGATGACGCGTGGTCAAGCGATGTAGACGCTAGGTTGTACAGTGTACACAAACAAGCAAACAATCTCGACCGAAAACATCACCTGAGTGGCTGAGGTAAGAAACACTGAATATCTATTTTTGCCAGATGAAAGTTGTATTTATGATTTGGATGTTCTGAAGCGTGGCTAGTGACAGGTTGTCTGGTAGCGTGGCCGAGCGGTCTAAGGCGCTGGTTTTAGGCACCAGTCTCTTCGGAGGCGTGGGTTCGAATCCCACCGCTGCCAATAGTGTACGCATTTGTCATCAATCCCGACAGACATACGGCTTTGAATTTACGAAGATCAGCAATTTGCTACTACGATGAGGTGATGACATTTTTTATTTGAGTTTTCTCAAAGTTCTAAATGCATATTGAGTGTGATGAAAACGCGCAGTAACGAAAGCAGCAGGTAGGTAGCGTGGCCGAGCGGTCTAAGGCGCTGGTTTAAGGCACCAGTCTCTTCGGAGGCGTGGGTTCGAATCTCACCGCTATCATGTGTAATATAGAACTGTGCAGTATTCTATTTTTAAAACAATTTCCTTCAAGTTTCAATCTTACAACATTCTAGAAGCAAAAATACAGTCAAAGTGTTATTTCTGAAAGAAGAAAAGATTAACAATTAAAAAGAGAATATAAACTAAGTGGGAGTATGGAAGATTAAAGAAGAAATAAATGTTATTGACGCATATTTTTTGTTGAATTAGTGGTCGTTTTTTTTCGTCATCTTGAATGTGCGGGCAAGCGAAATTTTGAATTCGCTATAATATATAACAAACAAGAACGTAAGTCATTGCTGATACTGAATAACTCCGGCTAGCAACGTAAGGATGAGCCAAAGTCTTCTCTGGGCCTTACTTCTCCATATTATATAAAGTATTCCTGAAGTTACGCCATGTAAACGTAAATAACTCAACAACTATTTATCTGAGCAGGCAGAAAGTTTGCATGGTGGTTACTGTTATGAAAAGCATCAGATGCATACAACATATCTAAAAATATTTGAATTTTAAATTCCGTCCTAATTTCGACCGTGACTGAATCATTTCAAGGTCAATGTCAAAGGAAAAGTTCAAGGTTATATTATATGCGAGACTTTATTGGCTACAACATGGACCAAACGGTGAGTTTATACGATAAACAGAACCGAAATTATAACCAGATTAGTGACTTTTAACTTTTTCAGAGAACTTGACTGTGACCTCGATATCCAAAACTAACATCAGTTTTAAGGTAGTCCACGAGCGCTATTTTGACAAGTTTGATGACGCGTGGTCAAGCGATGTAGACGCTAGGTTGTACAGTGTACACAAACAAGCAAACAATCTCGACCGAAAACATCACCTGAGTGGCTGAGGTAAGAAACACTGAATATCTATTTTTGCCAGATGAAAGTTGTATTTATGATTTGGATGTTCTGAAGCGTGGCTAGTGACAGGTTGTCTGGTAGCGTGGCCGAGCGGTCTAAGGCGCTGGTTTTAGGCACCAGTCTCTTCGGAGGCGTGGGTTCGAATCCCACCGCTGCCAATAGTGTACGCTTTTGTCATCAATCCCGACAGACATACGGCTTTGAATTTACGAAGATCAGCAATTTGCTTCTACGATGAGGTGATGACATTTTTTATTTGAGTTTTCTCAAAGTTCTAAATGCATATTGAGTGTGATGAAAACGCGCAGTAACGAAAGCAGCAGGCAGGTAGCGTGGCCGAGCGGTCTAAGGCGCTGGTTTAAGGCACCAGTCTCTTCGGAGGCGTGGGTTCGAATCCCACCGCTATCATGTGTAATATAGAACTGTGCAGTATTCTATTTTTAAAACAATTTCCTTCAAGTTTCAATCTTACAACATTCTAGAAGCAAAAATACAGTCAAAGTGTTATTTCTGAAAGAAGAAAAGATTAACAATTAAAAAGAGAATATAAACTAAGTGGGAGTATGGAAGATTAAAGAAGAAATAAATGTTATTGACGCATATTTTTTGTTGAATTAGTGGTCGTTTTTTTTCGTCATCTTGAATGTGCGGGCAAGCGAAATTTTGAATTCGCTATAATATATAACAAACAAGAACGTAAGTCATTGCTGATACTGAATAACTCCGGCTAGCAACGTAAGGATGAGCCAAAGTCTTCTCTGGGCCTTACTTCTCCATATTATATAAAGTATTCCTGAAGTTACGCCATGTAAACGTAAATAACTCAACAACTATTTATCTGAGCAGGCAGAAAGTTTGCATGGTGGTTACTGTTATGAAAAGCATCAGATGCATACAACATATCTAAAAATATTTGAATTTTAAATTCCGTCCTAATTTCGACCGTGACTGAATCATTTCAAGGTCAATGTCAAAGGAAAAGTTCAAGGTTATATTATATGCGAGACTTTATTGGCTACAACATGGACCAAACGGTGAGTTTATACGATAAACAGAACCGAAATTATAACCAGATTAGTGACTTTTAACTTTTTCAGAGAACTTGACTGTGACCTCGATATCCAAAACTAACATCAGTTTTAAGGTAGTCCACGAGCGCTATTTTGACAAGTTTGATGACGCGTGGTCAAGCGATGTAGACGCTAGGTTGTACAGTGTACACAAACAAGCAAACAATCTCGACCGAAAACATCACCTGAGTGGCTGAGGTAAGAAACACTGAATATCTATTTTTGCCAGATGAAAGTTGTATTTATGATTTGGATGTTCTGAAGCGTGGCTAGTGACAGGTTGTCTGGTAGCGTGGCCGAGCGGTCTAAGGCGCTGGTTTTAGGCACCAGTCTCTTCGGAGGCGTGGGTTCGAATCCCACCGCTGCCAATAGTGTACGCTTTTGTCATCAATCCCGACAGACATACGGCTTTGAATTTACGAAGATCAGCAATTTGCTTCTACGATGAGGTGATGACATTTTTTATTTGAGTTTTCTCAAAGTTCTAAATGCATATTGAGTGTGATGAAAACGCGCAGTAACGAAAGCAGCAGGCAGGTAGCGTGGCCGAGCGGTCTAAGGCGCTGGTTTAAGGCACCAGTCTCTTCGGAGGCGTGGGTTCGAATCCCACCGCTATCATGTGTAATATAGAACTGTGCAGTATTCTATTTTTAAAACAATTTCCTTCAAGTTTCAATCTTACAACATTTTAGAAGCGAAAATACAGTCAAAGTGTTATTTCTGAAAGAAGAAAAGATTAACAATTAAAAAGAGAATATAAACTAAGTGGAAGTATGGAAGATTAAAGAAGAAATAAATGTTATTGACGCATATTTTTTGTTGAATTAGTGGTCGTTTTTTTTCGTCATCTTGAATGTGCGGGCAAGCGAAATTTTGAATTCGCTATAATATATAACAAACAAGAACGTAAGTCATTGCTGATACTGAATAACTCCGGCTAGCAACGTAAGGATGAGCCAAAGTCTTCTCTGGGCCTTACTTCTCCATATTATATAAAGTATTCCTGAAGTTACGCCATGTAAACGTAAATAACTCAACAACTATTTATCTGAGCAGGCAGAAAGTTTGCATGGTGGTTACTGTTATGAAAAGCATCAGATGCATACAACATATCTAAAAATATTTGAATTTTAAATTCCGTCCTAATTTCGCCCGTGACTGAATCATTTCAAGGTCAATGTCAAAGGAAAAGTTCAAGGTTATATTATATGCGAGACTTTATTGGCTACAACATGGACCAAACGGTGAGTTTATACGATAAACAGAACCGAAATTATAACCAGATTAGTGACTTTTAACTTTTTCAGAGAACTTGACTGTGACCTCGATATCCAAAACTAACATCAGTTTTAAGGTAGTCCACGAGCGCTATTTTGACAAGTTTGATGACGCGTGGTCAAGCGATGTAGACGCTAGGTTGTACAGTGTACACAAACAAGCAAACAATCTCGACCGAAAACATCACCTGAGTGGCTGAGGTAAGAAACACTGAATATCTATTTTTGCCAGATGAAAGTTGTATTTATGATTTGGATGTTCTGAAGCGTGGCTAGTGACAGGTTGTCTGGTAGCGTGGCCGAGCGGTCTAAGGCGCTGGTTTTAGGCACCAGTCTCTTCGGAGGCGTGGGTTCGAATCCCACCGCTATCATGTGTAATATAGAACTGTGCAGTATTCTATTTTTAAAACAATTTCCTTCAAGTTTCAATCTTACAACATTTTAGAAGCGAAAATACAGTCAAAGTGTTATTTCTGAAAGAAGAAAAGATTAACAATTAAAAAGAGAATATAAACTAAGTGGAAGTATGGAAGATTAAAGAAGAAATAAATGTTATTGACGCATATTTTTTGTTGAATTAGTGGTCGTTTTTTTTCGTCATCTTGAATGTGCGGGCAAGCGAAATTTTGAATTCGCTATAATATATAACAAACAAGAACGTAAGTCATTGCTGATACTGAATAACTCCGGCTAGCAACGTAAGGATGAGCCAAAGTCTTCTCTGGGCCTTACTTCTCCATATTATATAAAGTATTCCTGAAGTTACGCCATGTAAACGTAAATAACTCAACAACTATTTATCTGAGCAGGCAGAAAGTTTGCATGGTGGTTACTGTTATGAAAAGCATCAGATGCATACAACATATCTAAAAATATTTGAATTTTAAATTCCGTCCTAATTTCGACCGTGACTGAATCATTTCAAGGTCAATGTCAAAGGAAAAGTTCAAGGTTATATTATATGCGAGACTTTATTGGCTACAACATGGACCAAACGGTGAGTTTATACGATAAACAGAACCGAAATTATAACCAGATTAGTGACTTTTAACTTTTTCAGAGAACTTGACTGTGACCTCGATATCCAAAACTAACATCAGTTTTAAGGTAGTCCACGAGCGCTATTTTGACAAGTTTGATGACGCGTGGTCAAGCGATGTAGACGCTAGGTTGTACAGTGTACACAAACAAGCAAACAATCTCGACCGAAAACATCACCTGAGTGGCTGAGGTAAGAAACACTGAATATCTATTTTTGCCAGATGAAAGTTGTATTTATGATTTGGATGTTCTGAAGCGTGGCTAGTGACAGGTTGTCTGGTAGCGTGGCCGAGCGGTCTAAGGCGCTGGTTTTAGGCACCAGTCTCTTCGGAGGCGTGGGTTCGAATCCCACCGCTGCCAATAGTGTACGCTTTTGTCATCAATCCCGACAGACATACGGCTTTGAATTTACGAAGATCAGCAATTTGCTTCTACGATGAGGTGATGACATTTTTTATTTGAGTTTTCTCAAAGTTCTAAATGCATATTGAGTGTGATGAAAACGCGCAGTAACGAAAGCAGCAGGCAGGTAGCGTGGCCGAGCGGTCTAAGGCGCTGGTTTAAGGCACCAGTCTCTTCGGAGGCGTGGGTTCGAATCCCACCGCTATCATGTGTAATATAGAACTGTGCAGTATTCTATTTTTAAAACAATTTCCTTCAAGTTTCAATCTTACAACATTTTAGAAGCGAAAATACAGTCAAAGTGTTATTTCTGAAAGAAGAAAAGATTAACAATTAAAAAGAGAATATAAACTAAGTGGAAGTATGGAAGATTAAAGAAGAAATAAATGTTATTGACGCATATTTTTTGTTGAATTAGTGGTCGTTTTTTTTCGTCATCTTGAATGTGCGGGCAAGCGAAATTTTGAATTCGCTATAATATATAACAAACAAGAACGTAAGTCATTGCTGATACTGAATAACTCCGGCTAGCAACGTAAGGATGAGCCAAAGTCTTCTCTGGGCCTTACTTCTCCATATTATATAAAGTATTCCTGAAGTTACGCCATGTAAACGTAAATAACTCAACAACTATTTATCTGAGCAGGCAGAAAGTTTGCATGGTGGTTACTGTTATGAAAAGCATCAGATGCATACAACATATCTAAAAATATTTGAATTTTAAATTCCGTCCTAATTTCGCCCGTGACTGAATCATTTCAAGGTCAATGTCAAAGGAAAAGTTCAAGGTTATATTATATGCGAGACTTTATTGGCTACAACATGGACCAAACGGTGAGTTTATACGATAAACAGAACCGAAATTATAACCAGATTAGTGACTTTTAACTTTTTCAGAGAACTTGACTGTGACCTCGATATCCAAAACTAACATCAGTTTTAAGGTAGTCCACGAGCGCTATTTTGACAAGTTTGATGACGCGTGGTCAAGCGATGTAGACGCTAGGTTGTACAGTGTACACAAACAAGCAAACAATCTCGACCGAAAACATCACCTGAGTGGCTGAGGTAAGAAACACTGAATATCTATTTTTGCCAGATGAAAGTTGTATTTATGATTTGGATGTTCTGAAGCGTGGCTAGTGACAGGTTGTCTGGTAGCGTGGCCGAGCGGTCTAAGGCGCTGGTTTTAGGCACCAGTCTCTTCGGAGGCGTGGGTTCGAATCCCACCGCTGCCAATAGTGTACGCTTTTGTCATCAATCCCGACAGACATACGGCTTTGAATTTACGAAGATCAGCAATTTGCTTCTACGATGAGGTGATGACATTTTTTATTTGAGTTTTCTACAAGTTCTAAATGCATATTGAGTGTGATGAAAACGCGCAGTAACGAAAGCAGCAGGCAGGTAGCGTGGCCGAGCGGTCTAAGGCGCTGGTTTAAGGCACCAGTCTCTTCGGAGGCGTGGGTTCGAATCCCACCGCTATCATGTGTAATATAGAACTGTGCAGTATTCTATTTTTAAAACAATTTCCTTCAAGTTTCAATCTTACAACATTCTAGAAGCGAAAATACAGTCAAAGTGTTATTTCTGAAAGAAGAAAAGATTAACAATTAAAAAGAGAATATAAACTAAGTGGAAGTATGGAAGATTAAAGAAGAAATAAATGTTATTGACGCATATTTTTTGTTGAATTAGTGGTCGTTTTTTTTCGTCATCTTGAATGTGCGGCCAAGCGAAATTTTGAATTCCCTATAATATATAACAAACAAGAACGTAAGTCATTGCTGATACTGAATAACTCCGGCTAGCAACGTAAGGATGAGCCAAAGTCTTCTCTGGGCCTTACTTCTCCATATTATATAAAGTATTCCTGAAGTTACGCCATGTAAACGTAAATAACTCAACAACTATTTATCTGAGCAGGCAGAAAGTTTGCATGGTGGTTACTGTTATGAAAAGCATCAGATGCATACAACATATCTAAAAATATTTGAATTTTAAATTCCGTCCTAATTTCGACCGTGACTGAATCATTTCAAGGTGAATGTCAAAGGAAAAGTTCAAGGTTATATTATATGCGAGACTTTATTGGCTACAACATGGACCAAACGGTGAGTTGATACGATAAACAGAACCGAAATTATAACCAGATTAGTGACTTTTAACTTTTTCAGAGAACTTGACTGTGACCTCGATATCCAAAACTAACATCAGTTTTAAGGTAGTCCACGAGCGCTATTTTGACAAGTTTGATGACGCGTGGTCAAGCGATGTAGACGCTAGGTTGTACAGTGTACACAAACAAGCAAACAATCTCGACCGAAAACATCACCTGAGTGGCTGAGGTAAGAAACACTGAATATCTATTTTTGCCAGATGAAAGTTGTATTTATGATTTGGATGTTCTGAAGCGTGGCTAGTGACAGGTTGTCTGGTAGCGTGGCCGAGCGGTCTAAGGCGCTGGTTTTAGGCACCAGTCTCTTCGGAGGCGTGGGTTCGAATCCCACCGCTATCATGTGTAATATAGAACTGTGCAGTATTCTATTTTTAAAACAATTTCCTTCAAGTTTCAATCTTACAACATTTTAGAAGCGAAAATACAGTCAAAGTGTTATTTCTGAAAGAAGAAAAGATTAACAATTAAAAAGAGAATATAAACTAAGTGGAAGTATGGAAGATTAAAGAAGAAATAAATGTTATTGACGCATATTTTTTGTTGAATTAGTGGTCGTTTTTTTTCGTCATCTTGAATGTGCGGGCAAGCGAAATTTTGAATTCGCTATAATATATAACAAACAAGAACGTAAGTCATTGCTGATACTGAATAACTCCGGCTAGCAACGTAAGGATGAGCCAAAGTCTTCTCTGGGCCTTACTTCTCCATATTATATAAAGTATTCCTGAAGTTACGCCATGTAAACGTAAATAACTCAACAACTATTTATCTGAGCAGGCAGAAAGTTTGCATGGTGGTTACTGTTATGAAAAGCATCAGATGCATACAACATATCTAAAAATATTTGAATTTTAAATTCCGTCCTAATTTCGACCGTGACTGAATCATTTCAAGGTCAATGTCAAAGGAAAAGTTCAAGGTTATATTATATGCGAGACTTTATTGGCTACAACATGGACCAAACGGTGAGTTTATACGATAAACAGAACCGAAATTATAACCAGATTAGTGACTTTTAACTTTTTCAGAGAACTTGACTGTGACCTCGATATCCAAAACTAACATCAGTTTTAAGGTAGTCCACGAGCGCTATTTTGACAAGTTTGATGACGCGTGGTCAAGCGATGTAGACGCTAGGTTGTACAGTGTACACAAACAAGCAAACAATCTCGACCGAAAACATCACCTGAGTGGCTGAGGTAAGAAACACTGAATATCTATTTTTGCCAGATGAAAGTTGTATTTATGATTTGGATGTTCTGAAGCGTGGCTAGTGACAGGTTGTCTGGTAGCGTGGCCGAGCGGTCTAAGGCGCTGGTTTTAGGCACCAGTCTCTTCGGAGGCGTGGGTTCGAATCCCACCGCTGCCAATAGTGTACGCTTTTGTCATCAATCCCGACAGACATACGGCTTTGAATTTACGAAGATCAGCAATTTGCTTCTACGATGAGGTGATGACATTTTTTATTTGAGTTTTCTCAAAGTTCTAAATGCATATTGAGTGTGATGAAAACGCGCAGTAACGAAAGCAGCAGGCAGGTAGCGTGGCCGAGCGGTCTAAGGCGCTGGTTTAAGGCACCAGTCTCTTCGGAGGCGTGGGTTCGAATCCCACCGCTATCATGTGTGCAGTATTCTATTTTTAAAACAATTTCCTTCAAGTTTCAATCTTACAACATTTTAGAAGCGAAAATACAGTCAAAGTGTTATTTCTGAAAGAAGAAAAGATTAACAATTAAAAAGAGAATATAAACTAAGTGGAAGTATGGAAGATTAAAGAAGAAATAAATGTTATTGACGCTTTCTTTTGTTGAATTAGTGGTCGTTTTTTTTCGTCATCTTGAATGTGCGGGCAAGCGAAATTTTGAATTCGCTATAATATATAACAAACAAGAACGTAAGTCATTGCTGATACTGAATAACTCCGGCTAGCAACGTAAGGATGAGCCAAAGTCTTCTCTGGGCCTTACTTCTCCATATTATATAAAGTATTCCTGAAGTTACGCCATGTAAACGTAAATAACTCAACAACTATTTATCTGAGCAGGCAGAAAGTTTGCATGGTGGTTACTGTTATGAAAAGCATCAGATGCATACAACATATCTAAAAATATTTGAATTTTAAATTCCGTCCTAATTTCGACCATGACTGAATCATTTCAAGGTCAATGTCAAAGGAAAAGTTCAAGGTTATATTATATGCGAGACTTTATTGGCTACAACATGGACCAAACGGTGAGTTTATACGATAAACAGAACCGAAATTATAACCAGATTAGTGACTTTTAACTTTTTCAGAGAACTTGACTGTGACCTCGATATCCAAAACTAACATCAGTTTTAAGGTAGTCCACGAGCGCTATTTTGACAAGTTTGATGACGCGTGGTCAAGCGATGTAGACGCTAGGTTGTACAGTGTACACAAACAAGCAAACAATCTCGACCGAAAACATCACCTGAGTGGCTGAGGTAAGAAACACTGAATATCTATTTTTGCCAGATGAAAGTTGTATTTATGATTTGGATATTCTGAAGCGTGGCTAGTGACAGGTTGTCTGGTAGCGTGGCCGAGCGGTCTAAGGCGCTGGTTTTAGGCACCAGTCTCTTCGGAGGCGTGGGTTCGAATCCCACCGCTGCCAATAGTGTACGCTTTTGTCATCAATCCCGACAGACATACGGCTTTGAATTTACGAAGATCAGCAATTTGCTTCTACGATGAGGTGATGACATTTTTTATTTGAGTTTTCTCAAAGTTCTAAATGCATATTGAGTGTGATGAAAACGCGCAGTAACGAAAGCAGCAGGCAGGTAGCGTGGCCGAGCGGTCTAAGGCGCTGGTTTAAGGCACCAGTCTCTTCGGAGGCGTGGGTTCGAATCCCACCGCTATCATGTGTAATATAGAACTGTGCAGTATTCTATTTTTAAAACAATTTCCTTCAAGTTTCAATCTTACAACATTCTAGAAGCGAAAATACAGTCAAAGTGTTATTTCTGAAAGAAGAAAAGATTAACAATTAAAAAGAGAATATAAACTAAGTGGAAGTATGGAAGATTAAAGAAGAAATAAATGTTATTGACGCATATTTTTTGTTGAATTAGTGGTCGTTTTTTTTCGTCATCTTGAATGTGCGGGCAAGCGAAATTTTGAATTCGCTATAATATATAACAAACAAGAACGTAAGTCATTGCTGATACTGAATAACTCCGGCTAGCAACGTAAGGATGAGCCAAAGTCTTCTCTGGGCCTTACTTCTCCATATTATATAAAGTATTCCTGAAGTTACGCCATGTAAACGTAAATAACTCAACAACTATTTATCTGAGCAGGCAGAAAGTTTGCATGGTGGTTACTGTTATGAAAAGCATCAGATGCAGACAACATATCTAAAAATATTTGAATTTTAAATTCCGTCCTAATTTCGACCGTGACTGAATCATTTCAAGGTCAATGTCAAAGGAAAAGTTCAAGGTTATATTATATGCGAGACTTTATTGGCTACAACATGGACCAAACGGTGAGTTTATACGATAAACAGAACCGAAATTATAACCAGATTAGTGACTTTTAACTTTTTCAGAGAACTTGACTGTGACCTCGATATCCAAAACTAACATCAGTTTTAAGGTAGTCCTCGAGCGCTATTTTGACAAGTTTGATGACGCGTGGTCAAGCGATGTAGACGCTAGGTTGTACAGTGTACACAAACAAGCAAACAATCTCGACCGAAAACATCACCTGAGTGGCTGAGGTAAGAAACACTGAATATCTATTTTTGCCAGATGAAAGTTGTATTCATGATTTGGATGTTCTGAAGCGTGGCTAGTGACAGGTTGTCTGGTAGCGTGGCCGAGCGGTCTAAGGCGCTGGTTTTAGGCACCAGTCTCTTCGGAGGCGTGGGTTCGAATCCCACCGCTGCCAATAGTGTACGCTTTTGTCATCAATCCCGACAGACATACGGCTTTGAATTTACGAAGATCAGCACTTTGCTTCTACGATGAGGTGATGACATTTTTTATTTGAGTTTTCTCAAAGTTCTAAATGCATATTGAGTGTGATGAAAACGCGCAGTAACGAAAGCAGCAGGCAGGTAGCGTGGCCGAGCGGTCTAAGGCGCTGGTTTAAAGCACCAGTCTCTTCGGAGGCGTGGGTTCGAATCCCACCGCTATCATGTGTAATATAGAACTGTGCAGTATTCTATTTTTAAAACAATTTCCTTCAAGTTTCAATCTTACAACATTTTAGAAGCGAAAATACAGTCAAAGTGTTATTTCTGAAAGAAGAAAAGATTAACAATTAAAAAGAGAATATAAACTAAGTGGAAGTATGGAAGATTAAAGAAGAAATAAATGTTATTGACGCATATTTTTTGTTGAATTAGTGGTCGTTTTTTTTCGTCATCTTGAATGTGCGGGCAAGCGAAATTTTGAATTCGCTATAATATATAACAAACAAGAACGTAAGTCATTGCTGATACTGAATAACTCCGGCTAGCAACGTAAGGATGAGCCAAAGTCTTCTCTGGGCCTTACTTCTCCATATTATATAAAGTATTCCTGAAGTGACGCCATGTAAACGTAAATAACTCAACAACTATTTATCTGAGCAGGCAGAAAGTTTGCATGGTGGTTACTGTTATGAAAAGCATCAGATGCATACAACATATCTAAAAATATTTGAATTTTAAATTCCGTCCTAATTTCGACCGTGACTGAATCATTTCAAGGTCAATGTCAAAGGAAAAGTTCAAGGTTATATTATATGCGAGACTTTATTGGCTACAACATGGACCAAACGGTGAGTTTATACGATAAACAGAACCGAAATTATAACCAGATTAGTGACTTTTAACTTTTTCAGAGAACTTGACTGTGACCTCGATATCCAAAACTAACATCAGTTTTAAGGTAGTCCACGAGCGCTATTTTGACAAGTTTGATGACGCGTGGTCAAGCGATGTAGACGCTAGGTTGTACAGTGTACACAAACAAGCAAACAATCTCGACCGAAAACATCACCTGAGTGGCTGAGGTAAGAAACACTGAATATCTATTTTTGCCAGATGAAAGTTGTATTCATGATTTGGATGTTCTGAAGCGTGGCTAGTGACAGGTTGTCTGGTAGCGTGGCCGAGCGGTCTAAGGCGCTGGTTTTAGGCACCAGTCTCTTCGGAGGCGTGGGTGCGAATCCCACCGCTGCCAATAGTGTACGCTTTTGTCATCAATCCCGACAGACATACGGCTTTGAATTTACGAAGATCAGCAATTTGCTTCTACGATGAGGTGATGACATTTTTTATTTGAGTTTTCTCAAAGTTCTAAATGCATATTGAGTGTGATGAAAACGCGTAGTAACGAAATAGCAGGCAGGTAGCGTGGCCGAGCGGTCTAAGGTGCTGGTTTAAGGCACCAGTCTCTTCGGAGGCGTGGGTTCGTATCCCACCGCTATCATGTGTAATATAGAACTTTGCAGTATTCTATTTTTAAAACAATTTCCTTCAAGTTTCAATCTTACAACATTCTAGAAGCGAAAATACAGTCAAAGTGTTATTTCTGAAAGAAGAAAAGATTAACAATTAAAAAGAGAATATAAACTAAGTGGAAGTATGGAAGATTAAAGAAGAAATAAATGTTATTGACGCATATTTTTTGTTGAATTAGTGGTCGTTTTTTTTCGTCATCTTGAATGTGCGGGCAAGCGAAATTTTGAATTCGCTATAATATATAACAAACAAGAACGTAAGTCATTGCTGATACTGAATAACTCCGGCTAGCAACGTAAGGATGAGCCAAAGTTTTCTCTGGGCCTTACTTCTCCATATTATATAAAGTATTCCTGAAGTTACGCCATGTAAACGTAAATAACTCAACAACTATTTATCTGAGCAGGCAGAAAGTTTGCATGGTGGTTACTGTTATGAAAAGCATCAGATGCATACAACATATCTAAAAATATTTGAATTTTAAATTCCGTCCTAATTTCGACCGTGACTGAATCATTTCAAGGTCAATGTCAAAGGAAAAGTTCAAGGTTATATTATATGCGAGACTTTATTGGCTACAACATGGACCAAACGGTGAGTTTATACGATAAACAGAACCGAAATTATAACCAGATTAGTGACTTTTAACTTTTTCAGAGAACTTGACTGTGACCTCAATATCCAAAACTAACATCAGTTTTAAGGTAGTCCACGAGCGCTATTTTGACAAGTTTGATGACGCATGGTCAAGCGATGTAGACGCTAGGTTGTACAGTGTACACAAACAAGCAAACAATCTCGACCGAAAACATCACCTGAGTGGCTGAGGTAAGAAACACTGAATATCTATTTTTGCCAGATGAAAGTTGTATTTATGATTTGGATGTTCTGAAGCGTGGCTAGTGACAGGTTGTCTGGTAGCGTGGCCGAGCGGTCTAAGGCGCTGGTTTTAGATACCAGTCTCTTCGGAGGCGTGGGTTCGAATCCCACCGCTGCCATTAGTGTACGCTTTTGTCATCAATCCCGACAGACATACGGCTTTGAATTTACGAAGATCAGCAATTTGCTTCTACGATGAGGTGATGACATTTTTTATTTGAGTTTTCTCAAAGTTCTAAATGCATATTGAGTGTGATGAAAACGCGTAGTAACGAAATAGCAGGCAGGTAGCGTGGCCGAGCGGTCTAAGGCGCTGGTTTAAGGCACCAGTCTCTTCGGAGGCGTGGGTTCGTATCCCACCGCTATCATGCGTAATATAGAACTGTGCAGTATTCTATTTTTAAAACATTTTCCTTCAAGTTTCAATCTTACAACATTCTAGAAGCGAAAATACAGTCAAAGTGTTATTTCTGAAAGAAGAAAAGATTAACAATTAAAAAGAGAATATAAACTAAGTGGAAGTATGGAAGATTAAAGAAGAAATAAATGTTATTGACGCATATTTTTTGTTGAATTAGTGGTCGTTTTTTTTCGTCATCTTGAATGTGCGGGCAAGCGAAATTTTGAATTCGCTATAATATATAACAAACAAGAACGTAAGTCATTGCTGATACTGAATAACTCCGGCTAGCAACGTAAGGATGAGCCAAAGTCTTCTCTGGGCCTTACTTCTCCATATTATATAAAGTATTCCTGAAGTTACGCCATGTAAACGTAAATAACTCAACAACTATTTATCTGAGCAGGCAGAAAGTTTGCATGGTGGTTACTGTTATGAAAAGCATCAGATGCATACAACATATCTAAAAATATTTGAATTTTAAATTCCGTCCTAATTTCGACCGTGACTGAATCATTTCAAGGTCAATGTCAAAGGAAAAGTTCAAGGTTATATTATATGCGAGACTTTATTGGCTACAACATGGACCAAACGGTGAGTTTATACGATAAACAGAACCGAAATTATAACCAGATTAGTGACTTTTAACTTTTTCAGAGAACTTGACTGTGACCTCGATATCCAAAACTAACATCAGTTTTAAGGTAGTCCACGAGCGCTATTTTGACAAGTTTGATGACGCATGGTCAAGCGATGTAGACGCTAGGTTGTACAGTGGACACAAACAAGCAAACAATCTCGACCGAAAACATCACCTGAGTGGCTGAGGTAAGAAACACTGAATATCTATTTTTGCCAGATGAAAGTTGTATTTATGATTTGGATGTTCTGAAGCGTGGCTAGTGACAGGTTGTCTGGTAGCGTGGCCGAGCGGTCTAAGGCGCTGGTTTTAGATACCAGTCTCTTCGGAGGCGTGGGTTCGAATCCCACCGCTGCCATTAGTGTACGCTTTTGTCATCAATCCCGACAGACATACGGCTTTGAATTTACGAAGATCAGCAATTTGCTTCTACGATGAGGTGATGACATTTTTTATTTGAGTTTTCTCAAAGTTCTAAATGCATATTGAGTGTGATGAAAACGCGTAGTAACGAAATAGCAGGCAGGTAGCGTGGCCGAGCGGTCTAAGGCGCTGGTTTAAGGCACCAGTCTCTTCGGAGGCGTGGGTTCGTATCCCACCGCTATCATGCGTAATATAGAACTGTGCAGTATTCTATTTTTAAAACATTTTCCTTCAAGTTTCAATCTTACAACATTCTAGAAGCGAAAATACAGTCAAAGTGTTATTTCTGAAAGAAGAAAAGATTAACAATTAAAAAGAGAATATAAACTAAGTGGAAGTATGGAAGATTAAAGAAGAAATAAATGTTATTGACGCATATTTTTTGTTGAATTAGTGGTCGTTTTTTTTCGTCATCTTGAATGTGCGGGCAAGCGAAATTTTGAATTCGCTATAATATATAACAAACAAGAACGTAAGTCATTGCTGATACTGAATAACTCCGGCTAGCAACGTAAGGATGAGCCAAAGTCTTCTCTGGGCCTTACTTCTCCATATTATATAAAGTATTCCTGAAGTTACGCCATGTAAACGTAAATAACTCAACAACTATTTATCTGAGCAGGCAGAAAGTTTGCATGGTGGTTACTGTTATGAAAAGCATCAGATGCATACAACATATCTAAAAATATTTGAATTTTAAATTCCGTCCTAATTTCGACCGTGACTGAATCATTTCAAGGTCAATGTCAAAGGAAAAGTTCAAGGTTATATTATATGCGAGACTTTATTGGCTACAACATGGACCAAACGGTGAGTTTATACGATAAACAGAACCGAAATTATAACCAGATTAGTGACTTTTAACTTTTTCAGAGAACTTGACTGTGACCTCAATATCCAAAACTAACATCAGTTTTAAGGTAGTCCACGAGCGCTATTTTGACAAGTTTGATGACGCATGGTCAAGCGATGTAGACGCTAGGTTGTACAGTGTACACAAACAAGCAAACAATCTCGACCGAAAACATCACCTGAGTGGCTGAGGTAAGAAACACTGAATATCTATTTTTGCCAGATGAAAGTTGTATTTATGATTTGGATGTTCTGAAGCGTGGCTAGTGACAGGTTGTCTGGTAGCGTGGCCGAGCGGTCTAAGGCGCTGGTTTTAGATACCAGTCTCTTCGGAGGCGTGGGTTCGAATCCCACCGCTGCCATTAGTGTACGCTTTTGTCATCAATCCCGACAGACATACGGCTTTGAATTTACGAAGATCAGCAATTTGCTTCTACGATGAGGTGATGACATTTTTTATTTGAGTTTTCTCAAAGTTCTAAATGCATATTGAGTGTGATGAAAACGCGTAGTAACGAAATAGCAGGCAGGTAGCGTGGCCGAGCGGTCTAAGGCGCTGGTTTAAGGCACCAGTCTCTTCGGAGGCGTGGGTTCGTATCCCACCGCTATCATGCGTAATATAGAACTGTGCAGTATTCTATTTTTAAAACATTTTCCTTCAAGTTTCAATCTTACAACATTCTAGAAGCGAAAATACAGTCAAAGTGTTATTTCTGAAAGAAGAAAAGATTAACAATTAAAAAGAGAATATAAACTAAGTGGAAGTATGGAAGATTAAAGAAGAAATAAATGTTATTGACGCATATTTTTTGTTGAATTAGTGGTCGTTTTTTTTCGTCATCTTGAATGTGCGGGCAAGCGAAATTTTGAATTCGCTATAATATATAACAAACAAGAACGTAAGTCATTGCTGATACTGAATAACTCCGGCTAGCAACGTAAGGATGAGCCAAAGTCTTCTCTGGGCCTTACTTCTCCATATTATATAAAGTATTCCTGAAGTTACGCCATGTAAACGTAAATAACTCAACAACTATTTATCTGAGCAGGCAGAAAGTTTGCATGGTGGTTACTGTTATGAAAAGCATCAGATGCATACAACATATCTAAAAATATTTGAATTTTAAATTCCGTCCTAATTTCGACCGTGACTGAATCATTTCAAGGTCAATGTCAAAGGAAAAGTTCAAGGTTATATTATATGCGAGACTTTATTGGCTACAACATGGACCAAACGGTGAGTTTATACGATAAACAGAACCGAAATTATAACCAGATTAGTGACTTTTAACTTTTTCAGAGAACTTGACTGTGACCTCGATATCCAAAACTAACATCAGTTTTAAGGTAGTCCACGAGCGCTATTTTGACAAGTTTGATGACGCATGGTCAAGCGATGTAGACGCTAGGTTGTACAGTGGACACAAACAAGCAAACAATCTCGACCGAAAACATCACCTGAGTGGCTGAGGTAAGAAACACTGAATATCTATTTTTGCCAGATGAAAGTTGTATTTATGATTTGGATGTTCTGAAGCGTGGCTAGTGACAGGTTGTCTGGTAGCGTGGCCGAGCGGTCTAAGGCGCTGGTTTTAGATACCAGTCTCTTCGGAGGCGTGGGTTCGAATCCCACCGCTGCCATTAGTGTACGCTTTTGTCATCAATCCCGACAGACATACGGCTTTGAATTTACGAAGATCAGCAATTTGCTTCTACGATGAGGTGATGACATTTTTTATTTGAGTTTTCTCAAAGTTCTAAATGCATATTGAGTGTGATGAAAACGCGTAGTAACGAAATAGCAGGCAGGTAGCGTGGCCGAGCGGTCTAAGGCGCTGGTTTAAGGCACCAGTCTCTTCGGAGGCGTGGGTTCGTATCCCACCGCTATCATGCGTAATATAGAACTGTGCAGTATTCTATTTTTAAAACATTTTCCTTCAAGTTTCAATCTTACAACATTCTAGAAGCGAAAATACAGTCAAAGTGTTATTTCTGAAAGAAGAAAAGATTAACAATTAAAAAGAGAATATAAACTAAGTGGAAGTATGGAAGATTAAAGAAGAAATAAATGTTATTGACGCATATTTTTTGTTGAATTAGTGGTCGTTTTTTTTCGTCATCTTGAATGTGCGGGCAAGCGAAATTTTGAATTCGCTATAATATATAACAAACAAGAACGTAAGTCATTGCTGATACTGAATAACTCCGGCTAGCAACGTAAGGATGAGCCAAAGTCTTCTCTGGGCCTTACTTCTCCATATTATATAAAGTATTCCTGAAGTTACGCCATGTAAACGTAAATAACTCAACAACTATTTATCTGAGCAGGCAGAAAGTTTGCATGGTGGTTACTGTTATGAAAAGCATCAGATGCATACAACATATCTAAAAATATTTGAATTTTAAATTCCGTCCTAATTTCGACCGTGACTGAATCATTTCAAGGTCAATGTCAAAGGAAAAGTTCAAGGTTATATTATATGCGAGACTTTATTGGCTACAACATGGACCAAACGGTGAGTTTATACGATAAACAGAACCGAAATTATAACCAGATTAGTGACTTTTAACTTTTTCAGAGAACTTGACTGTGACCTCAATATCCAAAACTAACATCAGTTTTAAGGTAGTCCACGAGCGCTATTTTGACAAGTTTGATGACGCATGGTCAAGCGATGTAGACGCTAGGTTGTACAGTGTACACAAACAAGCAAACAATCTCGACCGAAAACATCACCTGAGTGGCTGAGGTAAGAAACACTGAATATCTATTTTTGCCAGATGAAAGTTGTATTTATGATTTGGATGTTCTGAAGCGTGGCTAGTGACAGGTTGTCTGGTAGCGTGGCCGAGCGGTCTAAGGCGCTGGTTTTAGATACCAGTCTCTTCGGAGGCGTGGGTTCGAATCCCACCGCTGCCATTAGTGTACGCTTTTGTCATCAATCCCGACAGACATACGGCTTTGAATTTACGAAGATCAGCAATTTGCTTCTACGATGAGGTGATGACATTTTTTATTTGAGTTTTCTCAAAGTTCTAAATGCATATTGAGTGTGATGAAAACGCGTAGTAACGAAATAGCAGGCAGGTAGCGTGGCCGAGCGGTCTAAGGCGCTGGTTTAAGGCACCAGTCTCTTCGGAGGCGTGGGTTCGTATCCCACCGCTATCATGCGTAATATAGAACTGTGCAGTATTCTATTTTTAAAACATTTTCCTTCAAGTTTCAATCTTACAACATTCTAGAAGCGAAAATACAGTCAAAGTGTTATTTCTGAAAGAAGAAAAGATTAACAATTAAAAAGAGAATATAAACTAAGTGGAAGTATGGAAGATTAAAGAAGAAATAAATGTTATTGACGCATATTTTTTGTTGAATTAGTGGTCGTTTTTTTTCGTCATCTTGAATGTGCGGGCAAGCGAAATTTTGAATTCGCTATAATATATAACAAACAAGAACGTAAGTCATTGCTGATACTGAATAACTCCGGCTAGCAACGTAAGGATGAGCCAAAGTCTTCTCTGGGCCTTACTTCTCCATATTATATAAAGTATTCCTGAAGTTACGCCATGTAAACGTAAATAACTCAACAACTATTTATCTGAGCAGGCAGAAAGTTTGCATGGTGGTTACTGTTATGAAAAGCATCAGATGCATACAACATATCTAAAAATATTTGAATTTTAAATTCCGTCCTAATTTCGACCGTGACTGAATCATTTCAAGGTCAATGTCAAAGGAAAAGTTCAAGGTTATATTATATGCGAGACTTTATTGGCTACAACATGGACCAAACGGTGAGTTTATACGATAAACAGAACCGAAATTATAACCAGATTAGTGACTTTTAACTTTTTCAGAGAACTTGACTGTGACCTCGATATCCAAAACTAACATCAGTTTTAAGGTAGTCCACGAGCGCTATTTTGACAAGTTTGATGACGCATGGTCAAGCGATGTAGACGCTAGGTTGTACAGTGGACACAAACAAGCAAACAATCTCGACCGAAAACATCACCTGAGTGGCTGAGGTAAGAAACACTGAATATCTATTTTTGCCAGATGAAAGTTGTATTTATGATTTGGATGTTCTGAAGCGTGGCTAGTGACAGGTTGTCTGGTAGCGTGGCCGAGCGGTCTAAGGCGCTGGTTTTAGATACCAGTCTCTTCGGAGGCGTGGGTTCGAATCCCACCGCTGCCATTAGTGTACGCTTTTGTCATCAATCCCGACAGACATACGGCTTTGAATTTACGAAGATCAGCAATTTGCTTCTACGATGAGGTGATGACATTTTTTATTTGAGTTTTCTCAAAGTTCTAAATGCATATTGAGTGTGATGAAAACGCGTAGTAACGAAATAGCAGGCAGGTAGCGTGGCCGAGCGGTCTAAGGCGCTGGTTTAAGGCACCAGTCTCTTCGGAGGCGTGGGTTCGTATCCCACCGCTATCATGCGTAATATAGAACTGTGCAGTATTCTATTTTTAAAACATTTTCCTTCAAGTTTCAATCTTACAACATTCTAGAAGCGAAAATACAGTCAAAGTGTTATTTCTGAAAGAAGAAAAGATTAACAATTAAAAAGAGAATATAAACTAAGTGGAAGTATGGAAGATTAAAGAAGAAATAAATGTTATTGACGCATATTTTTTGTTGAATTAGTGGTCGTTTTTTTTCGTCATCTTGAATGTGCGGGCAAGCGAAATTTTGAATTCGCTATAATATATAACAAACAAGAACGTAAGTCATTGCTGATACTGAATAACTCCGGCTAGCAACGTAAGGATGAGCCAAAGTCTTCTCTGGGCCTTACTTCTCCATATTATATAAAGTATTCCTGAAGTTACGCCATGTAAACGTAAATAACTCAACAACTATTTATCTGAGCAGGCAGAAAGTTTGCATGGTGGTTACTGTTATGAAAAGCATCAGATGCATACAACATATCTAAAAATATTTGAATTTTAAATTCCGTCCTAATTTCGACCGTGACTGAATCATTTCAAGGTCAATGTCAAAGGAAAAGTTCAAGGTTATATTATATGCGAGACTTTATTGGCTACAACATGGACCAAACGGTGAGTTTATACGATAAACAGAACCGAAATTATAACCAGATTAGTGACTTTTAACTTTTTCAGAGAACTTGACTGTGACCTCGATATCCAAAACTAACATCAGTTTTAAGGTAGTCCACGAGCGCTATTTTGACAAGTTTGATGACGCATGGTCAAGCGATGTAGACGCTAGGTTGTACAGTGGACACAAACAAGCAAACAATCTCGACCGAAAACATCACCTGAGTGGCTGAGGTAAGAAACACTGAATATCTATTTTTGCCAGATGAAAGTTGTATTTATGATTTGGATGTTCTGAAGCGTGGCTAGTGACAGGTTGTCTGGTAGCGTGGCCGAGCGGTCTAAGGCGCTGGTTTTAGGCACCAGTCTCTTCGGAGGCGTGGGTTCGAATCCCACCGCTGCCAATAGTGTACGCTTTTGTCATCAATCCCGACAGACATACGGCTTTGAATTTACGAAGATCAGCAATTTGCTTCTACGATGAGGTGATGACATTTTTTATTTGAGTTTTCTCAAAGTTCTAAACGCATATTGAGTATGATGAAAACGCGTAGTAACGAAACAGCAGGCAGGTAGCGTGTCTGAGCGGTCTAAGGCGCTGGTTTAAGGCACCAGTCTCTTCGGAGGCGTGGGTTCGAATCCCACCGCTATCATGTGTAATATAGAACTGTGCAGTATTCTATTTTTAAAACAATTTCCTTCAAGTTTCAATCTTACAACATTCTAGAAGCGAAAATACAGTCAAAGTGTTATTTCTGAAAGAAGAAAAGATTAACAATTAAAAAGAGAATATAAACTAAGTGGAAGTATGGAAGATTAAAGAAGAAATAAATGTTATTGACGCATATTTTTTGTTGAATTAGTGGTCGTTTTTTTTCGTCATCTTGAATGTGCGGGCAAGCGAAATTTTGAATTCGCTATAATATATAACAAACAAGAACGTAAGTCATTGCTGATACTGAATAACTCCGGCTAGCAACGTAAGGATGAGCCAAAGTCTTCTCTGGGCCTTACTTCTCCATATTATATAAAGTATTCCTGAAGTTACGCCATGTAAACGAAAATAACTCAACAACTATTTATCTGAGCAGGCAGAAAGTTTGCATGGTGGTTACTGTTATGAAAAGCATCAGATGCATACAACATATCTAAAAATATTTGAATTTTAAATTCCGTCCTAATTTCGACCGTGACTGAATCATTTCAAGGTCAATGTCAAAGGAAAAGTTCAAGGTTATATTATATGCGAGACTTTATTGGCTACAACATGGACCAAACGGTGAGTTTATACGATAAACAGAACCGAAATTATAACCAGATTAGTGACTTTTAACTTTTTCAGAGAACTTGACTGTGACCTCAATATCCAAAACTAACATCAGTTTTAAGGTAGTCCACGAGCGCTATTTTGACAAGTTAGATGACGCATGGTCAAGCGATGTAGACGCTAGGTTGTACAGTGTACACAAACAAGCAAACAATCTCGACCGAAAACATCACCTGAGTGGCTGAGGTAAGAAACACTGAATATCTATTTTTGCCAGATGAAAGTTGTATTTATGATTTGGATGTTCTGAAGCGTGGCTAGTGACAGGTTGTCTGGTAGCGTGGCCGAGCGGTCTAAGGCGCTGGTTTTAGGCACCAGTCTCTTCGGGGGCGTGGGTTCGAATCCCACCGCTATCATGTGTAATATAGAACTGTGCAGTATTCTATTTTTAAAACAATTTCCTTCAAGTTTCAATCTTACAACATTCTAGAAGCGAAAATACAGTCAAAGTGTTATTTCTGAAAGAAGAAAAGATTAACAATTAAAAAGAGAATATAAACTAAGTGGAAGTATGGAAGATTAAAGAAGAAATAAATGTTATTGACGCATATTTTTTGTTGAATTAGTGGTCGTTATTTTTCGTCATCTTGAATGTGCGGGCAAGCGAAATTTTGAATTCGCTATAATATATAACAAACAAGAACGTAAGTCATTGCTGATACTGAATAACTCCGGCTAGCAACGTAAGGATGAGCCAAAGACTTCTCTGGGCCTTACTTCTCCATATTATATAAAGTATTCCTGAAGTTACGCCATGTAAACGTAAATAACTCAACAACTATTTATCTGAGCAGGCAGAAAGTTTGCATGGTGGTTACTGTTATGAAAAGCATCAGATGCATACAACATATCTAAAAATATTTGAATTTTAAATTCCGTCCTAATTTCGACCGTGACTGAATCATTTCAAGGTCAATGTCAAAGGAAAAGTTCAAGGTTATATTATATGCGAGACTTTATTGGCTACAACATGGACCAAACGGTGAGTTTATACGATAAACAGAACCGAAATTATAACCAGATTAGTGACTTTTAACTTTTTCAGAGAACTTGACTGTGACCTCGATATCCAAAAGTAACATCAGTTTTAAGGTAGTCCACGAGCGCTATTTTGTACAAGTTTGATGACGCATGGTCAAGCGATGTAGACGCTAGGTTGTACAGTGTACACAAACAAGCAAACAATCTCGACCGAAAACATCACCTGAGTGGCTGAGGTAAGAAACACTGAATATCTATTTTTGCCAGATGAAAGTTGCATTTATGATTTGGATGTTCTGAAGCGTGGCTAGTGACAGGTTGTCTGGTAGCGTGGCCGAGCGGTCTAAGGCGCTGGTTTAGGCACCAGTCTCTTCGGAGGCGTAGGTTCGAATCCCACCGCTGCCAATAGTGTACGCTTTTGTCATCAATCCTGACAGACATACGGCTTTGAATTTACGAAGATCAGCAATTTGCTTCTACGATGAGGTGATGACATTTTTTATTTGAGTTTTCTCAAAGTTCTAAATGCATATTGAGTGTGATGAAAACGCGCAGTAACGAAAGCAGCAGGCAGGTAGCGTGGCCGAGCGGTCTAAGGCGCTGGTTTAAGGCACCAGTCTCTTCGGAGGCGTGGGTTCGAATCCCACCGCTATCATGTGTAATATAGAACTGTGCAGTATTCTATTTTTAAAACAATTTCCTTCAAGTTTCAATCTTACAACATTCTAGAAGCGAAAATACAGTCAAAGTGTTATTTCTGAAAGAAGAAAAGATTAACAATTAAAAAGAGAATATAAACTAAGTGGAAGTATGGAAGATTAAAGAAGAAATAAATGTTATTGACGCATATTTTTTGTTGAATTAGTGGTCGTTTTTTTTCGTCATCTTGAATGTGCGGGCAAGCGAAATTTTGAATTCGCTATAATATATAACAAACAAGAACGTAAGTCATTGCTGATACTGAATAACTCCGGCTAGCAACGTAAGGATGAGCCAAAGTCTTCTCTGGGCCTTACTTCTCCATATTATATAAAGTATTCCTGAAGTTACGCCATGTAAACGTAAATAACTCAACAACTATTTATCTGAGCAGGCAGAAAGTTTGCATGGTGGTTACTGTTATGAAAAGCATCAGATGCATACAACATATCTAAAAATATTTGAATTTTAAATTCCGTCCTAATTTCGACCGTGACTGAATCATTTCAAGGTCAATGTCAAAGGAAAAGTTCAAGGTTATATTATATGCGAGACTTTATTGGCTACAACATGGACCAAACGGTGAGTTTATACGATAAACAGAACCGAAATTATAACCAGATTAGTGACTTTTAACTTTTTCAGAGAACTTGACTGTGACCTCGATATCCAAAACTAACATCAGTTTTAAGGTAGTCCACGAGCGCTATTTTGACAAGTTTGATGACGCATGGTCAAGCGATGTAGACGCTAGGTTGTACAGTGGACACAAACAAGCAAACAATCTCGACCGAAAACATCACCTGAGTGGCTGAGGTAAGAAACACTGAATATCTATTTTTGCCAGATGAAAGTTGTATTTATGATTTGGATGTTCTGAAGCGTGGCTAGTGACAGGTTGTCTGGTAGCGTGGCCGAGCGGTCTAAGGCGCTGGTTTTAGGCACCAGTCTCTTCGGAGGCGTGGGTTCGAATCCCACCGCTGCCAATAGTGTACGCTTTTGTCATCAATCCCGACAGACATACGGCTTTGAATTTACGAAGATCAGCAATTTGCTTCTACGATGAGGTGATGACATTTTTTATTTGAGTTTTCTCAAAGTTCTAAACGCATATTGAGTATGATGAAAACGCGTAGTAACGAAACAGCAGGCAGGTAGCGTGTCTGAGCGGTCTAAGGCGCTGGTTTAAGGCACCAGTCTCTTCGGAGGCGTGGGTTCGAATCCCACCGCTATCATGTGTAATATAGAACTGTGCAGTATTCTATTTTTAAAACAATTTCCTTCAAGTTTCAATCTTACAACATTCTAGAAGCGAAAATACAGTCAAAGTGTTATTTCTGAAAGAAGAAAAGATTAACAATTAAAAAGAGAATATAAACTAAGTGGAAGTATGGAAGATTAAAGAAGAAATAAATGTTATTGACGCATATTTTTTGTTGAATTAGTGGTCGTTTTTTTTCGTCATCTTGAATGTGCGGGCAAGCGAAATTTTGAATTCGCTATAATATATAACAAACAAGAACGTAAGTCATTGCTGATACTGAATAACTCCGGCTAGCAACGTAAGGATGAGCCAAAGTCTTCTCTGGGCCTTACTTCTCCATATTATATAAAGTATTCCTGAAGTTACGCCATGTAAACGAAAATAACTCAACAACTATTTATCTGAGCAGGCAGAAAGTTTGCATGGTGGTTACTGTTATGAAAAGCATCAGATGCATACAACATATCTAAAAATATTTGAATTTTAAATTCCGTCCTAATTTCGACCGTGACTGAATCATTTCAAGGTCAATGTCAAAGGAAAAGTTCAAGGTTATATTATATGCGAGACTTTATTGGCTACAACATGGACCAAACGGTGAGTTTATACGATAAAGAGAACCGAAATTATAACCAGATTAGTGACTTTTAACTTTTTCAGAGAACTTGACTGTGACCTCAATATCCAAAACTAACATCAGTTTTAAGGTAGTCCACGAGCGCTATTTTGACAAGTTAGATGACGCATGGTCAAGCGATGTAGACGCTAGGTTGTACAGTGTACACAAACAAGCAAACAATCTCGACCGAAAACATCACCTGAGTGGCTGAGGTAAGAAACACTGAATATCTATTTTTGCCAGATGAAAGTTGTATTTATGATTTGGATGTTCTGAAGCGTGGCTAGTGACAGGTTGTCTGGTAGCGTGGCCGAGCGGTCTAAGGCGCTGGTTTTAGGCACCAGTCTCTTCGGAGGCGTGGGTTCGAATCCCACCGCTATCATGTGTAATATAGAACTGTGCAGTATTCTATTTTTAAAACAATTTCCTTCAAGTTTCAATCTTACAACATTCTAGAAGCGAAAATACAGTCAAAGTGTTATTTCTGAAAGAAGAAAAGATTAACAATTAAAAAGAGAATATAAACTAAGTGGAAGTATGGAAGATTAAAGAAGAAATAAATGTTATTGACGCATATTTTTTGTTGAATTAGTGGTCGTTATTTTTCGTCATCTTGAATGTGCGGGCAAGCGAAATTTTGAATTCGCTATAATATATAACAAACAAGAACGTAAGTCATTGCTGATACTGAATAACTCCGGCTAGCAACGTAAGGATGAGCCAAAGACTTCTCTGGGCCTTACTTCTCCATATTATATAAAGTATTCCTGAAGTTACGCCATGTAAACGTAAATAACTCAACAACTATTTATCTGAGCAGGCAGAAAGTTTGCATGGTGGTTACTGTTATGAAAAGCATCAGATGCATACAACATATCTAAAAATATTTGAATTTTAAATTCCGTCCTAATTTCGACCGTGACTGAATCATTTCAAGGTCAATGTCAAAGGAAAAGTTCAAGGTTATATTATATGCGAGACTTTATTGGCTACAACATGGACCAAACGGTGAGTTTATACGATAAACAGAACCGAAATTATAACCAGATTAGTGACTTTTAACTTTTTCAGAGAACTTGACTGTGACCTCGATATCCAAAAGTAACATCAGTTTTAAGGTAGTCCACGAGCGCTATTTTGTACAAGTTTGATGACGCATGGTCAAGCGATGTAGACGCTAGGTTGTACAGTGTACACAAACAAGCAAACAATCTCGACCGAAAACATCACCTGAGTGGCTGAGGTAAGAAACACTGAATATCTATTTTTGCCAGATGAAAGTTGCATTTATGATTTGGATGTTCTGAAGCGTGGCTAGTGACAGGTTGTCTGGTAGCGTGGCCGAGCGGTCTAAGGCGCTGGTTTAGGCACCAGTCTCTTCGGAGGCGTAGGTTCGAATCCCACCGCTGCCAATAGTGTACGCTTTTGTCATCAATCCTGACAGACATACGGCTTTGAATTTACGAAGATCAGCAATTTGCTTCTACGATGAGGTGATGACATTTTTTATTTGAGTTTTCTCAAAGTTCTAAATGCATATTGAGTGTGATGAAAACGCGCAGTAACGAAAGCAGCAGGCAGGTAGCGTGGCCGAGCGGTCTAAGGCGCTGGTTTAAGGCACCAGTCTCTTCGGAGGCGTGGGTTCGAATCCCACCGCTATCATGTGTAATATAGAACTGTGCAGTATTCTATTTTTAAAACAATTTCCTTCAAGTTTCAATCTTACAACATTCTAGAAGCGAAAATACAGTCAAAGTGTTATTTCTGAAAGAAGAAAAGATTAACAATTAAAAAGAGAATATAAACTAAGTGGAAGTATGGAAGATTAAAGAAGAAATAAATGTTATTGACGCATATTTTTTGTTGAATTAGTGGTCGTTTTTTTTCGTCATCTTGAATGTGCGGGCAAGCGAAATTTTGAATTCGCTATAATATATAACAAACAAGAACGTAAGTCATTGCTGATACTGAATAACTCCGGCTAGCAACGTAAGGATGAGCCAAAGTCTTCTCTGGGCCTTACTTCTCCATATTATATAAAGTATTCCTGAAGTTACGCCATGTAAACGTAAATAACTCAACAACTATTTATCTGAGCAGGCAGAAAGTTTGCATGGTGGTTACTGTTATGAAAAGCATCAGATGCATACAACATATCTAAAAATATTTGAATTTTAAATTCCGTCCTAATTTCGACCGTGACTGAATCATTTCAAGGTCAATGTCAAAGGAAAAGTTCAAGGTTATATTATATGCGAGACTTTATTGGCTACAACATGGACCAAACGGTGAGTTTATACGATAAACAGAACCGAAATTATAACCAGATTAGTGACTTTTAACTTTTTCAGAGAACTTGACTGTGACCTCAATATCCAAAACTAACATCAGTTTTAAGGTAGTCCACGAGCGCTATTTTGACAAGTTTGATGACGCATGGTCAAGCGATGTAGACGCTAGGTTGTACAGTGTACACAAACAAGCAAACAATCTCGACCGAAAACATCACCTGAGTGGCTGAGGTAAGAAACACTGAATATCTATTTTTGCCAGATAAAAGTTGTATTTATGATTTGGATGTTCTGAAGCGTGGCTAGTGACAGGTTGTCTGGTAGCGTGGCCGAGCGGTCTAAGGCGCTGGTTTTAGGCACCAGTCTCTTCGGAGGCGTGGGTTCGAATCCCACCGCTATCATGTGTAATATAGAACTGTGCAGTATTCTATTTTTAAAACAATTTCCTTCAAGTTTCAATCTTACAACATTCTAGAAGCGAAAATACAGTCAAAGTGTTATTTCTGAAAGAAGAAAAGATTAACAATTAAAAAGAGAATATAAACTAAGTGGAAGTATGGAAGATTAAAGAAGAAATAAATGTTATTGACGCATATTTTTTGTTGAATTAGTGGTCGTTATTTTTCGTCATCTTGAATGTGCGGGCAAGCGAAATTTTGAATTCGCTATAATATATAACAAACAAGAACGTAAGTCATTGCTGATACTGAATAACTCCGGCTAGCAACGTAAGGATGAGCCAAAGACTTCTCTGGGCCTTACTTCTCCATATTATATAAAGTATTCCTGAAGTTACGCCATGTAAACGTAAATAACTCAACAACTATTTATCTGAGCAGGCAGAAAGTTTGCATGGTGGTTACTGTTATGAAAAGCATCAGATGCATACAACATATCTAAAAATATTTGAATTTTAAATTCCGTCCTAATTTCGACCGTGACTGAATCATTTCAAGGTCAATGTCAAAGGAAAAGTTCAAGGTTATATTATATGCGAGACTTTATTGGCTACAACATGGACCAAACGGTGAGTTTATACGATAAACAGAACCGAAATTATAACCAGATTAGTGACTTTTAACTTTTTCAGAGAACTTGACTGTGACCTCGATATCCAAAACTAACATCAGTTTTAAGGTAGTCCACGAGCGCTATTTTGTACAAGTTTGATGACGCATGGTCAAGCGATGTAGACGCTAGGTTGTACAGTGTACACAAACAAGCAAACAATCTCGACCGAAAACATCACCTGAGTGGCTGAGGTAAGAAACACTGAATATCTATTTTTGCCAGATGAAAGTTGCATTTATGATTTGGATGTTCTGAAGCGTGGCTAGTGACAGGTTGTCTGGTAGCGTGGCCGAGCGGTCTAAGGCGCTGGTTTAGGCACCAGTCTCTTCGGAGGCGTAGGTTCGAATCCCACCGCTGCCAATAGTGTACGCTTTTGTCATCAATCCTGACAGACATACGGCTTTGAATTTACGAAGATCAGCAATTTGCTTCTACGATGAGGTGATGACATTTTTTATTTGAGTTTTCTCAAAGTTCTAAATGCATATTGAGTGTGATGAAAACGCGCAGTAACGAAAGCAGCAGGCAGGTAGCGTGGCCGAGCGGTCTAAGGCGCTGGTTTAAGGCACCAGTCTCTTCGGAGGCGTGGGTTCGAATCCCACCGCTATCATGTGTAATATAGAACTGTGCAGTATTCTATTTTTAAAACAATTTCCTTCAAGTTTCAATCTTACAACATTCTAGAAGCGAAAATACAGTCAAAGTGTTATTTCTGAAAGAAGAAAAGATTAACAATTAAAAAGAGAATATAAACTAAGTGGAAGTATGGAAGATTAAAGAAGAAATAAATGTTATTGACGCATATTTTTTGTTGAATTAGTGGTCGTTTTTTTTCGTCATCTTGAATGTGCGGGCAAGCGAAATTTTGAATTCGCTATAATATATAACAAACAAGAACGTAAGTCATTGCTGATACTGAATAACTCCGGCTAGCAACGTAAGGATGAGCCAAAGTCTTCTCTGGGCCTTACTTCTCCATATTATATAAAGTATTCCTGAAGTTACGCCATGTAAACGTAAATAACTCAACAACTATTTATCTGAGCAGGCAGAAAGTTTGCATGGTGGTTACTGTTATGAAAAGCATCAGATGCATACAACATATCTAAAAATATTTGAATTTTAAATTCCGTCCTAATTTCGACCGTGACTGAATCATTTCAAGGTCAATGTCAAAGGAAAAGTTCAAGGTTATATTATATGCGAGACTTTATTGGCTACAACATGGACCAAACGGTGAGTTTATACGATAAACAGAACCGAAATTATAACCAGATTAGTGACTTTTAACTTTTTCAGAGAACTTGACTGTGACCTCAATATCCAAAACTAACATCAGTTTTAAGGTAGTCCACGAGCGCTATTTTGACAAGTTTGATGACGCATGGTCAAGCGATGTAGACGCTAGGTTGTACAGTGTACACAAACAAGCAAACAATCTCGACCGAAAACATCACCTGAGTGGCTGAGGTAAGAAACACTGAATATCTATTTTTGCCAGATGAAAGTTGTATTTATGATTTGGATGTTCTGAAGCGTGGCTAGTGACAGGTTGTCTGGTAGCGTGGCCGAGCGGTCTAAGGCGCTGGTTTTAGGCACCAGTCTCTTCGGAGGCGTGGGTTCGAATCCCACCGCTATCATGTGTAATATAGAACTGTGCAGTATTCTATTTTTAAAACAATTTCCTTCAAGTTTCAATCTTACAACATTCTAGAAGCGAAAATACAGTCAAAGTGTTATTTCTGAAAGAAGAAAAGATTAACAATTAAAAAGAGAATATAAACTAAGTGGAAGTATGGAAGATTAAAGAAGAAATAAATGTTATTGACGCATATTTTTTGTTGAATTAGTGGTCGTTTTTTTTCGTCATCTTGAATGTGCGGGCAAGCGAAATTTTGAATTCGCTATAATATATAACAAACAAGAACGTAAGTCATTGCTGATACTGAATAACTCCGGCTAGCAACGTAAGGATGAGCCAAAGTCTTCTCTGGGCCTTACTTCTCCATATTATATAAAGTATTCCTGAAGTTACGCCATGTAAACGTAAATAACTCAACAACTATTTATCTGAGCAGGCAGAAAGTTTGCATGGTGGTTACTGTTATGAAAAGCATCAGATGCATACAACATATCTAAAAATATTTGAATTTTAAATTCCGTCCTAATTTCGACCGTGACTGAATCATTTCAAGGTCAATGTCAAAGGAAAAGTTCAAGGTTATATTATATGCGAGACTTTATTGGCTACAACATGGACCAAACGGTGAGTTTATACGATAAACAGAACCGAAATTATAACCAGATTAGTGACTTTTAACTTTTTCAGAGAACTTGACTGTGACCTCGATATCCAAAACTAACATCAGTTTTAAGGTAGTCCACGAGCGCTATTTTGTACAAGTTTGATGACGCATGGTCAAGCGATGTAGACGCTAGGTTGTACAGTGTACACAAACAAGCAAACAATCTCGACCGAAAACATCACCTGAGTGGCTGAGGTAAGAAACACTGAATATCTATTTTTGCCAGATGAAAGTTGCATTTATGATTTGGATGTTCTGAAGCGTGGCTAGTGACAGGTTGTCTGGTAGCGTGGCCGAGCGGTCTAAGGCGCTGGTTTAGGCACCAGTCTCTTCGGAGGCGTAGGTTCGAATCCCACCGCTGCCAATAGTGTACGCTTTTGTCATCAATCCCGACAGACATACGGCTTTGAATTTACGAAGATCAGCAATTTGCTTCTACGATGAGGTGATGACATTTTTTATTTGAGTTTTCTCAAAGTTCTAAATGCATATTGAGTGTGATGAAAACGCGCAGTAACGAAAGCAGCAGGCAGGTAGCGTGGCCGAGCGGTCTAAGGCGCTGGTTTAAGGCACCAGTCTCTTCGGAGGCGTGGGTTCGAATCCCACCGCTATCATGTGTAATATAGAACTGTGCAGTATTCTATTTTTAAAACAATTTCCTTCAAGTTTCAATCTTACAACATTCTAGAAGCGAAAATACAGTCAAAGTGTTATTTCTGAAAGAAGAAAAGATTAACAATTAAAAAGAGAATATAAACTAAGTGGAAGTATGGAAGATTAAAGAAGAAATAAATGTTATTGACGCATATTTTTTGTTGAATTAGTGGTCGTTTTTTTTCGTCATCTTGAATGTGCGGGCAAGCGAAATTTTGAATTCGCTATAATATATAACAAACAAGAACGTAAGTCATTGCTGATACTGAATAACTCCGGCTAGCAACGTAAGGATGAGCCAAAGTCTTCTCTGGGCCTTACTTCTCCATATTATATAAAGTATTCCTGAAGTTACGCCATGTAAACGTAAATAACTCAACAACTATTTATCTGAGCAGGCAGAAAGTTTGCATGGTGGTTACTGTTATGAAAAGCATCAGATGCATACAACATATCTAAAAATATTTGAATTTTAAATTCCGTCCTAATTTCGACCGTGACTGAATCATTTCAAGGTCAATGTCAAAGGAAAAGTTCAAGGTTATATTATATGCGAGACTTTATTGGCTACAACATGGACCAAACGGTGAGTTTATACGATAAACAGAACCGAAATTATAACCAGATTAGTGACTTTTAACTTTTTCAGAGAACTTGACTGTGACCTCAATATCCAAAACTAACATCAGTTTTAAGGTAGTCCACGAGCGCTATTTTGACAAGTTTGATGACGCATGGTCAAGCGATGTAGACGCTAGGTTGTACAGTGTACACAAACAAGCAAACAATCTCGACCGAAAACATCACCTGAGTGGCTGAGGTAAGAAACACTGAATATCTATTTTTGCCAGATGAAAGTTGTATTTATGATTTGGATGTTCTGAAGCGTGGCTAGTGACAGGTTGTCTGGTAGCGTGGCCGAGCGGTCTAAGGCGCTGGTTTTAGGCACCAGTCTCTTCGGAGGCGTGGGTTCGAATCCCACCGCTATCATGTGTAATATAGAACTGTGCAGTATTCTATTTTTAAAACAATTTCCTTCAAGTTTCAATCTTACAACATTCTAGAAGCGAAAATACAGTCAAAGTGTTATTTCTGAAAGAAGAAAAGATTAACAATTAAAAAGAGAATATAAACTAAGTGGAAGTATGGAAGATTAAAGAAGAAATAAATGTTATTGACGCATATTTTTTGTTGAATTAGTGGTCGTTTTTTTTCGTCATCTTGAATGTGCGGGCAAGCGAAATTTTGAATTCGCTATAATATATAACAAACAAGAACGTAAGTCATTGCTGATACTGAATAACTCCGGCTAGCAACGTAAGGATGAGCCAAAGTCTTCTCTGGGCCTTACTTCTCCATATTATATAAAGTATTCCTGAAGTTACGCCATGTAAACGTAAATAACTCAACAACTATTTATCTGAGCAGGCAGAAAGTTTGCATGGTGGTTACTGTTATGAAAAGCATCAGATGCATACAACATATCTAAAAATATTTGAATTTTAAATTCCGTCCTAATTTCGACCGTGACTGAATCATTTCAAGGTCAATGTCAAAGGAAAAGTTCAAGGTTATATTATATGCGAGACTTTATTGGCTACAACATGGACCAAACGGTGAGTTTATACGATAAACAGAACCGAAATTATAACCAGATTAGTGACTTTTAACTTTTTCAGAGAACTTGACTGTGACCTCGATATCCAAAACTAACATCAGTTTTAAGGTAGTCCACGAGCGCTATTTTGTACAAGTTTGATGACGCATGGTCAAGCGATGTAGACGCTAGGTTGTACAGTGTACACAAACAAGCAAACAATCTCGACCGAAAACATCACCTGAGTGGCTGAGGTAAGAAACACTGAATATCTATTTTTGCCAGATGAAAGTTGCATTTATGATTTGGATGTTCTGAAGCGTGGCTAGTGACAGGTTGTCTGGTAGCGTGGCCGAGCGGTCTAAGGCGCTGGTTTAGGCACCAGTCTCTTCGGAGGCGTAGGTTCGAATCCCACCGCTGCCAATAGTGTACGCTTTTGTCATCAATCCCGACAGACATACGGCTTTGAATTTACGAAGATCAGCAATTTGCTTCTACGATGAGGTGATGACATTTTTTATTTGAGTTTTCTCAAAGTTCTAAATGCATATTGAGTGTGATGAAAACGCGCAGTAACGAAACAGCAGGCAGGTAGCGTGGCCGAGCGGTCTAAGGCGCTGGTTTAAGGCACCAGTCTCTTCGGAGGCGTGGGTTCGAATCCCACCGCTATCATGTGTAATATAGAACTGTGCAGTATTCTATTTTTAAAACAATTTCCTTCAAGTTTCAATCTTACAACATTCTAGAAGCGAAAATACAGTCAAAGTGTTATTTCTGAAAGAAGAAAAGATTAACAATTAAAAAGAGAATATAAACTAAGTGGAAGTATGGAAGATTAAAGAAGAAATAAATGTTATTGACGCATATTTTTTGTTGAATTAGTGGTCGTTTTTTTTCGTCATCTTGAATGTGCGGGCAAGCGAAATTTTGAATTCGCTATAATATATAACAAACAAGAACGTAAGTCATTGCTGATACTGAATAACTCCGGCTAGCAACGTAAGGATGAGCCAAAGTCTTCTCTGGGCCTTACTTCTCCATATTATATAAAGTATTCCTGAAGTTACGCCATGTAAACGTAAATAACTCAACAACTATTTATCTGAGCAGGCAGAAAGTTTGCATGGTGGTTACTGTTATGAAAAGCATCAGATGCATACAACATATCTAAAAATATTTGAATTTTAAATTCCGTCCTAATTTCGACCGTGACTGAATCATTTCAAGGTCAATGTCAAAGGAAAAGTTCAAGGTTATATTATATGCGAGACTTTATTGGCTACAACATGGACCAAACGGTGAGTTTATACGATAAACAGAACCGAAATTATAACCAGATTAGTGACTTTTAACTTTTTCAGAGAACTTGACTGTGACCTCGATATCCAAAACTAACATCAGTTTTAAGGTAGTCCACGAGCGCTATTTTGTACAAGTTTGATGACGCATGGTCAAGCGATGTAGACGCTAGGTTGTACAGTGTACACAAACAAGCAAACAATCTCGACCGAAAACATCACCTGAGTGGCTGAGGTAAGAAACACTGAATATCTATTTTTGCCAGATGAAAGTTGCATTTATGATTTGGATGTTCTGAAGCGTGGCTAGTGACAGGTTGTCTGGTAGCGTGGCCGAGCGGTCTAAGGCGCTGGTTTAGGCACCAGTCTCTTCGGAGGCGTAGGTTCGAATCCCACCGCTGCCAATAGTGTACGCTTTTGTCATCAATCCCGACAGACATACGGCTTTGAATTTACGAAGATCAGCAATTTGCTTCTACGATGAGGTGATGACATTTTTTATTTGAGTTTTCTCAAAGTTCTAAATGCATATTGAGTGTGATGAAAACGCGCAGTAACGAAAGCAGCAGGCAGGTAGCGTGGCCGAGCGGTCTAAGGCGCTGGTTTAAGGCACCAGTCTCTTCGGAGGCGTGGGTTCGAATCCCACCGCTATCATGTGTAATATAGAACTGTGCAGTATTCTATTTTTAAAACAATTTCCTTCAAGTTTCAATCTTACAACATTCTAGAAGCGAAAATACAGTCAAAGTGTTATTTCTGAAAGAAGAAAAGATTAACAATTAAAAAGAGAATATAAACTAAGTGGAAGTATGGAAGATTAAAGAAGAAATAAATGTTATTGACGCATATTTTTTGTTGAATTAGTGGTCGTTTTTTTTCGTCATCTTGAATGTGCGGGCAAGCGAAATTTTGAATTCGCTATAATATATAACAAACAAGAACGTAAGTCATTGCTGATACTGAATAACTCCGGCTAGCAACGTAAGGATGAGCCAAAGTCTTCTCTGGGCCTTACTTCTCCATATTATATAAAGTATTCCTGAAGTTACGCCATGTAAACGTAAATAACTCAACAACTATTTATCTGAGCAGGCAGAAAGTTTGCATGGTGGTTACTGTTATGAAAAGCATAAGATGCATACAACATATCTAAAAATATTTGAATTTTAAATTCCGTCCTAATTTCGACCGTGACTGAATCATTTCAAGGTCAATGTCAAAGGAAAAGTTCAAGGTTATATTATATGCGAGACTTTATTGGCTACAACATGGACCAAACGGTGAGTTTATACGATAAACAGAACCGAAATTATAACCAGATTAGTGACTTTTAACTTTTTCAAAGAACTTGACTGTGACCTCGATATCCAAAACTAACATCAGTTTTAAGGTAGTCCACGAGCGCTATTTTGTACAAGTTTGATGACGCATGGTCAAGCGATGTAGACGCTAGGTTGTACAGTGTACACAAACAAGCAAACAATCTCGACCGAAAACATCACCTGAGTGGCTGAGGTAAGAAACACTGAATATCTATTTTTGCCAGATGAAAGTTGTATTTATGATTTGGATGTTCTGAAGCGTGGCTAGTGACAGGTTGTCTGGTAGCGTGGCCGAGCGGTCTAAGGCGCTGGTTTTAGGCACCAGTCTCTTCGGAGGCGTGGGTTCGAATCCCACCGCTGCCAATAGTGTACGCTTTTGTCATCAATCCCGACAGACATACGGCTTTGAATTTACGAAGATCAGCAATTTGCTTCTACGATGAGGTGATGACATTTTTTATTTGAGTTTTCTCAAAGTTCTAAATGCATATTGAGTGTGATGAAAACGCGCAGTAACGAATGCAGCAGGCAGGTAGCGTGGCCGAGCGGTCTAAGGCGCTGGTTTAAGGCACCAGTCTCTTCGGAGGCGTGGGTTCGAATCCCACCGCTATCATGTGTAATATAGAACTGTGCAGTATTCTATTTTTAAAACAATTTCCTTCAAGTTTCAATCTTACAACATTCTAGAAGCGAAAATACAGTCAAAGTGTTATTTCTGAAAGTAGAAAAGATTAACAATTAAAAAGAGAATATAAGCTAAGTGGAAGTATGGAAGATTAAAGAAGAAATAAATGTTATTGACGCATGTTTTTTGTTGAATTAGTGGTCGTTTTTTTTCGTCATCTTGAATGTGCGGGCAAGCGAAATTTTGAATTCGCTATAATATATAACAAACAAGAACGTAAGTCATTGCTGATACTGAATAACTCCGGCTAGCAACGTAAGGATGAGCCAAAGTCTTCTCTGGGCCTTACTTCTCCATATTATATAAAGTATTCCTGAAGTTACGCCATGTAAACGTAAATAACTCAACAACTATTTATCTGAGCAGGCAGAAAGTTTGCATGGTGGTTACTGTTATGAAAAGCATCAGATGCATACAACATATCTAAAAATATTTGAATTTTAAATTCCGTCCTAATTTCGACCGTGACTGAATCATTTCAAGGTCAATGTCAAAGGAAAAGTTCAAGGTTATATTATATGCGAGACTTTATTGGCTACAACATGGACCAAACGGTGAGTTGATACGATAAACAGAACCGAAATTATAACCAGATTAGTGACTTTTAACTTTTGCAGAGAACTTGACTGTGACCTCGATATCCAAAACTAACATCAGTTTTAAGGTAGTCCACGAGAGCTATTTTGACAAGTTTGATGACGCGTGGTCAAGCGATGTAGACGCTAGGTTGTACAGTGTACACAAACAAGCAAACAATCTCGACCGACAACATCACCTGAGTGGCTGAGGTAAGAAACACTGAATATCTATTTTTGCCAGATGAAAGTTGTATTTATGATTTGGATGTTCTGAAGCGTGGCTAGTGACAGGTTGTCTGGTAGCGTGGCCGAGCGGTCTGAGGCGCTGGTTTTATGGCACCAGTCTCTTCGGAGGCGTGGGTTCGAATCCCACCGCTGCCAATAGTGTACGCTTTTGTAATCAATCCCGACAGACATACGGCTTTGAATTTACGAAGTTCAGCAATTTGCTTCTACGATGAGGTGATGACATTTTTTATTTGAGTTCTAAATGCATATTGAGTGTGATGAAAACGCGCAGTAACGAAAGCAGCAGGCAGGTAGCGTGGCCGAGCGGTCTAAGGCGCTGGTTTAAGGCACCAGTCTCTTCGGAGGCGTGGGTTCGAATCCCACCGCTATCATGTGTAATATAGAACTGTGCAGTATTCTATTTTTAAAACAATTTCCTTCAAGTTTCAATCTTACAACATTCTAGAAGCGAAAATACAGTCAAAGTGTTATTTCTGAAAGAAGAAAAGATTAACAATTAAAAAGAGAATATAAACTAAGTGGAAGTATGGAAGATTAAAGAAGAAATAAATGTTATTGACGCATATTTTTTGTTGAATTAGTGGTCGTTTTTTTTCGTCATCTTGAATGTGCGGGCAAGCGAAATTTTGAATTCGCTATAATATATAACCAACAAGAACGTAAGTCATTGCTGATACTGAATAACTCCGGCTAGCAACGTAAGGATGAGCCAAAGTCTTCTCTGGGCCTTACTTCTCCATATTATATAAAGTATTCCTGAAGTTACGCCATGTAAACGTAAATAACTCAACAACTATTTATCTGAGCAGGCAGAAAGTTTGCATGGTGGTTACTGTTATGAAAAGCATCAGATGCATACAACATATCTAAAAATATTTGAATTTTAAATTCCGTCCTAATTTCGACCGTGACTGAATCATTTCAAGGTCAATGTCAAAGGAAAAGTTCAAGGTTATATTATATGCGAGACTTTATTGGCTACAACATGGACCAAACGGTGAGTTTATACGATAAACAGAACCGAAATTATAACCAGATTAGTGACTTTTAACTTTTTCAGAGAACTTGACTGTGACCTCGATATCCAAAACTAACATCAGTTTTAAGGTAGTCCACGAGCGCTATTTTGACAAGTTTGATGACGCGTGGTCAAGCGATGTAGACGCTAGGTTGTACAGTGAACACAAACAAGCAAACAATCTCGACCGAAAACATCACCTGAGTGGCTGAGGTAAGAAACACTGAATATCTATTTTTGCCAGATGAAAGTTGTATTTATGATTTGGATGTTCTGAAGCGTGGCTAGTGACAGGTTGTCTGGTAGCGTGGCCGAGCGGTCTAAGGCGCTGGTTTTAGGCACCAGTCTCTTCGGAGGCGTGGGTTCGAATCCCACCGCTGCCAATAGTGTACGCTTTTGTCATCAATCCCGACAGACATACGGCTTTGAATTTACGAAGATCAGCCATTTGCTTCTACGATGAGGTGATGACATTTTTTATTTGAGTTTTCTCAAAGTTCTAAATGCATATTGAGTGTGATGAAAACGCGCAGTAACGAAAGCAGCAGGCAGGTAGCGTGGCCGAGCGGTCTAAGGCGCTGGTTTAAGGCACCAGTCTCTTCGGAGGCGTGGGTTCGAATCCCACCGCTATCATGTGTAATATAGAACTGTGCAGTATTCTATTTTTAAAACAATTTCCTTCAAGTTTCAATCTTACAACATTCTAGAAGCGAAAATACAGTCAAAGTGTTATTTCTGAAAGAAGAAAAGATTAACAATTAAAAAGAGAATATAAACTAAGTGGAAGTATGGAAGATTAAAGAAGAAATAAATGTTATTGACGCATATTTTTTGTTGAATTAGTGATCGTTTTATTTCGTCATCTTGAATGTGCGGGCAAGCGAAATTTTGAATTCGCTATAATATATAACAAACAAGAACGTAAGTCATTGCTGATACTGAATAACTCCGGCTAGCAACGTAAGGTTGAGCCAAAGTCTTCTCTGGGCCTTACTTCTCCATATTATATAAAGTATTCCTGAAGTTACGCCATGTAAACGTAAATAACTCAACAACTATTTATCTGAGCAGGCAGAAAGTTTGCATGGTGGTTACTGTTATGAAAAGCATCAGATGCATACAACATATCTAAAAATATTTGAATTTTAAATTCCGTCCTAATTTCGACCGTGACTGAATCATTTCAAGGTCAATGTCAAAGGAAAAGTTCAAGGTTATATTATATGCGAGACTTTATTGGCTACAACATGGACCAAACGGTGAGTTTATACGATAAACAGAACCGAAATTATAACCAGATTAGTGACTTTTAACTTTTTCAGAGAACTTGACTGTGACCTCGATATCCAAAACTAACATCAGTTTTAAGGTAGTGCACGAGCGCTATTTTGACAAGTTTGATGACGCGTGGTCAAGCGATGTAGACGCTAGGTTGTACAGTGTACACAAACAAGCAAACAATCTCGACCGAAAACATCACCTGAGTGGCTGAGGTAAGAAACACTGAATATCTATTTTTGCCAGATGAAGGTTGTATTTATGATTTGGATGTTCTGAAGCGTGGCTAGTGACAGGTTGTCTGCTAGCGTGGCCGAGCGGTCTAAGGCGCTGGTTTTAGGCACCAGTCTCTTCGGAGGCGTGGGTTCGAATCCCACCGCTGCCAATAGTGTACGCTTTTGTCATCAATCCCGACAGACATACGGCTTTGAATTTACGAAGATCAGCAATTTGCTTCTACG
Source organism: Sepiola atlantica (assembly GCA_963556195.1). Taxonomy (NCBI): domain Eukaryota; kingdom Metazoa; phylum Mollusca; class Cephalopoda; order Sepiida; family Sepiolidae; genus Sepiola; species Sepiola atlantica. The sequence continues at coordinate 77,471,520 of OY744539.1, read as the reverse complement.
ATGAGGTGATGACATTTTTTATTTGAGTTTTCTCAAAGTTCTAAATGCATATTGAGTGTGATGAAAACGCGCAGTAACGAAAGCAGCAGGCAGGTAGCGTGGCCGAGCGGTCTAAGGCGCTGGTTTAAGGCACCAGTCTCTTCGGAGGCGTGGGTTCGAATCCCACTGCTATCATGTGTAATATAGAACTGTGCAGTATTCTTTTTTTAAAACAATTTCCTTCAAGTTTCAATCTTACAACATTCTAGAAGCGAAAATACAGTCAAAGTGTTATTTCTGAAAGAAGAAAAGATTAACAATTAAAAAGAGAATATAAACTAAGTGGAAGTATGGAAGATTAAAGAAGAAATAAATGTTATTGACGCATATTTTTTGTTGAATTAGTGGTCGTTTTTTTTCGTCATCTTGAATGTGCGGGCAAGCGAAATTTTGAATTCGCTATAATATATAACCAACAAGAACGTAAGTCATTGCTGATACTGAATAACTCCGGCTAGCAACGTAAGGATGAGCCAAAGTCTTCTCTGGGCCTTACTTCTCCATATTATATAAAGTATTCCTGAAGTTACGCCATGTAAACGTAAATAACTCAACAACTATTTATCTGAGCAGGCAGAAAGTTTGCATGGTGGTTACTGTTATGAAAAGCATCAGATGCATACAACATATCTAAAAATATTTGAATTTTAAATTCCGTCCTAATTTCGACCGTGACTGAATCATTTCAAGGTCAATGTCAAAGGAAAAGTTCAAGGTTATATTATATGCGAGACTTTATTGGCTACAACATGGACCAAACGGTGAGTTTATACGATAAACAGAACCGAAATTATAACCAGATTAGTGACTTTTAACTTTTTCAGAGAACTTGACTGTGACCTCGATATCCAAAACTAACATCAGTTTTAAGGTAGTCCACGAGCGCTATTTTGACAAGTTTGATGACGCGTGGTCAAGCGATGTAGACGCTAGGTTGTACAGTGTACACAAACAAGCAAACAATCTCGACCGAAAACATCACCTGAGTGGCTGAGGTAAGAAACACTGAATATCTATTTTTGCCAGATGAAAGTTGTATTTATGATTTGGATGTTCTGAAGCGTGGCTAGTGACAGGTTGTCTGGTAGCGTGGCCGAGCGGTCTAAGGCGCTGGTTTTAGGCACCAGTCTCTTCGGAGGCGTGGGTTCGAATCCCACCGCTGCCAATAGTGTACGCTTTTGTCATCAATCCCGACAGACATACGGCTTTGAATTTACGAAGATCAGCCATTTGCTTCTACGATGAGGTGATGACATTTTTTATTTGAGTTTTCTCAAAGTTCTAAATGCATATTGAGTGTGATGAAAACGCGCAGTAACGAAAGCAGCAGGCAGGTAGCGTGGCCGAGCGGTCTAAGGCGCTGGTTTAAGGCACCAGTCTCTTCGGAGGCGTGGGTTCGAATCCCACCGCTATCATGTGTAATATAGAACTGTGCAGTATTCTATTTTTAAAACAATTTCCTTCAAGTTTCAATCTTACAACATTCTAGAAGCGAAAATACAGTCAAAGTGTTATTTCTGAAAGAAGAAAAGATTAACAATTAAAAAGAGAATATAAACTAAGTGGAAGTATGGAAGATTAAAGAAGAAATAAATGTTATTGACGCATATTTTTTGTTGAATTAGTGGTCGTTTTATTTCGTCATCTTGAATGTGCGGGCAAGCGAAATTTTGAATTCGCTATAATATATAACAAACAAGAACGTAAGTCATTGCTGATACTGAATAACTCCGGCTAGCAACGTAAGGATGAGCCAAAGTCTTCTCTGGGCCTTACTTCTCCATATTATATAAAGTATTCCTGAAGTTACGCCATGTAAACGTAAATAACTCAACAACTATTTATCTGAGCAGGCAGAAAGTTTGCATGGTGGTTACTGTTATGAAAAGCATCAGATGCATACAACATATCTAAAAATATTTGAATTTTAAATTCCGTCCTAATTTCGACCGTGACTGAATCATTTCAAGGTCAATGTCAAAGGAAAAGTTCAAGGTTATATTATATGCGAGACTTTATTGGCTACAACATGGACCAAACGGTGAGTTTATACGATAAACAGAACCGAAATTATAACCAGATTAGTGACTTTTAACTTTTTCAGAGAACTTGACTGTGACCTCGATATCCAAAACTAACATCAGTTTTAAGGTAGTGCACGAGCGCTATTTTGACAAGTTTGATGACGCGTGGTCAAGCGATGTAGACGCTAGGTTGTACAGTGTACACAAACAAGCAAACAATCTCGACCGAAAACATCACCTGAGTGGCTGAGGTAAGAAACACTGAATATCTATTTTTGCCAGATGAAGGTTGTATTTATGATTTGGATGTTCTGAAGCGTGGCTAGTGACAGGTTGTCTGGTAGCGTGGCCGAGCGGTCTAAGGCGCTGGTTTTAGGCACCAGTCTCTTCGGAGGCGTGGGTTCGAATCCCACCGCTGCCAATAGTGTACGCTTTTGTCATCAATCCCGACAGACATACGGCTTTGAATTTACGAAGATCAGCAATTTGCTTCTACGATGAGGTGATGACATTTTTTATTTGAGTTTTCTCAAAGTTCTAAATGCATATTGAGTGTGATGAAAACGCGCAGTAACGAAAGCAGCAGGCAGGTAGCGTGGCCGAGCGGTCTAAGGCGCTGGTTTAAGGCACCAGTCTCTTCGGAGGCGTGGGTTCGAATCCCACTGCTATCATGTGTAATATAGAACTGTGCAGTATTCTTTTTTTAAAACAATTTCCTTCAAGTTTCAATCTTACAACATTCTAGAAGCGAAAATACAGTCAAAGTGTTATTTCTGAAAGAAGAAAAGATTAACAATTAAAAAGAGAATATGAACTAAGTGGAAGTATGGAAGATTAAAGAAGAAATAAATGTTATTGACGCATATTTTTTGTTGAATTAGTGGTCGTTTTATTTCGTCATCTTGAATGTGCGGGCAAGCGAAATTTTGAATTCGCTATAATATATAACAAACAAGAACGTAAGTCATTGCTGATACTGAATAACTCCGGCTAGCAACGTAAGGATGAGCCAAAGTCTTCTCTGGGCCTTACTTCTCCATATTATATAAAGTATTCCTGAAGTTACGCCATGTAAACGTAAATAACTCAACAACTATTTATCTGAGCAGGCAGAAAGTTTGCATGGTGGTTACTGTTATGAAAAGCATCAGATGCATACAACATATCTAAAAATATTTGAATTTTAAATTCCGTCCTAATTTCGACCGTGACTGAATCATTTCAAGGTCAATGTCAAAGGAAAAGTTCAAGGTTATATTATATGCGAGACTTTATTGGCTACAACATGGACCAAACGGTGAGTTTATACGATAAACAGAACCGAAATTATAACCAGATTAGTGACTTTTAACTTTTTCAGAGAACTTGACTGTGACCTCGATATCCAAAACTAACATCAGTTTTAAGGTAGTGCACGAGCGCTATTTTGACAAGTTTGATGACGCGTGGTCAAGCGATGTAGACGCTAGGTTGTACAGTGTACACAAACAAGCAAACAATCTCGACCGAAAACATCACCTGAGTGGCTGAGGTAAGAAACACTGAATATCTATTTTTGCCAGATGAAGGTTGTATTTATGATTTGGATGTTCTGAAGCGTGGCTAGTGACAGGTTGTCTGGTAGCGTGGCCGAGCGGTCTAAGGCGCTGGTTTTAGGCACCAGTCTCTTCGGAGGCGTGGGTTCGAATCCCACCGCTGCCAATAGTGTACGCTTTTGTCATCAATCCCGACAGACATACGGCTTTGAATTTACGAAGATCAGCAATTTGCTTCTACGATGAGGTGATGACATTTTTTATTTGAGTTTTCTCAAAGTTCTAAATGCATATTGAGTGTGATGAAAACGCGCAGTAACGAAAGCAGCAGGCAGGTAGCGTGGCCGAGCGGTCTAAGGCGCTGGTTTAAGGCACCAGTCTCTTCGGAGGCGTGGGTTCGAATCCCACTGCTATCATGTGTAATATAGAACTGTGCAGTATTCTTTTTTTAAAACAATTTCCTTCAAGTTTCAATCTTACAACATTCTAGAAGCGAAAATACAGTCAAAGTGTTATTTCTGAAAGAAGAAAAGATTAACAATTAAAAAGAGAATATGAACTAAGTGGAAGTATGGAAGATTAAAGAAGAAATAAATGTTATTGACGCATATTTTTTGTTGAATTAGTGGTCGTTTTATTTCGTCATCTTGAATGTGCGGGCAAGCGAAATTTTGAATTCGCTATAATATATAACAAACAAGAACGTAAGTCATTGCTGATACTGAATAACTCCGGCTAGCAACGTAAGGATGAGCCAAAGTCTTCTCTGGGCCTTACTTCTCCATATTATATAAAGTATTCCTGAAGTTACGCCATGTAAACGTAAATAACTCAACAACTATTTATCTGAGCAGGCAGAAAGTTTGCATGGTGGTTACTGTTATGAAAAGCATCAGATGCATACAACATATCTAAAAATATTTGAATTTTAAATTCCGTCCTAATTTCGACCGTGACTGAATCATTTCAAGGTCAATGTCAAAGGAAAAGTTCAAGGTTATATTATATGCGAGACTTTATTGGCTACAACATGGACCAAACGGTGAGTTTATACGATAAACAGAACCGAAATTATAACCAGATTAGTGACTTTTAACTTTTTCAGAGAACTTGACTGTGACCTCGATATCCAAAACTAACATCAGTTTTAAGGTAGTGCACGAGCGCTATTTTGACAAGTTTGATGACGCGTGGTCAAGCGATGTAGACGCTAGGTTGTACAGTGTACACAAACAAGCAAACAATCTCGACCGAAAACATCACCTGAGTGGCTGAGGTAAGAAACACTGAATATCTATTTTTGCCAGATGAAGGTTGTATTTATGATTTGGATGTTCTGAAGCGTGGCTAGTGACAGGTTGTCTGGTAGCGTGGCCGAGCGGTCTAAGGCGCTGGTTTTAGGCACCAGTCTCTTCGGAGGCGTGGGTTCGAATCCCACCGCTGCCAATAGTGTACGCTTTTGTCATAAATCCCGACAGACATACGGCTTTGAATTTACGAAGATCAGCAATTTGCTTCTACGATGAGGTGATGACATTTTTTATTTGAGTTTTCTCAAAGTTCTAAATGCATATTGAGTGTGATGAAAACGCGCAGTAACGAAACAGCAGGCAGGTAGCGTGGCCGAGCGGTCTAAGGCGCTGGTTTAAGGCACCAGTCTCTTCGGAGGCGTGGGTTCGAATCCCACTGCTATCATGTGTAATATAGAACTGTGCAGTATTCTTTTTTTAAAACAATTTCCTTCAAGTTTCAATCTTACAACATTCTAGAAGCGAAAATACAGTCAAAGTGTTATTTCTGAAAGAAGAAAAGATTAACAATTAAAAAGAGAATATGAACTAAGTGGGAGTATGGAAGATTAAAGAAGAAATAAATGTTATTGACGCATATTTTTTGTTGAATTAGTGGTCGTTTTTTTTCGTCATCTTGAATGTGCGGGCAAGCGAAATTTTGAATTCGCTATAATATATAACAAACAAGAACGTAAGTCATTGCTGATACTGAATAACTCCGGCTAGCAACGTAAGGATGAGCCAAAGTCTTCTCTGGGCCTTACTTCTCCATATTATATAAAGTATTCCTGAAGTTACGCCATGTAAACGTAAATAACTCAACAACTATTTATCTGAGCAGGCAGAAAGTTTGCATGGTGGTTACTGTTATGAAAAGCATCAGATGCATACAACATATCTAAAAATATTTGAATTTTAAATTCCGTCCTAATTTCGACCGTGACTGAATCATTTCAAGGTCAATGTCAAAGGAAAAGTTCAAGGTTATATTATATGCGAGACTTTATTGGCTACAACATGGACCAAACGGTGAGTTTATACGATAAACAGAACCGAAATTATAACCAGATTAGTGACTTTTAACTTTTTCAGAGAACTTGACTGTGACCTCGATATCCAAAACTAACATCAGTTTTAAGGTAGTCCACGAGCGCTATTTTGACAAGTTTGATGACGCGTGGTCAAGCGATGTAGACGCTAGGTTGTACAGTGTACACAAACAAGCAAACAATCTCGACCGAAAACATCACCTGAGTGGCTGAGGTAAGAAACACTGAATATCTATTTTTGCCAGATGAAAGTTGTATTTATGATTTGGATGTTCTGAAGCGTGGCTAGTGACAGGTTGTCTGGTAGCGTGGCCGAGCGGTCTAAGGCGCTGGTTTTAGGCACCAGTCTCTTCGGAGGCGTGCGTTCGAATCCCACCGCTGCCAATAGTGTACGCTTTTGTCATCAATCCCGACAGACATACGGCTTTGAATTTACGAAGATCAGCAATTTGCTTCTACGATGAGGTGATGACATTTTTTATTTGAGTTTTCTCAAAGTTCTAAATGCATATTGAGTGTGATGAAAACGCGCAGTAACGAAACAGCAGGCAGGTAGCGTGGCCGAGCGGTCTAAGGCGCTGGTTTAAGGCACCAGTCTCTTCGGAGGCGTGGGTTCGAATCCCACTGCTATCATGTGTAATATAGAACTGTGCAATATTCTATTTTTAAAACAATTTCCTTCAAGTTTCAATCTTACAACATTCTAGAAGCGAAAATACAGTCAAAGTGTTATTTCTGAAAGAAGAAAAGATTAACAATTAAAAAGAGAATATAAACTAAGTGGAAGTATGGAAGATTAAAGAAGAAATAAATGTTATTGACGCATATTTTTTGTTGAATTAGTGGTCGTTTTTTTTCGTCATCTTGAATGTGCGGGCAAGCGAAATTTTGAATTCGCTATAATATATAACAAACAAGAACGTAAGTCATTGCTGATACTGAATAACTCCGGCTAGCAACGTAAGGATGAGCCAAAGTCTTCTCTGGGCCTTACTTCTCCATATTATATAAAGTATTCCTGAAGTTACGCCATGTAAACGTAAATAACTCAACAACTATTTATCTGAGCAGGCAGAAAGTTTGCATGGTGGTTACTGTTATGAAAAGCATAAGATGCATACAACATATCTAAAAATATTTGAATTTTAAATTCCGTCCTAATTTCGACCGTGACTGAATCATTTCAAGGTCAATGTCAAAGGAAAAGTTCAAGGTTATATTATATGCAAGACTTTATTGGCTACAACATGGACCAAACGGTGAGTTTATACGATAAACAGAACCGAAATTATAACCAGATTAGTGACTTTTAACTTTTTCAGAGAACTTGACTGTGACCTCGATATCCAAAACTAACATCAGTTTTAAGGTAGTCCACGAGCGCTATTTTGACAAGTTTGATGACGCGTGGTCAAGCGATGTAGACGCTAGGTTGTACAGTGTACACAAACAAGCAAACAATCTCGACCGAAAACATCACCTGAGTGGCTGAGGTAAGAAACACTGAATATCTATTTTTGCCAGATGAAAGTTGTATTTATGATTTGGATTTTCTGAAGCGTGGCTAGTGACAGGTTGTCTGGTAGCGTGGCCGAGCGGTCTAAGGCGCTGGTTTTAGGCACCAGTCTCTTCGGAGGCGTGCGTTCGAATCCCACCGCTGCCAATAGTGTACGCTTTTGTCATCAATCCCGACAGACATACGGCTTTGAATTTACGAAGATCAGCAATTTGCTTCTACGATGAGGTGATGACATTTTTTATTTGAGTTTTCTCAAAGTTCTAAATGCATATTGAGTGTGATGAAAACGCGCAGTAACGAAAGCAGCAGGCAGGTAGCGTGGCCGAGCGGTCTAAGGCGCTGGTTTAAGGCACCAGTCTCTTCGGAGGCGTGGGTTCGAATCCCACCGCTATCATGTGTAATATAGAACTGTGCAGTATTCTTTTTTTACAACAATTTCCTTCAAGTTTCAATCTTACAACATTCTAGAAGCGAAAATACAGTCAAAGTGTTATTTCTGAAAGAAGAAAAGATTAACAATTAAAAAGAGAATATGAACTAAGTGGAAGTATGGAAGATTAAAGAAGAAATAAATGTTATTGACGCATATTTTTTGTTGAATTAGTGGTCGTTTTTTTTCGTCATCTTGAATGTGCGGGCAAGCGAAATTTTGAATTCGCTATAATATATAACAAACAAGAACGTAAGTCATTGCTGATACTGAATAACTCCGGCTAGCAACGTAAGGATGAGCCAAAGTCTTCTCTGGGCCTTATTTCTCCATATTATATAAAGTATTCCTGAAGTTACGCCATGTAAACGTAAATAACTCAACAACTATTTATCTGAGCAGGCAGAAAGTTTGCATGGTGGTTACTGTTATGAAAAGCATAAGATGCATACAACATATCTAAAAATATTTGAATTTTAAATTCCGTCCTAATTTCGACCGTGACTGAATCATTTCAAGGTCAATGTCAAAGGAAAAGTTCAAGGTTATATTATATGCGAGACTTTATTGGCTACAACATGGACCAAACGGTGAGTTTATACGATAAACAGAACCGAAATTATAACCAGATTAGTGACTTTTAACCTTTTCAGAGAACTTGACTGTGACCTCGATATCCAAAACTAACATCAGTTTTAAGGTAGTCCACGAGCGCTATTTTGACAAGTTTGATGACGCGTGGTCAAGCGATGTAGACGCTAGGTTGTACAGTGTACACAAACAAGCAAACAATCTCGACCGAAAACATCACCTGAGTGGCTGAGGTAAGAAACACTGAATATCTATTTTTGCCAGATGAAAGTTGTATTTATGATTTGGATGTTCTGAAACGTGGCTAGTGACAGGTTGTCTGGTAGCGTGGCCGAGCGGTCTAAGGCGCTGGTTTTAGGCACCAGTCTCTTCGGAGGCGTGGGTTCGAATCCCACCGCTGCCAATAGTGTACGCTTTTGTCATCAATCCCGACAGACATACGGCTTTGAATTTACGAAGATCAGCAATTTGCTTCTACGATGAGGTGATGACATTTTTTATTTGAGTTTTCTCAAAGTTCTAAATGCATATTGAGTGTGATGAAAAAACGCAGTAACGAAACAGCAGGCAGGTAGCGTGGCCGAGCGGTCTAAGGCGCTGGTTTAAGGCACCAGTCTCTTCGGAGGCGTGGGTTCGAATCCCACCGCTATCATGTGTAATATAGAACTGTGCAGTATTCTATTTTTAAAACAATTTCCTTCAAGTTTCAATCTTACAACATTCTAGAAGCGAAAATACAGTCAAAGTGTTATTTCTGAAAGAAGAAAAGATTAACAATTAATAAGAGAATATAAACTAAGTGGAAGTATGGAAGATTAAAGAAGAAATAAATGTTATTGACGCATATTTTTTGTTGAATTAGTGGTCGTTTTTTTTTGTCATCTTGAATGTGCGGGCAAGCGAAATTTTGAATTCGCTATAATATATAACAAACAAGAACGTAAGTCATTGCTGATACTGAATAACTCCGGCTAGCAACGTAAGGATGAGCCAAAGTCTTCTCTGGGCCTTACTTCTCCATATTATATAAAGTATTCCTGAAGTTACGCCATGTAAACGTAAATAACTCAACAACTATTTATCTGAGCAGGCAGAAAGTTTGCATGGTGGTTACTGTTATGAAAAGCATCAGATGCATACAACATATCTAAAAATATTTGAATTTTAAATTCCGTCCTAATTTCGACCGTGACTGAATCATTTCAAGGTCAATGTCAAAGGAAAAGTTCAAGGTTATATTATATGCGAGACTTTATTGGCTACAACATGGACCAAACGGTGAGTTTATACGATAAACAGAACCGAAATTATAACCAGATTAGTGACTTTTAACTTTTTCAGAGAACTTGACTGTGACCTCGATATCCAAAACTAACATCAGTTTTAAGGTAGTCCACGAGCGCTATTTTGACAAGTTTGATGACGCATGGTCAAGCGATGTAGACGCTAGGTTGTACAGTGTACACAAACAAGCAAACAATCTCGACCGAAAACATCACCTGAGTGGCTGAGGTAAGAAACACTGAATATCTATTTTTGCCAGATGAAAGTTGTATTTATGATTTGGATGTTCTGAAGCGTGGCTAGTGACAGGTTGTCTGGTAGCGTGGCCGAGCGGTCTAAGGCGCTGGTTTTAGGCACCAGTCTCTTCGGAGGCGTGGGTTCGAATCCCACCGCTGCCAATAGCGTACGCTTTTGTCATCAATCCCGACAGACATACGGCTTTGAATTTACGAAGATCAGCAATTTGCTTCTACGATGAGGTGATGACATTTTTTATTTGAGTTTTCTCAAAGTTCTAAATGCATATTGAGTGTGATGAAAACGCGCAGTAACGAAAGCAGCAGGCAGGTAGCGTGGCCGAGCGGTCTAAGGCGCTGGTTTAAGGCACCAGTCTCTTCGGAGGCGTGGGTTCGAATCCCACCGCTATCATGTGTAATATAGAACTGTGCAGTATTCTATTTTTAAAACAATTTCCTTCAAGTTTCAATCTTACAACATTCTAGAAGCGAAAATACAGTCAAAGTGTTATTTCTGAAAGAAGAAAAGATTAACAATTAAAAAGAGAATATAAACTAAGTGGAAGTATGGAAGATTAAAGAAGAAATAAATGTTATTGACGCATATTTTTTGTTGAATTAGTGGTCGTTTTTTTTCGTAATCTTGAATGTGCGGGCAAGCGAAATTTTGAATTCGCTATAATATATAACAAACAAGAACGTAAGTCATTGCTGATACTGAATAACTCCGGCTAGCAACGTAAGGATGAGCCAAAGTCTTCTCTGGGCCTTATTTCTCCATATTATATAAAGTATTCATGAAGTTACGCCATGTAAACGTAAATAACTCAACAACTATTTATCTGAGCAGGCAGAAAGTTTGCATGGTGGTTACTGTTATGAAAAGCATCAGATGCATACAACATATCTAAAAATATTTGAATTTTAAATTCCGTCCTAATTTCGACCGTGACTGAATCATTTCAAGGTCAATGTCAAAGGAAAAGTTCAAGGTTATATTATATGCGAGACTTTATTGGCTACAACATGGACCAAACGGTGAGTTTATACGATAAACAGAACCGAAATTATAACCAGATTAGTGACTTTTAACTTTTTCAGAGAACTTGACTGTGACCTCGATATCCAAAACTAACATCAGTTTTAAGGTAGTCCACGAGCGCTATTTTGACAAGTTTGATGACGCGTGGTCAAGCGATGTAGACGCTAGGTTGTACAGTGTACACAAACAAGCAAACAATCTCGACCGAAAACATCACCTGAGTGGCTGAGGTAAGAAACACTGAATATCTATTTTTGCCAGATGAAAGTTGTATTTATGATTTGGATGTTCTGAAGCGTGGCTAGTGACAGGTTGTCTGGTAGCGTGGCCGAGCGGTCTAAGGCGCTGGTTTTAGGCACCAGTCTCTTCGGAGGCGTGGGTTCGAATCCCACCGCTGCCAATAGTGTACGCTTTTGTCATCAATCCCGACAGACATACGGCTTTGAATTTACGAAGATCAGCAATTTGCTTCTACGATGAGGTGATGACATTTTTTATTTGAGTTTTCTCAAAGTTCTAAATGCATATTGAGTGTGATGAAAACGCGCAGTAACGAAAGCAGCAGGCAGGTAGCGTGGCCGAGCGGTCTAAGGCGCTGGTTTAAGGCACCGGTCTCTTCGGAGGCGTGTGTGCGAATCCGACCGCTATCATGTGTAATATAGAACTGTGCAGTATTCTATTTTTAAAACAATTTCCTTCAAGTTTCAATCTTACAACATTCTAGAAGCGAAAATACAGTCAAAGTGTTATTTCTGAAAGAAGAAAAGATTAACAATTAAAAAGAGAATATAAAAGAAGTGGAAGTATGGAAGATTAAAGAAGAAATAAATGTTATTGACGCATATTTTTTGTTGAATTAGTGGTCGTTTTTTTTCGTAATCTTGAATGTGCGGGCAAGCGAAATTTTGAATTCGCTATAATATATAACAAACAAGAACGTAAGTCATTGCTGATACTGAATAACTCCGGCTAGCAACGTAAGGATGAGCCAAAGTCTTCTCTGGGCCTTATTTCTCCATATTATATAAAGTATTCATGAAGTTACGCCATGTAAACGTAAATAACTCAACAACTATTTATCTGAGCAGGCAGAAAGTTTGCATGGTGGTTACTGTTATGAAAAGCATCAGATGCATACAACATATCTAAAAATATTTGAATTTTAAATTCCGTCCTAATTTCGACCGTGACTGAATCATTTCAAGGTCAATGTCAAAGGAAAAGTTCAAGGTTATATTATATGCGAGACTTTATTGGCTACAACATGGACCAAACGGTGAGTTTATACGATAAACAGAACCGAAATTATAACCAGATTAGTGACTTTTAACTTTTTCAGAGAACTTGACTGTGACCTCGATATCCAAAACTAACATCAGTTTTAAGGTAGTAGCTGAGCAGCTTAAGTCAAAAATGATGAAGAATCGTGCATTTTTGTAAGCAAGCATGAAACTTGGCACGACTGCTCACAATGGTCTACTCTTCCGAAAAAACTTTTGGGCCACTCAAAAAATACAAGATGGCGGCCATTTTTCAAGATGGCCGCCACGGATGGTAAAATTTATCATTTTGTGAACTAAATGCTTCATTTTTGACCGATTTCCACATATTATATATCAATTTATATGTTTCTGATGTCAACAAAGCCATTTCTGACGACAAAATAAAGATTTAACACCATTTGAGTGTAATAAAGGCTATATTTTACACACTTATGTCAGTTTATCCCGCATTTTTCTCTTCTTGTTCTTGTGTTTTCATCAGGATTCACACGTTCAACACTCGCAATTGCAGCTGCATAAATTTGTACATGGAAGGCCGAATTTATAGCATTTGCATCTTCCAAAGCATTGTGTCTTGCATCCGCATTTTGTTAGTTCCTTGCAGCTTTCTGCAACTGGCGGAAGTGTTGTCCAAAATATCTTCCATGTATTGCCGTGCTTCTTCCACCCCCACTCGCCAGGACTATCAATTTCCATGTGACAGCATGTTGCTTGACTCCAAATGCACCCTGCTTGATATGTTGCACGCTTTGTGTGTTCAGTTAAAGCTGCTTTAGTTGGAGGTATGGAGTCATAGCGTCTCTGTTTACGAGCAAACATGTCCAATCTTACAGCATCTATTTCTGTGAGGGAGGTAGATCTGTCATACATTGTGATGACAAACTGGTCAATAACTGCTTGGTCCTCACTTGTTATGACTGGTGGATGACTGCTCAGCTTGACAAATACGTCCGTCACGTCAGGTAAAACATTCCATGTCTGAAATGCTGTCTTTTTAGCTTTATATCGAAAGGCTGACACACTGTCACAACCAGTAAAGGCATGGAAAAAGGACAAGCCTTTAACTTTTTCAGGGCCAAGTACGCTGATGACTTCATGTACTGGAATAAACCTTGTGTCATTTCCTTGACCAAATTCAATGAACATTGCCTCCAGGCCCAACTCTTTCAAGACTGGAAATACAGTGATGGCAATGACAAGGACATCTGTGTCATTAGCTTTCAGCAGTACTGTTTTGTAACCATGATTAACTGCATGTTTTGCGTGTACAAACATCCTTGTGTCTGATTCCTCATGGTTGCAAGGTGCTAGTCCTTCAAAACTGATATTCTGATTGCTAACAACATCTGCAACTCTGGTGATTACCACGAGATTTTCATGATCCTGTGCTAGTGAAGTGATTCTATCAGCCAGAAACTTGAAGAGAGCTGTTTTATTGTCATCATCCCTCAAGAAATTTCGCCAGTTGGGAGGGAGCTTGCCGTTGTGGGTTACCCGACGCTTTGCACCTTGTCCACGTTTTGTCCGTGTTTCAGCTTTCAAACTTGTTGGTAAGTAAACATCAAAAACAATGTCAGTCCTCTCGTATGCTGAACTGAATTTCAGTACCTTTGGAAAAAAATCAAGTTGTGCATACTCTTCGAAGGTTTTTGATTTGCAGGGTGGTATTGTGTTTACCAATGCTGAACCATCGATGATGATGACTGACACATGTGGAACTGAATCTGGACATGTAACTTTGGACTGAAGAAGCAATGCAAGTTGAGACTTTGTACCACTGTAGAGGTTTCCATTTACACTCAACGATGCAGGAAAGGACTGGTTCTCATGTTTAAAGAATTCCATCAGGTCACACTCCCTGGATTGGCAAGATATGAATAGTTTAGAGAATAGGCGACAGTCATCTTTCAAACTTTTATGTTTGGCATCAGTCACTGCTGCTTCTTGTGTCTGGTCAAAGAAGTCTATGGAATCTACCATTAAATTTCCATTCATGAGCAAGCATGTGTCTTCGCAAAATACTAGCAGCTTTATTGAGTATAACAGCATCAGAAAATTCTGAAGCTTTTGACAAGATTGACCCTGTATCCTCTGTAAAGGACAAGATAACATCTCTCCCACTCTTGTGAGCTTCAAGTGCTGGTATATCTGACAAAAGCTTCTCTTTCAGTCTTGTTGAGTGAACATATGAGGCAAGTTCATGCAGTTCCAACTGTTCAAGTCGTTGCTTATACAGTGTGATGAGATCTGCAAGTTTAAACACAACTGGTGCATCACTGTTCGTATTAGTTTCAACTATATAAGCAAGAAGCTCTGAATATACCAATGGATGGGTTCCTTTTTTCTGAGAATCTTCATTTTCCTGTTTTTGTAGAGCAGCAAGGTGACATCTTTCCCTGTTGTAAAGAGTTGTTAAACAATCTTTATGATACTTCAACTCTTGTGCAATGGCATCACCAGCACTCAATCGGGCAAGAATTTTACATTCACCTAGAGTTGTGGCACATTCATTGAGCCTACTGCTGAGCCCCATTGTCATGACTTCACGTCTTTGTCCATCATCTAGAAATTCTTTGTCGCAGATGAGACATTGTTCTGGCTTTAAACTCACTCTTCGAGTCTTTGAACAACTCTTGTCAGTATGTTCCTGAGCGTCAGATGCCCTTTTCCTGGCTCGATCAAGTTTGGTATTTTTGAACAAAGCACGGCAACTCTGATGGTACTGAGCATTGTTTTGCCGCAATGTATCTTCAATACCATCACCTTCATCGAGCCTAGCAGGATTAATAATCATGGGCGTCTGACAGAGTTCTTGAAAAAGAGGAATATTTTTAGCCAGCATTGAATATCCATCTGATTTACTGCGACCTGGAATGAGACTACTGAGATCCTCTCCGGTTTTATCTGTCTGACATAGGCAGCATTTGCTCCAATCAGTTTTCACATTTGACGTCTTCTCAATAGACATTCTGTAAATGTTATAGGCTTCAGGCCGAGGGTTTATCCTTTTACCACCTATAACCACAGTTACCGAATATATTTTGACACATTCAGATATGGGATACAACTAGGTTCAGAAAGGTAGGTTCCCTACACCTAGCCCGATCGTTCATCCAGTATCATTTAAGTCCCGTGCGATCTGTACACCATCCAGGTAACTATAGCCCCGTTACCTTTGGCTCGGCTCTCCCGCGCTGGCATATCCTGTCAATTCAGGTGCGGCTATCTAACAGACTGAACATTATTTTGTCCATGGGGCTTATTAGACAGCATTTGGGACACTGAAACATGAACAGTGTGTCCGTAATCAGTTGATACTGGACCCCATGCTGAGTTTCACAGCAGTGATGTCACCGTTATGCCCTAGTTGTGTCATGACAATCACTCTCTTAGATATGACATATTATAAGAATGAGCTGAAAGGATTAATTTTTATAACTAATACATTCAGCTCACTTGGGGAATTGAATATCAAGTCAATGATTCGGTTTAATGGCAATAAAAGGCAAAAATTCACAATATTTGCTTAAATTCATCTCATATATGTACCTTTGTGGATTGTAGGACTCATTTATTGGTTATTTTTGTGTCATTTACTGCTTTCGCATCCCCTAAAACATATAATTTGACTCAAAAATTGTGAAAATCGGTTAGATACTTTGTAAACTAGCAATATTCGATTTCAGAATGGCGGCCATCTTGAAAATGGCGGCCATCTTGGATTTTTGAGTGGCCCAAAAGTTTTTTCGGAAGAGTAGACCATTGGAGCAATCGTGCCAAGTTTCATGCTTGCTTACCAAAATGAACGATTTTTCCTTAATCTGCTCAGCTATAGTCCACGAGCGCTATTTTGACAAGTTTGATGACGCGTGGTCAAGCGATGTAGACGCTAGGTTGTACAGTGTACACAAACAAGCAAACAATCTCGACCGAAAACATCACCTGAGTGGCTGAGGTAAGAAACACTGAATATCTATTTTTGCCAGATGAAAGTTGTATTTATGATTTGGATGTTCTGAAGCGTGGCTAGTGACAGGTTGTCTGGTAGCGTGGCCGAGCGGTCTAAGGCTCTGGTTTTAGGCACCAGTCTCTTCGGAGGCGTGGGTTCGAATCCCACCGCTGCCAATAGAATACGCTTTTGTCATCAATCCCGACAGACATACGGCTTTGAATTTACGAAGATCAGCAATTTGCTACTACGATGAGGTGATGACATTTTTTATTTGAGTTTTCTCAAAGTTCTAAATGCATATTGAGTGTGATGAAAACGCGCAGTAACGAAAGCAGCAGGCAGGTAGCGTGGCCGAGCGGTCTAAGGCGCTGGTTTAAGGCACCAGTCTCTTCGGAGGCGTGGGTTCGAATCCCACCGCTATCATGTGTAATATAGAACTGTGCAGTATTTTATTTTTAAAACAATTTCCTTCAAGTTTCAATCTTACAACATTCTAGAAGCGAAAATACAGTCAAAGTGTTATTTCTGAAAGAAGAAAAGATTAACAATTAAAAAGAGAATATAAACTAAGTGGAAGTATGGAAGATTAAAGAAGAAATAAATGTTATTGACGCATATTTTTTGATGAATTAGTGGTCGTTTTTTTTCGTCATCTTGAATGTGCGGGCAAGCGAAATTTTGAATTCGCTATAATATATAACAAACAAGAACGTAAGTCATTGCTGATACTGAATAACTCCGGCTAGCAACGTAAGGATGAGCCAAAGTCTTCTCTGGGCCTTACTTCTCCATATTATATAAAGTATTCCTGAAGTTACGCCATGTAAACGTAAATAACTCAACAACTATTTATCTGAGCAGGCAGAAAGTTTGCATGGTGGTTACTGTTATGAAAAGCATCAGATGCATACAACATATCTAAAAATATTTGAATTTTAAATTCCGTCCTAATTTCGACCGTGACTGAATCATTTCAAGGTCAATGTCAAAGGAAAAGTTCAAGGTTATATTATATGCGAGACTTTATTGGCTACAACATGGACCAAACGGTGAGTTTATACGATAAACAGAACCGAAATTATAACCAGATTAGTGACTTTTAACATTTTCAGAGAACTTGACTGTGACCTCGATATCCAAAACTAACATCAGTTTTAAGGTAGTCCACGAGCGGTATTTTGACAAGTTTGATGACGCGTGGTCAAGCGATGTAGACGCTAGGTTGTACAGTGTACACAAACAAGCAAACAATCTCGACCGAAAACATCACCTGAGTGGCTGAGGTAAGAAACACTGAATATCTATTTTTGCCAGATGAAAGTTGTATTTATGATTTGGATCTTCTGAAGCGTGGCTAGTGACAGGTTGTCTGGTAGCGTGGCCGAGCGGTCTAAGGCGCTGGTTTTAGGCACCAGTCTCTTCGGAGGCGTGGGTTCGAATCCCACCGCTGCCAATAGTGTACGCTTTTGTCATCAATCCCGACAGACATACGGCTTTGAATTTACGAAGATCAGCAATTTGCTTCTACGATGAGGTGATGACATTTTTTATTTGAGTTTTCTCAAAGTTCTAAATGCATATTGAGTGTGATGAAAACGCGCAGTAACGAAAGCAGCAGGCAGGTAGCGTGGCCGAGCGGTCTAAGGCGCTGGTTTAAGGCACCAGTCTCTTCGGAGGCGTGGGTTCGAATCCCACCGCTATCATGTGTAATATAGAACCGTGCAGTATTCTATTTTTAAAACAATTTCCTTCAAGTTTCAATCTTACAACATTCTAGAAGCGAAAATACAGTCAAATTGTTATTTCTGAAAGAAGAAAAGATTAACAATTAAAAAGAGAATATAAACTAAGTGGAAGTATGGAAGATTAAAGAAGAAATAAATGTTATTGACGCATATTTTTTGTTGAATTAGTGGTCGTTTTTTTTCGTCATCTTGAATGTGCGGGCAAGCGAAATTTTGAATTCGCTATAATATATAACAAACAAGAACGTAAGTCATTGCTGATACTGAATAACTCCGGCTAGCAACGTAAGGATGAGCCAAAGTCTTCTCTGGGCCTTACTTCTCCATATTATATAAAGTATTCCTGAAGTTACGCCATGTAAACGTAAATAACTCAACAACTATTTATCTGAGCAGGCAGAAAGTTTGCATGGTGGTTACTGTTATGAAAAGCATCAGATGCATACAACATATCTAAAAATATTTGAATTTTAAATTCCGTCCTAATTTCGACCGTGACTGAATCATTTCAAGGTCAATGTCAAAGGAAAAGTTCAAGGTTATATCATATGCGAGACTTTATTGGCTACAACATGGACCAAACGGTGAGTTTATACGATAAACAGAACCGAAATTATAACCAGATTAGTGACTTTTAACTTTTTCAGAGAACTTGACTGTGACCTCGATATCCAAAACTAACATCAGTTTTAAGGTAGTCCACGAGCGCTATTTTGACAAGTTTGATGACGCGTGGTCAAGCGATGTAGACGCTAGGTTGTACAGTGTACACAAACAAGCAAACAATCTCGACCGAAAACATCACCTGAGTGGCTGAGGTAAGAAACACTGAATATCTATTTTTGCCAGATGAAAGTTGTATTTATGATTTGGATGTTCTGAAGCGTGGCTAGTGACAGGTTGTCTGGTAGCGTGGCCGAGCGGTCTAAGGCGCTGGTTTTAGGCACCAGTCTCTTCGGAGGCGTGGGTTCGAATCCCACCGCTGCCAATAGTGTACGCTTTTGTCATCAATCCCGACAGACATACGGCTTTGAATTTACGAAGATCAGCAATTTGCTTCTACGATGAGGTGATGACATTTTTTATTTGAGTTTTCTCAAAGTTCTAAATGCATATTGAGTGTGATGAAAACGCGCAGTAACGAAAGCAGCAGGCAGGTAGCGTGGCCGAGCGGTCTAAGGAGCTGGTTTAAGGCACCAGTCTCTTCGGAGGCGTGGGTTCGAATCCCACCGCTATCATGTGTAATATAGAACTGTGCAGTATTCTATTTTTAAAACAATTTCCTTCAAGTTTCAATCTTACAACATTCTAGAAGCGAAAATACAGTCAAATTTTTATTTCTGAAAGAAGAAAAGATTAACAATTAATAAGAGAATATAAACTAAGTGGAAGTATGGAAGATTAAAGAAGAAATAAATGTTATTGACGCATATTTTTTGTTGAATTAGTGGTCGTTTTTTTTCGTCATCTTGAATGTGCGGGCAAGCGAAATTTTGAATTCGCTATAATATATAACAAACAAGAACGTAAGTCATTGCTGATACTGAATAACTCCGGCTAGCAACGTAAGGATGAGCCAAAGTCTTCTCTGGGCCTTACTTCTCCATATTATATAAAGTATTCCTGAAGTTACGCCATGTAAACGTAAATAACTCAACAACTATTTATCTGAGCAGGCAGAAAGTTTGCATGGTGGTTACTGTTATGAAAAGCATCAGATGCATACAACATATCTAAAAATATTTGAATTTTAAATTCCGTCCTAATTTCGACCGTGACTGAATCATTTCAAGGTCAATGTCAAAGGAAAAGTTCAAGGTTATATCATATGCGAGACTTTATTGGCTACAACATGGACCAAACGGTGAGTTTATACGATAAACAGAACCGAAATTATAACCAGATTAGTGACTTTTAACTTTTTCAGAGAACTTGACTGTGACCTCGATATCCAAAACTAACATCAGTTTTAAGGTAGTCCACGAGCGCTATTTTGACAAGTTTGATGACGCGTGGTCAAGCGATGTAGACGCTAGGTTGTACAGTGTACACAAACAAGCAAACAATCTCGACCGAAAACATCACCTGAGTGGCTGAGGTAAGAAACACTGAATATCTATTTTTGCCAGATGAAAGTTGTATTTATGATTTGGATGTTCTGAAGCGTGGCTAGTGACAGGTTGTCTGGTAGCGTGGCCGAGCGGTCTAAGGCGCTGGTTTTAGGCACCAGTCTCTTCGGAGGCGTGGGTTCGAATCCCACCGCTGCCAATAGTATACGCTTTTGTCATCAATCCCGACAGACATACGGCTTTGAATTTACGAAGATCAGCAATTTGCTTCTACGATGAGGTGATGACATTTTTTATTTGAGTTTTCTCAAAGTTCAAAATGCATATTGAGTGTGATGAAAACGCGCAGTAACGAAAGCAGCAGGCAGGTAGCGTGGCCGAGCGGTCTAAGGCGCTGGTTTAAGGCACCAGTCTCTTCGGAGGCGTGGGTTCGAATCCCACCGCTATCATGTGTAATATAGAACTGTGCAGTATTCTATTTTTAAAACAATTTCCTTCAAGTTTCAATCTTACAACATTCTAGAAGCGAAAATACAGACAAAGTGTTATTTCTGAAAGAAGAAAAGATTAACAATTAAAAAGAGAATATAAACTAAGTGGAAGTATGGAAGATTAAAGAAGAAATAAATGTTATTGACGCATATTTTTTGTTGAATTAGTGGTCGTTTTTTTTCGTCATCTTGAATGTGCGGGCAAGCGAAATTTTGAATTCGCTATAATATATAACAAACAAGAACGTAAGTCATTGCTGATACTGAATAACTCCGGCTAGCAACGTAAGGATGAGCCAAAGTCTTCTCTGGGCCTTACTTCTCCATATTATATAAAGTATTCCTGAAGTTACGCCATGTAAACGTAAATAACTCAACAACTATTTATCTGAGCAGGCAGAAAGTTTGCATGGTGGTTACTGTTATGAAAAGCATCAGATGCATACAACATATCTAAAAATATTTGAATTTTAAATTCCGTCCTAATTTCGACCGTGACTGAATCATTTCAAGGTCAATGTCAAAGGAAAAGTTCAAGGTTATATCATATGCGAGACTTTATTGGCTACAACATGGACCAAACGGTGAGTTTATACGATAAACAGAACCGAAATTATAACCAGATTAGTGACTTTTAACTTTTTCAGAGAACTTGACTGTGACCTCGATATCCAAAACTAACATCAGTTTTAAGGTAGTCCACGAGCGCTATTTTGACAAGTTTGATGACGCGTGGTCAAGCGATGTAGACGCTAGGTTGTACAGTGTACACAAACAAGCAAACAATCTCGACCGAAAACATCACCTGAGTGGCTGAGGTAAGAAACACTGAATATCTATTTTTGCCAGATGAAAGTTGTATTTATGATTTGGATGTTCTGAAGCGTGGCTAGTGACAGGTTGTCTGGTAGCGTGGCCGAGCGGTCTAAGGCGCTGGTTTTAGGCACCAGTCTCTTCGGAGGCGTGGGTTCGAATCCCACCGCTGCCAATAGTATACGCTTTTGTCATCAATCCCGACAGACATACGGCTTTGAATTTACGAAGATCAGCAATTTGCTTCTACGATGAGGTGATGACATTTTTTATTTGAGTTTTCTCAAAGTTCTAAATGCATATTGAGTGTGATGAAAACGCGCAGTAACGAAAGCAGCAGGCAGGTAGCGTGGCCGAGCGGTCTAAGGCGCTGGTTTAAGGCACCAGTCTCTTCGGAGGCGTGGGTTCGAATCCCACCGCTATCATGTGTAATATAGAACTGTGCAGTATTCTATTTTTAAAACAATTTCCTTCAAGTTTCAATCTTACAACATTCTAGAAGCGAAAATACAGACAAAGTGTTATTTCTGAAAGAAGAAAAGATTAACAATTAAAAAGAGAATATAAACTAAGTGGAAGTATGGAAGATTAAAGAAGAAATAAATGTTATTGACGCATATTTTTTGTTGAATTAGTGGTCGTTTTTTTTCGTCATCTTGAATGTGCGGGCAAGCGAAATTTTGAATTCGCTATAATATATAACAAACAAGAACGTAAGTCATTGCTGATACTGAATAACTCCGGCTAGCAACGTAAGGATGAGCCAAAGTCTTCTCTGGGCCTTACTTCTCCATATTATATAAAGTATTCCTGAAGTTACGCCATGTAAACGTAAATAACTCAACAACTATTTATCTGAGCAGGCAGAAAGTTTGCATGGTGGTTACTGTTATGAAAAGCATCAGATGCATACAACATATCTAAAAATATTTGAATTTTAAATTCCGTCCTAATTTCGACCGTGACTGAATCATTTCAAGGTCAATGTCAAAGGAAAAGTTCAAGGTTATATTATATGCGAGACTTTATTGGCTACAACATGGACCAAACGGTGAGTTTATACGATAAACAGAACCGAAATTATAACCAGATTAGTGACTTTTAACTTTTTCAGAGAACTTGACTGTGACCTCGATATCCAAAACTAACACCAGTTTTAAGGTAGTCCACGAGCGCTATTTTGACAAGTTTGATGACGCGTGGTCAAGCGATGTAGACGCTAGGTTGTACAGTGTACACAAACAAGCAAACAATCTCGACCGAAAACATCACCTGAGTGGCTGAGGTAAGAAACACTGAATATCTATTTTTGCCAGATGAAAGTTGTATTTATGATTTGGATGTTCTGAAGCGTGGCTAGTGACAGGTTGTCTGGTAGCGTGGCCGAGCGGTCTAAGGCGCTGGTTTTAGGCACCAGTCTCTTCGGAGGCGTGGGTTCGAATCCCACCGCTGCCAATAGTGTACGCTTTTGTCATCAATCCCGACAGACATACGGCTTTGAATTTACGAAGATCAGCAATTTGCTTCTACGATGAGGTGATGACATTTTTTATTTGAGTTTTCTCAAAGTTCTAAATGCATATTGAGTGTGATGAAAACGCGCAGTAACGAAAGCAGCTGGCAGGTAGCGTGGCCGAGCGGTCTAAGGCGCTGGTTTAAGGCACCAGTCTCTTCGGAGGCGTGGGTTCGAATCCCACCGCTATCATGTGTAATATAGAACTGTGCAGTATTATATTTTTAAAACAATTTCCTTCAAGTTTCAATCTTACAACATTCTAGAAGCGAAAATACAGTCAAAGTGTTATTTCTGAAAGAAGAAAAGATTAACAATTAAAAAGAGAATATAAACTAAGTGGAAGTATGGAAGATCAAAGAAGAAATAAATGTTATTGACGCATATTTTTTGTTGAATTAGTGGTCGTTTTTTTTCGTCATCTTGAATGTGCGGGCAAGCGAAATTTTGAATTCGCTATAATATATAACAAACAAGAACGTAAGTCATTGCTGATACTGAATAACTCCGGCTAGCAACGTAAGGATGAGCCAAAGTCTTCTCTGGGCCTTACTTCTCCATATTATATAAAGTATTCCTGAAGTTACGCCATGTAAACGTAAATAACTCAACAACTATTTATCTGAGCAGGCAGAAAGTTTGCATGGTGGTTACTGTTATGAAAAGCATCAGATGCATACAACATATCTAAAAATATTTGAATTTTAAATTCCGTCCTAATTTCGACCGTGACTGAATCATTTCAAGGTCAATGTCAAAGGAAAAGTTCAAGGTTATATTATATGCGAGACTTTATTGGCTACAACATGGACCAAACGGTGAGTTTATACGATAAACAGAACCGAAATTATAACCAGATTAGTGACTTTTAACTTTTTCAGAGAACTTGACTGTGACCTCGATATCCAAAAATAACATCAGTTTTAAGGTAGTCCACGAGCGCTATTTTGACAAGTTTGATGACGCGTGGTCAAGCGATGTAGACGCTAGGTTGTACAGTGTACACAAACAAGCAAACAATCTCGACCGAAAACATCACCTGAGTGGCTGAGGTAAGAAACACTGAATATCTATTTTTGCCAGATGAAAGTTGTATTTATGATTTGGATGTTCTGAAGCGTGGCTAGTGACAGGTTGTCTGGTAGCGTGGCCGAGCGGTCTAAGGCGCTGGTTTTAGGCACCAGTCTCTTCGGAGGCGTGGGTTCGAATCCCACCGCTGCCAATAGTGTACGCTTTTGTCATCAATCCCGACAGACATACGGCTTTGAATTTACGAAGATCAGCAATTTGCTTCTACGATGAGGTGATGACATATTTTATTTGAGTTTTCTCAAAGTTCTAAATGCATATTGAGTGTGATGAAAACGCGCAGTAACGAAAGCAGCAGGCAGGTAGCGTGGCCGAGCGGTCTAAGGCGCTGGTTTAAGGCACCAGTCTCTTCGGAGGCGTGGGTTCGAATCCCACCGCTATCATGTGTAATATAGAACTGTGCAGTATTCTATTTTTAAAACAATTTCCTTCAAGTTTCAATCTTACAACATTCTAGAAGCGAAAATACAGTCAAAGTGTTATTTCTGAAAGAAGAAAAGATTAACAATTAAAAAGAGAATATAAACTAAGTGGAAGTATGGAAGATTAAAGAAGAAATAAATGTTATTGACGCATATTTTTTGTTGAATTAGTGGTCGTTTTTTTTCGTCATCTTGAATGTGCGGGCAAGCGAAATTTTGAATTCGCTATAATATATAACAAACAAGAACGTAAGTCATTGCTGATACTGAATAACTCCGGCTAGCAACGTAAGGATGAGCCAAAGTCTTCTCTGGGCCTTACTTCTCCATATTATATAAAGTATTCCTGAAGTTACGCCATGTAAACGTAAATAACTCAACAACTATTTATCTGAGCAGGCAGAAAGTTTGCATGGTGGTTACTGTTATGAAAAGCATCAGATGCATACAACATATCTAAAAATATTTGAATTTTAAATTCCGTCCTAATTTCGACCGTGACTGAATCATTTCAAGGTCAATGTCAAAGGAAAAGTTCAAGGTTATATTATATGCGAGACTTTATTGGCTACAACATGGACCAAACGGTGAGTTTATACGATAAACAGAACCGAAATTATAACCAGATTAGTGACTTTTAACTTTTTCAGAGAACTTGACTGTGACCTCGATATCCAAAACTAACATCAGTTTTAAGGTAGTCCACGAGCGCTATTTTGACAAGTTTGATGACGCGTGGTCAAGCGATGTAGACGCTAGGTTGTACAGTGTACACAAACAAGCAAACAATCTCGACCGAAAACATCACCTGAGTGGCTGAGGTAAGAAACACTGAATATCTATTTTTGCCAGATGAAAGTTGTATTTATGATTTGGATGTTCTGAAGCGTGGCTAGTGACAGGTTGTCTGGTAGCGTGGCCGAGCGGTCTAAGGCGCTGGTTTTAGGCACCAGTCTCTTCGGAGGCGTGGGTTCGAATCCCACCGCTGCCAATAGTGTACGCTTTTGTCATCAATCCCGACAGACATACGGCTTTGAATTTACGAAGATCAGCAATTTGCTTCTACGATGAGGTGATGACATTTTTTATTTGAGTTTTCTCAAAGTTCTAAACGCATATTGAGTATGATGAAAACGCGTAGTAACGAAACAGCAGGCAGGTAGCGTGTCTGAGCGGTCTAAGGCGCTGGTTTAAGGCACCAGTCTCTTCGGAGGCGTGGGTTCGAATCCCACCGCTATCATGTGTAATATAGAACTGTGCAGTATTCTATTTTTAAAACAATTTCCTTCAAGTTTCAATCTTACAACATTCTAGAAGCGAAAATACAGTCAAAGTGTTATTTCTGAAAGAAGAAAAGATTAACAATTAAAAAGAGAATATAAACTAAGTGGAAGTATGGAAGATTAAAGAAAAAATAAATGTTATTGACGCATATTTTTTGTTGAATTAGTGGTCGTTTTTTTTCGTCATCTTGAATGTGCGGGCAAGCGAAATTTTGAATTCGCTATAATATATAACAAACAAGAACGTAAGTCATTGCTGATACTGAATAACTCCGGCTAGCAACGTAAGGATGAGCCAAAGTCTTCTCTGGGCCTTACTTCTCCATATTATATAAAGTATTCCTGAAGTTACGCCATGTAAACGTAAATAACTCAACAACTATTTATCTGAGCAGGCAGAAAGTTTGCATGGTGGTTACTGTTATGAAAAGCATCAGATGCATACAACATATCTAAAAATATTTGAATTTTAAATTCCGTCCTAATTTCGACCGTGACTGAATCATTTCAAGGTCAATGTCAAAGGAAAAGTTCAAGGTTATATTATATGCGAGACTTTATTGGCTACAACATGGACCAAACGGTGAGTTTATACGATAAACAGAACCGAAATTATAACCAGATTAGTGACTTTTAACTTTTTCAGAGAACTTGACTGTGACCTCAATATCCAAAACTAACATCAGTTTTAAGGTAGTCCACGAGCGCTATTTTGACAAGTTTGATGACGCATGGTCAAGCGATGTAGACGCTAGGTTTTACAGTGTACACAAACAAGCAAACAATCTCGACCGAAAACATCACCTGAGTGGCTGAGGTAAGAAACACTGAATATCTATTTTTGCCAGATGAAAGTTGTATTTATGATTTGGATGTTCTGAAGCGTGGCTAGTGACAGGTTGTCTGGTAGCGTGGCCGAGCGGTCTAAGGCGCTGGTTTTAGGCACCAGTCTCTTCGGAGGCGTGGGTTCGAATCCCACCGCTGCCAATAGTGTACGCTTTTGTCATCAATCCCGACAGACATACGGCTTTGAATTTACGAAGATCAGCAATTTGCTTCTGCGATGAGGTGATGACATTTTTTATTTGAGTTTTCTCAAAGTTCTAAACGCATATTGAGTATGATGAAAACGCGTAGTAACGAAACAGCAGGCAGGTAGCGTGTCTGAGCGGTCTAAGGCGCTGGTTTAAGGCACCAGTCACTTCGGAGGCGTGGGTTCGAATCCCACCGCTATCATGTGTAATATAGAACTGTGCAGTATTCTATTTTTAAAACAATTTCCTTCAAGTTTCAATCTTACAACATTCTAGAAGCGAAAATACAGTCAAAGTGTTATTTCTGAAAGAAGAAAAGATTAACAATTAAAAAGAGAATATAAACTAAGTGGAAGTATGGAAGATTAAAGAAGAAATAAATGTTATTGACGCATATTTTTTGTTGAATTAGTGGTCGTTTTTTTTCGTCATCTTGAATGTGCGGGCAAGCGAAATTTTGAATTCGCTATAATATATAACAAACAAGAACGTAAGTCATTGCTGATACTGAATAACTCCGGCTAGCAACGTAAGGATGAGCCAAAGTCTTCTCTGGGCCTTACTTCTCCATATTATATAAAGTATTCCTGAAGTTACGCCATGTAAACGTAAATAACTCAACAACTATTTATCTGAGCAGGCAGAAAGTTTGCATGGTGGTTACTGTTATGAAAAGCATCAGATGCATACAACATATCTAAAAATATTTGAATTTTAAATTCCGTCCTAATTTCGACCGTGACTGAATCATTTCAAGGTCAATGTCAAAGGAAAAGGTCAAGGTTATATTATATGCGAGACTTTATTGGCTACAACATGGACCAAACGGTGAGTTTATACGATAAACAGAACCGAAATTATAACCAGATTAGTGACTTTTAACTTTTTCAGAGAACTTGACTGTGACCTCAATATCCAAAACTAACATCAGTTTTAAGGTAGTCCACGAGCGCTATTTTGACAAGTTTGATGACGCATGGTCAAGCGATGTAGACGCTAGGTTTTACAGTGTACACAAACAAGCAAACAATCTCGACCGAAAACATCACCTGAGTGGCTGAGGTAAGAAACACTGAATATCTATTTTTGCCAGATGAAAGTTGTATTTATGATTTGGATGTTCTGAAGCGTGGCTAGTGACAGGTTGTCTGGTAGCGTGGCCGAGCGGTCTAAGGCGCTGGTTTTAGGCACCAGTCTCTTCGGAGGCGTGGGTTCGAATCCCACCGCTATCATGTGTAATATAGAACTGTGCAGTATTCTATTTTTAAAACAATTTCCTTCAAGTTTCAATCTTACAACATTCTAGAAGCGAAAATACAGTCAAAGTGTTATTTCTGAAAGAAGAAAAGATTAACAATTAAAAAGAGAATATAAACTAAGTGGAAGTATGGAAGATTAAAGAAGAAATAAATGTTATTGACGCATATTTTTTGTTGAATTAGTGGTCGTTATTTTTCGTCATCTTGAATGTGCGGGCAAGCGAAATTTTGAATTCGCTATAATATATAACAAACAAGAACGTAAGTCATTGCTGATACTGAATAACTCCGGCTAGCAACGTAAGGATGAGCCAAAGACTTCTCTGGGCCTTACTTCTCCATATTATATAAAGTATTCCTGAAGTTACGCCATGTAAACGTAAATAACTCAACAACTATTTATCTGAGCAGGCAGAAAGTTTGCATGGTGGTTACTGTTATGAAAAGCATCAGATGCATACAACATATCTAAAAATATTTGAATTTTAAATTCCGTCCTAATTTCGACCGTGACTGAATCATTTCAAGGTCAATGTCAAAGGAAAAGTTCAAGGTTATATTATATGCGAGACTTTATTGGCTACAACATGGACCAAACGGTGAGTTTATACGATAAACAGAACCGAAATTATAACCAGATTAGTGACTTTTAACTTTTTCAGAGAACTTGACTGTGACCTCGATATCCAAAACTAACATCAGTTTTAAGGTAGTCCACGAGCGCTATTTTGTACAAGTTTGATGACGCATGGTCAAGCGATGTAGACGCTAGGTTGTACAGTGTACACAAACAAGCAAACAATCTCGACCGAAAACATCACCTGAGTGGCTGAGGTAAGAAACACTGAATATCTATTTTTGCCAGATGAAAGTTGCATTTATGATTTGGATGTTCTGAAGCGTGGCTAGTGACAGGTTGTCTGGTAGCGTGGCCGAGCGGTCTAAGGCGCTGGTTTAGGCACCAGTCTCTTCGGAGGCGTAGGTTCGAATCCCACCGCTGCCAATAGTGTACGCTTTTGTCATCAATCCTGACAGACATACGGCTTTGAATTTACGAAGATCAGCAATTTGCTTCTACGATGAGGTGATGACATTTTTTATTTGAGTTTTCTCAAAGTTCTAAATGCATATTGAGTGTGATGAAAACGCGCAGTAACGAAAGCAGCAGGCAGGTAGCGTGGCCGAGCGGTCTAAGGCGCTGGTTTAAGGCACCAGTCTCTTCGGAGGCGTGGGTTCGAATCCCACCGCTATCATGTGTAATATAGAACTGTGCAGTATTCTATTTTTAAAACAATTTCCTTCAAGTTTCAATCTTACAACATTCTAGAAGCGAAAATACAGTCAAAGTGTTATTTCTGAAAGAAGAAAAGATTAACAATTAAAAAGAGAATATAAACTAAGTGGAAGTATGGAAGATTAAAGAAGAAATAAATGTTATTGACGCATATTTTTTGTTGAATTAGTGGTCGTTTTTTTTCGTCATCTTGAATGTGCGGGCAAGCGAAATTTTGAATTCGCTATAATATATAACAAACAAGAACGTAAGTCATTGCTGATACTGAATAACTCCGGCTAGCAACGTAAAGATGAGCCAAAGTCTTCTCTGGGCCTTACTTCTCCATATTATATAAAGTATTCCTGAAGTTACGCCATGTAAACGTAAATAACTCAACAACTATTTATCTGAGCAGGCAGAAAGTTTGCATGGTGGTTACTGTTATGAAAAGCATCAGATGCATACAACATATCTAAAAATATTTGAATTTTAAATTCCGTCCTAATTTCGACCGTGACTGAATCATTTCAAGGTCAATGTCAAAGGAAAAGTTCAAGGTTATATTATATGCGAGACTTTATTGGCTACAACATGGACCAAACGGTGAGTTTATACGATAAACAGAACCGAAATTATAACCAGATTAGTGACTTTTAACTTTTTCAAAGAACTTGACTGTGACCTCGATATCCAAAACTAACATCAGTTTTAAGGTAGTCCACGAGCGCTATTTTGTACAAGTTTGATGACGCATGGTCAAGCGATGTAGACGCTAGGTTGTACAGTGTACACAAACAAGCAAACAATCTCGACCGAAAACATCACCTGAGTGGCTGAGGTAAGAAACACTGAATATCTATTTTTGCCAGATGAAAGTTGTATTTATGATTTGGATATTCTGAAGCGTGGCTAGTGACAGGTTGTCTGGTAGCGTGGCCGAGCGGTCTAAGGCGCTGGTTTTAGGCACCAGTCTCTTCGGAGGCGTGGGTTCGAATCCCACCGCTGCCAATAGTGTACGCTTTTGTCATCAATCCCGACAGACATACGGCTTTGAATTTACGAAGATCAGCAATTTGCTTCTACGATGAGGTGATGACATTTTTTATTTGAGTTTTCTCAAAGTTCTAAATGCATATTGAGTATGATGAAAACGCGTAGTAACGAAACAGCAGGCAGGTAGCGTGTCTGAGCGGTCTAAGGCGCTGGTTTAAGGCACCAGTCTCTTCGGAGGCGTGGGTTCGAATCCCACCGCTATCATGTGTAATATAGAACTGTGCAGTATTCTATTTTTAAAACAATTTCCTTCAAGTTTCAATCTTACAACATTCTAGAAGCGAAAATACAGTCAAAGTGTTATTTCTGAAAGAAGAAAAGATTAACAATTAAAAAGAGAATATAAACTAAGTGGAAGTATGGAAGATTAAAGAAGAAATAAATGTTATTGACGCATATTTTTTGTTGAATTAGTGGTCGTTTTTTTTCGTCATCTTGAATGTGCGGGCAAGCGAAATTTTGAATTCGCTATAATATATAACAAACAAGAACGTAAGTCATTGCTGATACTGAATAACTCCGGCTAGCAACGTAAGGATGAGCCAAAGTCTTCTCTGGGCCTTACTTCTCCATATTATATAAAGTATTCCTGAAGTTACGCCATGTAAACGTAAATAACTCAACAACTATTTATCTGAGCAGGCAGAAAGTTTGCATGGTGGTTACTGTTATGAAAAGCATCAGATGCATACAACATATCTAAAAATATTTGAATTTTAAATTCCGTCCTAATTTCGACCGTGACTGAATCATTTCAAGGTCAATGTCAAAGGAAAAGTTCAAGGTTATATTATATGCGAGACTTTATTGGCTACAACATGGACCAAACGGTGAGTTTATACGATAAACAGAACCGAAATTATAACCAGATTAGTGACTTTTAACTTTTTCAGAGAACTTGACTGTGACCTCAATATCCAAAACTAACATCAGTTTTAAGGTAGTCCACGAGCGCTATTTTGACAAGTTTGATGACGCATGGTCAAGCGATGTAGACGCTAGGTTTTACAGTGTACACAAACAAGCAAACAATCTCGACCGAAAACATCACCTGAGTGGCTGAGGTAAGAAACACTGAATATCTATTTTTGCCAGATGAAAGTTGTATTTATGATTTGGATGTTCTGAAGCGTGGCTAGTGACAGGTTGTCTGGTAGCGTGGCCGAGCGGTCTAAGGCGCTGGTTTTAGGCACCAGTCTCTTCGGAGGCGTGGGTTCGAATCCCACCGCTGCCAATAGTGTACGCTTTTGTCATCAATCCCGACAGACATACGGCTTTGAATTTACGAAGATCAGCAATTTGCTTCTACGATGAGGTGATGACATTTTTTATTTGAGTTTTCTCAAAGTTCTAAACGCATATTGAGTATGATGAAAACGCGTAGTAACGAAACAGCAGGCAGGTAGCGTGTCTGAGCGGTCTAAGGCGCTGGTTTAAGGCACCAGTCTCTTCGGAGGCGTGGGTTCGAATCCCACCGCTATCATGTGTAATATAGAACTGTGCAGTATTCTATTTTTAAAACAATTTCCTTCAAGTTTCAATCTTACAACATTCTAGAAGCGAAAATACAGTCAAAGTGTTATTTCTGAAAGAAGAAAAGATTAACAATTAAAAAGAGAATATAAACTAAGTGGAAGTATGGAAGATTAAAGAAGAAATAAATGTTATTGACGCATATTTTTTGTTGAATTAGTGGTCGTTTTTTTTCGTCATCTTGAATGTGCGGGCAAGCGAAATTTTGAATTCGCTATAATATATAACAAACAAGAACGTAAGTCATTGCTGATACTGAATAACTCCGGCTAGCAACGTAAGGATGAGCCAAAGTCTTCTCTGGGCCTTACTTCTCCATATTATATAAAGTATTCCTGAAGTTACGCCATGTAAACGTAAATAACTCAACAACTATTTATCTGAGCAGGCAGAAAGTTTGCATGGTGGTTACTGTTATGAAAAGCATCAGATGCATACAACATATCTAAAAATATTTGAATTTTAAATTCCGTCCTAATTTCGACCGTGACTGAATCATTTCAAGGTCAATGTCAAAGGAAAAGGTCAAGGTTATATTATATGCGAGACTTTATTGGCTACAACATGGACCAAACGGTGAGTTTATACGATAAACAGAACCGAAATTATAACCAGATTAGTGACTTTTAACTTTTTCAGAGAACTTGACTGTGACCTCAATATCCAAAACTAACATCAGTTTTAAGGTAGTCCACGAGCGCTATTTTGACAAGTTTGATGACGCATGGTCAAGCGATGTAGACGCTAGGTTTTACAGTGTACACAAACAAGCAAACAATCTCGACCGAAAACATCACCTGAGTGGCTGAGGTAAGAAACACTGAATATCTATTTTTGCCAGATGAAAGTTGTATTTATGATTTGGATGTTCTGAAGCGTGGCTAGTGACAGGTTGTCTGGTAGCGTGGCCGAGCGGTCTAAGGCGCTGGTTTTAGGCACCAGTCTCTTCGGAGGCGTGGGTTCGAATCCCACCGCTATCATGTGTAATATAGAACTGTGCAGTATTCTATTTTTAAAACAATTTCCTTCAAGTTTCAATCTTACAACATTCTAGAAGCGAAAATACAGTCAAAGTGTTATTTCTGAAAGAAGAAAAGATTAACAATTAAAAAGAGAATATAAACTAAGTGGAAGTATGGAAGATTAAAGAAGAAATAAATGTTATTGACGCATATTTTTTGTTGAATTAGTGGTCGTTTTTTTTCGTCATCTTGAATGTGCGGGCAAGCGAAATTTTGAATTCGCTATAATATATAACAAACAAGAACGTAAGTCATTGCTGATACTGAATAACTCCGGCTAGCAACGTAAGGATGAGCCAAAGTCTTCTCTGGGCCTTACTTCTCCATATTATATAAAGTATTCCTGAAGTTACGCCATGTAAACGTAAATAACTCAACAACTATTTATCTGAGCAGGCAGAAAGTTTGCATGGTGGTTACTGTTATGAAAAGCATCAGATGCATACAACATATCTAAAAATATTTGAATTTTAAATTCCGTCCTAATTTCGACCGTGACTGAATCATTTCAAGGTCAATGTAAAAGGAAAAGTTCAAGGTTATATTATATGCGAGACTTTATTGGCTACAACATGGACCAAACGGTGAGTTTATACGATAAACAGAACCGAAATTATAACCAGATTAGTGACTTTTAACTTTTTCAGAGAACTTGACTGTGACCTCGATATCCAAAACTAACATCAGTTTTAAGGTAGTCCACGAGCGCTATTTTGACAAGTTTGATGACGCGTGGTCAAGCGATGTAGACGCTAGGTTGTACAGTGTACACAAACAAGCAAACAATCTCGACCGACAACATCACCTGAGTGGCTGAGGTAAGAAACACTGAATATCTATTTTTGCCAGATGAAAGTTGTATTTATGATTTGGATGTTCTGAAGCGTGGCTAGTGACAGGTTGTCTGGTAGCGTGGCCGAGCGGTCTAAGGCGCTGGTTTTATGGCACCAGTCTCTTCGGAGGCGTGGGTTCGAATCCCACCGCTGCCAATAGTGTACGCTTTTGTAATCAATCCCGACAGACATACGGCTTTGAATTTACGAAGTTCAGCAATTTGCTTCTACGATGAGGTGATGACATTTTTTATTTGAGTTCTAAATGCATATTGAGTGTGATGAAAACGCGCAGTAACGAAACAGCAGGCAGGTAGCGTGGCCGAGCGGTCTAAGGCGCTGGTTTTAGGCACCAGTCTCTTCGGAGGCGTGGGTTCGAATCCCACCGCTATCATGTGTAATATAGAACTGTGCAGTATTCTATTTTTAAAACAATTTCCTTCAAGTTTCAATCTTACAACATTCTAGAAGCGAAAATACAGTCAAAGTGTTATTTCTGAAAGAAGAAAAGATTAACAATTAAAAAGAGAATATAAACTAAGTGGAAGTATGGAAGATTAAAGAAGAAATAAATGTTATTGACGCATATTTTTTGTTGAATTAGTGGTCGTTTTTTTTCGTCATCTTGAATGTGCGGGCAAGCGAAATTTTGAATTCGCTATAATATATAACAAACAAGAACGTAAGTCATTGCTGATACTGAATAACTCCGGCTAGCAACGTAAGGATGAGCCAAAGTCTTCTCTGGGCCTTACTTCTCCATATTATATAAAGTATTCCTGAAGTTACGCCATGTAAACGTAAATAACTCAACAACTATTTATCTGAGCAGGCAGAAAGTTTGCATGGTGGTTACTGTTATGAAAAGCATCAGATGCATACAACATATCTAAAAATATTTGAATTTTAAATTCCGTCCTAATTTCGACCGTGACTGAATCATTTCAAGGTCAATGTAAAAGGAAAAGTTCAAGGTTATATTATATGCGAGACTTTATTGGCTACAACATGGACCAAACGGTGAGTTTATACGATAAACAGAACCGAAATTATAACCAGATTAGTGACTTTTAACTTTTTCAGAGAACTTGACTGTGACCTCGATATCCAAAACTAACATCAGTTTTAAGGTAGTCCACGAGCGCTATTTTGACAAGTTTGATGACGCGTGGTCAAGCGATGTAGACGCTAGGTTGTACAGTGTACACAAACAAGCAAACAATCTCGACCGACAACATCACCTGAGTGGCTGAGGTAAGAAACACTGAATATCTATTTTTGCCAGATGAAAGTTGTATTTATGATTTGGATGTTCTGAAGCGTGGCTAGTGACAGGTTGTCTGGTAGCGTGGCCGAGCGGTCTAAGGCGCTGGTTTTATGGCACCAGTCTCTTCGGAGGCGTGGGTTCGAATCCCACCGCTGCCAATAGTGTACGCTTTTGTAATCAATCCCGACAGACATACGGCTTTGAATTTACGAAGTTCAGCAATTTGCTTCTACGATGAGGTGATGACATTTTTTATTTGAGTTCTAAATGCATATTGAGTGTGATGAAAACGCGCAGTAACGAAACAGCAGGCAGGTAGCGTGGCCGAGCGGTCTAAGGCGCTGGTTTAAGGCACCAGTCTCTTCGGAGGCGTGGGTTCGAATCCCACCGCTATCATGTGTAATATAGAACTGTGCAGTATTCTATTTTTAAAACAATTTCCTTCAAGTTTCAATCTTACAACATTCTAGAAGCGAAAATACAGTCAAAGTGTTATTTCTGAAAGAAGAAAAGATTAACAATTAATAAGAGAATATAAACTAAGTGGAAGTATGGAAGATTAAAGAAGAAATAAATGTTATTGACGCATATTTTTTGTTGAATTAGTGGTCGTTTTTTTTCGTCATCTTGAATGTGCGGGCAAGCGAAATTTTGAATTCGCTATAATATATAACAAATAAGAACGTAAGTCAGTGCTGATACTGAATAACTCCGGCTAGCAACGTAAGGATGAGCCAAAGTCTTCTCTGGGCCTTACTTCTCCATATTATATAAAGTATTCCTGAAGTTACGCCATGTAAACGTAAATAACTCAACAACTATTTATCTGAGCAGGCAGAAAGTTTGCATGGTGGTTACTGTTATGAAAAGCATCAGATGCATACAACATATCTAAAAATATTTGAATTTTAAATTCCGTCCTAATTTCGACCGTGACTGAATCATTTCAAGGTGAATGTCAAAGGAAAAGTTCAAGGTTATATTATATGCGAGACTTTATTGGCTACAACATGGACCAAACGGTGAGTTTATACGATAAACAGAACCGAAATTATAACCAGATTAGTGACTTTTGACTTTTTCAGAGAACTTGACTGTGACCTCGATATCCAAAACTAACATCAGTTTTAAGGTAGTCCACGAGCGCTATTTTGACAAGTTTGATGACGCGTGGTCAAGCGATGTAGACGCTAGGTTGTACAGTGTACACAAACAAGCAAACAATCTCGACCGAAAACATCACCTGAGTGGCTGAGGTAAGAAACACTGAATATCTATTTTTGCCAGATGAAAGTTGTATTTATGATTTAGATGTTCTGAAACGTGGCTAGTGACAGGTTGTCTGGTAGCGTGGCCGAGCGGTCTAAGGCGCTGGTTTTAGGCACCAGTCTCTTCGGAGGCGTGGGTTCGAATCCCACCGCTGCCAATAGTGTACGCTTTTGTCATCAATCCCGACAGACATACGGCTTTGAATTTACGAAGATCAGCAATTTGCTTCTACGATGAGGTGATGACATTTTTTATTTGAGTTTTCTCAAAGTTCTAAATGCATATTGAGTGTGATGAAAACGCGCAGTAACGAAAGCAGCAGGCAGGTAGCGTGGCCGAGCGGTCTAAGGCGCTGGTTTAAGGAACCGGTCTCTTCGGAGGCGTGGGTTCGAATCCCACCGCTATCATGTGTAATATAGAACTGTGCAGTATTCTTTTTTTACAACAATTTCCTTCAAGTTTCAATCTTACAACATTCTAGAAGCGAAAATACAGTCAAACTGTTATTTCTGAAAGAAGAAAAGATTAACAATTAAAAAGAGAATATGAACTAAGTGGAAGTATGGAAGATTAAAGAAGAAATAAATGTTATTGACGCATATTTTTTGTTGAATTAGTGGTCGTTTTTTTTCGTCATCTTGAATGTGCGGGCAAGCGAAATTTTGAATTCGCTATAATATATAACAAACAAGAACGTAAGTCATTGCTGATACTGAATAACTCCGGCTAGCAACGTAAGGATGAGCCAAAGTCTTCTCTGGGCCTTACTTCTCCATATTATATAAAGTATTCCTGAAGTTACGCCATGTAAACGTAAATAACTCAACAACTATTTATCTGAGCAGGCAGAAAGTTTGCATGGTGGTTACTGTTATGAAAAGCATAAGATGCATACAACATATCTAAAAATATTTGAATTTTAAATTCCGTCCTAATTTCGACCGTGACTGAATCATTTCAAGGTCAATGTCAAAGGAAAAGTTCAAGGTTATATTATATGCGAGACTTTATTGGCTACAACATGGACCAAACGGTGAGTTTATACGATAAACAGAACCGAAATTATAACCAGATTAGTGACTTTTAACCTTTTCAGAGAACTTGACTGTGACCTCGATATCCAAAACTAACATCAGTTTTAAGGTAGTCCACGAGCGCTATTTTGACAAGTTTGATGACGCGTGGTCAAGCGATGTTGACGCTAGGTTGTACAGTGTACACAAACAAGCAAACAATCTCGACCGAAAACATCACCTGAGTGGCTGAGGTAAGAAACACTGAATATCTATTTTTGCCAGATGAAAGTTGTATTTATGATTTGGATGTTCTGAAACGTGGCTAGTGACAGGTTGTCTGGTAGCGTGGCCGAGCGGTCTAAGGCGCTGGTTTTAGGCACCAGTCTCTTCGGAGGCGTGGGTTCGAATCCCACCGCTGCCAATAGTGTACGCTTTTGTCATCAATCCCGACAGACATACGGCTTTGAATTTACGAAGATCAGCAATTTGCTTCTACGATGAGGTGATGACATTTTTTATTTGAGTTTTCTCAAAGTTCTAAATGCATATTGAGTGTGATGAAAAAACGCAGTAACGAAACAGCAGGCAGGTAGCGTGGCCGAGCGGTCTAAGGCGCTGGTTTAAGGCACCAGTCTCTTCGGAGGCGTGGGTTCGAATCCCACCGCTATCATGTGTAATATAGAACTGTGCAGTATTCTATTTTTAAAACAATTTCCTTCAAGTTTCAATCTTACAACATTCTAGAAGCGAAAATACAGTCAAAGTGTTATTTCTGAAAGAAGAAAAGATTAACAATTAATAAGAGAATATAAACTAAGTGGAAGTATGGAAGATTAAAGAAGAAATAAATGTTATTGACGCATATTTTTTGTTGAATTAGTGGTCGTTTTTTTTTGTCATCTTGAATGTGCGGGCAAGCGAAATTTTGAATTCGCTATAATATATAACAAACAAGAACGTAAGTCATTGCTGATACTGAATAACTCCGGCTAGCAACGTAAGGA
Organism: Sepiola atlantica; assembly: GCA_963556195.1. NCBI lineage: Eukaryota > Metazoa > Mollusca > Cephalopoda > Sepiida > Sepiolidae > Sepiola > Sepiola atlantica. Next base: position 77,433,253 of record OY744539.1, on the reverse strand, counting down.
TGAGCCAAAGTCTTCTCTGGGCCTTACTTCTCCATATTATATAAAGTATTCCTGAAGTTACGCCATGTAAACGTAAATAACTCAACAACTATTTATCTGAGCAGGCAGAAAGTTTGCATGGTGGTTACTGTTATGAAAAGCATCAGATGCATACAACATATCTAAAAATATTTGAATTTTAAATTCCGTCCTAATTTCGACCGTGACTGAATCATTTCAAGGTGAATGTCAAAGGAAAAGTTCAAGGTTATATTATATGCGAGACTTTATTGGCTACAACATGGACCAAACGGTGAGTTTATACGATAAACAGAACCGAAATTATAACCAGATTAGTGACTTTTAACTTTTTCAGAGAACTTGACTGTGACCTCGATATCCAAAACTAACATCAGTTTTAAGGTAGTCCACGAGCGCTATTTTGACAAGTTTGATGACGCGTGGTCAAGCGATGTAGACGCTAGGTTGTACAGTGTACACAAACAAGCAAACAATCTCGACCGAAAACATCACCTGAGTGGCTGAGGTAAGAAACACTGAATATCTATTTTTGCCAGATGAAAGTTGTATTTATGATTTGGATGTTCTGAAACGTGGCTAGTGACAGGTTGTCTGGTAGCGTGGCCGAGCGGTCTAAGGCGCTGGTTTTAGGCACCAGTCTCTTCGGAGGCGTGGGTTCGAATCCCACCGCTGCCAATAGTGTACGCTTTTGTCATCAATCCCGACAGACATACGGCTTTGAATTTACGAAGATCAGCAATTTGCTTCTACGATGAGGTGATGACATTTTTTATTTGAGTTTTCTCAAAGTTCTAAATGCATATTGAGTGTGATGAAAACGCGCAGTAACGAAAGCAGCAGGCAGGTAGCGTGGCCGAGCGGTCTAAGGCGCTGGTTTAAGGAACCGGTCTCTTCGGAGGCGTGGGTTCGAATCCCACCGCTATCATGTGTAATATAGAACTGTGCAGTATTCTTTTTTTACAACAATTTCCTTCAAGTTTCAATCTTACAACATTCTAGAAGCGAAAATACAGTCAAACTGTTATTTCTGAAAGAAGAAAAGATTAACAATTAAAAAGAGAATATGAACTAAGTGGAAGTATGGAAGATTAAAGAAGAAATAAATGTTATTGACGCATATTTTTTGTTGAATTAGTGGTCGTTTTTTTTCGTCATCTTGAATGTGCGGGCAAGCGAAATTTTGAATTCGCTATAATATATAACAAACAAGAACGTAAGTCATTGCTGATACTGAATAACTCCGGCTAGCAACGTAAGGATGAGCCAAAGTCTTCTCTGGGCCTTACTTCTCCATATTATATAAAGTATTCCTGAAGTTACGCCATGTAAACGTAAATAACTCAACAACTATTTATCTGAGCAGGCAGAAAGTTTGCATGGTGGTTACTGTTATGAAAAGCATAAGATGCATACAACATATCTAAAAATATTTGAATTTTAAATTCCGTCCTAATTTCGACCGTGACTGAATCATTTCAAGGTCAATGTCAAAGGAAAAGTTCAAGGTTATATTATATGCGAGACTTTATTGGCTACAACATGGACCAAACGGTGAGTTTATACGATAAACAGAACCGAAATTATAACCAGATTAGTGACTTTTAACCTTTTCAGAGAACTTGACTGTGACCTCGATATCCAAAACTAACATCAGTTTTAAGGTAGTCCACGAGCGCTATTTTGACAAGTTTGATGACGCGTCGTCAAGCGATGTTGACGCTAGGTTGTACAGTGTACACAAACAAGCAAACAATCTCGACCGAAAACATCACCTGAGTGGCTGAGGTAAGAAACACTGAATATCTATTTTTGCCAGATGAAAGTTGTATTTATGATTTGGATGTTCTGAAACGTGGCTAGTGACAGGTTGTCTGGTAGCGTGGCCGAGCGGTCTAAGGCGCTGGTTTTAGGCACCAGTCTCTTCGGAGGCGTGGGTTCGAATCCCACCGCTGCCAATAGTGTACGCTTTTGTCATCAATCCCGACAGACATACGGCTTTGAATTTACGAAGATCAGCAATTTGCTTCTACGATGAGGTGATGACATTTTTTATTTGAGTTTTCTCAAAGTTCTAAATGCATATTGAGTGTGATGAAAAAACGCAGTAACGAAACAGCAGGCAGGTAGCGTGGCCGAGCGGTCTAAGGCGCTGGTTTAAGGCACCAGTCTCTTCGGAGGCGTGGGTTCGAATCCCACCGCTATCATGTGTAATATAGAACTGTGCAGTATTCTATTTTTAAAACAATTTCCTTCAAGTTTCAATCTTACAACATTCTAGAAGCGAAAATACAGTCAAAGTGTTATTTCTGAAAGAAGAAAAGATTAACAATTAATAAGAGAATATAAACTAAGTGGAAGTATGGAAGATTAAAGAAGAAATAAATGTTATTGACGCATATTTTTTGTTGAATTAGTGGTCGTTTTTTTTTGTCATCTTGAATGTGCGGGCAAGCGAAATTTTGAATTCGCTATAATATATAACAAACAAGAACGTAAGTCATTGCTGATACTGAATAACTCCGGCTAGCAACGTAAGGATGAGCCAAAGTCTTCTCTGGGCCTTACTTCTCCATATTATATAAAGTATTCCTGAAGTTACGCCATGTAAACGTAAATAACTCAACAACTATTTATCTGAGCAGGCAGAAAGTTTGCATGGTGGTTACTGTTATGAAAAGCATCAGATGCATACAACATATCTAAAAATATTTGAATTTTAAATTCCGTCCTAATTTCGACCGTGACTGAATCATTTCAAGGTCAATGTCAAAGGAAAAGTTCAAGGTTATATTATATGCGAGACTTTATTGGCTACAACATGGACCAAACGGTGAGTTTATACGATAAACAGAACCGAAATTATAACCAGATTAGTGACTTTTAACTTTTTCAGAGAACTTGACTGTGACCTCGATATCCAAAACTAACATCAGTTTTAAGGTAGTCCACGAGCGCTATTTTGACAAGTTTGATGACGCGTGGTCAAGCGATGTAGACGCTAGGTTGTACAGTGTACACAAACAAGCAAACAATCTCGACCGAAAACATCACCTGAGTGGCTGAGGTAAGAAACACTGAATATCTATTTTTGCCAGATGAAAGTTGTATTTATGATTTGGATGTTCTGAAACGTGGCTAGTGACAGGTTGTCTGGTAGCGTGGCCGAGCGGTCTAAGGCGCTGGTTTTAGGCACCAGTCTCTTCGGAGGCGTGGGTTCGAATCCCACCGCTGCCAATAGTGTACGCTTTTGTCATCAATCCCGACAGACATACGGCTTTGAATTTACGAAGATCAGCAATTTGCTTCTACGATGAGGTGATGACATTTTTTATTTGAGTTTTCTCAAAGTTCTAAATGCATATTGAGTGTGATGAAAAAACGCAGTAACGAAACAGCAGGCAGGTAGCGTGGCCGAGCGGTCTAAGGCGCTGGTTTAAGGCACCAGTCTCTTCGGAGGCGTGGGTTCGAATCCCACCGCTATCATGTGTAATATAGAACTGTGCAGTATTCTATTTTTAAAACAATTTCCTTCAAGTTTCAATCTTACAACATTCTAGAAGCGAAAATACAGTCAAAGTGTTATTTCTGAAAGAAGAAAAGATTAACAATTAATAAGAGAATATAAACTAAGTGGAAGTATGGAAGATTAAAGAAGAAATAAATGTTATTGACGCATATTTTTTGTTGAATTAGTGGTCGTTTTTTTTTTGTCATCTTGAATGTGCGGGCAAGCGAAATTTTGAATTCGCTATAATATATAACAAACAAGAACGTAAGTCATTGCTGATACTGAATAACTCCGGCTAGCAACGTAAGGATGAGCCAAAGTCTTCTCTGGGCCTTACTTCTCCATATTATATAAAGTATTCCTGAAGTTACGCCATGTAAACGTAAATAACTCAACAACTATTTATCTGAGCAGGCAGAAAGTTTGCATGGTGGTTACTGTTATGAAAAGCATCAGATGCATACAACATATCTAAAAATATTTGAATTTTAAATTCCGTCCTAATTTCGACCGTGACTGAATCATTTCAAGGTCAATGTCAAAGGAAAAGTTCAAGGTTATATTATATGCGAGACTTTATTGGCTACAACATGGACCAAACGGTGAGTTTATACGATAAACAGAACCGAAATTATAACCAGATTAGTGACTTTTAACTTTTTCAGAGAACTTGACTGTGACCTCGATATCCAAAACTAACATCAGTTTTAAGGTAGTCCACGAGCGCTATTTTGACAAGTTTGATGACGCGTGGTCAAGCGATGTAGACGCTAGGTTGTACAGTGTACACAAACAAGCAAACAATCTCGACCGAAAACATCACCTGAGTGGCTGAGGTAAGAAACACTGAATATCTATTTTTGCCAGATGAAAGTTGTATTTATGATTTGGATGTTCTGAAACGTGGCTAGTGACAGGTTGTCTGGTAGCGTGGCCGAGCGGTCTAAGGCGCTGGTTTTAGGCACCAGTCTCTTCGGAGGCGTGGGTTCGAATCCCACCGCTGCCAATAGTGTACGCTTTTGTCATCAATCCCGACAGACATACGGCTTTGAATTTACGAAGATCAGCAATTTGCTTCTACGATGAGGTGATGACATTTTTTATTTGAGTTTTCTCAAAGTTCTAAATGCATATTGAGTGTGATGAAAAAACGCAGTAACGAAACAGCAGGCAGGTAGCGTGGCCGAGCGGTCTAAGGCGCTGGTTTAAGGCACCAGTCTCTTCGGAGGCGTGGGTTCGAATCCCACCGCTATCATGTGTAATATAGAACTGTGCAGTATTCTATTTTTAAAACAATTTCCTTCAAGTTTCAATCTTACAACATTCTAGAAGCGAAAATACAGTCAAAGTGTTATTTCTGAAAGAAGAAAAGATTAACAATTAATAAGAGAATATAAACTAAGTGGAAGTATGGAAGATTAAAGAAGAAATAAATGTTATTGACGCATATTTTTTGTTGAATTAGTGGTCGTTTTTTTTTGTCATCTTGAATGTGCGGGCAAGCGAAATTTTGAATTCGCTATAATATATAACAAACAAGAACGTAAGTCATTGCTGATACTGAATAACTCCGGCTAGCAACGTAAGGATGAGCCAAAGTCTTCTCTGGGCCTTACTTCTCCATATTATATAAAGTATTCCTGAAGTTACGCCATGTAAACGTAAATAACTCAACAACTATTTATCTGAGCAGGCAGAAAGTTTGCATGGTGGTTACTGTTATGAAAAGCATCAGATGCATACAACATATCTAAAAATATTTGAATTTTAAATTCCGTCCTAATTTCGACCGTGACTTGATCATTTCAAGGTCAATGTCAAAGGAAAAGTTCAAGGTTATATTATATGCGAGACTTTATTGGCTACAACATGGACCAAACGGTGAGTTTATACGATAAACAGAACCGAAATTATAACCAGATTAGTGACTTAACTTTTTCAGAGAACTTGACTGTGACCTCGATATCCAAAACTAACATCAGTTTTAAAGTAGTCCACGAGCGCTATTTTGACAAGTTTGATGACGCATGGTCAAGCGATGTAGACGCTAGGTTGTACAGTGTACACAAACAAGCAAACAATCTCGACCGAAAACATCACCTGAGTGGCTGAGGTAAGAAACACTGAATATCTATTTTTGCCAGATGAAAGTTGTATTTATGATTTGGATGTTCTGAAACGTGGCTAGTGACAGGTTGTCTGGTAGCGTGGCCGAGCGGTCTAAGGCGCTGGTTTTAGGACCCAGTCTCTTCGGAGGCGTGGGTTCGAATCCCACTGCTGCCAATAGTGTACGCTTTTGTCATCAATCCCGACAGACATACGGCTTTGAATTTACGAAGATCAGCAATTTGCTTCTACGATGAGGTGATGACATTTTTTATTTGAGTTTTCTCAAAGTTCTAAATGCATATTGAGTGTGATGAAAAAACGCAGTAATGAAACATCAGGCAGCTAGCGTGGCCGAGCGGTCTAAGGCGCTGGTTTAAGGCACCAGTCTCTTCGGAGGCGTGGGTTCGCATCCCACCGCTATCATGTGTAATATAGAACTGTGCAGTATTCTATTTTTCAAACAATTTCCTTCAAGTTTCAATCTTACAACATTCTAGAAGCGAAAATACAGTCAAAGTGTTATTTCTGAAAGAAGAAAAGATTAACAATTAAAAAGAGAATATAAACTAAGTGGAAGTATGGAAGATTAAAGAAGAAATAAATGTTATTGACGCATATTTTTTGTTGAATTAGTGGTCGTTTTTTTTCGTCATCTTGAATGTGCGGGCAAGCGAAATTTTGAATTCGCTATAATATATAACAAACAAGAACGTAAGTCATTGCTGATACTGAATAACTCCGGCTAGCAACGTAAGGATGAGCCAAAGTCTTCTCTGGGCCTTACTTCTCCATATTATATAAAGTATTCCTGAAGTTACGCCATGTAAACGTAAATAACTCAACAACTATTTATCTGAGCAGGCAGAAAGTTTGCATGGTGGTTACTGTTATGAAAAGCATCAGATGCATACAACATATCTAAAAATATTTGAATTTTAAATTCCGTCCTAATTTCGACCGTGACTGAATCATTTCAAGGTCAATGTCAAAGGAAAAGTTCAAGGTTATATTATATGCGAGACTTTATTGGCTACAACATGGACCAAACGGTGAGTTTATACGATAAACAGAACCGAAATTATAACCAGATTAGTGACTTTTAACTTTTTCAGAGAACTTGACTGTGACCACGATATCCAAAACTAACATCAGTTTTAAGGTAGTCCACGAGCGCTATTTTGACAAGTTTGATGACGCGTGGTCAAGCGATGTAGACGCTAGGTTGTACAGTGTACACAAACAGGCAAACAATCTCGACCGAAAACATCACCTGAGTGGCTGAGGTAAGAAACACTGAATATCTATTTTTGCCAGATGAAAGTTGTATTTATGATTTGGATGTTCTGAAGCGTGGCTAGTGACAGGTTGTCTGGTAGCGTGGCCGAGCGGTCTAAGGCGCTGGTTTTAGGCACCAGTCTCTTCGGAGGCGTGGGTTCGAATCTCACCGCTGCCAATAGCGTACGCTTTTGTCATCAATCCCGACAGACATACGGCTTTGAATTTACGAAGATCAGCAATTTGCTTCTACGATGAGGTGATGACATTTTTTATTTGAGTTTTCTCAAAGTTCTAAATGCATATTGAGTGTGATGAAAACGCGCAGTAACGAAAGCAGCAGGCAGGTAGCGTGGCCGAGCGGTCTAAGGCGCTGGTTTAAGGCACCAGTCTCTTCGGAGGCGTGGGTTCGAATCCCACCGCTATCATGTGTAATATAGAACTGTGCAGTATTCTATTTTTAAAACAATTTCCTTCAAGTTTCAATCTTACAACATTCTAGAAGCGAAAATACAGTCAAAGTGTTATTTCTGAAAGAAGAAAAGATTAACAATTAAAAAGAGAATATAAACTAAATGGAAGTATGGCAGCTTAAAGAAAAATTAAATGTTATTGACGCATATTTTTTGTTGAATTAGTGGTCGTTTTTTTTCGTCATCTTGAATGTGCGGGCAAGCGAAATTTTGAATTCGCTATAATATATAACAAACAAGAACGTAAGTCATTGCTGATACTGAATAACTCCGGCTAGCAACGTAAGGATGAGCCAAAGTCTTCTCTGGGCCTTACTTCTCCATATTATATAAAGTATTCCTGAAGTTACGCCATGTAAACGTAAATAACTCAACAACTATTTATCTGAGCAGGCAGAAAGTTTGCATGGTGGTTACTGTTATGAAAAGCATCAGATGCATACAACATATCTAAAAATATTTGAATTTTAAATTCCGTCCTAATTTCGACCGTGACTGAATCATTTCAAGGTCAATGTCAAAGGAAAAGTTCAAGGTTATATTATATGCGAGACTTTATTGGCTACAACATGGACCAAACGGTGAGTTTATACGATAAACAGAACCGAAATTATAACCAGATTAGTGACTTTTAACTTTTTCAGAGAACTTGACTGTGACCTCGATATCCAAAACTAACATCAGTTTTAAGGTAGTCCACGAGCGCTATTTTGACAAGTTTGATGACGCGTGGTCAAGCGATGTAGACGCTAGGTTGTACAGTGTACACAAACAAGCAAACAATCTCGACCGAAAACATCACCTGAGTGGCTGAGGTAAGAAACACTGAATATCTATTTTTGCCAGATGAAAGTTGTATTTATGATTTGGATGTTCTGAAGCGTGGCTAGTGACAGGTTGTCTGGTAGCGTGGCCGAGCGGTCTAAGGCGCTGGTTTTAGGCACCAGTCTCTTCGGAGGCGTGGGTTCGAGTCCCACCGCTGCCAATAGTGTACGCTTTTGTCATCAATCCCGACAGACATACGGCTTTGAATTTACGAAGATCAGCAATTTGCTTCTACGATGAGGTGATGACATTTTTTATTTGAGTTTTCTCAAAGTTCTAAATGCATATTGAGTGTGATGAAAACGCGCAGTAACGAAAGCAGCAGGCAGGTAGCGTGGCCGAGCGGTCTAAGGCGCTGGTTTAAGGCACCAGTCTCTTCGGAGGCGTGGGTTCGAATCCCACCGCTATCATGTGTAATATAGAACTGTGCAGTATTCTATTTTTAAAACAATTTCCTTCAAGTTTCAATCTTACAACATTCTAGAAGCGAAAATACAGTCAAAGTGTTATTTCTGAAAGAAGAAAAGATTAACAATTAAAAAGAGAATATAAACTAAGTGGAAGTATGGAAGATTAAAGAAGAAATAAATGTTATTGACGCATATTTTTTGTTGAATTAGTGGTCGTTTTTTTTCGTAATCTTGAATGTGCGGGCAAGCGTAATTTTGAATTCGCTATAATATATAACAAACAAGAACGTAAGTCATTGCTGATACTGAATAACTCCGGCTAGCAACGTAAGGATGAGCCAAAGTCTTCTCTGGGCCTTATTTCTCCATATTATATAAAGTATTCATGAAGTTACGCCATGTAAACGTAAATAACTCAACAACTATTTATCTGAGCAGGCAGAAAGTTTGCATGGTGGTTACTGTTATGAAAAGCATCAGATGCATACAACATATCTAAAAATATTTGAATTTTAAATTCCGTCCTAATTTCGACCGTGACTGAATCATTTCAAGGTCAATGTCAAAGGAAAAGTTCAAGGTTATATTATATGCGAGACTTTATTGGCTACAACATGGACCAAACGGTGAGTTTATACGATAAACAGAACCGAAATTATAACCAGATTAGTGACTTTTAACTTTTTCAGAGAACTTGACTGTGACCTCGATATCCAAAACTAACATCAGTTTTAAGGTAGTCCACGAGCGCTATTTTGACAAGTTTGATGACGCGTGGTCAAGCGATGTAGACGCTAGGTTGTACAGTGTACACAAACAAGCAAACAATCTCGACCGAAAACATCACCTGAGTGGCTGAGGTAAGAAACACTGAATATCTATTTTTGCCAGATGAAAGTTGTATTTATGATTTGGATGTTCTGAAGCGTGGCTAGTGACAGGTTGTCTGGTAGCGTGGCCGAGCGGTCTAAGGCGCTGGTTTTAGGCACCAGTCTCTTCGGAGGCGTGGGTTCGAATCCCACCGCTGCCAATAGTGTACGCTTTTGTCATCAATCCCGACAGACATACGGCTTTGAATTTACGAAGATCAGCAATTTGCTTCTACGATGAGGTGATGACATTTTTTATTTGAGTTTTCTCAAAGTTCTAAATGCATATTGAGTGTGATGAAAACGCGCAGTAACGAAAGCAGCAGGCAGGTAGCGTGGCCGAGCGGTCTAAGGCGCTGGTTTAAGGCACCGGTCTCTTCGGAGGCGTGTGTGCGAATCCGACCGCTATCATGTGTAATATAGAACTGTGCAGTATTCTATTTTTAAAACAATTTCCTTCAAGTTTCAATCTTACAACATTCTAGAAGCGAAAATACAGTCAAAGTGTTATTTCTGAAAGAAGAAAAGATTAACAATTAAAAAGAGAATATAAAAGAAGTGGAAGTATGGAAGATTAAAGAAGAAATAAATGTTATTGACGCATATTTTTTGTTGAATTAGTGGTCGTTTTTTTTCGTAATCTTGAATGTGCGGGCAAGCGAAATTTTGAATTCGCTATAATATATAACAAACAAGAACGTAAGTCATTGCTGATACTGAATAACTCCGGCTAGCAACGTAAGGATGAGCCAAAGTCTTCTCTGGGCCTTACTTCTCCATATTATATAAAGTATTCATGAAGTTACGCCATGTAAACGTAAATAACTCAACAACTATTTATCTGAGCAGGCAGAAAGTTTGCATGGTGGTTACTGTTATGAAAAGCATCAGATGCATACAACATATCTAAAAATATTTGAATTTTAAATTCCGTCCTAATTTCGACCGTGACTGAATCATTTCAAGGTCAATGTCAAAGGAAAAGTTCAAGGTTATATTATATGCGAGACTTTATTGGCTACAACATGGACCAAACGGTGAGTTTATACGATAAACAGAACCGAAATTATAACCAGATTAGTGACTTTTAACTTTTTCAGAGAACTTGACTGTGACCACGATATCCAAAACTAACATCAGTTTTAAGGTAGTCCACGAGCGCTATTTTGACAAGTTTGATGACGCGTGGTCAAGCGATGTAGACGCTAGGTTGTACAGTGTACACAAACAGGCAAACAATCTCGACCGAAAACATCACCTGAGTGGCTGAGGTAAGAAACACTGAATATCTATTTTTGCCAGATGAAAGTTGTATTTATGATTTGGATGTTCTGAAGCGTGGCTAGTGACAGGTTGTCTGGTAGCGTGGCCGAGCGGTCTAAGGCGCTGGTTTTAGGCACCAGTCTCTTCGGAGGCGTGGGTTCGAATCTCACCGCTGCCAATAGCGTACGCTTTTGTCATCAATCCCGACAGACATACGGCTTTGAATTTACGAAGATCAGCAATTTGCTTCTACGATGAGGTGATGACATTTTTTATTTGAGTTTTCTCAAAGTTCTAAATGCATATTGAGTGTGATGAAAACGCGCAGTAACGAAAGCAGCAGGCAGGTAGCGTGGCCGAGCGGTCTAAGGCGCTGGTTTAAGGCACCAGTCTCTTCGGAGGCGTGGGTTCGAATCCCACCGCTATCATGTGTAATATAGAACTGTGCAGTATTCTATTTTTAAAACAATTTCCTTCAAGTTTCAATCTTACAACATTCTAGAAGCGAAAATACAGTCAAAGTGTTATTTCTGAAAGAAGAAAAGATTAACAATTAAAAAGAGAATATAAACTAAGTGGAAGTATGGAAGATTAAAGAAGAAATAAATGTTATTGACGCATATTTTTTGTTGAATTAGTGGTCGTTTTTTTTCGTCATCTTGAATGTGCGGGCAAGCGAAATTTTGAATTCGCTATAATATATAACAAACAAGAACGTAAGTCATTGCTGATACTGAATAACTCCGGCTAGCAACGTAAGGATGAGCCAAAGTCTTCTCTGGGCCTTACTTCTCCATATTATATAAAGTATTCCTGAAGTTACGCCATGTAAACGTAAATAACTCAACAACTATTTATCTGAGCAGGCAGAAAGTTTGCATGGTGGTTACTGTTATGAAAAGCATCAGATGCATACAACATATCTAAAAATATTTGAATTTTAAATTCCGTCCTAATTTCGACCGTGACTGAATCATTTCAAGGTCAATGTCAAAGGAAAAGTTCAAGGTTATATTATATGCGAGACTTTATTGGCTACAACATGGACCAAACGGTGAGTTTATACGATAAACAGAACCGAAATTATAACCAGATTAGTGACTTTTAACTTTTTCAGAGAACTTGACTGTGACCTCGATATCCAAAACTAACATCAGTTTTAAGGTAGTCCACGAGCGCTATTTTGACAAGTTTGATGACGCGTGGTCAAGCGATGTAGACGCTAGGTTGTACAGTGTACACAAACAAGCAAACAATCTCGACCGAAAACATCACCTGAGTGGCTGAGGTAAGAAACACTGAATATCTATTTTTGCCAGATGAAAGTTGTATTTATGATTTGGATGTTCTGAAGCGTGGCTAGTGACAGGTTGTCTGGTAGCGTGGCCGAGCGGTCTAAGGCGCTGGTTTTAGGCACCAGTCTCTTCGGAGGCGTGGGTTCGAGTCCCACCGCTGCCAATAGTGTACGCTTTTGTCATCAATCCCGACAGACATACGGCTTTGAATTTACGAAGATCAGCAATTTGCTTCTACGATGAGGTGATGACATTTTTTATTTGAGTTTTCTCAAAGTTCTAAATGCATATTGAGTGTGATGAAAACGCGCAGTAACGAAAGCAGCAGGCAGGTAGCGTGGCCGAGCGGTCTAAGGCGCTGGTTTAAGGCACCAGTCTCTTCGGAGGCGTGGGTTCGAATCCCACCGCTATCATGTGTAATATAGAACTGTGCAGTATTCTATTTTTAAAACAATTTCCTTCAAGTTTCAATCTTACAACATTCTAGAAGCGAAAATACAGTCAAAGTGTTATTTCTGAAAGAAGAAAAGATTAACAATTAAAAAGAGAATATAAACTAAGTGGAAGTATGGAAGATTAAAGAAGAAATAAATGTTATTGACGCATATTTTTTGTTGAATTAGTGGTCGTTTTTTTTCGTAATCTTGAATGTGCGGGCAAGCGTAATTTTGAATTCGCTATAATATATAACAAACAAGAACGTAAGTCATTGCTGATACTGAATAACTCCGGCTAGCAACGTAAGGATGAGCCAAAGTCTTCTCTGGGCCTTATTTCTCCATATTATATAAAGTATTCATGAAGTTACGCCATGTAAACGTAAATAACTCAACAACTATTTATCTGAGCAGGCAGAAAGTTTGCATGGTGGTTACTGTTATGAAAAGCATCAGATGCATACAACATATCTAAAAATATTTGAATTTTAAATTCCGTCCTAATTTCGACCGTGACTGAATCATTTCAAGGTCAATGTCAAAGGAAAAGTTCAAGGTTATATTATATGCGAGACTTTATTGGCTACAACATGGACCAAACGGTGAGTTTATACGATAAACAGAACCGAAATTATAACCAGATTAGTGACTTTTAACTTTTTCAGAGAACTTGACTGTGACCTCGATATCCAAAACTAACATCAGTTTTAAGGTAGTCCACGAGCGCTATTTTGACAAGTTTGATGACGCGTGGTCAAGCGATGTAGACGCTAGGTTGTACAGTGTACACAAACAAGCAAACAATCTCGACCGAAAACATCACCTGAGTGGCTGAGGTAAGAAACACTGAATATCTATTTTTGCCAGATGAAAGTTGTATTTATGATTTGGATGTTCTGAAGCGTGGCTAGTGACAGGTTGTCTGGTAGCGTGGCCGAGCGGTCTAAGGCGCTGGTTTTAGGCACCAGTCTCTTCGGAGGCGTGGGTTCGAATCCCACCGCTGCCAATAGTGTACGCTTTTGTCATCAATCCCGACAGACATACGGCTTTGAATTTACGAAGATCAGCAATTTGCTTCTACGATGAGGTGATGACATTTTTTATTTGAGTTTTCTCAAAGTTCTAAATGCATATTGAGTGTGATGAAAACGCGCAGTAACGAAAGCAGCAGGCAGGTAGCGTGGCCGAGCGGTCTAAGGCGCTGGTTTAAGGCACCGGTCTCTTCGGAGGCGTGTGTGCGAATCCGACCGCTATCATGTGTAATATAGAACTGTGCAGTATTCTATTTTTAAAACAATTTCCTTCAAGTTTCAATCTTACAACATTCTAGAAGCGAAAATACAGTCAAAGTGTTATTTCTGAAAGAAGAAAAGATTAACAATTAAAAAGAGAATATAAAAGAAGTGGAAGTATGGAAGATTAAAGAAGAAATAAATGTTATTGACGCATATTTTTTGTTGAATTAGTGGTCGTTTTTTTTCGTAATCTTGAATGTGCGGGCAAGCGAAATTTTGAATTCGCTATAATATATAACAAACAAGAACGTAAGTCATTGCTGATACTGAATAACTCCGGCTAGCAACGTAAGGATGAGCCAAAGTCTTCTCTGGGCCTTACTTCTCCATATTATATAAAGTATTCATGAAGTTACGCCATGTAAACGTAAATAACTCAACAACTATTTATCTGAGCAGGCAGAAAGTTTGCATGGTGGTTACTGTTATGAAAAGCATCAGATGCATACAACATATCTAAAAATATTTGAATTTTAAATTCCGTCCTAATTTCGACCGTGACTGAATCATTTCAAGGTCAATGTCAAAGGAAAAGTTCAAGGTTATATTATATGCGAGACTTTATTGGCTACAACATGGACCAAACGGTGAGTTTATACGATAAACAGAACCGAAATTATAACCAGATTAGTGACTTTTAACTTTTTCAGAGAACTTGACTGTGACCTCGATATCCAAAACTAACATCAGTTTTAAGGTAGTAGCTGAGCAGCTTAAGTCAAAAATGATGAAGAATCGTGCATTTTTGTAAGCAAGCATGAAACTTGGCACGACTGCTTACAATGGTCTCCTCTTCCGAAAAAACTTTTGGGCCACTCAAAAAATACAAGATGGCGGCCATTTTTCAAGATGGCCGCCACGGATGGTAAAATTTATCATTTTGTGAACTAAATGCTTCATTTTTGACCGATTTCCACATATTATATATCAATTTATATGTTTCTGATGTCAACAAAGCCATTTCTGACGACAAAATAAAGATTTAACACCATTTGAGTGTAATAAAGGCTATATTTTACACACTTATGTCAGTTTATCCCGCATTTTTCTCTTCTTGTTCTTGTGTTTTCATCAGGATTCACACGTTCAACACTCGCAATTGCAGCTGCATAAATTTGTACATGGAAGGCCGAATTTATAGCATTTGCATCTTCCAAAGCATTGTGTCTTGCATCCGCATTTTGTTAGTTCCTTGCAGCTTTCTGCAACTGGCGGAAGTGTTGTCCAAAATATCTTCCATGTATTGCCGTGCTTCTTCCACCCCCACTCGCCAGGACTATCAATTTCCATGTGACAGCATGTTGCTTGACTCCAAATGCACCCTGCTTGATATGTTGCACGCTTTGTGTGTTCAGTTAAAGCTGCTTTAGTTGGAGGTATGGAGTCATAGCGTCTCTGTTTACGAGCAAACATGTCCAATCTTACAGCATCTATTTCTGTGAGGGAGGTAGATCTGTCATACATTGTGATGACAAACTGGTCAATAACTGCTTGGTCCTCACTTGTTATGACTGGTGGATGACTGCTCAGCTTGACAAATACGTCCGTCACGTCAGGTAAAACATTCCATGTCTGAAATGCTGTCTTTTTAGCTTTATATCGAAAGGCTGACACACTGTCACAACCAGTAAAGGCATGGAAAAAGGACAAGCCTTTAACTTTTTCAGGGCCAAGTACGCTGATGACTTCATGTACTGGAATAAACCTTGTGTCATTTCCTTGACCAAATTCAATGAACATTGCCTCCAGGCCCAACTCTTTCAAGACTGGAAATACAGTGATGGCAATGACAAGGACATCTGTGTCATTAGCTTTCAGCAGTACTGTTTTGTAACCATGATTAACTGCATGTTTTGCGTGTACAAACATCCTTGTGTCTGATTCCTCATGGTTGCAAGGTGCTAGTCCTTCAAAACTGATATTCTGATTGCTAACAACATCTGCAACTCTGGTGATTACCACGAGATTTTCATGATCCTGTGCTAGTGAAGTGATTCTATCAGCCAGAAACTTGAAGAGAGCTGTTTTATTGTCATCATCCCTCAAGAAATTTCGCCAGTTGGGAGGGAGCTTGCCGTTGTGGGTTACCCGACGCTTTGCACCTTGTCCACGTTTTGTCCGTGTTTCAGCTTTCAAACTTGTTGGTAAGTAAACATCAAAAACAATGTCAGTCCTCTCGTATGCTGAACTGAATTTCAGTACCTTTGGAAAAAAATCAAGTTGTGCATACTCTTCGAAGGTTTTTGATTTGCAGGGTGGTATTGTGTTTACCAATGCTGAACCATCGATGATGATGACTGACACATGTGGAACTGAATCTGGACATGTAACTTTGGACTGAAGAAGCAATGCAAGTTGAGACTTTGTACCACTGTAGAGGTTTCCATTTACACTCAACGATGCAGGAAAGGACTGGTTCTCATGTTTAAAGAATTCCATCAGGTCACACTCCCTGGATTGGCAAGATATGAATAGTTTAGAGAATAGGCGACAGTCATCTTTCAAACTTTTATGTTTGGCATCAGTCACTGCTGCTTCTTGTGTCTGGTCAAAGAAGTCTATGGAATCTACCATTAAATTTCCATTCATGAGCAAGCATGTGTCTTCGCAAAATACTAGCAGCTTTATTGAGTATAACAGCATCAGAAAATTCTGAAGCTTTTGACAAGATTGACCCTGTATCCTCTGTAAAGGACAAGATAACATCTCTCCCACTCTTGTGAGCTTCAAGTGCTGGTATATCTGACAAAAGCTTCTCTTTCAGTCTTGTTGAGTGAACATATGAGGCAAGTTCATGCAGTTCCAACTGTTCAAGTCGTTGCTTATACAGTGTGATGAGATCTGCAAGTTTAAACACAACTGGTGCATCACTGTTCGTATTAGTTTCAACTATATAAGCAAGAAGCTCTGAATATACCAATGGATGGGTTCCTTTTTTCTGAGAATCTTCATTTTCCTGTTTTTGTAGAGCAGCAAGGTGACATCTTTCCCTGTTGTAAAGAGTTGTTAAACAATCTTTATGATACTTCAACTCTTGTGCAATGGCATCACCAGCACTCAATCGGGCAAGAATTTTACATTCACCTAGAGTTGTGGCACATTCATTGAGCCTACTGCTGAGCCCCATTGTCATGACTTCACGTCTTTGTCCATCATCTAGAAATTCTTTGTCGCAGATGAGACATTGTTCTGGCTTTAAACTCACTCTTCGAGTCTTTGAACAACTCTTGTCAGTATGTTCCTGAGCGTCAGATGCCCTTTTCCTGGCTCGATCAAGTTTGGTATTTTTGAACAAAGCACGGCAACTCTGATGGTACTGAGCATTGTTTTGCCGCAATGTATCTTCAATACCATCACCTTCATCGAGCCTAGCAGGATTAATAATCATGGGCGTCTGACAGAGTTCTTGAAAAAGAGGAATATTTTTAGCCAGCATTGAATATCCATCTGATTTACTGCGACCTGGAATGAGACTACTGAGATCCTCTCCGGTTTTATCTGTCTGACATAGGCAGCATTTGCTCCAATCAGTTTTCACATTTGACGTCTTCTCAATAGACATTCTGTAAATGTTATAGGCTTCAGGCCGAGGGTTTATCCTTTTACCACCTATAACCACAGTTACCGAATATATTTTGACACATTCAGATATGGGATACAACTAGGTTCAGAAAGGTAGGTTCCCTACACCTAGCCCGATCGTTCATCCAGTATCATTTAAGTCCCGTGCGATCTGTACACCATCCAGGTAACTATAGCCCCGTTACCTTTGGCTCGGCTCTCCCGCGCTGGCATATCCTGTCAATTCAGGTGCGGCTATCTAACAGACTGAACATTATTTTGTCCATGGGGCTTATTAGACAGCATTTGGGACACTGAAACATGAACAGTGTGTCCGTAATCAGTTGATACTGGACCCCATGCTGAGTTTCACAGCAGTGATGTCACCGTTATGCCCTAGTTGTGTCATGACAATCACTCTCTTAGATATGACATATTATAAGAATGAGCTGAAAGGATTAATTTTTATAACTAATACATTCAGCTCACTTGGGGAATTGAATATCAAGTCAATGATTCGGTTTAATGGCAATAAAAGGCAAAAATTGACAATATTTGCTTAAATTCATCTCATATATGTACCTTTGTGGATTGTAGGACTCATTTATTGGTTATTTTTGTGTCATTTACTGCTTTCGCATCCCCTAAAACATATAATTTGACTCAAAAATTGTGAAAATCGGTTAGATACTTTGTAAACTAGCAATATTCGATTTCAGAATGGCGGCCATCTTGAAAATGGCGGCCATCTTGGATTTTTGAGTGGCCCAAAAGTTTTTTCGGAAGAGTAGACCATTGGAGCAATCGTGCCAAGTTTCATGCTTGCTTACCAAAATGAACGATTTTTCCTTAATCTGCTCAGCTATAGTCCACGAGCGCTATTTTGACAAGTTTGATGACGCGTGGTCAAGCGATGTAGACGCTAGGTTGTACAGTGTACACAAACAAGCAAACAATCTTGACCGAAAACATCACCTGAGTGGCTGAGGTAAGAAACACTGAATATCTATTTTTGCCAGATGAAAGTTGTATTTATGATTTGGATGTTCTGAAGCGTGGCTAGTGACAGGTTGTCTGGTAGCGTGGCCGAGCGGTCTAAGGCGCTGGTTTTAGGCACCAGTCTCTTCGGAGGCGTGGGTTCGAATCCCACCGCTGCCAATAGTGTACGCTTTTGTCATCAATCCCGACAGACATACGGCTTTGAATTTACGAAGATCAGCAATTTGCTTCTACGATGAGGTGATGACATTTTTTATTTGAGTTTTCTCAAAGTTCTAAATGCTTATTGAGTGTGATGAAAACGCGCAGTAACGAAAGCAGCAGGCAGGTAGCGTGGCCGAGCGGTCTAAGGCGCTGGTTTAAGGCACCAGTCTCTTCGGAGGCGTGGGTTCGAATCCCACCGCTATCATGTGTAATATAGAACTGTGCAGTATTCTATTTTTAAAACAATTTCCTTCAAGTTTCAATCTTACAACATTCTAGAAGCGAAAATACAGTCAAATTGTTATTTCTGAAAGAAGAAAAGATTAACAATTAAAAAGAGAATATAAACTAAGTGGAAGTATGGAAGATTAAAGAAGAAATAAATGTTATTGACGCATATTTTTTGTTGAATTAGTGGTCGTTTTTTTTCGTCATCTTGAATGTGCGGGCAAGCGAAATTTTGAATTCGCTATAATATATAACAAACAAGAACGTAAGTCATTGCTGATACTGAATAACTCCGGCTAGCAACGTAAGGATGAGCCAAAGTCTTCTCTGGGCCTTACTTCTCCATATTATATAAAGTATTCCTGAAGTTACGCCATGTAAACGTAAATAACTCAACAACTATTTATCTGAGCAGGCAGAAAGTTTGCATGGTGGTTACTGTTATGAAAAGCATCAGATGCATACAACATATCTAAAAATATTTGAATTTTAAATTCCGTCCTAATTTCGACCGTGACTGAATCATTTCAAGGTCAATGTCAAAGGAAAAGTTCAAGGTTATATCATATGCGAGACTTTATTGGCTACAACATGGACCAAACGGTGAGTTTATACGATAAACAGAACCGAAATTATAACCAGATTAGTGACTTTTAACTTTTTCAGAGAACTTGACTGTGACCTCGATATCCAAAACTAACATCAGTTTTAAGGTAGTCCACGAGCGCTATTTTGACAAGTTTGATGACGCGTGGTCAAGCGATGTAGACGCTAGGTTGTACAGTGTACACAAACAAGCAAACAATCTCGACCGAAAACATCACCTGAGTGGCTGAGGTAAGAAACACTGAATATCTATTTTTGCCAGATGAAAGTTGTATTTATGATTTGGATGTTCTGAAGCGTGGCTAGTGAGAGGTTGTCTGGTAGCGTGGCCGAGCGGTCTAAGGCGCTGGTTTTAGGCACCAGTCTCTTCGGAGGCGTGGGTTCGAATCCCACCGCTGCCAATAGTGTACGCTTTTGTCATCAATCCCGACAGACATACGGCTTTGAATTTACGAAGATCAGCAATTTGCTACTACGATGAGGTGATGACATTTTTTATTTGAGTTTTCTCAAAGTTCTAAATGCATATTGAGTGTGATGAAAACGCGCAGTAACGAAAGCAGCAGGCAGGTAGCGTGGCCGAGCGGTCTAAGGCGCTGGTTTAAGGCACCAGTCTCTTCGGAGGCGTGGGTTCGAATCCCACCGCTATCATGTGTAATATAGAACTGTGCAGTATTCTATTTTTAAAACAATTTCCTTCAAGTTTCAATCTTACAACATTCTAGAAGCGAAAATACAGTCAAATTTTTATTTCTGAAAGAAGAAAAGATTAACAATTAATAAGAGAATATAAACTAAGTGGAAGTATGGAAGATTAAAGAAGAAATAAATGTTATTGACGCATATTTTTTGTTGAATTAGTGGTCGTTTTTTTTCGTCATCTTGAATGTGCGGGCAAGCGAAATTTTGAATTCGCTATAATATATAACAAACAAGAACGTAAGTCATTGCTGATACTGAATAACTCCGGCTAGCAACGTAAGGATGAGCCAAAGTCTTCTCTGGGCCTTACTTCTCCATATTATATAAAGTATTCCTGAAGTTACGCCATGTAAACGTAAATAACTCAACAACTATTTATCTGAGCAGGCAGAAAGTTTGCATGGTGGTTACTGTTATGAAAAGCATCAGATGCATACAACATATCTAAAAATATTTGAATTTTAAATTCCGTCCTAATTTCGACCGTGACTGAATCATTTCAAGGTCAATGTCAAAGGAAAAGTTCAAGGTTATATCATATGCGAGACTTTATTGGCTACAACATGGACCAAACGGTGAGTTTATACGATAAACAGAACCGAAATTATAACCAGATTAGTGACTTTTAACTTTTTCAGAGAACTTGACTGTGACCTCGATATCCAAAACTAACATCAGTTTTAAGGTAGTCCACGAGCGCTATTTTGACAAGTTTGATGACGCGTGGTCAAGCGATGTAGACGCTAGGTTGTACAGTGTACACAAACAAGCAAACAATCTCGACCGAAAACATCACCTGAGTGGCTGAGGTAAGAAACACTGAATATCTATTTTTGCCAGATGAAAGTTGTATTTATGATTTGGATGTTCTGAAGCGTGGCTAGTGACAGGTTGTCTGGTAGCGTGGCCGAGCGGTCTAAGGCGCTGGTTTTAGGCACCAGTCTCTTCGGAGGCGTGGGTTCGAATCCCACCGCTGCCAATAGTATACGCTTTTGTCATCAATCCCGACAGACATACGGCTTTGAATTTACGAAGATCAGCAATTTGCTTCTACGATGAGGTGATGACATTTTTTATTTGAGTTTTCTCAAAGTTCTAAATGCATATTGAGTGTGATGAAAACGCGCAGTAACGAAAGCAGCAGGCAGGTAGCGTGGCCGAGCGGTCTAAGGCGCTGGTTTAAGGCACCAGTCTCTTCGGAGGCGTGGGTTCGAATCCCACCGCTATCATGTGTAATATAGAACTGTGCAGTATTCTATTTTTAAAACAATTTCCTTCAAGTTTCAATCTTACAACATTCTAGAAGCGAAAATACAGACAAAGTGTTATTTCTGAAAGAAGAAAAGATTAACAATTAAAAAGAGAATATAAACTAAGTGGAAGTATGGAAGATTAAAGAAGAAATAAATGTTATTGACGCATATTTTTTGTTGAATTAGTGGTCGTTTTTTTTCGTCATCTTGAATGTGCGGGCAAGCGAAATTTTGAATTCGCTATAATATATAACAAACAAGAACGTAAGTCATTGCTGATACTGAATAACTCCGGCTAGCAACGTAAGGATGAGCCAAAGTCTTCTCTGGGCCTTACTTCTCCATATTATATAAAGTATTCCTGAAGTTACGCCATGTAAACGTAAATAACTCAACAACTATTTATCTGAGCAGGCAGAAAGTTTGCATGGTGGTTACTGTTATGAAAAGCATCAGATGCATACAACATATCTAAAAATATTTGAATTTTAAATTCCGTCCTAATTTCGACCGTGACTGAATCATTTCAAGGTCAATGTCAAAGGAAAAGTTCAAGGTTATATTATATGCGAGACTTTATTGGCTACAACATGGACCAAACGGTGAGTTTATACGATAAACAGAACCGAAATTATAACCAGATTAGTGACTTTTAACTTTTTCAGAGAACTTGACTGTGACCTCGATATCCAAAACTAACATCAGTTTTAAGGTAGTCCACGAGCGCTATTTTGACAAGTTTGATGACGCGTGGTCAAGCGATGTAGACGCTAGGTTGTACAGTGTACACAAACAAGCAAACAATCTCGACCGAAAACATCACCTGAGTGGCTGAGGTAAGAAACACTGAATATCTATTTTTGCCAGATGAAAGTTGTATTTATGATTTGGATGTTCTGAAGCGTGGCTAGTGACAGGTTGTCTGGTAGCGTGGCCGAGCGGTCTAAGGCGCTGGTTTTAGGCACCAGTCTCTTCGGAGGCGTGGGTTCGAATCCCACCGCTGCCAGTAGTGTACGCTTTTGTCATCAATCCCGACAGACATACGGCTTTGAATTTACGAAGATCAGCAATTTGCTTCTACGATGAGGTGATGACATTTTTTATTTGAGTTTTCTCAAAGTTCTAAATGCATATTGAGTGTGATGAAAACGCGCAGTAACGAAAGCAGCAGGCAGGTAGCGTGGCCGAGCGGTCTAAGGCGCTGGTTTAAGGCACCAGTCTCTTCGGAGGCGTGGGTTCGAATCCCACCGCTATCATGTGTAATATAGAACTGTGCAGTATTCTATTTTTAAAACAATTTCCTTCAAGTTTCAATCTTACAACATTCTAGAAGCGAAAATACAGTCAAAGTGTTATTTCTGAAAGAAGAAAAGATTAACAATTAAAAAGAGAATATAAACTAAGTGGAAGTATGGAAGATTAAAGAAGAAATAAATGTTATTGACGCATATTTTTTGTTGAATTAGTGGTCGTTTTTTTTCGTCATCTTGAATGTGCGGGCAAGCGAAATTTTGAATTCGCTATAATATATAACAAACAAGAACGTAAGTCATTGCTGATACTGAATAACTCCGGCTAGCAACGTAAGGATGAGCCAAAGTCTTCTCTGGGCCTTACTTCTCCATATTATATAAAGTATTCCTGAAGTTACGCCATGTAAACGTAAATAACTCAACAACTATTTATCTGAGCAGGCAGAAAGTTTGCATGGTGGTTACTGTTATGAAAAGCATCAGATGCATACAACATATCTAAAAATATTTGAATTTTAAATTCCGTCCTAATTTCGACCGTGACTGAATCATTTCAAGGTCAATGTCAAAGGAAAAGTTCAAGGTTATATTATATGCGAGACTTTATTGGCTACAACATGGACCAAACGGTGAGTTTATACGATAAACAGAACCGAAATTATAACCAGATTAGTGACTTTTAACTTTTTCAGAGAACTTGACTGTGACCTCGATATCCAAAACTAACATCAGTTTTAAGGTAGTCCACGAGCGCTATTTTGACAAGTTTGATGACGCGTGGTCAAGCGATGTAGACGCTAGGTTGTACAGTGTACACAAACAAGCAAACAATCTCGACCGAAAACATCACCTGAGTGGCTGAGGTAAGAAACACTGAATATCTATTTTTGCCAGATGAAAGTTGTATTTATGATTTGGATGTTCTGAAGCGTGGCTAGTGACAGGTTGTCTGGTAGCGTGGCCGAGCGGTCTAAGGCGCTGGTTTTAGGCACCAGTCTCTTCGGAGGCGTGGGTTCGAATCCCACCGCTGCCAGTAGTGTACGCTTTTGTCATCAATCCCGACAGACATACGGCTTTGAATTTACGAAGATCAGCAATTTGCTTCTACGATGAGGTGATGACATTTTTTATTTGAGTTTTCTCAAAGTTCTAAATGCATATTGAGTGTGATGAAAACGCGCAGTAACGAAAGCAGCAGGCAGGTAGCGTGGCCGAGCGGTCTAAGGCGCTGGTTTAAGGCACCAGTCTCTTCGGAGGCGTGGGTTCGAATCCCACCGCTATCATGTGTAATATAGAACTGTGCAGTATTCTATTTTTAAAACAATTTCCTTCAAGTTTCAATCTTACAACATTCTAGAAGCGAAAATACAGTCAAAGTGTTATTTCTGAAAGAAGAAAAGATTAACAATTAAAAAGAGAATATAAACTAAGTGGAAGTATGGAAGATTAAAGAAGAAATAAATGTTATTGACGCATATTTTTTGTTGAATTAGTGGTCGTTTTTTTTCGTCATCTTGAATGTGCGGGCAAGCGAAATTTTGAATTCGCTATAATATATAACAAACAAGAACGTAAGTCATTGCTGATACTGAATAACTCCGGCTAGCAACGTAAGGATGAGCCAAAGTCTTCTCTGGGCCTTACTTCTCCATATTATATAAAGTATTCCTGAAGTTACGCCATGTAAACGTAAATAACTCAACAACTATTTATCTGAGCAGGCAGAAAGTTTGCATGGTGGTTACTGTTATGAAAAGCATCAGATGCATACAACATATCTAAAAATATTTGAATTTTAAATTCCGTCCTAATTTCGACCGTGACTGAATCATTTCAAGGTCAATGTCAAAGGAAAAGTTCAAGGTTATATTATATGCGAGACTTTATTGGCTACAACATGGACCAAACGGTGAGTTTATACGATAAACAGAACCGAAATTATAACCAGATTAGTGACTTTTAACTTTTTCAGAGAACTTGACTGTGACCTCGATATCCAAAACTAACATCAGTTTTAAGGTAGTCCACGAGCGCTATTTTGACAAGTTTGATGACGCGTGGTCAAGCGATGTAGACGCTAGGTTGTACAGTGTACACAAACAAGCAAACAATCTCGACCGAAAACATCACCTGAGTGGCTGAGGTAAGAAACACTGAATATCTATTTTTGCCAGATGAAAGTTGTATTTATGATTTGGATGTTCTGAAGCGTGGCTAGTGACAGGTTGTCTGGTAGCGTGGCCGAGCGGTCTAAGGCGCTGGTTTTAGGCACCAGTCTCTTCGGAGGCGTGGGTTCGAATCCCACCGCTGCCAATAGTGTACGCTTTTGTCATCAATCCCGACAGACATACGGCTTTGAATTTACGAAGATCAGCAATTTGCTTCTACGATGAGGTGATGACATTTTTTATTTGAGTTTTCTCAAAGTTCTAAATGCATATTGAGTGTGATGAAAAAACGCAGTAACGAAACAGCAGGCAGGTAGCGTGGCCGAGCGGTCTAAGGCGCTGGTTTAAGGCACCAGTCTCTTCGGAGGCGTGGGTTCGAATCCCACCGCTATCATGTGTAATATAGAACTGTGCAGTATTCTATTTTTAAAACAATTTCCTTCAAGTTTCAATCTTACAACATTCTAGAAGCGAAAATACAGTCAAAGTGTTATTTCTGAAAGAAGAAAAGATTAACAATTAATAAGAGAATATAAACTAAGTGGAAGTATGGAAGATTAAAGAAGAAATAAATGTTATTGACGCATATTTTTTGTTGAATTAGTGGTCGTTTTTTTTCGTCATCTTGAATGTGCGGGCAAGCGAAATTTTGAATTCGCTATAATATATAACAAACAAGAACGTAAGTCATTGCTGATACTGAATAACTCCGGCTAGCAACGTAAGGATGAGCCAAAGTCTTCTCTGGGCCTTACTTCTCCATATTATATAAAGTATTCCTGAAGTTACGCCATGTAAACGTAAATAACTCAACAACTATTTATCTGAGCAGGCAGAAAGTTTGCATGGTGGTTACTGTTATGAAAAGCATCAGATGCATACAACATATCTAAAAATATTTGAATTTTAAATTCCGTCCTAATTTCGACCGTGACTGAATCATTTCAAGGTCAATGTCAAAGGAAAAGTTCAAGGTTATATTATATGCGAGACTTTATTGGCTACAACATGGACCAAACGGTGAGTTTATACGATAAACAGAACCGAAATTATAACCAGATTAGTGACTTTTAACTTTTTCAGAGAACTTGACTGTGACCTCGATATCCAAAACTAACATCAGTTTTAAGGTAGTCCACGAGCGCTATTTTGACAAGTTTGATGACGCGTGGTCAAGCGATGTAGACGCTAGGTTGTACAGTGTACACAAACAAGCAAACAATCTCGACCGAAAACATCACCTGAGTGGCTGAGGTAAGAAACACTGAATATCTATTTTTGCCAGATGAAAGTTGTATTTATGATTTGGATGTTCTGAAGCGTGGCTAGTGACAGGTTGTCTGGTAGCGTGGCCGAGCGGTCTAAGGCGCTGGTTTTAGGCACCAGTCTCTTCGGAGGCGTGGGTTCGAATCCCACCGCTGCCAATAGTGTACGCTTTTGTCATCAATCCCGACAGACATACGGCTTTGAATTTACGAAGATCAGCAATTTGCTTCTACGATGAGGTGATGACATTTTTTATTTGAGTTTTCTCAAAGTTCTAAATGCATATTGAGTGTGATGAAAAAACGCAGTAACGAAACAGCAGGCAGGTAGCGTGGCCGAGCGGTCTAAGGCGCTGGTTTAAGGCACCAGTCTCTTCGGAGGCGTGGGTTCGAATCCCACCGCTATCATGTGTAATATAGAACTGTGCAGTATTCTATTTTTAAAACAATTTCCTTCAAGTTTCAATCTTACAACATTCTAGAAGCGAAAATACAGTCAAAGTGTTATTTCTGAAAGAAGAAAAGATTAACAATTAATAAGAGAATATAAACTAAGTGGAAGTATGGAAGATTAAAGAAGAAATAAATGTTATTGACGCATATTTTTTGTTGAATTAGTGGTCGTTTTTTTTCGTCATCTTGAATGTGCGGGCAAGCGAAATTTTGAATTCGCTATAATATATAACAAACAAGAACGTAAGTCATTGCTGATACTGAATAACTCCGGCTAGCAACGTAAGGATGAGCCAAAGTCTTCTCTGGGCCTTACTTCTCCATATTATATAAAGTATTCCTGAAGTTACGCCATGTAAACGTAAATAACTCAACAACTATTTATCTGAGCAGGCAGAAAGTTTGCATGGTGGTTACTGTTATGAAAAGCATCAGATGCATACAACATATCTAAAAATATTTGAATTTTAAATTCCGTCCTAATTTCGACCGTGACTGAATCATTTCAAGGTCAATGTCAAAGGAAAAGTTCAAGGTTATATTATATGCGAGACTTTATTGGCTACAACATGGACCAAACGGTGAGTTTATACGATAAACAGAACCGAAATTATAACCAGATTAGTGACTTTTAACTTTTTCAGAGAACTTGACTGTGACCTCGATATCCAAAACTAACATCAGTTTTAAGGTAGTCCACGAGCGCTATTTTGACAAGTTTGATGACGCGTGGTCAAGCGATGTAGACGCTAGGTTGTACAGTGTACACAAACAAGCAAACAATCTCGACCGAAAACATCACCTGAGTGGCTGAGGTAAGAAACACTGAATATCTATTTTTGCCAGATGAAAGTTGTATTTATGATTTGGATGTTCTGAAGCGTGGCTAGTGACAGGTTGTCTGGTAGCGTGGCCGAGCGGTCTAAGGCGCTGGTTTTAGGCACCAGTCTCTTCGGAGGCGTGGGTTCGAATCCCACCGCTGCCAATAGTGTACGCTTTTGTCATCAATCCCGACAGACATACGGCTTTGAATTTACGAAGATCAGCAATTTGCTTCTACGATGAGGTGATGACATTTTTTATTTGAGTTTTCTCAAAGTTCTAAATGCATATTGAGTGTGATGAAAAAACGCAGTAACGAAACAGCAGGCAGGTAGCGTGGCCGAGCGGTCTAAGGCGCTGGTTTAAGGCACCAGTCTCTTCGGAGGCGTGGGTTCGAATCCCACCGCTATCATGTGTAATATAGAACTGTGCAGTATTCTATTTTTAAAACAATTTCCTTCAAGTTTCAATCTTACAACATTCTAGAAGCGAAAATACAGTCAAAGTGTTATTTCTGAAAGAAGAAAAGATTAACAATTAATAAGAGAATATAAACTAAGTGGAAGTATGGAAGATTAAAGAAGAAATAAATGTTATTGACGCATATTTTTTGTTGAATTAGTGGTCGTTTTTTTTCGTCATCTTGAATGTGCGGGCAAGCGAAATTTTGAATTCGCTATAATATATAACAAACAAGAACGTAAGTCATTGCTGATACTGAATAACTCCGGCTAGCAACGTAAGGATGAGCCAAAGTCTTCTCTGGGCCTTACTTCTCCATATTATATAAAGTATTCCTGAAGTTACGCCATGTAAACGTAAATAACTCAACAACTATTTATCTGAGCAGGCAGAAAGTTTGCATGGTGGTTACTGTTATGAAAAGCATCAGATGCATACAACATATCTAAAAATATTTGAATTTTAAATTCCGTCCTAATTTCGACCGTGACTGAATCATTTCAAGGTCAATGTCAAAGGAAAAGTTCAAGGTTATATTATATGCGAGACTTTATTGGCTACAACATGGACCAAACGGTGAGTTTATACGATAAACAGAACCGAAATTATAACCAGATTAGTGACTTTTAACTTTTTCAGAGAACTTGACTGTGACCTCGATATCCAAAACTAACATCAGTTTTAAGGTAGTCCACGAGCGCTATTTTGACAAGTTTGATGACGCGTGGTCAAGCGATGTAGACGCTAGGTTGTACAGTGTACACAAACAAGCAAACAATCTCGACCGAAAACATCACCTGAGTGGCTGAGGTAAGAAACACTGAATATCTATTTTTGCCAGATGAAAGTTGTATTTATGATTTGGATGTTCTGAAGCGTGGCTAGTGACAGGTTGTCTGGTAGCGTGGCCGAGCGGTCTAAGGCGCTGGTTTTAGGCACCAGTCTCTTCGGAGGCGTGGGTTCGAATCCCACCGCTGCCAATAGTGTACGCTTTTGTCATCAATCCCGACAGACATACGGCTTTGAATTTACGAAGATCAGCAATTTGCTTCTACGATGAGGTGATGACATTTTTTATTTGAGTTTTCTCAAAGTTCTAAATGCATATTGAGTGTGATGAAAAAACGCAGTAACGAAACAGCAGGCAGGTAGCGTGGCCGAGCGGTCTAAGGCGCTGGTTTAAGGCACCAGTCTCTTCGGAGGCGTGGGTTCGAATCCCACCGCTATCATGTGTAATATAGAACTGTGCAGTATTCTATTTTTAAAACAATTTCCTTCAAGTTTCAATCTTACAACATTCTAGAAGCGAAAATACAGTCAAAGTGTTATTTCTGAAAGAAGAAAAGATTAACAATTAATAAGAGAATATAAACTAAGTGGAAGTATGGAAGATTAAAGAAGAAATAAATGTTATTGACGCATATTTTTTGTTGAATTAGTGGTCGTTTTTTTTCGTCATCTTGAATGTGCGGGCAAGCGAAATTTTGAATTCGCTATAATATATAACAAACAAGAACGTAAGTCATTGCTGATACTGAATAACTCCGGCTAGCAACGTAAGGATGAGCCAAAGTCTTCTCTGGGCCTTACTTCTCCATATTATATAAAGTATTCCTGAAGTTACGCCATGTAAACGTAAATAACTCAACAACTATTTATCTGAGCAGGCAGAAAGTTTGCATGGTGGTTACTGTTATGAAAAGCATCAGATGCATACAACATATCTAAAAATATTTGAATTTTAAATTCCGTCCTAATTTCGACCGTGACTGAATCATTTCAAGGTCAATGTCAAAGGAAAAGTTCAAGGTTATATTATATGCGAGACTTTATTGGCTACAACATGGACCAAACGGTGAGTTTATACGATAAACAGAACCGAAATTATAACCAGATTAGTGACTTTTAACTTTTTCAGAGAACTTGACTGTGACCTCGATATCCAAAACTAACATCAGTTTTAAGGTAGTCCACGAGCGCTATTTTGACAAGTTTGATGACGCGTGGTCAAGCGATGTAGACGCTAGGTTGTACAGTGTACACAAACAAGCAAACAATCTCGACCGAAAACATCACCTGAGTGGCTGAGGTAAGAAACACTGAATATCTATTTTTGCCAGATGAAAGTTGTATTTATGATTTGGATGTTCTGAAGCGTGGCTAGTGACAGGTTGTCTGGTAGCGTGGCCGAGCGGTCTAAGGCGCTGGTTTTAGGCACCAGTCTCTTCGGAGGCGTGGGTTGGAATCCCACCGCTGCCAATAGTGTACGCTTTTGTCATCAATCCCGACAGACATACGGCTTTGAATTTACGAAGATCAGCAATTTTCTTCTACGATGAGGTGATGACATTTTTTATTTGAGTTTTCTCAAAGTTCTAAATGCATATTGAGTGTGATGAAAACGCGCAGTAACGAAAGCAGCAGGCAGGTAGCGTGGCCGAGCGGTCTAAGGCGCTGGTTTAAGGCACCAGTCTCTTCGGAGGCGTGGGTTCGAATCCCACCGCTATCATGTGTAATATAGAACTGTGCAGTATTCTATTTTTAAAACAATTTCCTTCAAGTTTCAATCTTACAACATTCTAGAAGCGAAAATACAGTCAAAGTGTTATTTCTGAAAGAAGAAAAGATTAACAATTAAAAAGAGAATATAAACTAAGTGGAAGTATGGAAGATCAAAGAAGAAATAAATGTTATTGACGCATATTTTTTGTTGAATTAGTGGTCGTTTTTTTTCGTCATCTTGAATGTGCGGGCAAGCGAAATTTTGAATTCGCTATAATATATAACAAACAAGAACGTAAGTCATTGCTGATACTGAATAACTCCGGCTAGCAACGTAAGGATGAGCCAAAGTCTTCTCTGGGCCTTACTTCTCCATATTATATAAAGTATTCCTGAAGTTACGCCATGTAAACGTAAATAACTCAACAACTATTTATCTGAGCAGGCAGAAAGTTTGCATGGTGGTTACTGTTATGAAAAGCATCAGATGCATACAACATATCTAAAAATATTTGAATTTTAAATTCCGTCCTAATTTCGACCGTGACTGAATCATTTCAAGGTCAATGTCAAAGGAAAAGTTCAAGGTTATATTATATGCGAGACTTTATTGGCTACAACATGGACCAAACGGTGAGTTTATACGATAAACAGAACCGAAATTATAACCAGATTAGTGACTTTTAACTTTTTCAGAGAACTTGACTGTGACCTCGATATCCAAAACTAACATCAGTTTTAAGGTAGTCCACGAGCGCTATTTTGACAAGTTTGATGACGCGTGGTCAAGCGATGTAGACGCTAGGTTGTACAGTGTACACAAACAAGCAAACAATCTCGACCGAAAACATCACCTGAGTGGCTGAGGTAAGAAACACTGAATATCTATTTTTGCCAGATGAAAGTTGTATTTATGATTTGGATGTTCTGAAGCGTGGCTAGTGACAGGTTGTCTGGTAGCGTGGCCGAGCGGTCTAAGGCGCTGGTTTTAGGCACCAGTCTCTTCGGAGGCGTGGGTTCGAATCCCACCGCTGCCAATAGTGTACGGTTTTGTCATCAATCCCGACAGACATACGGCTTTGAATTTACGAAGATCAGCAATTTGCTTCTACGATGAGGTGATGACATTTTTTATTTGAGTTTTCTCAAAGTTCTAAATGCATATTGAGTGTGATGAAAACGCGCAGTAACGAAAGCAGCAGGCAGGTAGCGTGGCCGAGCGGTCTAAGGCGCTGGTTTAAGGGACCAGTCTCTTCGGAGGCGTGGGTTCGAATCCCACCGCTATCATGTGTAATATAGAACTGTGCAGTATTCTATTTTTAAAACAATTTCCTTCGAGTCTCAATCTTACAACATTCTAGAAGCGAAAATACAGTCAAAGTGTTATTTCTGAAAGAAGAAAAGATTAACAATTAAAAAGAGAATATAAACTAAGTGGAAGTATGGAAGATTAAAGAAGAAATAAATGTTATTGACGCATATTTTTTGTTGAATTAGTGGTCGTTTTTTTTCGTCATCTTGAATGTGCGGGCAAGCGAAATTTTGAATTCGCTATAATATATAACAAACAAGAACGTAAGTCATTGCTGATACTGAATAACTCCGGCTAGCAACGTAAGGATGAGCCAAAGTCTTCTCTGGGCCTTACTTCTCCATATTATATAAAGTATTCCTGAAGTTACGCCATGTAAACGTAAATAACTCAACAACTATTTATCTGAGCAGGCAGAAAGTTTGCATGGTGGTTACTGTTATGAAAAGCATCAGATGCATACAACATATCTAAAAATATTTGAATTTTAAATTCCGTCCTAATTTCGACCGTGACTGAATCATTTCAAGGTCAATGTCAAAGGAAAAGTTCAAGGTTATATTATATGCGAGACTTTATTGGCTACAACATGGACCAAACGGTGAGTTTATACGATAAACAGAACCGAAATTATAACCAGATTAGTGACTTTTAACTTTTTCAGAGAACTTGACTGTGACCTCGATATCCAAAACTAACATCAGTTTTAAGGTAGTCCACGAGCGCTATTTTGACAAGTTTGATGACGCGTGGTCAAGCGATGTAGACGCTAGGTTGTACAGTGTACACAAACAAGCAAACAATCTCGACCGAAAACATCACCTGAGTGGCTGAGGTAAGAAACACTGAATATCTATTTTTGCCAGATGAAAGTTGTATTTATGATTTGGATGTTCTGAAGCGTGGCTAGTGACAGGTTGTCTGGTAGCGTGGCCGAGCGGTCTAAGGCGCTGGTTTTAGGCACCAGTCTCTTCGGAGGCGTGGGTTGGAATCCCACCGCTGCCAATAGTGTACGCTTTTGTCATCAATCCCGACAGACATACGGCTTTGAATTTACGAAGATCAGCAATTTTCTTCTACGATGAGGTGATGACATTTTTTATTTGAGTTTTCTCAAAGTTCTAAATGCATATTGAGTGTGATGAAAACGCGCAGTAACGAAAGCAGCAGGCAGGTAGCGTGGCCGAGCGGTCTAAGGCGCTGGTTTAAGGCACCAGTCTCTTCGGAGGCGTGGGTTCGAATCCCACCGCTATCATGTGTAATATAGAACTGTGCAGTATTCTATTTTTAAAACAATTTCCTTCAAGTTTCAATCTTACAACATTCTAGAAGCGAAAATACAGTCAAAGTGTTATTTCTGAAAGAAGAAAAGATTAACAATTAAAAAGAGAATATAAACTAAGTGGAAGTATGGAAGATTAAAGAAGAAATAAATGTTATTGACGCATATTTTTTGTTGAATTAGTGGTCGTTTTTTTTCGTCATCTTGAATGTGCGGGCAAGCGAAATTTTGAATTCGCTATAATATATAACAAACAAGAACGTAAGTCATTGCTGATACTGAATAACTCCGGCTAGCAACGTAAGGATGAGCCAAAGTCTTCTCTGGGCCTTACTTCTCCATATTATATAAAGTATTCCTGAAGTTACGCCATGTAAACGTAAATAACTCAACAACTATTTATCTGAGCAGGCAGAAAGTTTGCATGGTGGTTACTGTTATGAAAAGCATCAGATGCATACAACATATCTAAAAATATTTGAATTTTAAATTCCGTCCTAATTTCGACCGTGACTGAATCATTTCAAGGTCAATGTCAAAGGAAAAGTTCAAGGTTATATTATATGCGAGACTTTATTGGCTACAACATGGACCAAACGGTGAGTTTATACGATAAACAGAACCGAAATTATAACCAGATTAGTGACTTTTAACTTTTTCAGAGAACTTGACTGTGACCTCGATATCCAAAACTAACATCAGTTTTAAGGTAGTCCACGAGCGCTATTTTGACAAGTTTGATGACGCGTGGTCAAGCGATGTAGACGCTAGGTTGTACAGTGTACACAAACAAGCAAACAATCTCGACCGAAAACATCACCTGAGTGGCTGAGGTAAGAAACACTGAATATCTATTTTTGCCAGATGAAAGTTGTATTTATGATTTGGATGTTCTGAAGCGTGGCTAGTGACAGGTTG
Source organism: Sepiola atlantica (assembly GCA_963556195.1). Taxonomy (NCBI): domain Eukaryota; kingdom Metazoa; phylum Mollusca; class Cephalopoda; order Sepiida; family Sepiolidae; genus Sepiola; species Sepiola atlantica. The sequence goes on along the minus strand of OY744539.1, from coordinate 77,399,483 downwards.
TCTGGTAGCGTGGCCGAGCGGTCTAAGGCGCTGGTTTTAGGCACCAGTCTCTTCGGAGGCGTGGGTTCGAATCCCACCGCTGCCAATAGTGTACGCTTTTGTCATCAATCCCGACAGACATACGGCTTTGAATTTACGAAGATCAGCAATTTGCTTCTACGATGAGGTGATGACATTTTTTATTTGAGTTTTCTCAAAGTTCTAAATGCATATTGAGTGTGATGAAAAAACGCAGTAACGAAACAGCAGGCAGGTAGCGTGGCCGAGCGGTCTAAGGCGCTGGTTTAAGGCACCAGTCTCTTCGGAGGCGTGGGTTCGAATCCCACCGCTATCATGTGTAATATAGAACTGTGCAGTATTCTATTTTTAAAACAATTTCCTTCAAGTTTCAATCTTACAACATTCTAGAAGCGAAAATACAGTCAAAGTGTTATTTCTGAAAGAAGAAAAGATTAACAATTAATAAGAGAATATAAACTAAGTGGAAGTATGGAAGATTAAAGAAGAAATAAATGTTATTGACGCATATTTTTTGTTGAATTAGTGGTCGTTTTTTTTCGTCATCTTGAATGTGCGGGCAAGCGAAATTTTGAATTCGCTATAATATATAACAAACAAGAACGTAAGTCATTGCTGATACTGAATAACTCCGGCTAGCAACGTAAGGATGAGCCAAAGTCTTCTCTGGGCCTTACTTCTCCATATTATATAAAGTATTCCTGAAGTTACGCCATGTAAACGTAAATAACTCAACAACTATTTATCTGAGCAGGCAGAAAGTTTGCATGGTGGTTACTGTTATGAAAAGCATCAGATGCATACAACATATCTAAAAATATTTGAATTTTAAATTCCGTCCTAATTTCGACCGTGACTGAATCATTTCAAGGTCAATGTCAAAGGAAAAGTTCAAGGTTATATTATATGCGAGACTTTATTGGCTACAACATGGACCAAACGGTGAGTTTATACGATAAACAGAACCGAAATTATAACCAGATTAGTGACTTTTAACTTTTTCAGAGAACTTGACTGTGACCTCGATATCCAAAACTAACATCAGTTTTAAGGTAGTCCACGAGCGCTATTTTGACAAGTTTGATGACGCGTGGTCAAGCGATGTAGACGCTAGGTTGTACAGTGTACACAAACAAGCAAACAATCTCGACCGAAAACATCACCTGAGTGGCTGAGGTAAGAAACACTGAATATCTATTTTTGCCAGATGAAAGTTGTATTTATGATTTAGATGTTCTGAAACGTGGCTAGTGACAGGTTGTCTGGTAGCGTGGCCGAGCGGTCTAAGGCGCTGGTTTTAGGCACCAGTCTCTTCGGAGGCGTGGGTTCGAATCCCACCGCTGCCAATAGTGTACGCTTTTGTCATCAATCCCGACAGACATACGGCTTTGAATTTACGAAGATCAGCAATTTGCTTCTACGATGAGGTGATGACATTTTTTATTTGAGTTTTCTCAAAGTTCTAAATGCATATTGAGTGTGATGAAAACGCGCAGTAACGAAAGCAGCAGGCAGGTAGCGTGGCCGAGCGGTCTAAGGCGCTGGTTTAAGGGACCGGTCTCTTCGGAGGCGTGGGTTCGAATCCCACTGCTATCATGTGTAATATAGAACTGTGCAGTATTCTTTTTTTACAACAATTTCCTTCAAGTTTCAATCTTACAACATTCTAGAAGCGAAAATACAGTCAAAGTGTTATTTCTGAAAGAAGAAAAGATTAACAATTAAAAAGAGAATATGAACTAAGTGGAAGTATGGAAGATTAAAGAAGAAATAAATGTTATTGACGCATATTTTTTGTTGAATTAGTGGTCGTTTTTTTTCGTCATCTTGAATGTGCGGGCAAGCGAAATTTTGAATTCGCTATAATATATAACAAACAAGAACGTAAGTCATTGCTGATACTGAATAACTCCGGCTAGCAACGTAAGGATGAGCCAAAGTCTTCTCTGGGCCTTACTTCTCCATATTATATAAAGTATTCCTGAAGTTACGCCATGTAAACGTAAATAACTCAACAACTATTTATCTGAGCAGGCAGAAAGTTTGCATGGTGGTTACTGTTATGAAAAGCATCAGATGCATACAACATATCTAAAAATATTTGAATTTTAAATTCCGTCCTAATTTCGACCGTGACTGAATCATTTCAAGGTCAATGTCAAAGGAAAAGTTCAAGGTTATATTATATGCGAGACTTTATTGGCTACAACATGGACCAAACGGTGAGTTTATACGATAAACAGAACCGAAATTATAACCAGATTAGTGACTTTTAACTTTTTCAGAGAACTTGACTGTGACCTCGATATCCAAAACTAACATCAGTTTTAAGGTAGTCCACGAGCGCTATTTTGACAAGTTTGATGACGCGTGGTCAAGCGATGTAGACGCTAGGTTGTACAGTGTACACAAACAAGCAAACAATCTCGACCGAAAACATCACCTGAGTGGCTGAGGTAAGAAACACTGAATATCTATTTTTGCCAGATGAAAGTTGTATTTATGATTTGGATGTTCTGAAACGTGGCTAGTGACAGGTTGTCTGGTAGCGTGGCCGAGCGGTCTAAGGCGCTGGTTTTAGGCACCAGTCTCTTCGGAGGCGTGGGTTCGAATCCCACCGCTGCCAATAGTGTACGCTTTTGTCATCAATCCCGACAGACATACGGCTTTGAATTTACGAAGATCAGCAATTTGCTTCTACGATGAGGTGATGACATTTTTTATTTGAGTTTTCTCAAAGTTCTAAATGCATATTGAGTGTGATGAAAAAACGCAGTAACGAAACAGCAGGCAGGTAGCGTGGCCGAGCGGTCTAAGGCGCTGGTTTAAGGCACCAGTCTCTTCGGAGGCGTGGGTTCGAATCCCACCGCTATCATGTGTAATATAGAACTGTGCAGTTTTCTATTTTTAAAACAATTTCCTTCAAGTTTCAATCTTACAACATTCTAGAAGCGAAAATACAGTCAAAGTGTTATTTCTGAAAGAAGAAAAGATTAACAATTAAAAAGAGAATATAAACTAAGTGGAAGTATGGAAGATTAAAGAAGAAATAAATGTTATTGACGCATATTTTTTGTTGAATTAGTGGTCGTTTTTTTTTCGTCATCTTGAATGTGCGGGCAAGCGAAATTTTGAATTCGCTATAATATATAACAAACAAGAACGTAAGTCATTGCTGATACTGAATAACTCCGGCTAGCAACGTAAGGATGAGCCAAAGTCTTCTCTGGGCCTTACTTCTCCATATTATATAAAGTATTCCTGAAGTTACGCCATGTAAACGTAAATAACTCAACAACTATTTATCTGAGCAGGCAGAAAGTTTGCATGGTGGTTACTGTTATGAAAAGCATCAGATGCATACAACATATCTAAAAATATTTGAATTTTAAATTCCGTCCTAATTTCGACCGTGACTGAATCATTTCAAGGTCAATGTCAAAGGAAAAGTTCAAGGTTATATTATATGCGAGACTTTATTGGCTACAACATGGACCAAACGGTGAGTTTATACGATAAACAGAACCGAAATTATAACCAGATTAGTGACTTTTAACTTTTTCAGAGAACTTGACTGTGACCTCGATATCCAAAACTAACATCAGTTTTAAGGTAGTCCACGAGCGCTATTTTGACAAGTTTGATGACGCGTGGTCAAGCGATGTAGACGCTAGGTTGTACAGTGTACACAAACAAGCAAACAATCTCGACCGAAAACATCACCTGAGTGGCTGAGGTAAGAAACACTGAATATCTATTTTTGCCAGATGAAAGTTGTATTTATGATTTGGATGTTCTGAAACGTGGCTAGTGACAGGTTGTCTGGTAGCGTGGCCGAGCGGTCTAAGGCGCTGGTTTTAGGCACCAGTCTCTTCGGAGGCGTGGGTTCGAATCCCACCGCTGCCAATAGTGTACGCTTTTGTCATCAATCCCGACAGACATACGGCTTTGAATTTACGAAGATCAGCAATTTGCTTCTACGATGAGGTGATGACATTTTTTATTTGAGTTTTCTCAAAGTTCTAAATGCATATTGAGTGTGATGAAAAAACGCAGTAACGAAACAGCAGGCAGGTAGCGTGGCCGAGCGGTCTAAGGCGCTGGTTTAAGGCACCAGTCTGTTCGGAGGCGTGGGTTCGAATCCCACCGCTATCATGTGTAATATAGAACTGTGCAGTTTTCTATTTTTAAAACAATTTCCTTCAAGTTTCAATCTTACAACATTCTAGAAGCGAAAATACAGTCAAAGTGTTATTTCTGAAAGAAGAAAAGATTAACAATTAAAAAGAGAATATAAACTAAGTGGAAGTATGGAAGATTAAAGAAGAAATAAATGTTATTGACGCATATTTTTTGTTGAATTAGTGGTCGTTTTTTTTTCGTCATCTTGAATGTGCGGGCAAGCGAAATTTTGAATTCGCTATAATATATAACAAACAAGAACGTAAGTCATTGCTGATACTGAATAACTCCGGCTAGCAACGTAAGGATGAGCCAAAGTCTTCTCTGGGCCTTACTTCTCCATATTATATAAAGTATTCCTGAAGTTACGCCATGTAAACGTAAATAACTCAACAACTATTTATCTGAGCAGGCAGAAAGTTTGCATGGTGGTTACTGTTATGAAAAGCATCAGATGCATACAACATATCTAAAAATATTTGAATTTTAAATTCCGTCCTAATTTCGACCGTGACTGAATCATTTCAAGGTCAATGTCAAAGGAAAAGTTCAAGGTTATATTATATGCGAGACTTTATTGGCTACAACATGGACCAAACGGTGAGTTTATACGATAAACAGAACCGAAATTATAACCAGATTAGTGACTTAACTTTTTCAGAGAACTTGACTGTGACCTCGATATCCAAAACTAACATCAGTTTTAAGGTAGTCCACGAGCGCTATTTTGACAAGTTTGATGACGCATGGTCAAGCGATGTAGACGCTAGGTTGTACAGTGTACACAAACAAGCAAACAATCTCGACCGAAAACATCACCTGAGTGGCTGAGGTAAGAAACACTGAATATCTATTTTTGCCAGATGAAAGTTGTATTTATGATTTGGATGTTCTGAAGCGTGGCTAGTGACAGGTTGTCTGGTAGCGTGGCCGAGCGGTCTAAGGCGCTGGTTTTAGGCACCAGTCTCTTCGGAGGCGTGGGTTCGAATCCCACCGCTGCCAATAGTGTACGCTTTTGTCATCAATCCCGACAGACATACGGCTTTGAATTTACGAAGATCAGCAATTTGCTTCTACGATGAGGTGATGACATTTTTTATTTGAGTTTTCTCAAAGTTCTAAATGCATATTGAGTGTGATGAAAACGCGCAGTAACGAAAGCAGCAGGCAGGTAGCGTGGCCGAGCGGTCTAAGGGGCTGGTTTAAGGCACCAGTCTCTTCGGAGGCGTGGGTTCGAATCCCACCGCTATCATGTGTAATATAGAACTGTGCAGTATTCTACTTTTAAAACAATTTCCTTCAAGTTTCAATCTTACAACATTCTAGAAGCGAAAATACAGTCAAAGTGTTATTTCTGAAAGAAGAAAAGATTAACAATTAAAAAGAGAATATAAACTAAGTGGAAGTATGGAAGATTAAAGAAGAAATAAATGTTATTGACGCATATGTTTTGTTGAATTAGTGGTCGTTTTTTTTCGTCATCTTGAATGTGCGGGCAAGCGAAATTTTGAATTCGCTATAATATATAACAAACAAGAACGTAAGTCATTGCTGATACTGAATAACTCCGGCTAGCAACGTAAGGATGAGCCAAAGTCTTCTCTGGGCCTTACTTCTCCATATTATATAAAGTATTCCTGAAGTTACGCCATGTAAACGTAAATAACTCAACAACTATTTATCTGAGCAGGCAGAAAGTTTGCATGGTGGTTACTGTTATGAAAAGCATCAGATGCATACAACATATCTAAAAATATTTGAATTTTAAATTCCGTCCTAATTTCGACCGTGACTGAATCATTTCAAGGTCAATGTCAAAGGAAAAGTTCAAGGTTATATTATATGCGAGACTTTATTGGCTACAACATGGACCAAACGGTGAGTTTATACGATAAACAGAACCGAAATTATAACCAGATTAGTGACTTTTAACTTTTTCAGAGAACTTGACTGTGACCACGATATCCAAAACTAACATCAGTTTTAAGGTAGTCCACGAGCGCTATTTTGACAAGTTTGATGACGCGTGGTCAAGCGATGTAGACGCTAGGTTGTACAGTGTACACAAACAGGCAAACAATCTCGACCGAAAACATCACCTGAGTGGCTGAGGTAAGAAACACTGAATATCTATTTTTGCCAGATGAAAGTTGTATTTATGATTTGGATGTTCTGAAGCGTGGCTAGTTACAGGTTGTCTGGTAGCGTGGCCGAGCGGTCTAAGGCGCTGGTTTTAGGCACCAGTCTCTTCGGAGGCGTGGGCTCGAATCCCACCGCTGCCAATAGCGTACGCTTTTGTCATCAATCCCGACAGACTTACGGCTTTGAAGTTACGAAGATCAGCAATTTGCTTCTACGATGAGGTGATGACATTTTTTATTTGAGTTTTCTCAAAGTTCTAAATGCATATTGAGTGTGATGAAAACGCGCAGTAACGAAAGCAGCAGGCAGGTTGCGTGGCCGAGCGGTCTAAGGCGCTGGTTTAAGGCACCAGTCTCTTCGGAGGCGTGGGTTCGAATCCCACTGCTATCATGTGTAATATAGAACTGTGCAGTATTCTTTTTTTACAACAATTTCCTTCAAGTTTCAATCTTACAACATTCTAGAAGCGAAAATACAGTCAAAGTGTTATTTCTGAAAGAAGAAAAGATTAACAATTAATAAGAGAATATAAACTAAGTGGAAGTATGGAAGATTAAAGAAGAAATAAATGTTATTGACGCATATTTTTTGTTGAATTAGTGGTCGTTTTTTTTCGTCATCTTGAATGTGCGGGCAAGCGAAATTTTGAATTCGCTATAATATATAACAAACAAGAACGTAAGTCATTGCTGATACTGAATAACTCCGGCTAGCAACGTAAGGATGAGCCAAAGTCTTCTCTGGGCCTTACTTCTCCATATTATATAAAGTATTCCTGAAGTTACGCCATGTAAACGTAAATAACTCAACAACTATTTATCTGAGCAGGCAGAAAGTTTGCATGGTGGTTACTGTTATGAAAAGCATCAGATGCATACAACATATCTAAAAATATTTGAATTTTAAATTCCGTCCTAATTTCGACCGTGACTGAATCATTTCAAGGTCAATGTCAAAGGAAAAGTTCAAGGTTATATTATATGCGAGACTTTATTGGCTACAACATGGACCAAACGGTGAGTTTATACGATAAACAGAACCGAAATTATAACCAGATTAGTGACTTTTAACTTTTTCAGAGAACTTGACTGTGACCTCGATATCCAAAACTAACATCAGTTTTAAGGTAGTCCACGAGCGCTATTTTGACAAGTTTGATGACGCGTGGTCAAGCGATGTAGACGCTAGGTTGTACAGTGTACACAAACAAGCAAACAATCTCGACCGAAAACATCACCTGAGTGGCTGAGGTAAGAAACACTGAATATCTATTTTTGCCAGATGAAAGTTGTATTTATGATTTAGATGTTCTGAAACGTGGCTAGTGAAAGGTTGTCTGGTAGCGTGGCCGAGCGGTCTAAGGCGCTGGTTTTAGGCACCAGTCTCTTCGGAGGCGTGGGTTCGAATCCCACCGCTGCCAATAGTGTACGCTTTTGTCATCAATCCCGACAGACATACGGCTTTGAATTTACGAAGATCAGCAATTTGCTTCTACGATGAGGTGATGACATTTTTTATTTGAGTTTTCTCAAAGTTCTAAATGCATATTGAGTGTGATGAAAAAACGCAGTAATGAAACATCAGGCAGCTAGCGTGGCCGAGCGGTCTAAGGCGCTGGTTTAAGGCACCAGTCTCTTCGGAGGCGTGGGTTCGAATCCCACTGCTATCATGTGTAATATAGAACTGTGCAGTATTCTTTTTTTACAACAATTTCCTTCAAGTTTCAATCTTACAACATTCTAGAAGCGAAAATACAGTCAAAGTGTTATTTCTGAAAGAAGAAAAGATTAACAATTAATAAGAGAATATAAACTAAGTGGAAGTATGGAAGATTAAAGAAGAAATAAATGTTATTGACGCATATTTTTTGTTGAATTAGTGGTCGTTTTTTTTCGTCATCTTGAATGTGCGGGCAAGCGAAATTTTGAATTCGCTATAATATATAACAAACAAGAACGTAAGTCATTGCTGATACTGAATAACTCCGGCTAGCAACGTAAGGATGAGCCAAAGTCTTCTCTGGGCCTTACTTCTCCATATTATATAAAGTATTCCTGAAGTTACGCCATGTAAACGTAAATAACTCAACAACTATTTATCTGAGCAGGCAGAAAGTTTGCATGGTGGTTACTGTTATGAAAAGCATCAGATGCATACAACATATCTAAAAATATTTGAATTTTAAATTCCGTCCTAATTTCGACCGTGACTGAATCATTTCAAGGTCAATGTCAAAGGAAAAGTTCAAGGTTATATTATATGCGAGACTTTATTGGCTACAACATGGACCAAACGGTGAGTTTATACGATAAACAGAACCGAAATTATAACCAGATTAGTGACTTTTAACTTTTTCAGAGAACTTGACTGTGACCTCGATATCCAAAACTAACATCAGTTTTAAGGTAGTCCACGAGCGCTATTTTGACAAGTTTGATGACGCGTGGTCAAGCGATGTAGACGCTAGGTTGTACAGTGTACACAAACAAGCAAACAATCTCGACCGAAAACATCACCTGAGTGGCTGAGGTAAGAAACACTGAATATCTATTTTTGCCAGATGAAAGTTGTATTTATGATTTAGATGTTCTGAAACGTGGCTAGTGACAGGTTGTCTGGTAGCGTGGCCGAGCGGTCTAAGGCGCTGGTTTTAGGACCCAGTCTCTTCGGAGGCGTGGGTTCGAATCCCACCGCTGCCAATAGTGTACGCTTTTGTCATCAATCCCGACAGACATACGGCTTTGAATTTACGAAGATCAGCAATTTGCTTCTACGATGAGGTGATGACATTTTTTATTTGAGTTTTCTCAAAGTTCTAAATGCATATTGAGTGTGATGAAAAAACGCAGTAATGAAACATCAGGCAGCTAGCGTGGCCGAGCGGTCTAAGGCGCTGGTTTAAGGCACCAGTCTCTTCGGAGGCGTGGGTTCGCATCCCACCGCTGTCATGTGTAATATAGAACTGTGCAGTATTCTATTTTTCAAACAATTTCCTTCAAGTTTCAATCTTACAACATTCTAGAAGCGAAAATACAGTCAAAGTGTTATTTCTGAAAGAAGAAAAGATTAACAATTAAAAAGAGAATATAAACTAAGTGGAAGTATGGAAGATTAAAGAAGAAATAAATGTTATTGACGCATATTTTTTGTTGAATTAGTGGTCGTTTTTTTTCGTCATCTTGAATGTGCGGGCAAGCGAAATTTTGAATTCGCTATAATATATAACAAACAAGAACGTAAGTCATTGCTGATACTGAATAACTCCGGCTAGCAACGTAAGGATGAGCCAAAGTCTTCTCTGGGCCTTACTTCTCCATATTATATAAAGTATTCCTGAAGTTACGCCATGTAAACGTAAATAACTCAACAACTATTTATCTGAGCAGGCAGAAAGTTTGCATGGTGGTTACTGTTATGAAAAGCATCAGATGCATACAACATATCTAAAAATATTTGAATTTTAAATTCCGTCCTAATTTCGACCGTGACTGAATCATTTCAAGGTCAATGTCAAAGGAAAAGTTCAAGGTTATATTATATGCGAGACTTTATTGGCTACAACATGGACCAAACGGTGAGTTTATACGATAAACAGAACCGAAATTATAACCAGATTAGTGACTTTTAACTTTTTCAGAGAACTTGACTGTGACCTCGATATCCAAAACTAACATCAGTTTTAAGGTAGTCCACGAGCGCTATTTTGACAAGTTTGATGACGCGTGGTCAAGCGATGTAGACGCTAGGTTGTACAGTGTACACAAACAAGCAAACAATCTCGACCGAAAACATCACCTGAGTGGCTGAGGTAAGAAACACTGAATATCTATTTTTGCCAGATGAAAGTTGTATTTATGATTTAGATGTTCTGAAACGTGGCTAGTGACAGGTTGTCTGGTAGCGTGGCCGAGCGGTCTAAGGCGCTGGTTTTAGGCACCAGTCTCTTCGGAGGCGTGGGTTCGAATCCCACCGCTGCCAATAGTGTACGCTTTTGTCATCAATCCCGACAGACATACGGCTTTGAATTTACGAAGATCAGCAATTTGCTTCTACGATGAGGTGATGACATTTTTTATTTGAGTTTTCTCAAAGTTCTAAATGCATATTGAGTGTGATGAAAACGCGCAGTAACGAAAGCAGCAGGCAGGTAGCGTGGCCGAGCGGTCTAAGGCGCTGGTTTAAGGGACCGGTCTCTTCGGAGGCGTGGGTTCGCATCCCACTGCTATCATGTGTAATATAGAACTGTGCAGTATTCTTTTTTTACAACAATTTCCTTCAAGTTTCAATCTTACAACATTCTAGAAGCGAAAATACAGTCAAAGTGTTATTTCTGAAAGAAGAAAAGATTAACAATTAAAAAGAGAATATGAACTAAGTGGAAGTATGGAAGATTAAAGAAGAAATAAATGTTATTGACGCATATTTTTTGTTGAATTAGTGGTCGTTTTTTTTCGTCATCTTGAATGTGCGGGCAAGCGAAATTTTGAATTCGCTATAATATATAACAAACAAGAACGTAAGTCATTGCTGATACTGAATAACTCCGGCTAGCAACGTAAGGATGAGCCAAAGTCTTCTCTGGGCCTTACTTCTCCATATTATATAAAGTATTCCTGAAGTTACGCCATGTAAACGTAAATAACTCAACAACTATTTATCTGAGCAGGCAGAAAGTTTGCATGGTGGTTACTGTTATGAAAAGCATCAGATGCATACAACATATCTAAAAATATTTGAATTTTAAATTCCGTCCTAATTTCGACCGTGACTGAATCATTTCAAGGTCAATGTCAAAGGAAAAGTTCAAGGTTATATTATATGCGAGACTTTATTGGCTACAACATGGACCAAACGGTGAGTTTATACGATAAACAGAACCGAAATTATAACCAGATTAGTGACTTTTAACTTTTTCAGAGAACTTGACTGTGACCTCGATATCCAAAACTAACATCAGTTTTAAGGTAGTCCACGAGCGCTATTTTGACAAGTTTGATGACGCGTGGTCAAGCGATGTAGACGCTAGGTTGTACAGTGTACACAAACAAGCAAACAATCTCGACCGAAAACATCACCTGAGTGGCTGAGGTAAGAAACACTGAATATCTATTTTTGCCAGATGAAAGTTGTATTTATGATTTGGATGTTCTGAAACGTGGCTAGTGACAGGTTGTCTGGTAGCGTGGCCGAGCGGTCTAAGGCGCTGGTTTTAGGCACCAGTCTCTTCGGAGGCGTGGGTTCGAATCCCACCGCTGCCAATAGTGTACGCTTTTGTCATCAATCCCGACAGACATACGGCTTTGAATTTACGAAGATCAGCAATTTGCTTCTACGATGAGGTGATGACATTTTTTATTTGAGTTTTCTCAAAGTTCTAAATGCATATTGAGTGTGATGAAAAAACGCAGTAACGAAACAGCAGGCAGGTAGCGTGGCCGAGCGGTCTAAGGCGCTGGTTTAAGGCACCAGTCTCTTCGGAGGCGTGGGTTCGAATCCCACCGCTATCATGTGTAATATAGAACTGTGCAGTTTTCTATTTTTAAAACAATTTCCTTCAAGTTTCAATCTTACAACATTCTAGAAGCGAAAATACAGTCAAAGTGTTATTTCTGAAAGAAGAAAAGATTAACAATTAAAAAGAGAATATAAACTAAGTGGAAGTATGGAAGATTAAAGAAGAAATAAATGTTATTGACGCATATTTTTTGTTGAATTAGTGGTCGTTTTTTTTTCGTCATCTTGAATGTGCGGGCAAGCGAAATTTTGAATTCGCTATAATATATAACAAACAAGAACGTAAGTCATTGCTGATACTGAATAACTCCGGCTAGCAACGTAAGGATGAGCCAAAGTCTTCTCTGGGCCTTACTTCTCCATATTATATAAAGTATTCCTGAAGTTACGCCATGTAAACGTAAATAACTCAACAACTATTTATCTGAGCAGGCAGAAAGTTTGCATGGTGGTTACTGTTATGAAAAGCATCAGATGCATACAACATATCTAAAAATATTTGAATTTTAAATTCCGTCCTAATTTCGACCGTGACTGAATCATTTCAAGGTCAATGTCAAAGGAAAAGTTCAAGGTTATATTATATGCGAGACTTTATTGGCTACAACATGGACCAAACGGTGAGTTTATACGATAAACAGAACCGAAATTATAACCAGATTAGTGACTTAACTTTTTCAGAGAACTTGACTGTGACCTCGATATCCAAAACTAACATCAGTTTTAAGGTAGTCCACGAGCGCTATTTTGACAAGTTTGATGACGCATGGTCAAGCGATGTAGACGCTAGGTTGTACAGTGTACACAAACAAGCAAACAATCTCGACCGAAAACATCACCTGAGTGGCTGAGGTAAGAAACACTGAATATCTATTTTTGCCAGATGAAAGTTGTATTTATGATTTGGATGTTCTGAAGCGTGGCTAGTGACAGGTTGTCTGGTAGCGTGGCCGAGCGGTCTAAGGCGCTGGTTTTAGGCACCAGTCTCTTCGGAGGCGTGGGTTCGAATCCCACCGCTGCCAATAGTGTACGCTTTTGTCATCAATCCCGACAGACATACGGCTTTGAATTTACGAAGATCAGCAATTTGCTTCTACGATGAGGTGATGACATTTTTTATTTGAGTTTTCTCAAAGTTCTAAATGCATATTGAGTGTGATGAAAACGCGCAGTAACGAAAGCAGCAGGCAGGTAGCGTGGCCGAGCGGTCTAAGGGGCTGGTTTAAGGCACCAGTCTCTTCGGAGGCGTGGGTTCGAATCCCACCGCTATCATGTGTAATATAGAACTGTGCAGTATTCTACTTTTAAAACAATTTCCTTCAAGTTTCAATCTTACAACATTCTAGAAGCGAAAATACAGTCAAAGTGTTATTTCTGAAAGAAGAAAAGATTAACAATTAAAAAGAGAATATAAACTAAGTGGAAGTATGGAAGATTAAAGAAGAAATAAATGTTATTGACGCATATGTTTTGTTGAATTAGTGGTCGTTTTTTTTCGTCATCTTGAATGTGCGGGCAAGCGAAATTTTGAATTCGCTATAATATATAACAAACAAGAACGTAAGTCATTGCTGATACTGAATAACTCCGGCTAGCAACGTAAGGATGAGCCAAAGTCTTCTCTGGGCCTTACTTCTCCATATTATATAAAGTATTCCTGAAGTTACGCCATGTAAACGTAAATAACTCAACAACTATTTATCTGAGCAGGCAGAAAGTTTGCATGGTGGTTACTGTTATGAAAAGCATCAGATGCATACAACATATCTAAAAATATTTGAATTTTAAATTCCGTCCTAATTTCGACCGTGACTGAATCATTTCAAGGTCAATGTCAAAGGAAAAGTTCAAGGTTATATTATATGCGAGACTTTATTGGCTACAACATGGACCAAACGGTGAGTTTATACGATAAACAGAACCGAAATTATAACCAGATTAGTGACTTTTAACTTTTTCAGAGAACTTGACTGTGACCACGATATCCAAAACTAACATCAGTTTTAAGGTAGTCCACGAGCGCTATTTTGACAAGTTTGATGACGCGTGGTCAAGCGATGTAGACGCTAGGTTGTACAGTGTACACAAACAGGCAAACAATCTCGACCGAAAACATCACCTGAGTGGCTGAGGTAAGAAACACTGAATATCTATTTTTGCCAGATGAAAGTTGTATTTATGATTTGGATGTTCTGAAGCGTGGCTAGTTACAGGTTGTCTGGTAGCGTGGCCGAGCGGTCTAAGGCGCTGGTTTTAGGCACCAGTCTCTTCGGAGGCGTGGGCTCGAATCCCACCGCTGCCAATAGCGTACGCTTTTGTCATCAATCCCGACAGACTTACGGCTTTGAATTTACGAAGATCAGCAATTTGCTTCTACGATGAGGTGATGACATTTTTTATTTGAGTTTTCTCAAAGTTCTAAATGCATATTGAGTGTGATGAAAACGCGCAGTAACGAAAGCAGCAGGCAGGTTGCGTGGCCGAGCGGTCTAAGGCGCTGGTTTAAGGCACCAGTCTCTTCGGAGGCGTGGGTTCGAATCCCACTGCTATCATGTGTAATATAGAACTGTGCAGTATTCTTTTTTTACAACAATTTCCTTCAAGTTTCAATCTTACAACATTCTAGAAGCGAAAATACAGTCAAAGTGTTATTTCTGAAAGAAGAAAAGATTAACAATTAATAAGAGAATATAAACTAAGTGGAAGTATGGAAGATTAAAGAAGAAATAAATGTTATTGACGCATATTTTTTGTTGAATTAGTGGTCGTTTTTTTTCGTCATCTTGAATGTGCGGGCAAGCGAAATTTTGAATTCGCTATAATATATAACAAACAAGAACGTAAGTCATTGCTGATACTGAATAACTCCGGCTAGCAACGTAAGGATGAGCCAAAGTCTTCTCTGGGCCTTACTTCTCCATATTATATAAAGTATTCCTGAAGTTACGCCATGTAAACGTAAATAACTCAACAACTATTTATCTGAGCAGGCAGAAAGTTTGCATGGTGGTTACTGTTATGAAAAGCATCAGATGCATACAACATATCTAAAAATATTTGAATTTTAAATTCCGTCCTAATTTCGACCGTGACTGAATCATTTCAAGGTCAATGTCAAAGGAAAAGTTCAAGGTTATATTATATGCGAGACTTTATTGGCTACAACATGGACCAAACGGTGAGTTTATACGATAAACAGAACCGAAATTATAACC
The DNA here is from genome assembly GCA_963556195.1 of Sepiola atlantica. NCBI lineage: Eukaryota > Metazoa > Mollusca > Cephalopoda > Sepiida > Sepiolidae > Sepiola > Sepiola atlantica. The sequence goes on along the minus strand of OY744539.1, from coordinate 77,384,412 downwards.
AGATTAGTGACTTTTAACTTTTTCAGAGAACTTGACTGTGACCTCGATATCCAAAACTAACATCAGTTTTAAGGTAGTCCACGAGCGCTATTTTGACAAGTTTGATGACGCGTGGTCAAGCGATGTAGACGCTAGGTTGTACAGTGTACACAAACAAGCAAACAATCTCGACCGAAAACATCACCTGAGTGGCTGAGGTAAGAAACACTGAATATCTATTTTTGCCAGATGAAAGTTGTATTTATGATTTAGATGTTCTGAAACGTGGCTAGTGACAGGTTGTCTGGTAGCGTGGCCGAGCGGTCTAAGGCGCTGGTTTTAGGCACCAGTCTCTTCGGAGGCGTGGGTTCGAATCCCACCGCTGCCAATAGTGTACGCTTTTGTCATCAATCCCGACAGACATACGGCTTTGAATTTACGAAGATCAGCAATTTGCTTCTACGATGAGGTGATGACATTTTTTATTTGAGTTTTCTCAAAGTTCTAAATGCATATTGAGTGTGATGAAAAAACGCAGTAATGAAACATCAGGCAGCTAGCGTGGCCGAGCGGTCTAAGGCGCTGGTTTAAGGCACCAGTCTCTTCGGAGGCGTGGGTTCGAATCCCACTGCTATCATGTGTAATATAGAACTGTGCAGTATTCTTTTTTTACAACAATTTCCTTCAAGTTTCAATCTTACAACATTCTAGAAGCGAAAATACAGTCAAAGTGTTATTTCTGAAAGAAGAAAAGATTAACAATTAATAAGAGAATATAAACTAAGTGGAAGTATGGAAGATTAAAGAAGAAATAAATGTTATTGACGCATATTTTTTGTTGAATTAGTGGTCGTTTTTTTTCGTCATCTTGAATGTGCGGGCAAGCGAAATTTTGAATTCGCTATAATATATAACAAACAAGAACGTAAGTCATTGCTGATACTGAATAACTCCGGCTAGCAACGTAAGGATGAGCCAAAGTCTTCTCTGGGCCTTACTTCTCCATATTATATAAAGTATTCCTGAAGTTACGCCATGTAAACGTAAATAACTCAACAACTATTTATCTGAGCAGGCAGAAAGTTTGCATGGTGGTTACTGTTATGAAAAGCATCAGATGCATACAACATATCTAAAAATATTTGAATTTTAAATTCCGTCCTAATTTCGACCGTGACTGAATCATTTCAAGGTCAATGTCAAAGGAAAAGTTCAAGGTTATATTATATGCGAGACTTTATTGGCTACAACATGGACCAAACGGTGAGTTTATACGATAAACAGAACCGAAATTATAACCAGATTAGTGACTTTTAACTTTTTCAGAGAACTTGACTGTGACCTCGATATCCAAAACTAACATCAGTTTTAAGGTAGTCCACGAGCGCTATTTTGACAAGTTTGATGACGCGTGGTCAAGCGATGTAGACGCTAGGTTGTACAGTGTACACAAACAAGCAAACAATCTCGACCGAAAACATCACCTGAGTGGCTGAGGTAAGAAACACTGAATATCTATTTTTGCCAGATGAAAGTTGTATTTATGATTTAGATGTTCTGAAACGTGGCTAGTGACAGGTTGTCTGGTAGCGTGGCCGAGCGGTCTAAGGCGCTGGTTTTAGGACCCAGTCTCTTCGGAGGCGTGGGTTCGAATCCCACCGCTGCCAATAGGGTACGCTTTTGTCATCAATCCCGACAGACATACGGCTTTGAATTTACGAAGATCAGCAATTTGCTTCTACGATGAGGTGATGACATTTTTTATTTGAGTTTTCTCAAAGTTCTAAATGCATATTGAGTGTGATGAAAAAACGCAGTAATGAAACATCAGGCAGCTAGCGTGGCCGAGCGGTCTAAGGCGCTGGTTTAAGGCACCAGTCTCTTCGGAGGCGTGGGTTCGCATCCCACCGCTATCATGTGTAATATAGAACTGTGCAGTATTCTATTTTTCAAACAATTTCCTTCAAGTTTCAATCTTACAACATTCTAGAAGCGAAAATACAGTCAAAGTGTTATTTCTGAAAGAAGAAAAGATTAACAATTAAAAAGAGAATATAAACTAAGTGGAAGTATGGAAGATTAAAGAAGAAATAAATGTTATTGACGCATATTTTTTGTTGAATTAGTGGTCGTTTTTTTTCGTCATCTTGAATGTGCGGGCAAGCGAAATTTTGAATTCGCTATAATATATAACAAACAAGAACGTAAGTCATTGCTGATACTGAATAACTCCGGCTAGCAACGTAAGGATGAGCCAAAGTCTTCTCTGGGCCTTACTTCTCCATATTATATAAAGTATTCCTGAAGTTACGCCATGTAAACGTAAATAACTCAACAACTATTTATCTGAGCAGGCAGAAAGTTTGCATGGTGGTTACTGTTATGAAAAGCATCAGATGCATACAACATATCTAAAAATATTTGAATTTTAAATTCCGTCCTAATTTCGACCGTGACTGAATCATTTCAAGGTCAATGTCAAAGGAAAAGTTCAAGGTTATATTATATGCGAGACTTTATTGGCTACAACATGGACCAAACGGTGAGTTTATACGATAAACAGAACCGAAATTATAACCAGATTAGTGACTTAACTTTTTCAGAGAACTTGACTGTGACCTCGATATCCAAAACTAACATCAGTTTTAAGGTAGTCCACGAGCGCTATTTTGACAAGTTTGATGACGCATGGTCAAGCGATGTAGACGCTAGGTTGTACAGTGTACACAAACAAGCAAACAATCTCGACCGAAAACATCACCTGAGTGGCTGAGGTAAGAAACACTGAATATCTATTTTTGCCAGATGAAAGTTGTATTTATGATTTGGATGTTCTGAAGCGTGGCTAGTGACAGGTTGTCTGGTAGCGTGGCCGAGCGGTCTAAGGCGCTGGTTTTAGGCACCAGTCTCTTCGGAGGCGTGGGTTCGAATCCCACCGCTGCCAATAGTGTACGCTTTTGTCATCAATCCCGACAGACATACGGCTTTGAATTTACGAAGATCAGCAATTTGCTTCTACGATGAGGTGATGACATTTTTTATTTGAGTTTTCTCAAAGTTCTAAATGCATATTGAGTGTGATGAAAACGCGCAGTAACGAAAGCAGCAGGCAGGTAGCGTGGCCGAGCGGTCTAAGGGGCTGGTTTAAGGCACCAGTCTCTTCGGAGGCGTGGGTTCGAATCCCACCGCTATCATGTGTAATATAGAACTGTGCAGTATTCTACTTTTAAAACAATTTCCTTCAAGTTTCAATCTTACAACATTCTAGAAGCGAAAATACAGTCAAAGTGTTATTTCTGAAAGAAGAAAAGATTAACAATTAAAAAGAGAATATAAACTAAGTGGAAGTATGGAAGATTAAAGAAGAAATAAATGTTATTGACGCATATGTTTTGTTGAATTAGTGGTCGTTTTTTTTCGTCATCTTGAATGTGCGGGCAAGCGAAATTTTGAATTCGCTATAATATATAACAAACAAGAACGTAAGTCATTGCTGATACTGAATAACTCCGGCTAGCAACGTAAGGATGAGCCAAAGTCTTCTCTGGGCCTTACTTCTCCATATTATATAAAGTATTCCTGAAGTTACGCCATGTAAACGTAAATAACTCAACAACTATTTATCTGAGCAGGCAGAAAGTTTGCATGGTGGTTACTGTTATGAAAAGCATCAGATGCATACAACATATCTAAAAATATTTGAATTTTAAATTCCGTCCTAATTTCGACCGTGACTGAATCATTTCAAGGTCAATGTCAAAGGAAAAGTTCAAGGTTATATTATATGCGAGACTTTATTGGCTACAACATGGACCAAACGGTGAGTTTATACGATAAACAGAACCGAAATTATAACCAGATTAGTGACTTTTAACTTTTTCAGAGAACTTGACTGTGACCACGATATCCAAAACTAACATCAGTTTTAAGGTAGTCCACGAGCGCTATTTTGACAAGTTTGATGACGCGTGGTCAAGCGATGTAGACGCTAGGTTGTACAGTGTACACAAACAGGCAAACAATCTCGACCGAAAACATCACCTGAGTGGCTGAGGTAAGAAACACTGAATATCTATTTTTGCCAGATGAAAGTTGTATTTATGATTTGGATGTTCTGAAGCGTGGCTAGTTACAGGTTGTCTGGTAGCGTGGCCGAGCGGTCTAAGGCGCTGGTTTTAGGCACCAGTCTCTTCGGAGGCGTGGGCTCGAATCCCACCGCTGCCAATAGCGTACGCTTTTGTCATCAATCCCGACAGACTTACGGCTTTGAATTTACGAAGATCAGCAATTTGCTTCTACGATGAGGTGATGACATTTTTTATTTGAGTTTTCTCAAAGTTCTAAATGCATATTGAGTGTGATGAAAACGCGCAGTAACGAAAGCAGCAGGCAGGTTGCGTGGCCGAGCGGTCTAAGGCGCTGGTTTAAGGCACCAGTCTCTTCGGAGGCGTGGGTTCGAATCCCACTGCTATCATGTGTAATATAGAACTGTGCAGTATTCTTTTTTTACAACAATTTCCTTCAAGTTTCAATCTTACAACATTCTAGAAGCGAAAATACAGTCAAAGTGTTATTTCTGAAAGAAGAAAAGATTAACAATTAATAAGAGAATATAAACTAAGTGGAAGTATGGAAGATTAAAGAAGAAATAAATGTTATTGACGCATATTTTTTGTTGAATTAGTGGTCGTTTTTTTTCGTCATCTTGAATGTGCGGGCAAGCGAAATTTTGAATTCGCTATAATATATAACAAACAAGAACGTAAGTCATTGCTGATACTGAATAACTCCGGCTAGCAACGTAAGGATGAGCCAAAGTCTTCTCTGGGCCTTACTTCTCCATATTATATAAAGTATTCCTGAAGTTACGCCATGTAAACGTAAATAACTCAACAACTATTTATCTGAGCAGGCAGAAAGTTTGCATGGTGGTTACTGTTATGAAAAGCATCAGATGCATACAACATATCTAAAAATATTTGAATTTTAAATTCCGTCCTAATTTCGACCGTGACTGAATCATTTCAAGGTCAATGTCAAAGGAAAAGTTCAAGGTTATATTATATGCGAGACTTTATTGGCTACAACATGGACCAAACGGTGAGTTTATACGATAAACAGAACCGAAATTATAACCAGATTAGTGACTTTTAACTTTTTCAGAGAACTTGACTGTGACCTCGATATCCAAAACTAACATCAGTTTTAAGGTAGTCCACGAGCGCTATTTTGACAAGTTTGATGACGCGTGGTCAAGCGATGTAGACGCTAGGTTGTACAGTGTACACAAACAAGCAAACAATCTCGACCGAAAACATCACCTGAGTGGCTGAGGTAAGAAACACTGAATATCTATTTTTGCCAGATGAAAGTTGTATTTATGATTTAGATGTTCTGAAACGTGGCTAGTGACAGGTTGTCTGGTAGCGTGGCCGAGCGGTCTAAGGCGCTGGTTTTAGGCACCAGTCTCTTCGGAGGCGTGGGTTCGAATCCCACCGCTGCCAATAGTGTACGCTTTTGTCATCAATCCCGACAGACATACGGCTTTGAATTTACGAAGATCAGCAATTTGCTTCTACGATGAGGTGATGACATTTTTTATTTGAGTTTTCTCAAAGTTCTAAATGCATATTGAGTGTGATGAAAACGCGCAGTAACGAAAGCAGCAGGCAGGTTGCGTGGCCGAGCGGTCTAAGGCGCTGGTTTAAGGCACCAGTCTCTTCGGAGGCGTGGGTTCGAATCCCACTGCTATCATGTGTAATATAGAACTGTGCAGTATTCTTTTTTTACAACAATTTCCTTCAAGTTTCAATCTTACAACATTCTAGAAGCGAAAATACAGTCAAAGTGTTATTTCTGAAAGAAGAAAAGATTAACAATTAATAAGAGAATATAAACTAAGTGGAAGTATGGAAGATTAAAGAAGAAATAAATGTTATTGACGCATATTTTTTGTTGAATTAGTGGTCGTTTTTTTTCGTCATCTTGAATGTGCGGGCAAGCGAAATTTTGAATTCGCTATAATATATAACAAACAAGAACGTAAGTCATTGCTGATACTGAATAACTCCGGCTAGCAACGTAAGGATGAGCCAAAGTCTTCTCTGGGCCTTACTTCTCCATATTATATAAAGTATTCCTGAAGTTACGCCATGTAAACGTAAATAACTCAACAACTATTTATCTGAGCAGGCAGAAAGTTTGCATGGTGGTTACTGTTATGAAAAGCATCAGATGCATACAACATATCTAAAAATATTTGAATTTTAAATTCCGTCCTAATTTCGACCGTGACTGAATCATTTCAAGGTCAATGTCAAAGGAAAAGTTCAAGGTTATATTATATGCGAGACTTTATTGGCTACAACATGGACCAAACGGTGAGTTTATACGATAAACAGAACCGAAATTATAACCAGATTAGTGACTTTTAACTTTTTCAGAGAACTTGACTGTGACCTCGATATCCAAAACTAACATCAGTTTTAAGGTAGTCCACGAGCGCTATTTTGACAAGTTTGATGACGCGTGGTCAAGCGATGTAGACGCTAGGTTGTACAGTGTACACAAACAAGCAAACAATCTCGACCGAAAACATCACCTGAGTGGCTGAGGTAAGAAACACTGAATATCTATTTTTGCCAGATGAAAGTTGTATTTATGATTTAGATGTTCTGAAACGTGGCTAGTGACAGGTTGTCTGGTAGCGTGGCCGAGCGGTCTAAGGCGCTGGTTTTAGGACCCAGTCTCTTCGGAGGCGTGGGTTCGAATCCCACCGCTGCCAATAGTGTACGCTTTTGTCATCAATCCCGACAGACATACGGCTTTGAATTTACGAAGATCAGCAATTTGCTTCTACGATGAGGTGATGACATTTTTTATTTGAGTTTTCTCAAAGTTCTAAATGCATATTGAGTGTGATGAAAAAACGCAGTAATGAAACATCAGGCAGCTAGCGTGGCCGAGCGGTCTAAGGCGCTGGTTTAAGGCACCAGTCTCTTCGGAGGCGTGGGTTCGCATCCCACCGCTGTCATGTGTAATATAGAACTGTGCAGTATTCTATTTTTCAAACAATTTCCTTCAAGTTTCAATCTTACAACATTCTAGAAGCGAAAATACAGTCAAAGTGTTATTTCTGAAAGAAGAAAAGATTAACAATTAAAAAGAGAATATAAACTAAGTGGAAGTATGGAAGATTAAAGAAGAAATAAATGTTATTGACGCATATTTTTTGTTGAATTAGTGGTCGTTTTTTTTCGTCATCTTGAATGTGCGGGCAAGCGAAATTTTGAATTCGCTATAATATATAACAAACAAGAACGTAAGTCATTGCTGATACTGAATAACTCCGGCTAGCAACGTAAGGATGAGCCAAAGTCTTCTCTGGGCCTTACTTCTCCATATTATATAAAGTATTCCTGAAGTTACGCCATGTAAACGTAAATAACTCAACAACTATTTATCTGAGCAGGCAGAAAGTTTGCATGGTGGTTACTGTTATGAAAAGCATCAGATGCATACAACATATCTAAAAATATTTGAATTTAAAATTCCGTCCTAATTTCGACCGTGACTGAATCATTTCAAGGTCAATGTCAAAGGAAAAGTTCAAGGTTATATTATATGTGAGACTTTATTGGCTACAACATGGACCAAACGGTGAGTTTATACGATAAACAGAACCGGAATTATAACCAGATTAGTGACTTTTAACTTTTTCAGAGAACTTGACTGTGACCTCGATATCCAAAACTAACATCAGTTTTAAGGTAGTCCACGAGCGCTATTTTGACAAGTTTGATGACGCGTGGTCAAGCGATGTAGACGCTAGGTTGTACAGTGTACACAAACAAGCAAACAATCTTGACCGAAAACATCACCTGAGTGGCTGAGGTAAGAAACACTGAATATCTATTTTTGCCAGATGAAAGTTGTATTTATGATTTAGATGTTCTGAAACGTGGCTAGTGACAGGTTGTCTGGTAGCGTGGCCGAGCGGTCTAAGGCGCTGGTTTTAGGCACCAGTCTCTTCGGAGGCGTGGGTTCGAATCCCACCGCTGCCAATAGTGTACGCTTTTGTCATCAATCCCGACAGACATACGGCTTTGAATTTACGAAGATCAGCAATTTGCTTCTACGATGAGGTGATGACATTTTTTATTTGAGTTTTCTCAAAGTTCTAAATGCATATTGAGTGTGATGAAAAAACGCAGTAATGAAACATCAGGCAGCTAGCGTGGCCGAGCGGTCTAAGGCGCTGGTTTAAGGCACCAGTCTCTTCGGAGGCGTGGGTTCGAATCCCACTGCTATCATGTGTAATATAGAACTGTGCAGTATTCTTTTTTTACAACAATTTCCTTCAAGTTTCAATCTTACAACATTCTAGAAGCGAAAATACAGTCAAAGTGTTATTTCTGAAAGAAGAAAAGATTAACAATTAATAAGAGAATATAAACTAAGTGGAAGTATGGAAGATTAAAGAAGAAATAAATGTTATTGACGCATATTTTTTGTTGAATTAGTGGTCGTTTTTTTTCGTCATCTTGAATGTGCGGGCAAGCGAAATTTTGAATTCGCTATAATATATAACAAACAAGAACGTAAGTCATTGCTGATACTGAATAACTCCGGCTAGCAACGTAAGGATGAGCCAAAGTCTTCTCTGGGCCTTACTTCTCCATATTATATAAAGTATTCCTGAAGTTACGCCATGTAAACGTAAATAACTCAACAACTATTTATCTGAGCAGGCAGAAAGTTTGCATGGTGGTTACTGTTATGAAAAGCATCAGATGCATACAACATATCTAAAAATATTTGAATTTTAAATTCCGTCCTAATTTCGACCGTGACTGAATCATTTCAAGGTCAATGTCAAAGGAAAAGTTCAAGGTTATATTATATGCGAGACTTTATTGGCTACAACATGGACCAAACGGTGAGTTTATACGATAAACAGAACCGAAATTATAACCAGATTAGTGACTTTTAACTTTTTCAGAGAACTTGACTGTGACCTCGATATCCAAAACTAACATCAGTTTTAAGGTAGTCCACGAGCGCTATTTTGACAAGTTTGATGACGCGTGGTCAAGCGATGTAGACGCTAGGTTGTACAGTGTACACAAACAAGCAAACAATCTCGACCGAAAACATCACCTGAGTGGCTGAGGTAAGAAACACTGAATATCTATTTTTGCCAGATGAAAGTTGTATTTATGATTTAGATGTTCTGAAACGTGGCTAGTGACAGGTTGTCTGGTAGCGTGGCCGAGCGGTCTAAGGCGCTGGTTTTAGGACCCAGTCTCTTCGGAGGCGTGGGTTCGAATCCCACCGCTGCCAATAGGGTACGCTTTTGTCATCAATCCCGACAGACATACGGCTTTGAATTTACGAAGATCAGCAATTTGCTTCTACGATGAGGTGATGACATTTTTTATTTGAGTTTTCTCAAAGTTCTAAATGCATATTGAGTGTGATGAAAAAACGCAGTAATGAAACATCAGGCAGCTAGCGTGGCCGAGCGGTCTAAGGCGCTGGTTTAAGGCACCAGTCTCTTCGGAGGCGTGGGTTCGCATCCCACCGCTATCATGTGTAATATAGAACTGTGCAGTATTCTATTTTTCAAACAATTTCCTTCAAGTTTCAATCTTACAACATTCTAGAAGCGAAAATACAGTCAAAGTGTTATTTCTGAAAGAAGAAAAGATTAACAATTAAAAAGAGAATATAAACTAAGTGGAAGTATGGAAGATTAAAGAAGAAATAAATGTTATTGACGCATATTTTTTGTTGAATTAGTGGTCGTTTTTTTTCGTCATCTTGAATGTGCGGGCAAGCGAAATTTTGAATTCGCTATAATATATAACAAACAAGAACGTAAGTCATTGCTGATACTGAATAACTCCGGCTAGCAACGTAAGGATGAGCCAAAGTCTTCTCTGGGCCTTACTTCTCCATATTATATAAAGTATTCCTGAAGTTACGCCATGTAAACGTAAATAACTCAACAACTATTTATCTGAGCAGGCAGAAAGTTTGCATGGTGGTTACTGTTATGAAAAGCATCAGATGCATACAACATATCTAAAAATATTTGAATTTTAAATTCCGTCCTAATTTCGACCGTGACTGAATCATTTCAAGGTCAATGTCAAAGGAAAAGTTCAAGGTTATATTATATGCGAGACTTTATTGGCTACAACATGGACCAAACGGTGAGTTTATACGATAAACAGAACCGAAATTATAACCAGATTAGTGACTTTTAACTTTTTCAGAGAACTTGACTGTGACCACGATATCCAAAACTAACATCATTTTTAAGGTAGTCCACGAGCGCTATTTTGACAAGTTTGATGACGCGTGGTCAAGCGATGTAGACGCTAGGTTGTACAGTGTACACAAACAGGCAAACAATCTCGACCGAAAACATCACCTGAGTGGCTGAGGTAAGAAACACTGAATATCTATTTTTGCCAGATGAAAGTTGTATTTATGATTTGGATGTTCTGAAGCGTGGCTAGTGACAGGTTGTCTGGTAGCGTGGCCGAGCGGTCTAAGGCGCTGGTTTTAGGCACCAGTCTCTTCGGAGGCGTGGGTTCGAATCCCACCGCTGCCAATAGCGTACGCTTTTGTCATCAATCCCGACAGACATACGGCTTTGAATTTACGAAGATCAGCAATTTGCTTCTACGATGAGGTGATGACATTTTTTATTTGAGTTTTCTCAAAGTTCTAAATGCATATTGAGTGTGATGAAAACGCGCAGTAACGAAAGCAGCAGGCAGGTAGCGTGGCCGAGCGGTCTAAGGCGCTGGTTTAAGGCACCAGTCTCTTCGGAGGCGTGGGTTCGAATCCCACCGCTATCATGTGTAATATAGAACTGTGCAGTATTCTATTTTTAAAACAATTTCCTTCAAGTTTCAATCTTACAACATTCTAGAAGCGAAAATACAGTCAAAGTGTTATTTCTGAAAGAAGAAAAGATTAACAATTAAAAAGAGAATATAAACTAAGTGGAAGTATGGAAGATTAAAGAAGAAATAAATGTTATTGACGCATATTTTTTGTTGAATTAGTGGTCGTTTTTTTTCGTCATCTTGAATGTGCGGGCAAGCGAAATTTTGAATTCGCTATAATATATAACAAACAAGAACGTAAGTCATTGCTGATACTGAATAACTCCGGCTAGCAACGTAAGGATGAGCCAAAGTCTTCTCTGGGCCTTACTTCTCCATATTATATAAAGTATTCCTGAAGTTAAGCCATGTAAACGTAAATAACTCAACAACTATTTATCTGAGCAGGCAGAAAGTTTGCATGGTGGTTACTGTTATGAAAAGCATCAGATGCATACAACATATCTAAAAATATTTGAATTTAAAATTCCGTCCTAATTTCGACCGTGACTGAATCATTTCAAGGTCAATGTCAAAGGAAAAGTTCAAGGTTATATTATATGTGAGACTTTATTGGCTACAACATGGACCAAACGGTGAGTTTATACGATAAACAGAACCGAAATTATAACCAGATTAGTGACTTTTAACTTTTTCAGAGAACTTGACTGTGACCTCGATATCCAAAACTAACATCAGTTTTAAGGTAGTCCACGAGCGCTATTTTGACAAGTTTGATGACGCGTGGTCAAGCGATGTAGACGCTAGGTTGTACAGTGTACACAAACAAGCAAACAATCTTGACCGAAAACATCACCTGAGTGGCTGAGGTAAGAAACACTGAATATCTATTTTTGCCAGATGAAAGTTGTATTTATGATTTAGATGTTCTGAAACGTGGCTAGTGACAGGTTGTCTGGTAGCGTGGCCGAGCGGTCTAAGGCGCTGGTTTTAGGCACCAGTCTCTTCGGAGGCGTGGGTTCGAATCCCACCGCTGCCAATAGTGTACGCTTTTGTCATCAATCCCGACAGACATACGGCTTTGAATTTACGAAGATCAGCAATTTGCTTCTACGATGAGGTGATGACATTTTTTATTTGAGTTTTCTCAAAGTTCTAAATGCATATTGAGTGTGATGAAAAAACGCAGTAATGAAACATCAGGCAGCTAGCGTGGCCGAGCGGTCTAAGGCGCTGGTTTAAGGCACCAGTCTCTTCGGAGGCGTGGGTTCGGATCCCACTGCTATCATGTGTAATATAGAACTGTGCAGTATTCTTTTTTTACAACAATTTCCTTCAAGTTTCAATCTTACAACATTCTAGAAGCGAAAATACAGTCAAAGTGTTATTTCTGAAAGAAGAAAAGATTAACAATTAATAAGAGAATATAAACTAAGTGGAAGTATGGAAGATTAAAGAAGAAATAAATGTTATTGACGCATATTTTTTGTTGAATTAGTGGTCGTTTTTTTTCGTCATCTTGAATGTGCGGGCAAGCGAAATTTTGAATTCGCTATAATATATAACAAACAAGAACGTAAGTCATTGCTGATACTGAATAACTCCGGCTAGCAACGTAAGGATGAGCCAAAGTCTTCTCTGGGCCTTACTTCTCCATATTATATAAAGTATTCCTGAAGTTACGCCATGTAAACGTAAATAACTCAACAACTATTTATCTGAGCAGGCAGAAAGTTTGCATGGTGGTTACTGTTATGAAAAGCATCAGATGCATACAACATATCTAAAAATATTTGAATTTTAAATTCCGTCCTAATTTCGACCGTGACTGAATCATTTCAAGGTCAATGTCAAAGGAAAAGTTCAAGGTTATATTATATGCGAGACTTTATTGGCTACAACATGGACCAAACGGTGAGTTTATACGATAAACAGAACCGAAATTATAACCAGATTAGTGACTTTTAACTTTTTCAGAGAACTTGACTGTGACCTCGATATCCAAAACTAACATCAGTTTTAAGGTAGTCCACGAGCGCTATTTTGACAAGTTTGATGACGCGTGGTCAAGCGATGTAGACGCTAGGTTGTACAGTGTACACAAACAAGCAAACAATCTCGACCGAAAACATCACCTGAGTGGCTGAGGTAAGAAACACTGAATATCTATTTTTGCCAGATGAAAGTTGTATTTATGATTTGGATGTTCTGAAACGTGGCTAGTGACAGGTTGTCTGGTAGCGTGGCCGAGCGGTCTAAGGCGCTGGTTTTAGGACCCAGTCTCTTCGGAGGCGTGGGTTCGAATCCCACCGCTGCCAATAGGGTACGCTTTTGTCATCAATCCCGACAGACATACGGCTTTGAATTTACGAAGATCAGCAATTTGCTTCTACGATGAGGTGATGACATTTTTTATTTGAGTTTTCTCAAAGTTCTAAATGCATATTGAGTGTGATGAAAAAACGCAGTAATGAAACATCAGGCAGCTAGCGTGGCCGAGCGGTCTAAGGCGCTGGTTTAAGGCACCAGTCTCTTCGGAGGCGTGGGTTCGCATCCCACCGCTATCATGTGTAATATAGAACTGTGCAGTATTCTATTTTTCAAACAATTTCCTTCAAGTTTCAATCTTACAACATTCTAGAAGCGAAAATACAGTCAAAGTGTTATTTCTGAAAGAAGAAAAGATTAACAATTAAAAAGAGAATATAAACTAAGTGGAAGTATGGAAGATTAAAGAAGAAATAAATGTTATTGACGCATATTTTTTGTTGAATTAGTGGTCGTTTTTTTTCGTCATCTTGAATGTGCGGGCAAGCGAAATTTTGAATTCGCTATAATATATAACAAACAAGAACGTAAGTCATTGCTGATACTGAATAACTCCGGCTAGCAACGTAAGGATGAGCCAAAGTCTTCTCTGGGCCTTACTTCTCCATATTATATAAAGTATTCCTGAAGTTACGCCATGTAAACGTAAATAACTCAACAACTATTTATCTGAGCAGGCAGAAAGTTTGCATGGTGGTTACTGTTATGAAAAGCATCAGATGCATACAACATATCTAAAAATATTTGAATTTTAAATTCCGTCCTAATTTCGACCGTGACTGAATCATTTCAAGGTCAATGTCAAAGGAAAAGTTCAAGGTTATATTATATGCGAGACTTTATTGGCTACAACATGGACCAAACGGTGAGTTTATACGATAAACAGAACCGAAATTATAACCAGATTAGTGACTTTTAACTTTTTCAGAGAACTTGACTGTGACCACGATATCCAAAACTAACATCATTTTTAAGGTAGTCCACGAGCGCTATTTTGACAAGTTTGATGACGCGTGGTCAAGCGATGTAGACGCTAGGTTGTACAGTGTACACAAACAGGCAAACAATCTCGACCGAAAACATCACCTGAGTGGCTGAGGTAAGAAACACTGAATATCTATTTTTGCCAGATGAAAGTTGTATTTATGATTTGGATGTTCTGAAGCGTGGCTAGTGACAGGTTGTCTGGTAGCGTGGCCGAGCGGTCTAAGGCGCTGGTTTTAGGCACCAGTCTCTTCGGAGGCGTGGGTTCGAATCCCACCGCTGCCAATAGCGTACGCTTTTGTCATCAATCCCGACAGACATACGGCTTTGAATTTACGAAGATCAGCAATTTGCTTCTACGATGAGGTGATGACATTTTTTATTTGAGTTTTCTCAAAGTTCTAAATGCATATTGAGTGTGATGAAAACGCGCAGTAACGAAAGCAGCAGGCAGGTAGCGTGGCCGAGCGGTCTAAGGCGCTGGTTTAAGGCACCAGTCTCTTCGGAGGCGTGGGTTCGAATCCCACCGCTATCATGTGTAATATAGAACTGTGCAGTATTCTATTTTTAAAACAATTTCCTTCAAGTTTCAATCTTACAACATTCTAGAAGCGAAAATACAGTCAAAGTGTTATTTCTGAAAGAAGAAAAGATTAACAATTAAAAAGAGAATATAAACTAAGTGGAAGTATGGAAGATTAAAGAAGAAATAAATGTTATTGACGCATATTTTTTGTTGAATTAGTGGTCGTTTTTTTTCGTCATCTTGAATGTGCGGGCAAGCGAAATTTTGAATTCGCTATAATATATAACAAACAAGAACGTAAGTCATTGCTGATACTGAATAACTCCGGCTAGCAACGTAAGGATGAGCCAAAGTCTTCTCTGGGCCTTACTTCTCCATATTATATAAAGTATTCCTGAAGTTAAGCCATGTAAACGTAAATAACTCAACAACTATTTATCTGAGCAGGCAGAAAGTTTGCATGGTGGTTACTGTTATGAAAAGCATCAGATGCATACAACATATCTAAAAATATTTGAATTTAAAATTCCGTCCTAATTTCGACCGTGACTGAATCATTTCAAGGTCAATGTCAAAGGAAAAGTTCAAGGTTATATTATATGTGAGACTTTATTGGCTACAACATGGACCAAACGGTGAGTTTATACGATAAACAGAACCGAAATTATAACCAGATTAGTGACTTTTAACTTTTTCAGAGAACTTGACTGTGACCTCGATATCCAAAACTAACATCAGTTTTAAGGTAGTCCACGAGCGCTATTTTGACAAGTTTGATGACGCGTGGTCAAGCGATGTAGACGCTAGGTTGTACAGTGTACACAAACAAGCAAACAATCTTGACCGAAAACATCACCTGAGTGGCTGAGGTAAGAAACACTGAATATCTATTTTTGCCAGATGAAAGTTGTATTTATGATTTAGATGTTCTGAAACGTGGCTAGTGACAGGTTGTCTGGTAGCGTGGCCGAGCGGTCTAAGGCGCTGGTTTTAGGCACCAGTCTCTTCGGAGGCGTGGGTTCGAATCCCACCGCTGCCAATAGTGTACGCTTTTGTCATCAATCCCGACAGACATACGGCTTTGAATTTACGAAGATCAGCAATTTGCTTCTACGATGAGGTGATGACATTTTTTATTTGAGTTTTCTCAAAGTTCTAAATGCATATTGAGTGTGATGAAAAAACGCAGTAATGAAACATCAGGCAGCTAGCGTGGCCGAGCGGTCTAAGGCGCTGGTTTAAGGCACCAGTCTCTTCGGAGGCGTGGGTTCGAATCCCACTGCTATCATGTGTAATATAGAACTGTGCAGTATTCTTTTTTTACAACAATTTCCTTCAAGTTTCAATCTTACAACATTCTAGAAGCGAAAATACAGTCAAAGTGTTATTTCTGAAAGAAGAAAAGATTAACAATTAATAAGAGAATATAAACTAAGTGGAAGTATGGAAGATTAAAGAAGAAATAAATGTTATTGACGCATATTTTTTGTTGAATTAGTGGTCGTTTTTTTTCGTCATCTTGAATGTGCGGGCAAGCGAAATTTTGAATTCGCTATAATATATAACAAACAAGAACGTAAGTCATTGCTGATACTGAATAACTCCGGCTAGCAACGTAAGGATGAGCCAAAGTCTTCTCTGGGCCTTACTTCTCCATATTATATAAAGTATTCCTGAAGTTACGCCATGTAAACGTAAATAACTCAACAACTATTTATCTGAGCAGGCAGAAAGTTTGCATGGTGGTTACTGTTATGAAAAGCATCAGATGCATACAACATATCTAAAAATATTTGAATTTTAAATTCCGTCCTAATTTCGACCGTGACTGAATCATTTCAAGGTCAATGTCAAAGGAAAAGTTCAAGGTTATATTATATGCGAGACTTTATTGGCTACAACATGGACCAAACGGTGAGTTTATACGATAAACAGAACCGAAATTATAACCAGATTAGTGACTTTTAACTTTTTCAGAGAACTTGACTGTGACCTCGATATCCAAAACTAACATCAGTTTTAAGGTAGTCCACGAGCGCTATTTTGACAAGTTTGATGACGCGTGGTCAAGCGATGTAGACGCTAGGTTGTACAGTGTACACAAACAAGCAAACAATCTCGACCGAAAACATCACCTGAGTGGCTGAGGTAAGAAACACTGAATATCTATTTTTGCCAGATGAAAGTTGTATTTATGATTTGGATGTTCTGAAACGTGGCTAGTGACAGGTTGTCTGGTAGCGTGGCCGAGCGGTCTAAGGCGCTGGTTTTAGGACCCAGTCTCTTCGGAGGCGTGGGTTCGAATCCCACCGCTGCCAATAGGGTACGCTTTTGTCATCAATCCCGACAGACATACGGCTTTGAATTTACGAAGATCAGCAATTTGCTTCTACGATGAGGTGATGACATTTTTTATTTGAGTTTTCTCAAAGTTCTAAATGCATATTGAGTGTGATGAAAAAACGCAGTAATGAAACATCAGGCAGCTAGCGTGGCCGAGCGGTCTAAGGCGCTGGTTTAAGGCACCAGTCTCTTCGGAGGCGTGGGTTCGCATCCCACCGCTATCATGTGTAATATAGAACTGTGCAGTATTCTATTTTTCAAACAATTTCCTTCAAGTTTCAATCTTACAACATTCTAGAAGCGAAAATACAGTCAAAGTGTTATTTCTGAAAGAAGAAAAGATTAACAATTAAAAAGAGAATATAAACTAAGTGGAAGTATGGAAGATTAAAGAAGAAATAAATGTTATTGACGCATATTTTTTGTTGAATTAGTGGTCGTTTTTTTTCGTCATCTTGAATGTGCGGGCAAGCGAAATTTTGAATTCGCTATAATATATAACAAACAAGAACGTAAGTCATTGCTGATACTGAATAACTCCGGCTAGCAACGTAAGGATGAGCCAAAGTCTTCTCTGGGCCTTACTTCTCCATATTATATAAAGTATTCCTGAAGTTACGCCATGTAAACGTAAATAACTCAACAACTATTTATCTGAGCAGGCAGAAAGTTTGCATGGTGGTTACTGTTATGAAAAGCATCAGATGCATACAACATATCTAAAAATATTTGAATTTTAAATTCCGTCCTAATTTCGACCGTGACTGAATCATTTCAAGGTCAATGTCAAAGGAAAAGTTCAAGGTTATATTATATGCGAGACTTTATTGGCTACAACATGGACCAAACGGTGAGTTTATACGATAAACAGAACCGAAATTATAACCAGATTAGTGACTTTTAACTTTTTCAGAGAACTTGACTGTGACCACGATATCCAAAACTAACATCATTTTTAAGGTAGTCCACGAGCGCTATTTTGACAAGTTTGATGACGCGTGGTCAAGCGATGTAGACGCTAGGTTGTACAGTGTACACAAACAGGCAAACAATCTCGACCGAAAACATCACCTGAGTGGCTGAGGTAAGAAACACTGAATATCTATTTTTGCCAGATGAAAGTTGTATTTATGATTTGGATGTTCTGAAGCGTGGCTAGTGACAGGTTGTCTGGTAGCGTGGCCGAGCGGTCTAAGGCGCTGGTTTTAGGCACCAGTCTCTTCGGAGGCGTGGGTTCGAATCCCACCGCTGCCAATAGCGTACGCTTTTGTCATCAATCCCGACAGACATACGGCTTTGAATTTACGAAGATCAGCAATTTGCTTCTACGATGAGGTGATGACATTTTTTATTTGAGTTTTCTCAAAGTTCTAAATGCATATTGAGTGTGATGAAAACGCGCAGTAACGAAAGCAGCAGGCAGGTAGCGTGGCCGAGCGGTCTAAGGCGCTGGTTTAAGGCACCAGTCTCTTCGGAGGCGTGGGTTCGAATCCCACCGCTATCATGTGTAATATAGAACTGTGCAGTATTCTATTTTTAAAACAATTTCCTTCAAGTTTCAATCTTACAACATTCTAGAAGCGAAAATACAGTCAAAGTGTTATTTCTGAAAGAAGAAAAGATTAACAATTAAAAAGAGAATATAAACTAAGTGGAAGTATGGAAGATTAAAGAAGAAATAAATGTTATTGACGCATATTTTTTGTTGAATTAGTGGTCGTTTTTTTTCGTCATCTTGAATGTGCGGGCAAGCGAAATTTTGAATTCGCTATAATATATAACAAACAAGAACGTAAGTCATTGCTGATACTGAATAACTCCGGCTAGCAACGTAAGGATGAGCCAAAGTCTTCTCTGGGCCTTACTTCTCCATATTATATAAAGTATTCCTGAAGTTACGCCATGTAAACGTAAATAACTCAACAACTATTTATCTGAGCAGGCAGAAAGTTTGCATGGTGGTTACTGTTATGAAAAGCATCAGATGCATACAACATATCTAAAAATATTTGAATTTAAAATTCCGTCCTAATTTCGACCGTGACTGAATCATTTCAAGGTCAATGTCAAAGGAAAAGTTCAAGGTTATATTATATGTGAGACTTTATTGGCTACAACATGGACCAAACGGTGAGTTTATACGATAAACAGAACCGAAATTATAACCAGATTAGTGACTTTTAACTTTTTCAGAGAACTTGACTGTGACCTCGATATCCAAAACTAACATCAGTTTTAAGGTAGTCCACGAGCGCTATTTTGACAAGTTTGATGACGCATGGTCAAGCGATGTAGACGCTAGGTTGTACAGTGTACACAAACAAGCAAACAATCTTGACCGAAAACATCACCTGAGTGGCTGAGGTAAGAAACACTGAATATCTATTTTTGCCAGATGAAAGTTGTATTTATGATTTGGATGTTCTGAAGCGTGGCTAGTGACAGGTTGTCTGGTAGCGTGGCCGAGCGGTCTAAGGCGCTGGTTTTAGGCACCAGTCTCTTCGGAGGCGTGGGTTCGAATCCCACCGCTGCCAATAGCGTACGCTTTTGTCATCAATCCCGACAGACATACGGCTTTGAATTTACGAAGATCAGCAATTTGCTTCTACGATGAGGTGATGACATTTTTTATTTGAGTTTTCTCAAAGTTCTAAATGCATATTGGGTTTGATGAAAACGCGCAGTAACGAAAGCAGCAGGCAGGTAGCGTGGCCGAGCGGTCTAAGGCGCTGGTTTAAGACACCAGTCTCTTCGGAGGCGTGGGTTCGAATCCCACCGCTATCATGTGTAATATAGAACTGTGCAGTATTCTATTTTTCAAACAATTTCCTTCAAGTTTCAATCTTACAACATTCTAGAAGCGAAAATACAGTCAAAGTGTTATTTCTGAAAGAAGAAAAGATTAACAATTAAAAAGAGAATATAAACTAAGTGGAAGTATGGAAGATTAAAGAAGAAATAAATGTTATTGACGCATATTTTTTGTTGAATTAGTGGTCGTTTTTTTTCGTCATCTTGAATGTGCGGGCAAGCGAAATTTTGAATTCGCTATAATATATAACAAACAAGAACGTAAGTCATTGCTGATACTGAATAACTCCGGCTAGCAACGTAAGGATGAGCCAAAGTCTTCTCTGGGCCTTACTTCTCCATATTATATAAAGTATTCCTGAAGTTACGCCATGTAAACGTAAATAACTCAACAACTAGTTATCTGAGCAGGCAGAAAGTTTGCATGGTGGTTACTGTTATGAAAAGCATCAGATGCATACAACATATCTAAAAATATTTGAATTTTAAATTCCGTCCTAATTTCGACCGTGACTGAATCATTTCAAGATCAATGTCAAAGGAAAAGTTCAAGGTTATATTATATGCGAGACTTTATTGGCTACAACATGGACCAAACGGTGAGTTTATACGATAAACAGAACCGAAATTATAACCAGATTAGTGACTTTTAACTTTTTCAGAGAACTTGGCTGTGACCTCGATATCCAAAACTAACATCAGTTTTAAGGTAGTCCACGAGCGCTATTTTGACAAGTTTGATGACGCGTGGTCAAGCGATGTAGACGCTAGGTTGTACAGTGTACACAAACAAGCAAACAATCTCGACCGAAAACATCACCTGAGTGGCTGAGGTAAGAAACACTGAATATCTATTTTTGCCAGATGAAAGTTGTATTTATGATTTGGATGTTCTGAAGCGTGGCTAGTGACAGGTTGTCTGGTAGCGTGGCCGAGCGGTCTAAGGCGCTGGTTTTAGGCACCAGTCTCTTCGGAGGCGTGGGTTCGAATCCCACCGCTGCCAATAGCGTACGCTTTTGTCATCAATCCCGACAGACATACGGCTTTGAATTTACGAAGATCAGCAATTTGCTTCTACGATGAGGTGATGACATTTTTTATTTGAGTTTTCTCAAAGTTCTAAATGCATATTGAGTGTGATGAAAACGCGCAGTAACGAAAGCAGCAGGCAGGTAGCGTGGCCGAGCGGTCTAAGGCGCTGGTTTAAGGCACCAGTCTCTTCGGAGGCGTGGGTTCGAATACCACCGCTATCATGTGTAATATAGAACTGTGCAGTATTCTATTTTTAAAACAATTTCCTTCAAGTTTCAATCTTACAACATTCTAGAAGCGAAAATACAGTCAAAGTGTTATTTCTGAAAGAAGAAAAGATTAACAATTAAAAAGAGAATATAAACTAAGTGGAAGTATGGAAGATTAAAGAAGAAATAAATGTTATTGACGCATATTTTTTGTTGAATTAGTGGTCGTTTTTTTTCGTCATCTTGAATGTGCGGGCAAGCGAAATTTTGAATTCGCTATAATATATAACAAACAAGAACGTAAGTCATTGCTGATACTGAATAACTCCGGCTAGCAACGTAAGGATGAGCCAAAGTCTTCTCTGGGCCTTACTTCTCCATATTATATAAAGTATTCCTGAAGTTACGCCATGTAAACGTAAATAACTCAACAACTAGTTATCTGAGCAGGCAGAAAGTTTGCATGGTGGTTACTGTTATGAAAAGCATCAGATGCATACAACATATCTAAAAATATTTGAATTTTAAATTCCGTCCTAATTTCGACCGTGACTGAATCATTTCAAGGTCAATGTCAAAGGAAAAGTTCAAGGTTATATTATATGCGAGACTTTATTGGCTACAACATGGACCAAACGGTGAGTTTATACGATAAACAGAACCGAAATTATAACCAGATTAGTGACTTTTAACTTTTTCAGAGAACTTGACTGTGACCTCGATATCCAAAACTAACATCAGTTTTAAGGTAGTCCACGAGCGCTATTTTGACAAGTTTGATGACGCGTGGTCAAGCGATGTAGACGCTAGGTTGTACAGTGTACACAAACAAGCAAACAATCTCGACCGAAAACATCACCTGAGTGGCTGAGGTAAGAAACACTGAATATCTATTTTTGCCAGATGAAAGTTGTATTTATGATTTGGATGTTCTGAAGCGTGGCTAGTGACAGGTTGTCTGGTAGCGTGGCCGAGCGGTCTAAGGCGCTGGTTTTAGGCACCAGTCTCTTCGGAGGCGTGGGTTCGAATCCCACCGCTGCCAATAGTGTACGCTTTTGTCATCAATCCCGACAGACATACGGCTTTGAATTTACGAAGATCAGCAATTTGCTTCTACGATGAGGTGATGACATTTTTTATTTGAGTTTTCTCAAAGTTCTAAATGCATATTGAGTGTGATGAAAACGCGCAGTAACGAAAGCAGCAGGCAGGTAGCGTGGCCGAGCGGTCTAAGGCGCTGGTTTAAGGCACCAGTCTCTTCGGAGGCGTGGGTTCGAATACCACCGCTATCATGTGTAATATAGAACTGTGCAGTATTCTATTTTTAAAACAATTTCCTTCAAGTTTCAATCTTACAACATTCTAGAAGCGAAAATACAGTCAAAGTGTTATTTCTGAAAGAAGAAAAGATTAACAATTAAAAAGAGAATATAAACTAAGTGGAAGTATGGAAGATTAAAGAAGAAATAAATGTTATTGACGCATATTTTTTGTTGAATTAGTGGTCGTTTTTTTTCGTCATCTTGAATGTGCGGGCAAGCGAAATTTTGAATTCGCTATAATATATAACAAACAAGAACGTAAGTCATTGCTGATACTGAATAACTCCGGCTAGCAACGTAAGGATGAGCCAAAGTCTTCTCTGGGCCTTATTTCTCCATATTATATAAAGTATTCATGAAGTTACGCCATGTAAACGTAAATAACTCAACAACTATTTATCTGAGCAGGCAGAAAGTTTGCATGGTGGTTACTGTTATGAAAAGCATCAGATGCATACAACATATCTAAAAATATTTGAATTTTAAATTCCGTCCTAATTTCGACCGTGACTGAATCATTTCAAGGTCAATGTCAAAGGAAAAGTTCAAGGTTATATTATATGCGAGACTTTATTGGCTACAACATGGACCAAACGGTGAGTTTATACGATAAACAGAACCGAAATTATAACCAGATTAGTGACTTTTAACTTTTTCAGAGAACTTGACTGTGACCTCGATATCCAAAACTAACATCAGTTTTAAGGTAGTCCACGAGCGCTATTTTGACAAGTTTGATGACGCGTGGTCAAGCGATGTAGACGCTAGGTTGTACAGTGTACACAAACAAGCAAACAATCTCGACCGAAAACATCACCTGAGTGGCTGAGGTAAGAAACACTGAATATCTATTTTTGCCAGATGAAAGTTGTATTTATGATTTGGATGTTCTGAAACGTGGCTAGTGACAGGTTGTCTGGTAGCGTGGCCGAGCGGTCTAAGGCGCTGGTTTTAGGCACCAGTCTCTTCGGAGGCGTGGGTTCGAATCCCACCGCTGCCAATAGTGTACGCTTTTGTCATCAATCCCGACAGACATACGGCTTTGAATTTACGAAGATCAGCAATTTGCTTCTACGATGAGGTGATGACATTTTTTATTTGAGTTTTCTCAAAGTTCTAAATGCATATTGAGTGTGATGAAAAAACGCAGTAACGAAACAGCAGGCAGGTAGCGTGGCCGAGCGGTCTAAGGCGCTGGTTTAAGGCACCAGTCTCTTCGGAGGCGTGGGTTCGAATCCCACCGCTATCATGTGTAATATAGAACTGTGCAGTTTTCTATTTTTAAAACAATTTCCTTCAAGTTTCAATCTTACAACATTCTAGAAGCGAAAATACAGTCAAAGTGTTATTTCTGAAAGAAGAAAAGATTAACAATTAAAAAGAGAATATAAACTAAGTGGAAGTATGGAAGATTAAAGAAGAAATAAATGTTATTGACGCATATTTTTTGTTGAATTAGTGGTCGTTTTTTTTCGTCATCTTGAATGTGCGGGCAAGCGAAATTTTGAATTCGCTATAATATATAACAAACAAGAACGTAAGTCATTGCTGATACTGAATAACTCCGGCTAGCAACGTAAGGATGAGCCAAAGTCTTCTCTGGGCCTTATTTCTCCATATTATATAAAGTATTCATGAAGTTACGCCATGTAAACGTAAATAACTCAACAACTATTTATCTGAGCAGGCAGAAAGTTTGCATGGTGGTTACTGTTATGAAAAGCATCAGATGCATACAACATATCTAAAAATATTTGAATTTTAAATTCCGTCCTAATTTCGACCGTGGCTGAATCATTTCAAGGTCAATGTCAAAGGAAAAGTTCAAGGTTATATTATATGCGAGACTTTATTGGCTACAACATGGACCAAACGGTGAGTTTATACGATAAACAGAACCGAAATTATAACCAGATTAGTGACTTTTAACTTTTTCAGAGAACTTGACTGTGACCTCGATATCCAAAACTAACATCAGTTTTAAGGTAGTCCACGAGCGCTATTTTGACAAGTTTGATGACGCGTGGTCAAGCGATGTAGACGCTAGGTTGTACAGTGTACACAAACAAGCAAACAATCTCGACCGAAAACATCACCTGAGTGGCTGAGGTAAGAAACACTGAATATCTATTTTTGCCAGATGAAAGTTGTATTTATGATTTGGATGTTCTGAAGCGTGGCTAGTGACAGGTTGTCTGGTAGCGTGGCCGAGCGGTCTAAGGCGCTGGTTTTAGGCACCAGTCTCTTCGGAGGCGTGGGTTCGAATCCCACCGCTGCCAATAGTGTACGCTTTTGTCATCAATCCCGACAGACATACGGCTTTGAATTTACGAAGATCAGCAATTTGCTTCTACGATGAGGTGATGACATTTTTTATTTGAGTTTTCTCAAAGTTCTAAATGCATATTGAGTGTGATGAAAACGCGCAGTAACGAAAGCAGCAGGCAGGTAGCGTGGCCGAGCGGTCTAAGGCGCTGGTTTAAGGCACCAGTCTCTTCGGAGGCGTGGGTTCGAATCCCACCGCTATCATGTGTAATATAGAACTGTGCAGTATTCTATTTTTAAAACAATTTCCTTCAAGTTTCAATCTTACAACATTCTAGAAGCGAAAATACAGTCAAAGTGTTATTTCTGAAAGAAGAAAAGATTAACAATTAAAAAGAGAATATAAACTAAGTGGAAGTATGGAAGATTAAAGAAGAAATAAATGTTATTGACGCATATTTTTTGTTGAATTAGTGGTCGTTTTTTTTCGTCATCTTGAATGTGCGGGCAAGCGAAATTTTGAATTCGCTATAATATATAACAAACAAGAACGTAAGTCATTGCTGATACTGAATAACTCCGGCTAGCAACGTAAGGATGAGCCAAAGTCTTCTCTGGGCCTTATTTCTCCATATTATATAAAGTATTCATGAAGTTACGCCATGTAAACGTAAATAACTCAACAACTATTTATCTGAGCAGGCAGAAAGTTTGCATGGTGGTTACTGTTATGAAAAGCATCAGATGCATACAACATATCTAAAAATATTTGAATTTTAAATTCCGTCCTAATTTCGACCGTGACTGAATCATTTCAAGGTCAATGTCAAAGGAAAAGTTCAAGGTTATATTATATGCGAGGCTTTATTGGCTACAACATGGACCAAACGGTGAGTTTATACGATAAACAGAACCGAAATTATAACCAGATTAGTGACTTTTAACTTTTTCAGAGAACTTGACTGTGACCTCGATATCCAAAACTAACATCAGTTTTAAGGTAGTAGCTGAGCAGCTTAAGTCAAAAATGATGAAGAATCGTGCATTTTTGTAAGCAAGCATGAAACTTGGCACGACTGCTCACAATGGTCTACTCTTCCGAAAAAACTTTTGGGCCACTCAAAACATACAAGATGGCGGCCATTTTTCAAGATGGCCGCCACGGATGGTAAAATTTATCATTTTGTGAACTAAATGCTTCATTTTTGACCGATTTCCACATATTATATATCAATTTATATGTTTCTGATGTCAACAAAGCCATTTCTGACGACAAAATAAAGATTTAACACCATTTGAGTGTAATAAAGGCTATATTTTACACACTTATGTCAGTTTATCCCGCATTTTTCTCTTCTTGTTCTTGTGTTTTCATCAGGATTCACACGTTCAACACTCGCAATTGCAGCTGCATAAATTTGTACAGGGAAGGCCGAATTTATAGCATTTGCATCTTCCAAAGCATTGTGTCTTGCATCCGCATTTTGTTAGTTCCTTGCAGCTTTCTGCAACTGGCGGAAGTGTTGTCCAAAATATCTTCCATGTATTGCCGTGCTTCTTCCACCCCCACTCGCCAGGACTATCAATTTCCATGTGACAGCATGTTGCTTGACTCCAAATGCACCCTGCTTGATATGTTGCACGCTTTGTGTGTTCAGTTAAAGCTGCTTTAGTTGGAGGTATGGAGTCATAGCGTCTCTGTTTACGAGCAAACATGTCCAATCTTACAGCATCTATTTCTGTGAGGGAGGTAGATCTGTCATACATTGTGATGACAAACTGGTCAATAACTGCTTGGTCCTCACTTGTTATGACTGGTGGATGACTGCTCAGCTTGACAAATACGTCCGTCACGTCAGGTAAAACATTCCATGTCTGAAATGCTGTCTTTTTAGCTTTATATCGAAAGGCTGACACACTGTCACAACCAGTAAAGGCATGGAAAAAGGACAAGCCTTTAACTTTTTCAGGGCCAAGTACGCTGATGACTTCATGTACTGGAATAAACCTTGTGTCATTTCCTTGACCAAATTCAATGAACATTGCCTCCAGGCCCAACTCTTTCAAGACTGGAAATACAGTGATGGCAATGACAAGGACATCTGTGTCATTAGCTTTCAGCAGTACTGTTTTGTAACCATGATTAACTGCATGTTTTGCGTGTACAAACATCCTTGTGTCTGATTCCTCATGGTTGCAAGGTGCTAGTCCTTCAAAACTGATATTCTGATTGCTAACAACATCTGCAACTCTGGTGATTACCACGAGATTTTCATGATCCTGTGCTAGTGAAGTGATTCTATCAGCCAGAAACTTGAAGAGAGCTGTTTTATTGTCATCATCCCTCAAGAAATTTCGCCAGTTGGGAGGGAGCTTGCCGTTGTGGGTTACCCGACGCTTTGCACCTTGTCCACGTTTTGTCCGTGTTTCAGCTTTCAAACTTGTTGGTAAGTAAACATCAAAAACAATGTCAGTCCTCTCGTATGCTGAACTGAATTTCAGTACCTTTGGAAAAAAATCAAGTTGTGCATACTCTTCGAAGGTTTTTGATTTGCAGGGTGGTATTGTGTTTACCAATGCTGAACCATCGATGATGATGACTGACACATGTGGAACTGAATCTGGACATGTAACTTTGGACTGAAGAAGCAATGCAAGTTGAGACTTTGTACCACTGTAGAGGTTTCCATTTACACTCAACGATGCAGGAAAGGACTGGTTCTCATGTTTAAAGAATTCCATCAGGTCACACTCCCTGGATTGGCAAGATATGAATAGTTTAGAGAATAGGCGACAGTCATCTTTCAAACTTTTATGTTTGGCATCAGTCACTGCTGCTTCTTGTGTCTGGTCAAAGAAGTCTATGGAATCTACCATTAAATTTCCATTCATGAGCAAGCATGTGTCTTCGCAAAATACTAGCAGCTTTATTGAGTATAACAGCATCAGAAAATTCTGAAGCTTTTGACAAGATTGACCCTGTATCCTCTGTAAAGGACAAGATAACATCTCTCCCACTCTTGTGAGCTTCAAGTGCTGGTATATCTGACAAAAGCTTCTCTTTCAGTCTTGTTGAGTGAACATATGAGGCAAGTTCATGCAGTTCCAACTGTTCAAGTCGTTGCTTATACAGTGTGATGAGATCTGCAAGTTTAAACACAACTGGTGCATCACTGTTCGTATTAGTTTCAACTATATAAGCAAGAAGCTCTGAATATACCAATGGATGGGTTCCTTTTTTCTGAGAATCTTCATTTTCCTGTTTTTGTAGAGCAGCAAGGTGACATCTTTCCCTGTTGTAAAGAGTTGTTAAACAATCTTTATGATACTTCAACTCTTGTGCAATGGCATCACCAGCACTCAATCGGGCAAGAATTTTACATTCACCTAGAGTTGTGGCACATTCATTGAGCCTACTGCTGAGCCCCATTGTCATGACTTCACGTCTTTGTCCATCATCTAGAAATTCTTTGTCGCAGATGAGACATTGTTCTGGCTTTAAACTCACTCTTCGAGTCTTTGAACAACTCTTGTCAGTATGTTCCTGAGCGTCAGATGCCCTTTTCCTGGCTCGATCAAGTTTGGTATTTTTGAACAAAGCACGGCAACTCTGATGGTACTGAGCATTGTTTTGCCGCAATGTATCTTCAATACCATCACCTTCATCGAGCCTAGCAGGATTAATAATCATGGGCGTCTGACAGAGTTCTTGAAAAAGAGGAATATTTTTAGCCAGCATTGAATATCCATCTGATTTACTGCGACCTGGAATGAGACTACTGAGATCCTCTCCGGTTTTATCTGTCTGACATAGGCAGCATTTGCTCCAATCAGTTTTCACATTTGACGTCTTCTCAATAGACATTCTGTAAATGTTATAGGCTTCAGGCCGAGGGTTTATCCTTTTACCACCTATAACCACAGTTACCGAATATATTTTGACACATTCAGATATGGGATACAACTAGGTTCAGAAAGGTAGGTTCCCTACACCTAGCCCGATCGTTCATCCAGTATCATTTAAGTCCCGTGCGATCTGTACACCATCCAGGTAACTATAGCCCCGTTACCTTTGGCTCGGCTCTCCCGCGCTGGCATATCCTGTCAATTCAGGTGCGGCTATCTAACAGACTGAACATTATTTTGTCCATGGGGCTTATTAGACAGCATTTGGGACACTGAAACATGAACAGTGTGTCCGTAATCAGTTGATACTGGACCCCATGCTGAGTTTCACAGCAGTGATGTCACCGTTATGCCCTAGTTGTGTCATGACAATCACTCTCTTAGATATGACATATTATAAGAATGAGCTGAAAGGATTAATTTTTATAACTAATACATTCAGCTCACTTGGGGAATTGAATATCAAGTCAATGATTCGGTTTAATGGCAATAAAAGGCAAAAATTCACAATATTTGCTTAAATTCATCTCATATATGTACCTTTGTGGATTGTAGGACTCATTTATTGGTTATTTTTGTGTCATTTACTGCTTTCGCATCCCCTAAAACATATAATTTGACTCAAAAATTGTGAAAATCGGTTAGATACTTTGTAAACTAGCAATATTCGATTTCAGAATGGCGGCCATCTTGAAAATGGCGGCCATCTTGGATTTTTGAGTGGCCCAAAAGTTTTTTCGGAAGAGTAGACCATTGGAGCAATCGTGCCAAGTTTCATGCTTGCTTACCAAAATGAACGATTTTTCCTTAATCTGCTCAGCTATAGTCCACGAGCGCTATTTTGACAAGTTTGATGACGCGTGGTCAAGCGATGTAGACGCTAGGTTGTACAGTGTACACAAACAAGCAAACAATCTCGACCGAAAACATCACCTGAGTGGCTGAGGTAAGAAACACTGAATATCTATTTTTGCCAGATGAAAGTTGTATTTATGATTTGGATGTTCTGAAGCGTGGCTAATGACAGGTTGTCTGGTAGCGTGGCCGAGCGGTCTAAGGCTCTGGTTTTAGGCACCAGTCTCTTCGGAGGCGTGGGTTCGAATCCCACCGCTGCCAATAGTATACGCTTTTGTCATCAATCCCGACAGACATACGGCTTTGAATTTACGAAGATCAGCAATTTGCTACTACGATGAGGTGATGACATTTTTTATTTGAGTTTTCTCAAAGTTCTAAATGCATATTGAGTGTGATGAAAACGCGCAGTAACGAAAGCAGCAGGCAGGTAGCGTGGCCGAGCGGTCTAAGGCGCTGGTTTAAGGCACCAGTCTCTTCGGAGGCGTGGGTTCGAATCCCACCGCTATCATGTGTAATATAGAACTGTGCAGTATTTTATTTTTAAAACAATTTCCTTCAAGTTTCAATCTTACAACATTCTAGAAGCGAAAATACAGTCAAAGTGTTATTTCTGAAAGAAGAAAAGATTAACAATTAAAAAGAGAATATAAACTAAGTGGAAGTATGGAAGATTAAAGAAGAAATAAATGTTATTGACGCATATTTTTTGTTGAATTAGTGGTCGTTTTTTTTCGTCATCTTGAATGTGCGGGCAAGCGAAATTTTGAATTCGCTATAATATATAACAAACAAGAACGTAAGTCATTGCTGATACTGAATAACTCCGGCTAGCAACGTAAGGATGAGCCAAAGTCTTCTCTGGGCCTTACTTCTCCATATTATATAAAGTATTCCTGAAGTTACGCCATGTAAACGTAAATAACTCAACAACTATTTATCTGAGCAGGCAGAAAGTTTGCATGGTGGTTACTGTTATGAAAAGCATCAGATGCATACAACATATCTAAAAATATTTGAATTTTAAATTCCGTCCTAATTTCGACCGTGACTGAATCATTTCAAGGTCAATGTCAAAGGAAAAGTTCAAGGTTATATTATATGCGAGACTTTATTGGCTACAACATGGACCAAACGGTGAGTTTATACGATAAACAGAACCGAAATTATAACCAGATTAGTGACTTTTAACATTTTCAGAGAACTTGACTGTGACCTCGATATCCAAAACTAACATCAGTTTTAAGGTAGTCCACGAGCGCTATTTTGACAAGTTTGATGACGCGTGGTCAAGCGATGTAGACGCTAGGTTGTACAGTGTACACAAACAAGCAAACAATCTTGACCGAAAACATCACCTGAGTGGCTGAGGTAAGAAACACTGAATATCTATTTTTGCCAGATGAAAGTTGTATTTATGATTTGGATGTTCTGAAGCGTGGCTAGTGACAGGTTGTCTGGTAGCGTGGCCGAGCGGTCTAAGGCGCTGGTTTTAGGCACCAGTCTCTTCGGAGGCGTGGGTTCGAATCCCACCGCTGCCAATAGTGTACGCTTTTGTCATCAATCCCGACAGACATACGGCTTTGAATTTACGAAGATCAGCAATTTGCTTCTACGATGAGGTGATGACATTTTTTATTTGAGTTTTCTCAAAGTTCTAAATGCATATTGAGTGTGATGAAAACGCGCAGTAACGAAAGCAGCAGGCAGGTAGCGTGGCCGAGCGGTCTAAGGCGCTGGTTTAAGGCACCAGTCTCTTCGGAGGCGTGGGTTCGAATCCCACCGCTATCATGTGTAATATAGAACTGTGCAGTATTCTATTTTTAAAACAATTTCCTTCAAGTTTCAATCTTACAACATTCTAGAAGCGAAAATACAGTCAAATTGTTATTTCTGAAAGAAGAAAAGATTAACAATTAAAAAGAGAATATAAACTAAGTGGAAGTATGGAAGATTAAAGAAGAAATAAATGTTATTGACGCATATTTTTTGTTGAATTAGTGGTCGTTTTTTTTCGTCATCTTGAATGTGCGGGCAAGCGAAATTTTGAATTCGCTATAATATATAACAAACAAGAACGTAAGTCATTGCTGATACTGAATAACTCCGGCTAGCAACGTAAGGATGAGCCAAAGTCTTCTCTGGGCCTTACTTCTCCATATTATATAAAGTATTCCTGAAGTTACGCCATGTAAACGTAAATAACTCAACAACTATTTATCTGAGCAGGCAGAAAGTTTGCATGGTGGTTACTGTTATGAAAAGCATCAGATGCATACAACATATCTAAAAATATTTGAATTTTAAATTCCGTCCTAATTTCGACCGTGACTGAATCATTTCAAGGTCAATGTCAAAGGAAAAGTTCAAGGTTATATTATATGCGAGACTTTATTGGCTACAACATGGACCAAACGGTGAGTTTATACGATAAACAGAACCGAAATTATAACCAGATTAGTGACTTTTAACTTTTTCAGAGAACTTGACTGTGACCTCGATATCCAAAACTAACATCAGTTTTAAGGTAGTCCACGAGCGCTATTTTGACAAGTTTGATGACGCGTGGTCAAGCGATGTAGACGCTAGGTTGTACAGTGTACACAAACAAGCAAACAATCTCGACCGAAAACATCACCTGAGTGGCTGAGGTAAGAAACACTGAATATCTATTTTTGCCAGATGAAAGTTGTATTTATGATTTGGATGTTCTGAAGCGTGGCTAGTGACAGGTTGTCTGGTAGCGTGGCCGAGCGGTCTAAGGCGCTGGTTTTAGGCACCAGTCTCTTCGGAGGCGTGGGTTCGAATCCCACCGCTGCCAATAGTGTACGCTTTTGTCATCAATCCCGACAGACATACGGCTTTGAATTTACGAAGATCAGCAATTTGCTACTACGATGAGGTGATGACATTTTTTATTTGAGTTTTCTCAAAGTTCTAAATGCATATTGAGTGTGATGAAAACGCGCAGTAACGAAAGCAGCAGGCAGGTAGCGTGGCCGAGCGGTCTAAGGCGCTGGTTTAAGGCACCAGTCTCTTCGGAGGCGTGGGTTCGAATCCCACCGCTATCATGTGTAATATAGAACTGTGCAGTATTCTATTTTTAAAACAATTTCCTTCAAGTTTCAATCTTACAACATTCTAGAAGCGAAAATACAGTCAAATTTTTATTTCTGAAAGAAGAAAAGATTAACAATTAATAAGAGAATATAAACTAAGTGGAAGTATGGAAGATTAAAGAAGAAATAAATGTTATTGACGCATATTTTTTGTTGAATTAGTGGTCGTTTTTTTTCGTCATCTTGAATGTGCGGGCAAGCGAAATTTTGAATTCGCTATAATATATAACAAACAAGAACGTAAGTCATTGCTGATACTGAATAACTCCGGCTAGCAACGTAAGGATGAGCCAAAGTCTTCTCTGGGCCTTACTTCTCCATATTATATAAAGTATTCCTGAAGTTACGCCATGTAAACGTAAATAACTCAACAACTATTTATCTGAGCAGGCAGAAAGTTTGCATGGTGGTTACTGTTATGAAAAGCATCAGATGCATACAACATATCTAAAAATATTTGAATTTTAAATTCCGTCCTAATTTCGACCGTGACTGAATCATTTCAAGGTCAATGTCAAAGGAAAAGTTCAAGGTTATATCATATGCGAGACTTTATTGGCTACAACATGGACCAAACGGTGAGTTTATACGATAAACAGAACCGAAATTATAACCAGATTAGTGACTTTTAACTTTTTCAGAGAACTTGACTGTGACCTCGATATCCAAAACTAACATCAGTTTTAAGGTAGTCCACGAGCGCTATTTTGACAAGTTTGATGACGCGTGGTCAAGCGATGTAGACGCTAGGTTGTACAGTGTACACAAACAAGCAAACAATCTTGACCGAAAACATCACCTGAGTGGCTGAGGTAAGAAACACTGAATATCTATTTTTGCCAGATGAAAGTTGTATTTATGATTTGGATGTTCTGAAGCGTGGCTAGTGACAGGTTGTCTGGTAGCGTGGCCGAGCGGTCTAAGGCGCTGGTTTTAGGCACCAGTCTCTTCGGAGGCGTGGGTTCGAATCCCACCGCTGCCAATAGTGTACGCTTTTGTCATCAATCCCGACAGACATACGGCTTTGAATTTACGAAGATCAGCAATTTGCTTCTACGATGAGGTGATGACATTTTTTATTTGAGTTTTCTCAAAGTTCTAAATGCATATTGAGTGTGATGAAAACGCGCAGTAACGAAAGCAGCAGGCAGGTAGCGTGGCCGAGCGGTCTAAGGCGCTGGTTTAAGGCACCAGTCTCTTCGGAGGCGTGGGTTCGAATCCCACCGCTATCATGTGTAATATAGAACTGTGCAGTATTCTATTTTTAAAACAATTTCCTTCAAGTTTCAATCTTACAACATTCTAGAAGCGAAAATACAGTCAAATTGTTATTTCTGAAAGAAGAAAAGATTAACAATTAAAAAGAGAATATAAACTAAGTGGAAGTATGGAAGATTAAAGAAGAAATAAATGTTATTGACGCATATTTTTTGTTGAATTAGTGGTCGTTTTTTTTCGTCATCTTGAATGTGCGGGCAAGCGAAATTTTGAATTCGCTATAATATATAACAAACAAGAACGTAAGTCATTGCTGATACTGAATAACTCCGGCTAGCAACGTAAGGATGAGCCAAAGTCTTCTCTGGGCCTTACTTCTCCATATTATATAAAGTATTCCTGAAGTTACGCCATGTAAACGTAAATAACTCAACAACTATTTATCTGAGCAGGCAGAAAGTTTGCATGGTGGTTACTGTTATGAAAAGCATCAGATGCATACAACATATCTAAAAATATTTGAATTTTAAATTCCGTCCTAATTTCGACCGTGACTGAATCATTTCAAGGTCAATGTCAAAGGAAAAGTTCAAGGTTATATCATATGCGAGACTTTATTGGCTACAACATGGACCAAACGGTGAGTTTATACGATAAACAGAACCGAAATTATAACCAGATTAGTGACTTTTAACTTTTTCAGAGAACTTGACTGTGACCTCGATATCCAAAACTAACATCAGTTTTAAGGTAGTCCACGAGCGCTATTTTGACAAGTTTGATGACGCGTGGTCAAGCGATGTAGACGCTAGGTTGTACAGTGTACACAAACAAGCAAACAATCTCGACCGAAAACATCACCTGAGTGGCTGAGGTAAGAAACACTGAATATCTATTTTTGCCAGATGAAAGTTGTATTTATGATTTGGATGTTCTGAAGCGTGGCTAGTGAGAGGTTGTCTGGTAGCGTGGCCGAGCGGTCTAAGGCGCTGGTTTTAGGCACCAGTCTCTTCGGAGGCGTGGGTTCGAATCCCACCGCTGCCAATAGTGTACGCTTTTGTCATCAATCCCGACAGACATACGGCTTTGAATTTACGAAGATCAGCAATTTGCTTCTACGATGAGGTGATGACATTTTTTATTTGAGTTTTCTCAAAGTTCTAAATGCATATTGAGTGTGATGAAAACGCGCAGTAACGAAAGCAGCAGGCAGGTAGCGTGGCCGAGCGGTCTAAGGCGCTGGTTTAAGGCACCAGTCTCTTCGGAGGCGTGGGTTCGAATCCCACCGCTATCATGTGTAATATAGAACTGTGCAGTATTCTATTTTTACAACAATTTCCTTCAAGTTTCAATCTTACAACATTCTAGAAGCGAAAATACAGTCAAATTGTTATTTCTGAAAGAAGAAAAGATTAACAATTAATAAGAGAATATAAACTAAGTGGAAGTATGGAAGATTAAAGAAGAAATAAATGTTATTGACGCATATTTTTTGTTGAATTAGTGGTCGTTTTTTTTCGTCATCTTGAATGTGCGGGCAAGCGAAATTTTGAATTCGCTATAATATATAACAAACAAGAACGTAAGTCATTGCTGATACTGAATAACTCCGGCTAGCAACGTAAGGATGAGCCAAAGTCTTCTCTGGGCCTTACTTCTCCATATTATATAAAGTATTCCTGAAGTTACGCCATGTAAACGTAAATAACTCAACAACTATTTATCTGAGCAGGCAGAAAGTTTGCATGGTGGTTACTGTTATGAAAAGCATCAGATGCATACAACATATCTAAAAATATTTGAATTTTAAATTCCGTCCTAATTTCGACCGTGACTGAATCATTTCAAGGTCAATGTCAAAGGAAAAGTTCAAGGTTATATCATATGCGAGACTTTATTGGCTACAACATGGACCAAACGGTGAGTTTATACGATAAACAGAACCGAAATTATAACCAGATTAGTGACTTTTAACTTTTTCAGAGAACTTGACTGTGACCTCGATATCCAAAACTAACATCAGTTTTAAGGTAGTCCACGAGCGCTATTTTGACAAGTTTGATGACGCGTGGTCAAGCGATGTAGACGCTAGGTTGTACAGTGTACACAAACAAGCAAACAATCTCGACCGAAAACATCACCTGAGTGGCTGAGGTAAGAAACACTGAATATCTATTTTTGCCAGATGAAAGTTGTATTTATGATTTGGATATTCTGAAGCGTGGCTAGTGACAGGTTGTCTGGTAGCGTGGCCGAGCGGTCTAAGGCGCTGGTTTTAGGCACCAGTCTCTTCGGAGGCGTGGGTTCGAATCCCACCGCTGCCAATAGTGTACGCTTTTGTCATCAATCCCGACAGACATACGGCTTTGAATTTACGAAGATCAGCAATTTGCTTCTACGATGAGGTGATGACATTTTTTATTTGAGTTTTCTCAAAGTTCTAAATGCATATTGAGTGTGATGAAAACGCGCAGTAACGAAAGCAGCAGGCAGGTAGCGTGGCCGAGCGGTCTAAGGCGCTGGTTTAAGGCACCAGTCTCTTCGGAGGCGTGGGTTCGAATCCCACCGCTATCATGTGTAATATAGAACTGTGCAGTATTCTATTTTTAAAACAATTTCCTTCAAGTTTCAATCTTACAACATTCTAGAAGCGAAAATACAGACAAAGTGTTATTTCTGAAAGAAGAAAAGATTAACAATTAAAAAGAGAATATAAACTAAGTGGAAGTATGGAAGATTAAAGAAGAAATAAATGTTATTGACGCATATTTTTTGTTGAATTAGTGGTCGTTTTTTTTCGTCATCTTGAATGTGCGGGCAAGCGAAATTTTGAATTCGCTATAATATATAACAAACAAGAACGTAAGTCATTGCTGATACTGAATAACTCCGGCTAGCAACGTAAGGATGAGCCAAAGTCTTCTCTGGGCCTTACTTCTCCATATTATATAAAGTATTCCTGAAGTTACGCCATGTAAACGTAAATAACTCAACAACTATTTATCTGAGCAGGCAGAAAGTTTGCATGGTGGTTACTGTTATGAAAAGCATCAGATGCATACAACATATCTAAAAATATTTGAATTTTAAATTCCGTCCTAATTTCGACCGTGACTGAATCATTTCAAGGTCAATGTCAAAGGAAAAGTTCAAGGTTATATTATATGCGAGACTTTATTGGCTACAACATGGACCAAACGGTGAGTTTATACGATAAACAGAACCGAAATTATAACCAGATTAGTGACTTTTAACTTTTTCAGAGAACTTGACTGTGACCTCGATATCCAAAACTAACATCAGTTTTAAGGTAGTCCACGAGCGCTATTTTGACAAGTTTGATGACGCGTGGTCAAGCGATGTAGACGCTAGGTTGTACAGTGTACACAAACAAGCAAACAATCTCGACCGAAAACATCACCTGAGTGGCTGAGGTAAGAAACACTGAATATCTATTTTTGCCAGATGAAAGTTGTATTTATGATTTGGATGTTCTGAAGCGTGGCTAGTGACAGGTTGTCTGGTAGCGTGGCCGAGCGGTCTAAGGCGCTGGTTTTAGGCACCAGTCTCTTCCGAGGCGTGGGTTCGAATCCCACCGCTGCCAATAGTGTACGCTTTTGTCATCAATCCCGACAGACATACGGCTTTGAATTTACGAAGATCAGCAATTTGCTTCTACGATGAGGTGATGACATTTTTTATTTGAGTTTTCTCAAAGTTCTAAATGCATATTGAGTGTGATGAAAACGCGCAGTAACGAAAGCAGCAGGCAGGTAGCGTGGCCGAGCGGTCTAAGGCGCTGGTTTAAGGCACCAGTCTCTTCGGAGGCGTGGGTTCGAATCCCACCGCTATCATGTGTAATATAGAACTGTGCAGTATTCTATTTTTAAAACAATTTCCTTCAAGTTTCAATCTTACAACATTCTAGAAGCGAAAATACAGTCAAAGTGTTATTTCTGAAAGAAGAAAAGATTAACAATTAAAAAGAGAATATAAACTAAGTGGAAGTATGGAAGATTAAAGAAGAAATAAATGTTATTGACGCATATTTTTTGTTGAATTAGTGGTCGTTTTTTTTCGTCATCTTGAATGTGCGGGCAAGCGAAATTTTGAATTCGCTATAATATATAACAAACAAGAACGTAAGTCATTGCTGATACTGAATAACTCCGGCTAGCAACGTAAGGATGAGCCAAAGTCTTCTCTGGGCCTTACTTCTCCATATTATATAAAGTATTCCTGAAGTTACGCCATGTAAACGTAAATAACTCAACAACTATTTATCTGAGCAGGCAGAAAGTTTGCATGGTGGTTACTGTTATGAAAAGCATCAGATGCATACAACATATCTAAAAATATTTGAATTTTAAATTCCGTCCTAATTTCGACCGTGACTGAATCATTTCAAGGTCAATGTCAAAGGAAAAGTTCAAGGTTATATTATATGCGAGACTTTATTGGCTACAACATGAACCAAACGGTGAGTTTATACGATGAACAGAACCGAAATTATAACCAGATTAGTGACTTTTAACTTTTTCAGAGAACTTGACTGTGACCTCGATATCCAAAACTAACATCAGTTTTAAGGTAGTCCACGAGCGCTATTTTGACAAGTTTGATGACGCGTGGTCAAGCGATGTAGACGCTAGGTTGTACAGTGTACACAAACAAGCAAACAATCTCGACCGAAAACATCACCTGAGTGGCTGAGGTAAGAAACACTGAATATCTATTTTTGCCAGATGAAAGTTGTATTTATGATTTGGATGTTCTGAAGCGTGGCTAGTGACAGGTTGTCTGGTAGCGTGGCCGAGCGGTCTAAGGCGCTGGTTTTAGGCACCAGTCTCTTCGGAGGCGTGGGTTCGAATCCCACCGCTGCCAATAGTGTACGCTTTTGTCATCAATCCCGACAGACATACGGCTTTGAATTTACGAAGATCAGCAATTTGCTTCTACGATGAGGTGATGACATTTTTTATTTGAGTTTTCTCAAAGTTCTAAATGCATATTGAGTGTGATGAAAACGCGCAGTAACGAAAGCAGCAGGCAGGTAGCGTGGCCGAGCGGTCTAAGGCGCTGGTTTAAGGCACCAGTCTCTTCGGAGGCGTGGGTTCGAATTCCACCGCTATCATGTGTAATATAGAACTGTGCAGTATTCTATTTTTAAAACAATTTCCTTCAAGTTTCAATCTTACAACATTCTAGAAGCGAAAATACAGTCAAAGTGTTATTTCTGAAAGAAGAAAAGATTAACAATTAAAAAGAGAATATAAACTAAGTGGAAGTATGGAAGATCAAAGAAGAAATAAATGTTATTGACGCATATTTTTTGTTGAATTAGTGGTCGTTTTTTTTCGTCATCTTGAATGTGCGGGCAAGCGAAATTTTGAATTCGCTATAATATATAACAAACAAGAACGTAAGTCATTGCTGATACTGAATAACTCCGGCTAGCAACGTAAGGATGAGCCAAAGTCTTCTCTGGGCCTTACTTCTCCATATTATATAAAGTATTCCTGAAGTTACGCCATGTAAACGTAAATAACTCAACAACTATTTATCTGAGCAGGCAGAAAGTTTGCATGGTGGTTACTGTTATGAAAAGCATCAGATGCATACAACATATCTAAAAATATTTGAATTTTAAATTCCGTCCTAATTTCGACCGTGACTGAATCATTTCAAGGTCAATGTCAAAGGAAAAGTTAAAGGTTATATTATATGCGAGACTTTATTGGCTACAACATGGACCAAACGGTGAGTTTATACGATAAACAGAACCGAAATTATAACCAGATTAGTGACTTTTAACTTTTTCAGAGAACTTGACTGTGACCTCGATATCCAAAACTAACATCAGTTTTAAGGTAGTCCACGAGCGCTATTTTGACAAGTTTGATGACGCGTGGTCAAGCGATGTAGACGCTAGGTTGTACAGTGTACACAAACAAGCAAACAATCTCGACCGAAAACATCACCTGAGTGGCTGAGGTAAGAAACACTGAATATCTATTTTTGCCAGATGAAAGTTGTATTTATGATTTGGATGTTCTGAAGCGTGGCTAGTGACAGGTTGTCTGGTAGCGTGGCCGAGCGGTCTAAGGCGCTGGTTTTAGGCACCAGTCTCTTCGGAGGCGTGGGTTCGAATCCCACCGCTGCCAATAGTGTACGCTTTTGTCATCAATCCCGACAGACATACGGCTTTGAATTTACGAAGATCAGCAATTTGCTTCTACGATGAGGTGATGACATTTTTTATTTGAGTTTTCTCAAAGTTCTAAATGCATATTGAGTGTGATGAAAACGCGCAGTAACGAAAGCAGCAGGCAGGTAGCGTGGCCGAGCGGTCTAAGGCGCTGGTTTAAGGCACCAGTCTCTTCGGAGGCGTGGGTTCGAATCCCACCGCTATCATGTGTAATATAGAACTGTGCAGTATTCTATTTTTAAAACAATTTCCTTCAAGTTTCAATCTTACAACATTCTAGAAGCGAAAATACAGTCAAAGTGTTATTTCTGAAAGAAGAAAAGATTAACAATTAAAAATAGAATATAAACTAAGTGGAAGTATGGAAGATTAAAGAAGAAATAAATGTTATTGACGCATATTTTTTGTTGAATTAGTGGTCGTTTTTTTTCGTCATCTTGAATGTGCGGGCAAGCGAAATTTTGAATTCGCTATAATATATAACAAACAAGAACGTAAGTCATTGCTGATACTGAATAACTCCGGCTAGCAACGTAAGGATGAGCCAAAGTCTTCTCTGGGCCTTACTTCTCCATATTATATAAAGTATTCCTGAAGTTACGCCATGTAAACGTAAATAACTCAACAACTATTTATCTGAGCAGGCAGAAAGTTTGCATGGTGGTTACTGTTATGAAAAGCATCAGATGCATACAACATATCTAAAAATATTTGAATTTTAAATTCCGTCCTAATTTCGACCGTGACTGAATCATTTCAAGGTCAATGTCAAAGGAAAAGTTCAAGGTTATATTATATGCGAGACTTTATTGGTTACAACATGGACCAAACGGTGAGTTTATACGATGAACAGAACCGAAATTATAACCAGATTAGTGACTTTTAACTTTTTCAGAGAACTTGACTGTGACCTCGATATCCAAAACTAACATCAGTTTTAAGGTAGTCCACGAGCGCTATTTTGACAAGTTTGATGACGCGTGGTCAAGCGATGTAGACGCTAGGTTGTACAGTGTACACAAACAAGCAAACAATCTCGACCGAAAACATCACCTGAGTGGCTGAGGTAAGAAACACTGAATATCTATTTTTGCCAGATGAAAGTTGTATTTATGATTTGGATGTTCTGAAGCGTGGCTAGTGACAGGTTGTCTGGTAGCGTGGCCGAGCGGTCTAAGGCGCTGGTTTTAGGCACCAGTCTCTTCGGAGGCGTGGGTTCGAATCCCACCGCTGCCAATAGTGTACGCTTTTGTCATCAATCCCGACAGACATACGGCTTTGAATTTACGAAGATCAGCAATTTGCTTCTACGATGAGGTGATGACATTTTTTATTTGAGTTTTCTCAAAGTTCTAAATGCATATTGAGTGTGATGAAAACGCGCAGTAACGAAAGCAGCAGGCAGGTAGCGTGGCCGAGCGGTCTAAGGCGCTGGTTTAAGGCACCAGTCTCTTCGGAGGCGTGGGTTCGAATTCCACCGCTATCATGTGTAATATAGAACTGTGCAGTATTATATTTTTAAAACAATTTCCTTCAAGTTTCAATCTTACAACATTCTAGAAGCGAAAATACAGTCAAAGTGTTATTTCTGAAAGAAGAAAAGATTAACAATTAAAAAGAGAATATAAACTAAGTGGAAGTATGGAAGATTAAAGAAGAAATAAATGTTATTGACGCATATTTTTTGTTGAATTAGTGGTCGTTTTTTTTCGTCATCTTGAATGTGCGGGCAAGCGAAATTTTGAATTCGCTATAATATATAACAAACAAGAACGTAAGTCATTGCTGATACTGAATAACTCCGGCTAGCAACGTAAGGATGAGCCAAAGTCTTCTCTGGGCCTTACTTCTCCATATTATATAAAGTATTCCTGAAGTTACGCCATGTAAACGTAAATAACTCAACAACTATTTATCTGAGCAGGCAGAAAGTTTGCATGGTGGTTACTGTTATGAAAAGCATCAGATGCATACAACATATCTAAAAATATTTGAATTTTAAATTCCGTCCTAATTTCGACCGTGACTGAATCATTTCAAGGTCAATGTCAAAGGAAAAGTTCAAGGTTATATTATATGCGAGACTTTATTGGCTACAACATGGACCAAACGGTGAGTTTATACGATAAACAGAACCGAAATTATAACCAGATTAGTGACTTTTAACTTTTTCAGAGAACTTGACTGTGACCTCGATATCCAAAACTAACATCAGTTTTAAGGTAGTCCACGAGCGCTATTTTGACAAGTTTGATGACGCGTGGTCAAGCGATGTAGACGCTAGGTTGTACAGTGTACACAAACAAGCAAACAATCTTGACCGAAAACATCACCTGAGTGGCTGAGGTAAGAAACACTGAATATCTATTTTTGCCAGATGAAAGTTGTATTTATGATTTGGATGTTCTGAAGCGTGGCTAGTGACAGGTTGTCTGGTAGCGTGGCCGAGCGGTCTAAGGCGCTGGTTTTAGGCACCAGTCTCTTCGGAGGCGTGGGTTCGAATCCCACCGCTGCCAATAGTGTACGCTTTTGTCATCAATCCCGACAGACATACGGCTTTGAATTTACGAAGATCAGCAATTTGCTTCTACGATGAGGTGATGACATTTTTTATTTGAGTTTTCTCAAAGTTCTAAATGCATATTGAGTGTGATGAAAACGCGCAGTAACGAAAGCAGCAGGCAGGTAGCGTGGCCGAGCGGTCTAAGGCGCTGGTTTAAGGCACCAGTCTCTTCGGAGGCGTGGGTTCGAATCCCACCGCTATCATGTGTAATATAGAACTGTGCAGTATTCTATTTTTAAAACAATTTCCTTCAAGTTTCAATCTTACAACATTCTAGAAGCGAAAATACAGTCAAAGTGTTATTTCTGAAAGAAGAAAAGATTAACAATTAAAAAGAGAATATAAACTAAGTGGAAGTATGGAAGATTAAAGAAGAAATAAATGTTATTGACGCATATTTTTTGTTGAATTAGTGGTCGTTTTTTTTCGTCATCTTGAATGTGCGGGCAAGCGAAATTTTGAATTCGCTATAATATATAACAAACAAGAACGTAAGTCATTGCTGATACTGAATAACTCCGGCTAGCAACGTAAGGATGAGCCAAAGTCTTCTCTGGGCCTTACTTCTCCATATTATATAAAGTATTCCTGAAGTTACGCCATGTAAACGTAAATAACTCAACAACTATTTATCTGAGCAGGCAGAAAGTTTGCATGGTGGTTACTGTTATGAAAAGCATCAGATGCATACAACATATCTAAAAATATTTGAATTTTAAATTCCGTCCTAATTTCGACCGTGACTGAATCATTTCAAGGTCAATGTCAAAGGAAAAGTTCAAGGTTATATTATATGCGAGACTTTATTGGTTACAACATGGACCAAACGGTGAGTTTATACGATGAACAGAACCGAAATTATAACCAGATTAGTGACTTTTAACTTTTTCAGAGAACTTGACTGTGACCTCGATATCCAAAACTAACATCAGTTTTAAGGTAGTCCACGAGCGCTATTTTGACAAGTTTGATGACGCGTGGTCAAGCGATGTAGACGCTAGGTTGTACAGTGTACACAAACAAGCAAACAATCTCGACCGAAAACATCACCTGAGTGGCTGAGGTAAGAAACACTGAATATCTATTTTTGCCAGATGAAAGTTGTATTTATGATTTGGATGTTCTGAAGCGTGGCTAGTGACAGGTTGTCTGGTAGCGTGGCCGAGCGGTCTAAGGCGCTGGTTTTAGGCACCAGTCTCTTCGGAGGCGTGGGTTCGAATCCCACCGCTGCCAATAGTGTACGCTTTTGTCATCAATCCCGACAGACATACGGCTTTGAATTTACGAAGATCAGCAATTTGCTTCTACGATGAGGTGATGACATTTTTTATTTGAGTTTTCTCAAAGTTCTAAATGCATATTGAGTGTGATGAAAACGCGCAGTAACGAAAGCAGCAGGCAGGTAGCGTGGCCGAGCGGTCTAAGGCGCTGGTTTAAGGCACCAGTCTCTTCGGAGGCGTGGGTTCGAATTCCACCGCTATCATGTGTAATATAGAACTGTGCAGTATTATATTTTTAAAACA
This sequence comes from Sepiola atlantica, assembly GCA_963556195.1. Taxonomy (NCBI): domain Eukaryota; kingdom Metazoa; phylum Mollusca; class Cephalopoda; order Sepiida; family Sepiolidae; genus Sepiola; species Sepiola atlantica. Next base: position 77,340,359 of record OY744539.1, on the reverse strand, counting down.
ATTTCCTTCAAGTTTCAATCTTACAACATTCTAGAAGCGAAAATACAGTCAAAGTGTTATTTCTGAAAGAAGAAAAGATTAACAATTAAAAAGAGAATATAAACTAAGTGGAAGTATGGAAGATTAAAGAAGAAATAAATGTTATTGACGCATATTTTTTGTTGAATTAGTGGTCGTTTTTTTTCGTCATCTTGAATGTGCGGGCAAGCGAAATTTTGAATTCGCTATAATATATAACAAACAAGAACGTAAGTCATTGCTGATACTGAATAACTCCGGCTAGCAACGTAAGGATGAGCCAAAGTCTTCTCTGGGCCTTACTTCTCCATATTATATAAAGTATTCCTGAAGTTACGCCATGTAAACGTAAATAACTCAACAACTATTTATCTGAGCAGGCAGAAAGTTTGCATGGTGGTTACTGTTATGAAAAGCATCAGATGCATACAACATATCTAAAAATATTTGAATTTTAAATTCCGTCCTAATTTCGACCGTGACTGAATCATTTCAAGGTCAATGTCAAAGGAAAAGTTCAAGGTTATATTATATGCGAGACTTTATTGGCTACAACATGGACCAAACGGTGAGTTTATATGATAAACAGAACCGAAATTATAACCAGATTAGTGACTTTTAACTTTTTCAGAGAACTTGACTGTGACCTCGATATCCAAAACTAACATCAGTTTTAAGGTAGTCCACGAGCGCTATTTTGACAAGTTTGATGACGCGTGGTCAAGCGATGTAGACGCTAGGTTGTACAGTGTACACAAACAAGCAAACAATCTCGACCGAAAACATCACCTGAGTGGCTGAGGTAAGAAACACTGAATATCTATTTTTGCCAGATGAAAGTTGTATTTATGATTTGGATGTTCTGAAGCGTGGCTAGTGACAGGTTGTCTGGTAGCGTGGCCGAGCGGTCTAAGGCGCTGGTTTTAGGCACCAGTCTCTTCGGAGGCGTGGGTTCGAATCCCACCGCTGCCAATAGTGTACGCTTTTGTCATCAATCCCGACAGACATACGGCTTTGAATTTACGAAGATCAGCAATTTGCTTCTACGATGAGGTGATGACATTTTTTATTTGAGTTTTCTCAAAGTTCTAAATGCATATTGAGTGTGATGAAAACGCGCAGTAACGAAAGCAGCAGGCAGGTAGCGTGGCCGAGCGGTCTAAGGCGCTGGTTTAAGGCACCAGTCTCTTCGGAGGCGTGGGTTCGAATCCCACCGCTATCATGTGTAATATAGAACTGTGCAGTATTCTATTTTTAAAACAATTTCCTTCAAGTTTCAATCTTACAACATTCTAGAAGCGAAAATACAGTCAAAGTGTTATTTCTGAAAGAAGAAAAGATTAACAATTAAAAAGAGAATATAAACTAAGTGGAAGTATGGAAGATTAAAGAAGAAATAAATGTTATTGACGCATATTTTTTGTTGAATTAGTGGTCGTTTTTTTTCGTCATCTTGAATGTGCGGGCAAGCGAAATTTTGAATTCGCTATAATATATAACAAACAAGAACGTAAGTCATTGCTGATACTGAATAACTCCGGCTAGCAACGTAAGGATGAGCCAAAGTCTTCTCTGGGCCTTACTTCTCCATATTATATAAAGTATTCCTGAAGTTACGCCATGTAAACGTAAATAACTCAACAACTATTTATCTGAGCAGGCAGAAAGTTTGCATGGTGGTTACTGTTATGAAAAGCATCAGATGCATACAACATATCTAAAAATATTTGAATTTTAAATTCCGTCCTAATTTCGACCGTGACTGAATCATTTCAAGGTCAATGTCAAAGGAAAAGTTCAAGGTTATATTATATGCGAGACTTTATTGGTTACAACATGGACCAAACGGTGAGTTTATACGATGAACAGAACCGAAATTATAACCAGATTAGTGACTTTTAACTTTTTCAGAGAACTTGACTGTGACCTCGATATCCAAAACTAACATCAGTTTTAAGGTAGTCCACGAGCGCTATTTTGACAAGTTTGATGACGCGTGGTCAAGCGATGTAGACGCTAGGTTGTACAGTGTACACAAACAAGCAAACAATCTCGACCGAAAACATCACCTGAGTGGCTGAGGTAAGAAACACTGAATATCTATTTTTGCCAGATGAAAGTTGTATTTATGATTTGGATGTTCTGAAGCGTGGCTAGTGACAGGTTGTCTGGTAGCGTGGCCGAGCGGTCTAAGGCGCTGGTTTTAGGCACCAGTCTCTTCCGAGGCGTGGGTTCGAATCCCACCGCTGCCAATAGTGTACGCTTTTGTCATCAATCCCGACAGACATACGGCTTTGAATTTACGAAGATCAGCAATTTGCTTCTACGATGAGGTGATGACATTTTTTATTTGAGTTTTCTCAAAGTTCTAAATGCATATTGAGTGTGATGAAAACGCGCAGTAACGAAAGCAGCAGGCAGGTAGCGTGGCCGAGCGGTCTAAGGCGCTGGTTTAAGGCACCAGTCTCTTCGGAGGCGTGGGTTCGAATTCCACCGCTATCATGTGTAATATAGAACTGTGCAGTATTATATTTTTAAAACAATTTCCTTCAAGTTTCAATCTTACAACATTCTAGAAGCGAAAATACAGTCAAAGTGTTATTTCTGAAAGAAGAAAAGATTAACAATTAAAAAGAGAATATAAACTAAGTGGAAGTATGGAAGATTAAAGAAGAAATAAATGTTATTGACGCATATTTTTTGTTGAATTAGTGGTCGTTTTTTTTCGTCATCTTGAATGTGCGGGCAAGCGAAATTTTGAATTCGCTATAATATATAACAAACAAGAACGTAAGTCATTGCTGATACTGAATAACTCCGGCTAGCAACGTAAGGATGAGCCAAAGTCTTCTCTGGGCCTTACTTCTCCATATTATATAAAGTATTCCTGAAGTTACGCCATGTAAACGTAAATAACTCAACAACTATTTATCTGAGCAGGCAGAAAGTTTGCATGGTGGTTACTGTTATGAAAAGCATCAGATGCATACAACATATCTAAAAATATTTGAATTTTAAATTCCGTCCTAATTTCGACCGTGACTGAATCATTTCAAGGTCAATGTCAAAGGAAAAGTTCAAGGTTATATTATATGCGAGACTTTATTGGCTACAACATGGACCAAACGGTGAGTTTATATGATAAACAGAACCGAAATTATAACCAGATTAGTGACTTTTAACTTTTTCAGAGAACTTGACTGTGACCTCGATATCCAAAACTAACATCAGTTTTAAGGTAGTCCACGAGCGCTATTTTGACAAGTTTGATGACGCGTGGTCAAGCGATGTAGACGCTAGGTTGTACAGTGTACACAAACAAGCAAACAATCTCGACCGAAAACATCACCTGAGTGGCTGAGGTAAGAAACACTGAATATCTATTTTTGCCAGATGAAAGTTGTATTTATGATTTGGATGTTCTGAAGCGTGGCTAGTGACAGGTTGTCTGGTAGCGTGGCCGAGCGGTCTAAGGCGCTGGTTTTAGGCACCAGTCTCTTCGGAGGCGTGGGTTCGAATCCCACCGCTGCCAATAGTGTACGCTTTTGTCATCAATCCCGACAGACATACGGCTTTGAATTTACGAAGATCAGCAATTTGCTTCTACGATGAGGTGATGACATTTTTTATTTGAGTTTTCTCAAAGTTCTAAATGCATATTGAGTGTGATGAAAACGCGCAGTAACGAAAGCAGCAGGCAGGTAGCGTGGCCGAGCGGTCTAAGGCGCTGGTTTAAGGCACCAGTCTCTTCGGAGGCGTGGGTTCGAATCCCACCGCTATCATGTGTAATATAGAACTGTGCAGTATTCTATTTTTAAAACAATTTCCTTCAAGTTTCAATCTTACAACATTCTAGAAGCGAAAATACAGTCAAAGTGTTATTTCTGAAAGAAGAAAAGATTAACAATTAAAAAGAGAATATAAACTAAGTGGAAGTATGGAAGATTAAAGAAGAAATAAATGTTATTGACGCATATTTTTTGTTGAATTAGTGGTCGTTTTTTTTCGTCATCTTGAATGTGCGGGCAAGCGAAATTTTGAATTCGCTATAATATATAACAAACAAGAACGTAAGTCATTGCTGATACTGAATAACTCCGGCTAGCAACGTAAGGATGAGCCAAAGTCTTCTCTGGGCCTTACTTCTCCATATTATATAAAGTATTCCTGAAGTTACGCCATGTAAACGTAAATAACTCAACAACTATTTATCTGAGCAGGCAGAAAGTTTGCATGGTGGTTACTGTTATGAAAAGCATCAGATGCATACAACATATCTAAAAATATTTGAATTTTAAATTCCGTCCTAATTTCGACCGTGACTGAATCATTTCAAGGTCAATGTCAAAGGAAAAGTTCAAGGTTATATTATATGCGAGACTTTATTGGTTACAACATGGACCAAACGGTGAGTTTATACGATGAACAGAACCGAAATTATAACCAGATTAGTGACTTTTAACTTTTTCAGAGAACTTGACTGTGACCTCGATATCCAAAACTAACATCAGTTTTAAGGTAGTCCACGAGCGTTATTTTGACAAGTTTGATGACGCGTGGTCAAGCGATGTAGACGCTAGGTTGTACAGTGTACACAAACAAGCAAACAATCTCGACCGAAAACATCACCTGAGTGGCTGAGGTAAGAAACACTGAATATCTATTTTTGCCAGATGAAAGTTGTATTTATGATTTGGATGTTCTGAAGCGTGGCTAGTGACAGGTTGTCTGGTAGCGTGGCCGAGCGGTCTAAGGCGCTGGTTTTAGGCACCAGTCTCTTCGGAGGCGTGGGTTCGAATCCCACCGCTGCCAATAGTGTACGCTTTTGTCATCAATCCCGACAGACATACGGCTTTGAATTTACGAAGATCAGCAATTTGCTTCTACGATGAGGTGATGACATTTTTTATTTGAGTTTTCTCAAAGTTCTAAATGCATATTGAGTGTGATGAAAACGCGCAGTAACGAAAGCAGCAGGCAGGTAGCGTGGCCGAGCGGTCTAAGGCGCTGGTTTAAGGCACCAGTCTCTTCGGAGGCGTGGGTTCGAATCCCACCGCTATCATGTGTAATATAGAACTGTGCAGTATTCTATTTTTAAAACAATTTCCTTCAATTTTCAATCTTACAACATTCTAGAAGCGAAAATACAGTCAAAGTGTTATTTCTGAAAGAAGAAAAGATTAACAATTAAAAAGAGAATATAAACTAAGTGGAAGTATGGAAGATTAAAGAAGAAATAAATGTTATTGACGCATATTTTTTGTTGAATTAGTGGTCGTTTTTTTTCGTCATCTTGAATGTGCGGGCAAGCGAAATTTTGAATTCGCTATAATATATAACAAACAAGAACGTAAGTCATTGCTGATACTGAATAACTCCGGCTAGCAACGTAAGGATGAGCCAAAGTCTTCTCTGGGCCTTACTTCTCCATATTATATAAAGTATTCCTGAAGTTACGCCATGTAAACGTAAATAACTCAACAACTATTTATCTGAGCAGGCAGAAAGTTTGCATGGTGGTTACTGTTATGAAAAGCATCAGATGCATACAACATATCTAAAAATATTTGAATTTTAAATTCCGTCCTAATTTCGACCGTGACTGAATCATTTCAAGGTCAATGTCAAAGGAAAAGTTCAAGGTTATATTATATGCGAGACTTTATTGGTTACAACATGGACCAAACGGTGAGTTTATACGATGAACAGAACCGAAATTATAACCAGATTAGTGACTTTTAACTTTTTCAGAGAACTTGACTGTGACCTCGATATCCAAAACTAACATCAGTTTTAAGGTAGTCCACGAGCGCTATTTTGACAAGTTTGATGACGCGTGGTCAAGCGATGTAGACGCTAGGTTGTACAGTGTACACAAACAAGCAAACAATCTCGACCGAAAACATCACCTGAGTGGCTGAGGTAAGAAACACTGAATATCTATTTTTGCCAGATGAAAGTTGTATTTATGATTTGGATGTTCTGAAGCGTGGCTAGTGACAGGTTGTCTGGTAGCGTGGCCGAGCGGTCTAAGGCGCTGGTTTTAGGCACCAGTCTCTTCGGAGGCGTGGGTTCGAATCCCACCGCTGCCAATAGTGTACGCTTTTGTCATCAATCCCGACAGACATACGGCTTTGAATTTACGAAGATCAGCAATTTGCTTCTACGATGAGGTGATGACATTTTTTATTTGAGTTTTCTCAAAGTTCTAAATGCATATTGAGTGTGATGAAAACGCGCAGTAACGAAAGCAGCAGGCAGGTAGCGTGGCCGAGCGGTCTAAGGCGCTGGTTTAAGGCACCAGTCTCTTCGGAGGCGTGGGTTCGAATTCCACCGCTATCATGTGTAATATAGAACTGTGCAGTATTATATTTTTAAAACAATTTCCTTCAAGTTTCAATCTTACAACATTCTAGAAGCGAAAATACAGTCAAAGTGTTATTTCTGAAAGAAGAAAAGATTAACAATTAAAAAGAGAATATAAACTAAGTGGAAGTATGGAAGATTAAAGAAGAAATAAATGTTATTGACGCATATTTTTTGTTGAATTAGTGGTCGTTTTTTTTCGTCATCTTGAATGTGCGGGCAAGCGAAATTTTGAATTCGCTATAATATATAACAAACAAGAACGTAAGTCATTGCTGATACTGAATAACTCCGGCTAGCAACGTAAGGATGAGCCAAAGTCTTCTCTGGGCCTTACTTCTCCATATTATATAAAGTATTCCTGAAGTTACGCCATGTAAACGTAAATAACTCAACAACTATTTATCTGAGCAGGCAGAAAGTTTGCATGGTGGTTACTGTTATGAAAAGCATCAGATGCATACAACATATCTAAAAATATTTGAATTTTAAATTCCGTCCTAATTTCGACCGTGACTGAATCATTTCAAGGTCAATGTCAAAGGAAAAGTTCAAGGTTATATTATATGCGAGACTTTATTGGTTACAACATGGACCAAACGGTGAGTTTATACGATGAACAGAACCGAAATTATAACCAGATTAGTGACTTTTAACTTTTTCAGAGAACTTGACTGTGACCTCGATATCCAAAACTAACATCAGTTTTAAGGTAGTCCACGAGCGCTATTTTGACAAGTTTGATGACGCGTGGTCAAGCGATGTAGACGCTAGGTTGTACAGTGTACACAAACAAGCAAACAATCTCGACCGAAAACATCACCTGAGTGGCTGAGGTAAGAAACACTGAATATCTATTTTTGCCAGATGAAAGTTGTATTTATGATTTGGATGTTCTGAAGCGTGGCTAGTGACAGGTTGTCTGGTAGCGTGGCCGAGCGGTCTAAGGCGCTGGTTTTAGGCACCAGTCTCTTCGGAGGCGTGGGTTCGAATCCCACCGCTGCCAATAGTGTACGCTTTTGTCATCAATCCCGACAGACATACGGCTTTGAATTTACGAAGATCAGCAATTTGCTTCTACGATGAGGTGATGACATTTTTTATTTGAGTTTTCTCAAAGTTCTAAATGCATATTGAGTGTGATGAAAACGCGCAGTAACGAAAGCAGCAGGCAGGTAGCGTGGCCGAGCGGTCTAAGGCGCTGGTTTAAGGCACCAGTCTCTTCGGAGGCGTGGGTTCGAATTCCACCGCTATCATGTGTAATATAGAACTGTGCAGTATTATATTTTTAAAACAATTTCCTTCAAGTTTCAATCTTACAACATTCTAGAAGCGAAAATACAGTCAAAGTGTTATTTCTGAAAGAAGAAAAGATTAACAATTAAAAAGAGAATATAAACTAAGTGGAAGTATGGAAGATTAAAGAAGAAATAAATGTTATTGACGCATATTTTTTGTTGAATTAGTGGTCGTTTTTTTTCGTCATCTTGAATGTGCGGGCAAGCGAAATTTTGAATTCGCTATAATATATAACAAACAAGAACGTAAGTCATTGCTGATACTGAATAACTCCGGCTAGCAACGTAAGGATGAGCCAAAGTCTTCTCTGGGCCTTACTTCTCCATATTATATAAAGTATTCCTGAAGTTACGCCATGTAAACGTAAATAACTCAACAACTATTTATCTGAGCAGGCAGAAAGTTTGCATGGTGGTTACTGTTATGAAAAGCATCAGATGCATACAACATATCTAAAAATATTTGAATTTTAAATTCCGTCCTAATTTCGACCGTGACTGAATCATTTCAAGGTCAATGTCAAAGGAAAAGTTCAAGGTTATATTATATGCGAGACTTTATTGGCTACAACATGGACCAAACGGTGAGTTTATACGATAAACAGAACCGAAATTATAACCAGATTAGTGACTTTTAACTTTTTCAGAGAACTTGACTGTGACCTCGATATCCAAAACTAACATCAGTTTTAAGGTAGTCCACGAGCGCTATTTTGACAAGTTTGATGACGCGTGGTCAAGCGATGTAGACGCTAGGTTGTACAGTGTACACAAACAAGCAAACAATCTTGACCGAAAACATCACCTGAGTGGCTGAGGTAAGAAACACTGAATATCTATTTTTGCCAGATGAAAGTTGTATTTATGATTTGGATGTTCTGAAGCGTGGCTAGTGACAGGTTGTCTGGTAGCGTGGCCGAGCGGTCTAAGGCGCTGGTTTTAGGCACCAGTCTCTTCGGAGGCGTGGGTTCGAATCCCACCGCTGCCAATAGTGTACGCTTTTGTCATCAATCCCGACAGACATACGGCTTTGAATTTACGAAGATCAGCAATTTGCTTCTACGATGAGGTGATGACATTTTTTATTTGAGTTTTCTCAAAGTTCTAAATGCATATTGAGTGTGATGAAAACGCGCAGTAACGAAAGCAGCAGGCAGGTAGCGTGGCCGAGCGGTCTAAGGCGCTGGTTTAAGGCACCAGTCTCTTCGGAGGCGTGGGTTCGAATCCCACCGCTATCATGTGTTATATAGAACTGTGCAGTATTATATTTTTAAAACAATTTCCTTCAAGTTTCAATCTTACAACATTCTAGAAGCGAAAATACAGTCAAAGTGTTATTTCTGAAAGAAGAAAAGATTAACAATTAAAAAGAGAATATAAACTAAGTGGAAGTATGGAAGATCAAAGAAGAAATAAATGTTATTGACGCATATTTTTTGTTGAATTAGTGGTCGTTTTTTTTCGTCATCTTGAATGTGCGGGCAAGCGAAATTTTGAATTCGCTATAATATATAACAAACAAGAACGTAAGTCATTGCTGATACTGAATAACTCCGGCTAGCAACGTAAGGATGAGCCAAAGTCTTCTCTGGGCCTTACTTCTCCATATTATATAAAGTATTCCTGAAGTTACGCCATGTAAACGTAAATAACTCAACAACTATTTATCTGAGCAGGCAGAAAGTTTGCATGGTGGTTACTGTTATGAAAAGCATCAGATGCATACAACATATCTAAAAATATTTGAATTTTAAATTCCGTCCTAATTTCGACCGTGACTGAATCATTTCAAGGTCAATGTCAAAGGAAAAGTTCAAGGTTATATTATATGCGAGACTTTATTGGCTACAACATGGACCAAACGGTGAGTTTATATGATAAACAGAACCGAAATTATAACCAGATTAGTGACTTTTAACTTTTTCAGAGAACTTGACTGTGACCTCGATATCCAAAACTAACATCAGTTTTAAGGTAGTCCACGAGCGCTATTTTGACAAGTTTGATGACGCGTGGTCAAGCGATGTAGACGCTAGGTTGTACAGTGTACACAAACAAGCAAACAATCTCGACCGAAAACATCACCTGAGTGGCTGAGGTAAGAAACACTGAATATCTATTTTTGCCAGATGAAAGTTGTATTTATGATTTGGATGTTCTGAAGCGTGGCTAGTGACAGGTTGTCTGGTAGCGTGGCCGAGCGGTCTAAGGCGCTGGTTTTAGGCACCAGTCTCTTCGGAGGCGTGGGTTCGAATCCCACCGCTGCCAATAGTGTACGCTTTTGTCATCAATCCCGACAGACATACGGCTTTGAATTTACGAAGATCAGCAATTTGCTTCTACGATGAGGTGATGACATTTTTTATTTGAGTTTTCTCAAAGTTCTAAATGCATATTGAGTGTGATGAAAACGCGCAGTAACGAAAGCAGCAGGCAGGTAGCGTGGCCGAGCGGTCTAAGGCGCTGGTTTAAGGCACCAGTCTCTTCGGAGGCGTGGGTTCGAATCCCACCGCTATCATGTGTAATATAGAACTGTGCAGTATTCTATTTTTAAAACAATTTCCTTCAAGTTTCAATCTTACAACATTCTAGAAGCGAAAATACAGTCAAAGTGTTATTTCTGAAAGAAGAAAAGATTAACAATTAAAAAGAGAATATAAACTAAGTGGAAGTATGGAAGATTAAAGAAGAAATAAATGTTATTGACGCATATTTTTTGTTGAATTAGTGGTCGTTTTTTTTCGTCATATTGAATGTGCGGGCAAGCGAAATTTTGAATTCGCTATAATATATAACAAACAAGAACGTAAGTCATTGCTGATACTGAATAACTCCGGCTAGCAACGTAAGGATGAGCCAAAGTCTTCTCTGGGCCTTACTTCTCCATATTATATAAAGTATTCCTGAAGTTACGCCATGTAAACGTAAATAACTCAACAACTATTTATCTGAGCAGGCAGAAAGTTTGCATGGTGGTTACTGTTATGAAAAGCATCAGATGCATACAACATATCTAAAAATATTTGAATTTTAAATTCCGTCCTAATTTCGACCGTGACTGAATCATTTCAAGGTCAATGTCAAAGGAAAAGTTCAAGGTTATATTATATGCGAGACTTTATTGGCTACAACATGGACCAAACGGTGAGTTTATACGATAAACAGAACCGAAATTATAACCAGATTAGTGACTTTTAACTTTTTCAGAGAACTTGACTGTGACCTCGATATCCAAAACTAACATCAGTTTTAAGGTAGTCCACGAGCGCTATTTTGACAAGTTTGATGACGCGTGGTCAAGCGATGTAGACGCTAGGTTGTACAGTGTACACAAACAAGCAAACAATCTTGACCGAAAACATCACCTGAGTGGCTGAGGTAAGAAACACTGAATATCTATTTTTGCCAGATGAAAGTTGTATTTATGATTTGGATGTTCTGAAGCGTGGCTAGTGACAGGTTGTCTGGTAGCGTGGCCGAGCGGTCTAAGGCGCTGGTTTTAGGCACCAGTCTCTTCGGAGGCGTGGGTTCGAATCCCACCGCTGCCAATAGTGTACGCTTTTGTCATCAATCCCGACAGACATACGGCTTTGAATTTACGAAGATCAGCAATTTGCTTCTACGATGAGGTGATGACATTTTTTATTTGAGTTTTCTCAAAGTTCTAAATGCATATTGAGTGTGATGAAAACGCGCAGTAACGAAAGCAGCAGGCAGGTAGCGTGGCCGAGCGGTCTAAGGCGCTGGTTTAAGGCACCAGTCTCTTCGGAGGCGTGGGTTCGAATCCCACCGCTATCATGTGTTATATAGAACTGTGCAGTATTATATTTTTAAAACAATTTCCTTCAAGTTTCAATCTTACAACATTCTAGAAGCGAAAATACAGTCAAAGTGTTATTTCTGAAAGAAGAAAAGATTAACAATTAAAAAGAGAATATAAACTAAGTGGAAGTATGGAAGATCAAAGAAGAAATAAATGTTATTGACGCATATTTTTTGTTGAATTAGTGGTCGTTTTTTTTCGTCATCTTGAATGTGCGGGCAAGCGAAATTTTGAATTCGCTATAATATATAACAAACAAGAACGTAAGTCATTGCTGATACTGAATAACTCCGGCTAGCAACGTAAGGATGAGCCAAAGTCTTCTCTGGGCCTTACTTCTCCATATTATATAAAGTATTCCTGAAGTTACGCCATGTAAACGTAAATAACTCAACAACTATTTATCTGAGCAGGCAGAAAGTTTGCATGGTGGTTACTGTTATGAAAAGCATCAGATGCATACAACATATCTAAAAATATTTGAATTTTAAATTCCGTCCTAATTTCGACCGTGACTGAATCATTTCAAGGTCAATGTCAAAGGAAAAGTTCAAGGTTATATTATATGCGAGACTTTATTGGCTACAACATGGACCAAACGGTGAGTTTATATGATAAACAGAACCGAAATTATAACCAGATTAGTGACTTTTAACTTTTTCAGAGAACTTGACTGTGACCTCGATATCCAAAACTAACATCAGTTTTAAGGTAGTCCACGAGCGCTATTTTGACAAGTTTGATGACGCGTGGTCAAGCGATGTAGACGCTAGGTTGTACAGTGTACACAAACAAGCAAACAATCTCGACCGAAAACATCACCTGAGTGGCTGAGGTAAGAAACACTGAATATCTATTTTTGCCAGATGAAAGTTGTATTTATGATTTGGATGTTCTGAAGCGTGGCTAGTGACAGGTTGTCTGGTAGCGTGGCCGAGCGGTCTAAGGCGCTGGTTTTAGGCACCAGTCTCTTCGGAGGCGTGGGTTCGAATCCCACCGCTGCCAATAGTGTACGCTTTTGTCATCAATCCCGACAGACATACGGCTTTGAATTTACGAAGATCAGCAATTTGCTTCTACGATGAGGTGATGACATTTTTTATTTGAGTTTTCTCAAAGTTCTAAATGCATATTGAGTGTGATGAAAACGCGCAGTAACGAAAGCAGCAGGCAGGTAGCGTGGCCGAGCGGTCTAAGGCGCTGGTTTAAGGCACCAGTCTCTTCGGAGGCGTGGGTTCGAATCCCACCGCTATCATGTGTAATATAGAACTGTGCAGTATTCTATTTTTAAAACAATTTCCTTCAAGTTTCAATCTTACAACATTCTAGAAGCGAAAATACAGTCAAAGTGTTATTTCTGAAAGAAGAAAAGATTAACAATTAAAAAGAGAATATAAACTAAGTGGAAGTATGGAAGATTAAAGAAGAAATAAATGTTATTGACGCATATTTTTTGTTGAATTAGTGGTCGTTTTTTTTCGTCATATTGAATGTGCGGGCAAGCGAAATTTTGAATTCGCTATAATATATAACAAACAAGAACGTAAGTCATTGCTGATACTGAATAACTCCGGCTAGCAACGTAAGGATGAGCCAAAGTCTTCTCTGGGCCTTACTTCTCCATATTATATAAAGTATTCCTGAAGTTACGCCATGTAAACGTAAATAACTCAACAACTATTTATCTGAGCAGGCAGAAAGTTTGCATGGTGGTTACTGTTATGAAAAGCATCAGATGCATACAACATATCTAAAAATATTTGAATTTTAAATTCCGTCCTAATTTCGACCGTGACTGAATCATTTCAAGGTCAATGTCAAAGGAAAAGTTCAAGGTTATATTATATGCGAGACTTTATTGGCTACAACATGGACCAAACGGTGAGTTTATACGATAAACAGAACCGAAATTATAACCAGATTAGTGACTTTTAACTTTTTCAGAGAACTTGACTGTGACCTCGATATCCAAAACTAACATCAGTTTTAAGGTAGTCCACGAGCGCTATTTTGACAAGTTTGATGACGCGTGGTCAAGCGATGTAGACGCTAGGTTGTACAGTGTACACAAACAAGCAAACAATCTTGACCGAAAACATCACCTGAGTGGCTGAGGTAAGAAACACTGAATATCTATTTTTGCCAGATGAAAGTTGTATTTATGATTTGGATGTTCTGAAGCGTGGCTAGTGACAGGTTGTCTGGTAGCGTGGCCGAGCGGTCTAAGGCGCTGGTTTTAGGCACCAGTCTCTTCGGAGGCGTGGGTTCGAATCCCACCGCTGCCAATAGTGTACGCTTTTGTCATCAATCCCGACAGACATACGGCTTTGAATTTACGAAGATCAGCAATTTGCTTCTACGATGAGGTGATGACATTTTTTATTTGAGTTTTCTCAAAGTTCTAAATGCATATTGAGTGTGATGAAAACGCGCAGTAACGAAAGCAGCAGGCAGGTAGCGTGGCCGAGCGGTCTAAGGCGCTGGTTTAAGGCACCAGTCTCTTCGGAGGCGTGGGTTCGAATCCCACCGCTATCATGTGTTATATAGAACTGTGCAGTATTATATTTTTAAAACAATTTCCTTCAAGTTTCAATCTTACAACATTCTAGAAGCGAAAATACAGTCAAAGTGTTATTTCTGAAAGAAGAAAAGATTAACAATTAAAAAGAGAATATAAACTAAGTGGAAGTATGGAAGATCAAAGAAGAAATAAATGTTATTGACGCATATTTTTTGTTGAATTAGTGGTCGTTTTTTTTCGTCATCTTGAATGTGCGGGCAAGCGAAATTTTGAATTCGCTATAATATATAACAAACAAGAACGTAAGTCATTGCTGATACTGAATAACTCCGGCTAGCAACGTAAGGATGAGCCAAAGTCTTCTCTGGGCCTTACTTCTCCATATTATATAAAGTATTCCTGAAGTTACGCCATGTAAACGTAAATAACTCAACAACTATTTATCTGAGCAGGCAGAAAGTTTGCATGGTGGTTACTGTTATGAAAAGCATCAGATGCATACAACATATCTAAAAATATTTGAATTTTAAATTCCGTCCTAATTTCGACCGTGACTGAATCATTTCAAGGTCAATGTCAAAGGAAAAGTTCAAGGTTATATTATATGCGAGACTTTATTGGCTACAACATGGACCAAACGGTGAGTTTATATGATAAACAGAACCGAAATTATAACCAGATTAGTGACTTTTAACTTTTTCAGAGAACTTGACTGTGACCTCGATATCCAAAACTAACATCAGTTTTAAGGTAGTCCACGAGCGCTATTTTGACAAGTTTGATGACGCGTGGTCAAGCGATGTAGACGCTAGGTTGTACAGTGTACACAAACAAGCAAACAATCTCGACCGAAAACATCACCTGAGTGGCTGAGGTAAGAAACACTGAATATCTATTTTTGCCAGATGAAAGTTGTATTTATGATTTGGATGTTCTGAAGCGTGGCTAGTGACAGGTTGTCTGGTAGCGTGGCCGAGCGGTCTAAGGCGCTGGTTTTAGGCACCAGTCTCTTCGGAGGCGTGGGTTCGAATCCCACCGCTGCCAATAGTGTACGCTTTTGTCATCAATCCCGACAGACATACGGCTTTGAATTTACGAAGATCAGCAATTTGCTTCTACGATGAGGTGATGACATTTTTTATTTGAGTTTTCTCAAAGTTCTAAATGCATATTGAGTGTGATGAAAACGCGCAGTAACGAAAGCAGCAGGCAGGTAGCGTGGCCGAGCGGTCTAAGGCGCTGGTTTAAGGCACCAGTCTCTTCGGAGGCGTGGGTTCGAATCCCACCGCTATCATGTGTAATATAGAACTGTGCAGTATTCTATTTTTAAAACAATTTCCTTCAAGTTTCAATCTTACAACATTCTAGAAGCGAAAATACAGTCAAAGTGTTATTTCTGAAAGAAGAAAAGATTAACAATTAAAAAGAGAATATAAACTAAGTGGAAGTATGGAAGATTAAAGAAGAAATAAATGTTATTGACGCATATTTTTTGTTGAATTAGTGGTCGTTTTTTTTCGTCATATTGAATGTGCGGGCAAGCGAAATTTTGAATTCGCTATAATATATAACAAACAAGAACGTAAGTCATTGCTGATACTGAATAACTCCGGCTAGCAACGTAAGGATGAGCCAAAGTCTTCTCTGGGCCTTACTTCTCCATATTATATAAAGTATTCCTGAAGTTACGCCATGTAAACGTAAATAACTCAACAACTATTTATCTGAGCAGGCAGAAAGTTTGCATGGTGGTTACTGTTATGAAAAGCATCAGATGCATACAACATATCTAAAAATATTTGAATTTTAAATTCCGTCCTAATTTCGACCGTGACTGAATCATTTCAAGGTCAATGTCAAAGGAAAAGTTCAAGGTTATATTATATGCGAGACTTTATTGGCTACAACATGGACCAAACGGTGAGTTTATACGATAAACAGAACCGAAATTATAACCAGATTAGTGACTTTTAACTTTTTCAGAGAACTTGACTGTGACCTCGATATCCAAAACTAACATCAGTTTTAAGGTAGTCCACGAGCGCTATTTTGACAAGTTTGATGACGCGTGGTCAAGCGATGTAGACGCTAGGTTGTACAGTGTACACAAACAAGCAAACAATCTTGACCGAAAACATCACCTGAGTGGCTGAGGTAAGAAACACTGAATATCTATTTTTGCCAGATGAAAGTTGTATTTATGATTTGGATGTTCTGAAGCGTGGCTAGTGACAGGTTGTCTGGTAGCGTGGCCGAGCGGTCTAAGGCGCTGGTTTTAGGCACCAGTCTCTTCGGAGGCGTGGGTTCGAATCCCACCGCTGCCAATAGTGTACGCTTTTGTCATCAATCCCGACAGACATACGGCTTTGAATTTACGAAGATCAGCAATTTGCTTCTACGATGAGGTGATGACATTTTTTATTTGAGTTTTCTCAAAGTTCTAAATGCATATTGAGTGTGATGAAAACGCGCAGTAACGAAAGCAGCAGGCAGGTAGCGTGGCCGAGCGGTCTAAGGCGCTGGTTTAAGGCACCAGTCTCTTCGGAGGCGTGGGTTCGAATCCCACCGCTATCATGTGTTATATAGAACTGTGCAGTATTATATTTTTAAAACAATTTCCTTCAAGTTTCAATCTTACAACATTCTAGAAGCGAAAATACAGTCAAAGTGTTATTTCTGAAAGAAGAAAAGATTAACAATTAAAAAGAGAATATAAACTAAGTGGAAGTATGGAAGATCAAAGAAGAAATAAATGTTATTGACGCATATTTTTTGTTGAATTAGTGGTCGTTTTTTTTCGTCATCTTGAATGTGCGGGCAAGCGAAATTTTGAATTCGCTATAATATATAACAAACAAGAACGTAAGTCATTGCTGATACTGAATAACTCCGGCTAGCAACGTAAGGATGAGCCAAAGTCTTCTCTGGGCCTTACTTCTCCATATTATATAAAGTATTCCTGAAGTTACGCCATGTAAACGTAAATAACTCAACAACTATTTATCTGAGCAGGCAGAAAGTTTGCATGGTGGTTACTGTTATGAAAAGCATCAGATGCATACAACATATCTAAAAATATTTGAATTTTAAATTCCGTCCTAATTTCGACCGTGACTGAATCATTTCAAGGTCAATGTCAAAGGAAAAGTTCAAGGTTATATTATATGCGAGACTTTATTGGCTACAACATGGACCAAACGGTGAGTTTATATGATAAACAGAACCGAAATTATAACCAGATTAGTGACTTTTAACTTTTTCAGAGAACTTGACTGTGACCTCGATATCCAAAACTAACATCAGTTTTAAGGTAGTCCACGAGCGCTATTTTGACAAGTTTGATGACGCGTGGTCAAGCGATGTAGACGCTAGGTTGTACAGTGTACACAAACAAGCAAACAATCTCGACCGAAAACATCACCTGAGTGGCTGAGGTAAGAAACACTGAATATCTATTTTTGCCAGATGAAAGTTGTATTTATGATTTGGATGTTCTGAAGCGTGGCTAGTGACAGGTTGTCTGGTAGCGTGGCCGAGCGGTCTAAGGCGCTGGTTTTAGGCACCAGTCTCTTCGGAGGCGTGGGTTCGAATCCCACCGCTGCCAATAGTGTACGCTTTTGTCATCAATCCCGACAGACATACGGCTTTGAATTTACGAAGATCAGCAATTTGCTTCTACGATGAGGTGATGACATTTTTTATTTGAGTTTTCTCAAAGTTCTAAATGCATATTGAGTGTGATGAAAACGCGCAGTAACGAAAGCAGCAGGCAGGTAGCGTGGCCGAGCGGTCTAAGGCGCTGGTTTAAGGCACCAGTCTCTTCGGAGGCGTGGGTTCGAATCCCACCGCTATCATGTGTAATATAGAACTGTGCAGTATTATATTTTTAAAACAATTTCCTTCAAGTTTCAATCTTACAACATTCTAGAAGCGAAAATACAGTCAAAGTGTTATTTCTGAAAGAAGAAAAGATTAACAATTAAAAAGAGAATATAAACTAAGTGGAAGTATGGAAGATTAAAGAAGAAATAAATGTTATTGACGCATATTTTTTGTTGAATTAGTGGTCGTTTTTTTTCGTCATCTTGAATGTGCGGGCAAGCGAAATTTTGAATTCGCTATAATATATAACAAACAAGAACGTAAGTCATTGCTGATACTGAATAACTCCGGCTAGCAACGTAAGGATGAGCCAAAGTCTTCTCTGGGCCTTACTTCTCCATATTATATAAAGTATTCCTGAAGTTACGCCATGTAAACGTAAATAACTCAACAACTATTTATCTGAGCAGGCAGAAAGTTTGCATGGTGGTTACTGTTATGAAAAGCATCAGATGCATACAACATATCTAAAAATATTTGAATTTTAAATTCCGTCCTAATTTCGACCGTGACTGAATCATTTCAAGGTCAATGTCAAAGGAAAAGTTCAAGGTTATATTATATGCGAGACTTTATTGGCTACAACATGGACCAAACGGTGAGTTTATACGATAAACAGAACCGAAATTATAACCAGATTAGTGACTTTTAACTTTTTCAGAGAACTTGACTGTGACCTCGATATCCAAAACTAACATCAGTTTTAAGGTAGTCCACGAGCGCTATTTTGACAAGTTTGATGACGCGTGGTCAAGCGATGTAGACGCTAGGTTGTACAGTGTACACAAACAAGCAAACAATCTCGACCGAAAACATCACCTGAGTGGCTGAGGTAAGAAACACTGAATATCTATTTTTGCCAGATGAAAGTTGTATTTATGATTTGGATGTTCTGAAGCGTGGCTAGTGACAGGTTGTCTGGTAGCGTGGCCGAGCGGTCTAAGGCGCTGGTTTTAGGCACCAGTCTCTTCGGAGGCGTGGGTTCGAATCCCACCGCTGCCAATAGTGTACGCTTTTGTCATCAATCCCGACAGACATACGGCTTTGAATTTACGAAGATCAGCAATTTGCTTCTACGATGAGGTGATGACATTTTTTATTTGAGTTTTCTCAAAGTTCTAAATGCATATTGAGTGTGATGAAAACGCGCAGTAACGAAAGCAGCAGGCAGGTAGCGTGGCCGAGCGGTCTAAGGCGCTGGTTTAAGGCACCAGTCTCTTCGGAGGCGTGGGTTCGAATCCCACCGCTATCATGTGTAATATAGAACTGTGCAGTATTCTATTTTTAAAACAATTTCCTTCAAGTTTCAATCTTACAACATTCTAGAAGCGAAAATACAGTCAAAGTGTTATTTCTGAAAGAAGAAAAGATTAACAATTAAAAAGAGAATATAAACTAAGTGGAAGTATGGAAGATTAAAGAAGAAATAAATGTTATTGACGCATATTTTTTGTTGAATTAGTGGTCGTTTTTTTTCGTCATCTTGAATGTGCGGGCAAGCGAAATTTTGAATTCGCTATAATATATAACAAACAAGAACGTAAGTCATTGCTGATACTGAATAACTCCGGCTAGCAACGTAAGGATGAGCCAAAGTCTTCTCTGGGCCTTACTTCTCCATATTATATAAAGTATTCCTGAAGTTACGCCATGTAAACGTAAATAACTCAACAACTATTTATCTGAGCAGGCAGAAAGTTTGCATGGT
The DNA here is from genome assembly GCA_963556195.1 of Sepiola atlantica. NCBI lineage: Eukaryota > Metazoa > Mollusca > Cephalopoda > Sepiida > Sepiolidae > Sepiola > Sepiola atlantica. The sequence continues at coordinate 77,320,743 of OY744539.1, read as the reverse complement.
GGTTACTGTTATGAAAAGCATCAGATGCATACAACATATCTAAAAATATTTGAATTTTAAATTCCGTCCTAATTTCGACCGTGACTGAATCATTTCAAGGTCAATGTCAAAGGAAAAGTTCAAGGTTATATTATATGCGAGACTTTATTGGCTACAACATGGACCAAACGGTGAGTTTATACGATAAACAGAACCGAAATTATAACCAGATTAGTGACTTTTAACTTTTTCAGAGAACTTGACTGTGACCTCGATATCCAAAACTAACATCAGTTTTAAGGTAGTCCACGAGCGCTATTTTGACAAGTTTGATGACGCGTGGTCAAGCGATGTAGACGCTAGGTTGTACAGTGTACACAAACAAGCAAACAATCTTGACCGAAAACATCACCTGAGTGGCTGAGGTAAGAAACACTGAATATCTATTTTTGCCAGATGAAAGTTGTATTTATGATTTGGATGTTCTGAAGCGTGGCTAGTGACAGGTTGTCTGGTAGCGTGGCCGAGCGGTCTAAGGCGCTGGTTTTAGGCACCAGTCTCTTCGGAGGCGTGGGTTCGAATCCCACCGCTGCCAATAGTGTACGCTTTTGTCATCAATCCCGACAGACATACGGCTTTGAATTTACGAAGATCAGCAATTTGCTTCTACGATGAGGTGATGACATTTTTTATTTGAGTTTTCTCAAAGTTCTAAATGCATATTGAGTGTGATGAAAACGCGCAGTAACGAAAGCAGCAGGCAGGTAGCGTGGCCGAGCGGTCTAAGGCGCTGGTTTAAGGCACCAGTCTCTTCGGAGGCGTGGGTTCGAATCCCACCGCTATCATGTGTAATATAGAACTGTGCAGTATTCTATTTTTAAAACAATTTCCTTCAAGTTTCAATCTTACAACATTCTAGAAGCGAAAATACAGTCAAAGTGTTATTTCTGAAAGAAGAAAAGATTAACAATTAAAAAGAGAATATAAACTAAGTGGAAGTATGGAAGATTAAAGAAGAAATAAATGTTATTGACGCATATTTTTTGTTTAATTAGTGGTCGTTTTTTTTCGTCATCTTGAATGTGCGGGCAAGCGAAATTTTGAATTCGCTATAATATATAACAAACAAGAACGTAAGTCATTGCTGATACTGAATAACTCCGGCTAGCAACGTAAGGATGAGCCAAAGTCTTCTCTGGGCCTTACTTCTCCATATTATATAAAGTATTCCTGAAGTTACGCCATGTAAACGTAAATAACTCAACAACTATTTATCTGAGCAGGCAGAAAGTTTGCATGGTGGTTACTGTTATGAAAAGCATCAGATGCATACAACATATCTAAAAATATTTGAATTTTAAATTCCGTCCTAATTTCGACCGTGACTGAATCATTTCAAGGTCAATGTCAAAGGAAAAGTTCAAGGTTATATTATATGCGAGACTTTATTGGCTACAACATGGACCAAACGGTGAGTTTATACGATAAACAGAACCGAAATTATAACCAGATTAGTGACTTTTAACTTTTTCAGAGAACTTGACTGTGACCTCGATATCCAAAACTAACATCAGTTTTAAGGTAGTCCACGAGCGCTATTTTGACAAGTTTGATGACGCGTGGTCAAGCGATGTAGACGCTAGGTTGTACAGTGTACACAAACAAGCAAACAATCTCGACCGAAAACATCACCTGAGTGGCTGAGGTAAGAAACACTGAATATCTATTTTTGCCAGATGAAAGTTGTATTTATGATTTGGATGTTCTGAAGCGTGGCTAGTGACAGGTTGTCTGGTAGCGTGGCCGAGCGGTCTAAGGCGCTGGTTTCAGGCACCAGTCTCTTCGGAGGCGTGGGTTCGAATCCCACCGCTGCCAATAGTGTACGCTTTTGTCATCAATCCCGACAGACATACGGCTTTGAATTTACGAAGATCAGCAATTTGCTTCTACGATGAGGTGATGACATTTTTTATTTGAGTTTTCTCAAAGTTCTAAATGCATATTGAGTGTGATGAAAACGCGCAGTAACGAAAGCAGCAGGCAGGTAGCGTGGCCGAGCGGTCTAAGGCGCTGGTTTAAGGCACCAGTCTCTTCGGAGGCGTGGGTTCGAATCCCACCGCTATCATGTGTAATATAGAACTGTGCAGTATTCTATTTTTAAAACAATTTCCTTCAAGTTTCAATCTTACAACATTCTAGAAGCGAAAATACAGTCAAAGTGTTATTTCTGAAAGAAGAAAAGATTAACAATTAAAAAGAGAATATAAACTAAGTGGAAGTATGGAAGATTAAAGAAGAAATAAATGTTATTGACGCATATTTTTTGTTGAATTAGTGGTCGTTTTTTTTCGTCATCTTGAATGTGCGGGCAAGCGAAATTTTGAATTCGCTATAATATATAACAAACAAGAACGTAAGTCATTGCTGATACTGAATAACTCCGGCTAGCAACGTAAGGATGAGCCAAAGTCTTCTCTGGGCCTTACTTCTCCATATTATATAAAGTATTCCTGAAGTTACGCCATGTAAACGTAAATAACTCAACAACTATTTATCTGAGCAGGCAGAAAGTTTGCATGGTGGTTACTGTTATGAAAAGCATCAGATGCATACAACATATCTAAAAATATTTGAATTTTAAATTCCGTCCTAATTTCGACCGTGACTGAATCATTTCAAGGTCAATGTCAAAGGAAAAGTTCAAGGTTATATTATATGCGAGACTTTATTGGCTACAACATGGACCAAACGGTGAGTTTATACGATAAACAGAACCGAAATTATAACCAGATTAGTGACTTTTAACTTTTTCAGAGAACTTGACTGTGACCTCGATATCCAAAACTAACATCAGTTTTAAGGTAGTCCACGAGCGCTATTTTGACAAGTTTGATGACGCGTGGTCAAGCGATGTAGACGCTAGGTTGTACAGTGTACACAAACAAGCAAACAATCTCGACCGAAAACATCACCTGAGTGGCTGAGGTAAGAAACACTGAATATCTATTTTTGCCAGATGAAAGTTGTATTTATGATTTGGATGTTCTGAAGCGTGGCTAGTGACAGGTTGTCTGGTAGCGTGGCCGAGCGGTCTAAGGCGCTGGTTTTAGGCACCAGTCTCTTCGGAGGCGTGGGTTCGAATCCCACCGCTGCCAATAGTGTACGCTTTTGTCATCAATCCCGACAGACATACGGCTTTGAATTTACGAAGATCAGCAATTTGCTTCTACGATGAGGTGATGACATTTTTTATTTGAGTTTTCTCAAAGTTCTAAATGCATATTGAGTGTGATGAAAACGCGCAGTAACGAAAGCAGCAGGCAGGTAGCGTGGCCGAGCGGTCTAAGGCGCTGGTTTAAGGCACCAGTCTCTTCGGAGGCGTGGGTTCGAATCCCACCGCTATCATGTGTAATATAGAACTGTGCAGTATTCTATTTTTAAAACAATTTCCTTCAAGTTTCAATCTTACAACATTCTAGAAGCGAAAATACAGTCAAAGTGTTATTTCTGAAAGAAGAAAAGATTAACAATTAAAAAGAGAATATAAACTAAGTGGAAGTATGGAAGATTAAAGAAGAAATAAATGTTATTGACGCATATTTTTTGTTGAATTAGTGGTCGTTTTTTTTCGTCATCTTGAATGTGCGGGCAAGCGAAATTTTGAATTCGCTATAATATATAACAAACAAGAACGTAAGTCATTGCTGATACTGAATAACTCCGGCTAGCAACGTAAGGATGAGCCAAAGTCTTCTCTGGGCCTTACTTCTCCATATTATATAAAGTATTCCTGAAGTTACGCCATGTAAACGTAAATAACTCAACAACTATTTATCTGAGCAGGCAGAAAGTTTGCATGGTGGTTACTGTTATGAAAAGCATCAGATGCATACAACATATCTAAAAATATTTGAATTTTAAATTCCGTCCTAATTTCGACCGTGACTGAATCATTTCAAGGTCAATGTCAAAGGAAAAGTTCAAGGTTATATTATATGCGAGACTTTATTGGCTACAACATGGACCAAACGGTGAGTTTATACGATAAACAGAACCGAAATTATAACCAGATTAGTGACTTTTAACTTTTTCAGAGAACTTGACTGTGACCTCGATATCCAAAACTAACATCAGTTTTAAGGTAGTCCACGAGCGCTATTTTGACAAGTTTGATGACGCGTGGTCAAGCGATGTAGACGCTAGGTTGTACAGTGTACACAAACAAGCAAACAATCTTGACCGAAAACATCACCTGAGTGGCTGAGGTAAGAAACACTGAATATCTATTTTTGCCAGATGAAAGTTGTATTTATGATTTGGATGTTCTGAAGCGTGGCTAGTGACAGGTTGTCTGGTAGCGTGGCCGAGCGGTCTAAGGCGCTGGTTTTAGGCACCAGTCTCTTCGGAGGCGTGGGTTCGAATCCCACCGCTGCCAATAGTGTACGCTTTTGTCATCAATCCCGACAGACATACGGCTTTGAATTTACGAAGATCAGCAATTTGCTTCTACGATGAGGTGAAGACATTTTTTATTTGAGTTTTCTCAAAGTTCTAAATGCATATTGAGTGTGATGAAAACGCGCAGTAACGAAAGCAGCAGGCAGGTAGCGTGGCCGAGCGGTCTAAGGCGCTGGTTTAAGGCACCAGTCTCTTCGGAGGCGTGGGTTCGAATCCCACCGCTATCATGTGTAATATAGAACTGTGCAGTATTCTATTTTTCAAACAATTTCCTTCAAGTTTCAATCTTACAACATTCTAGAAGCGAAAATACAGTCAAAGTGTTATTTCTGAAAGAAGAAAAGATTAACAATTAAAAAGAGAATATAAACTAAGTGGAAGTATGGAAGATTAAAGAAGAAATAAATGTTATTGACGCATATTTTTTGTTGAATTAGTGGTCGTTTTTTTTCGTCATCTTGAATGTGCGGGCAAGCGAAATTTTGAATTCGCTATAATATATAACAAACAAGAACGTAAGTCATTGCTGATACTGAATAACTCCGGCTAGCAACGTAAGGATGAGCCAAAGTCTTCTCTGGGCCTTACTTCTCCATATTATATAAAGTATTCCTGAAGTTACGCCATGTAAACGTAAATAACTCAACAACTATTTATCTGAGCAGGCAGAAAGTTTGCATGGTGGTTACTGTTATGAAAAGCATCAGATGCATACAACATATCTAAAAATATTTGAATTTTAAATTCCGTCCTAATTTCGACCGTGACTGAATCATTTCAAGGTCAATGTCAAAGGAAAAGTTCAAGGTTATATTATATGCGAGACTTTATTGGCTACAACATGGACCAAACGGTGAGTTTATACGATAAACAGAACCGAAATTATAACCAGATTAGTGACTTTTAACTTTTTCAGAGAACTTGACTGTGACCTCGATATCCAAAACTAACATCAGTTTTAAGGTAGTCCACGAGCGCTATTTTGACAAGTTTGATGACGCGTGGTCAAGCGATGTAGACGCTAGGTTGTACAGTGTACACAAACAAGCAAACAATCTCGACCGAAAACATCACCTGAGTGGCTGAGGTAAGAAACACTGAATATCTATTTTTGCCAGATGAAAGTTGTATTTATGATTTGGATGTTCTGAAGCGTGGCTAGTGACAGGTTGTCTGGTAGCGTGGCCGAGCGGTCTAAGGCGCTGGTTTTAGGCACCAGTCTCTTCGGAGGCGTGGGTTCGAATCCCACCGCTGCCAATAGTGTACGCTTTTGTCATCAATCCCGACAGACATACGGCTTTGAATTTACGAAGATCAGCAATTTGCTTCTACGATGAGGTGATGACATTTTTTATTTGAGTTTTCTCAAAGTTCTAAATGCATATTGAGTGTGATGAAAACGCGCAGTAACGAAAGCAGCAGGCAGGTAGCGTGGCCGAGCGGTCTAAGGCGCTGGTTTAAGGCACCAGTCTCTTCGGAGGCGTGGGTTCGAATCCCACCGCTATCATGTGTAATATAGAACTGTGCAGTATTCTATTTTTCAAACAATTTCCTTCAAGTTTCAATCTTACAACATTCTAGAAGCGAAAATACAGTCAAAGTGTTATTTCTGAAAGAAGAAAAGATTAACAATTAAAAAGAGAATATAAACTAAGTGGAAGTATGGAAGATTAAAGAAGAAATAAATGTTATTGACGCATATTTTTTGTTGAATTAGTGGTCGTTTTTTTTCGTCATCTTGAATGTGCGGGCAAGCGAAATTTTGAATTCGCTATAATATATAACAAACAAGAACGTAAGTCATTGCTGATACTGAATAACTCCGGCTAGCAACGTAAGGATGAGCCAAAGTCTTCTCTGGGCCTTACTTCTCCATATTATATAAAGTATTCCTGAAGTTACGCCATGTAAACGTAAATAACTCAACAACTATTTATCTGAGCAGGCAGAAAGTTTGCATGGTGGTTACTGTTATGAAAAGCATCAGATGCATACAACATATCTAAAAATATTTGAATTTTAAATTCCGTCCTAATTTCGACCGTGACTGAATCATTTCAAGGTCAATGTCAAAGGAAAAGTTCAAGGTTATATTATATGCGAGACTTTATTGGCTACAACATGGACCAAACGGTGAGTTTATACGATAAACAGAACCGAAATTATAACCAGATTAGTGACTTTTAACTTTTTCAGAGAACTTGACTGTGACCTCGATATCCAAAACTAACATCAGTTTTAAGGTAGTCCACGAGCGCTATTTTGACAAGTTTGATGACGCGTGGTCAAGCGATGTAGACGCTAGGTTGTACAGTGTACACAAACAAGCAAACAATCTCGACCGAAAACATCACCTGAGTGGCTGAGGTAAGAAACACTGAATATCTATTTTTGCCAGATGAAAGTTGTATTTATGATTTGGATGTTCTGAAGCGTGGCTAGTGACAGGTTGTCTGGTAGCGTGGCCGAGCGGTCTAAGGCGCTGGTTTTAGGCACCAGTCTCTTCGGAGGCGTGGGTTCGAATCCCACCGCTGCCAATAGTGTACGCTTTTGTCATCAATCCCGACAGACATACGGCTTTGAATTTACGAAGATCAGCAATTTGCTTCTACGATGAGGTGATGACATTTTTTATTTGAGTTTTCTCAAAGTTCTAAATGCATATTGAGTGTGATGAAAACGCGCAGTAACGAAAGCAGCAGGCAGGTAGCGTGGCCGAGCGGTCTAAGGCGCTGGTTTAAGGCACCAGTCTCTTCGGAGGCGTGGGTTCGAATCCCACCGCTATCATGTGTAATATAGAACTGTGCAGTATTCTATTTTTAAAACAATTTCCTTCAAGTTTCAATCTTACAACATTCTAGAAGCGAAAATACAGTCAAAGTGTTATTTCTGAAAGAAGAAAAGATTAACAATTAAAAAGAGAATATAAACTAAGTGGAAGTATGGAAGATTAAAGAAGAAATAAATGTTATTGACGCATATTTTTTGTTGAATTAGTGGTCGTTTTTTTTCGTCATCTTGAATGTGCGGGCAAGCGAAATTTTGAATTCGCTATAATATATAACAAACAAGAACGTAAGTCATTGCTGATACTGAATAACTCCGGCTAGCAACGTAAGGATGAGCCAAAGTCTTCTCTGGGCCTTACTTCTCCATATTATATAAAGTATTCCTGAAGTTACGCCATGTAAACGTAAATAACTCAACAACTATTTATCTGAGCAGGCAGAAAGTTTGCATGGTGGTTACTGTTATGAAAAGCATCAGATGCATACAACATATCTAAAAATATTTGAATTTTAAATTCCGTCCTAATTTCGACCGTGACTGAATCATTTCAAGGTCAATGTCAAAGGAAAAGTTCAAGGTTGTATTATATGCGAGACTTTATTGGCTACAACATGGACCAAACGGTGAGTTTATACGATAAACAGAACCGAAATTATAACCAGATTAGTGACTTTTAACTTTTTCAGAGAACTTGACTGTGACCTCGATATCCAAAACTAACATCAGTTTTAAGGTAGTCCACGAGCGCTATTTTGACAAGTTTGATGACGCGTGGTCAAGCGATGTAGACGCTAGGTTGTACAGTGTACACAAACAAGCAAACAATCTCGACCGAAAACATCACCTGAGTGGCTGAGGTAAGAAACACTGAATATCTATTTTTGCCAGATGAAAGTTGTATTTATGATTTGGATGTTCTGAAGCGTGGCTAGTGACAGGTTGTCTGGTAGCGTGGCCGAGCGGTCTAAGGCGCTGGTTTTAGGCACCAGTCTCTTCGGAGGCGTGGGTTCGAATCCCACCGCTGCCAATAGTGTACGCTTTTGTCATCAATCCCGACAGACATACGGCTTTGAATTTACGAAGATCAGCAATTTGCTTCTACGATGAGGTGATGACATTTTTTATTTGAGTTTTCTCAAAGTTCTAAATGCATATTGAGTGTGATGAAAACGCGCAGTAACGAAAGCAGCAGGCAGGTAGCGTGGCCGAGCGGTCTAAGGCGCTGGTTTAAGGCACCAGTCTCTTCGGAGGCGTGGGTTCGAATCCCACCGCTATCATGTGTAATATAGAACTGTGCAGTATTCTATTTTTAAAACAATTTCCTTCAAGTTTCAATCTTACAACATTCTAGAAGCGAAAATACAGTCAAAGTGTTATTTCTGAAAGAAGAAAAGATTAACAATTAAAAAGAGAATATAAACTAAGTGGAAGTATGGAAGATTAAAGAAGAAATAAATGTTATTGACGCATATTTTTTGTTGAATTAGTGGTCGTTTTTTTTCGTCATCTTGAATGTGCGGGCAAGCGAAATTTTGAATTCGCTATAATATATAACAAACAAGAACGTAAGTCATTGCTGATACTGAATAACTCCGGCTAGCAACGTAAGGATGAGCCAAAGTCTTCTCTGGGCCTTACTTCTCCATATTATATAAAGTATTCCTGAAGTTACGCCATGTAAACGTAAATAACTCAACAACTATTTATCTGAGCAGGCAGAAAGTTTGCATGGTGGTTACTGTTATGAAAAGCATCAGATGCATACAACATATCTAAAAATATTTGAATTTTAAATTCCGTCCTAATTTCGACCGTGACTGAATCATTTCAAGGTCAATGTCAAAGGAAAAGTTCAAGGTTATATTATATGCGAGACTTTATTGGCTACAACATGGACCAAACGGTGAGTTTATACGATAAACAGAACCGAAATTATAACCAGATTAGTGACTTTTAACTTTTTCAGAGAACTTGACTGTGACCTCGATATCCAAAACTAACATCAGTTTTAAGGTAGTCCACGAGCGCTATTTTGACAAGTTTGATGACGCGTGGTCAAGCGATGTAGACGCTAGGTTGTACAGTGTACACAAACAAGCAAACAATCTCGACCGAAAACATCACCTGAGTGGCTGAGGTAAGAAACACTGAATATCTATTTTTGCCAGATGAAAGTTGTATTTATGATTTGGATGTTCTGAAGCGTGGCTAGTGACAGGTTGTCTGGTAGCGTGGCCGAGCGGTCTAAGGCGCTGGTTTTAGGCACCAGTCTCTTCGGAGGCGTGGGTTCGAATCCCACCGCTGCCAATAGTGTACGCTTTTGTCATCAATCCCGACAGACATACGGCTTTGAATTTACGAAGATCAGCAATTTGCTTCTACGATGAGGTGATGACATTTTTTATTTGAGTTTTCTCAAAGTTCTAAATGCATATTGAGTGTGATGAAAACGCGCAGTAACGAAAGCAGCAGGCAGGTAGCGTGGCCGAGCGGTCTAAGGCGCTGGTTTAAGGCACCAGTCTCTTCGGAGGCGTGGGTTCGAATCCCACCGCTATCATGTGTAATATAGAACTGTGCAGTATTCTATTTTTCAAACAATTTCCTTCAAGTTTCAATCTTACAACATTCTAGAAGCGAAAATACAGTCAAAGTGTTATTTCTGAAAGAAGAAAAGATTAACAATTAAAAAGAGAATATAAACTAAGTGGAAGTATGGAAGATTAAAGAAGAAATAAATGTTATTGACGCATATTTTTTGTTGAATTAGTGGTCGTTTTTTTTCGTCATCTTGAATGTGCGGGCAAGCGAAATTTTGAATTCGCTATAATATATAACAAACAAGAACGTAAGTCATTGCTGATACTGAATAACTCCGGCTAGCAACGTAAGGATGAGCCAAAGTCTTCTCTGGGCCTTACTTCTCCATATTATATAAAGTATTCCTGAAGTTACGCCATGTAAACGTAAATAACTCAACAACTATTTATCTGAGCAGGCAGAAAGTTTGCATGGTGGTTACTGTTATGAAAAGCATCAGATGCATACAACATATCTAAAAATATTTGAATTTTAAATTCCGTCCTAATTTCGACCGTGACTGAATCATTTCAAGGTCAATGTCAAAGGAAAAGTTCAAGGTTATATTATATGCGAGACTTTATTGGCTACAACATGGACCAAACGGTGAGTTTATACGATAAACAGAACCGAAATTATAACCAGATTAGTGACTTTTAACTTTTTCAGAGAACTTGACTGTGACCTCGATATCCAAAACTAACATCAGTTTTAAGGTAGTCCACGAGCGCTATTTTGACAAGTTTGATGACGCGTGGTCAAGCGATGTAGACGCTAGGTTGTACAGTGTACACAAACAAGCAAACAATCTCGACCGAAAACATCACCTGAGTGGCTGAGGTAAGAAACACTGAATATCTATTTTTGCCAGATGAAAGTTGTATTTATGATTTGGATGTTCTGAAGCGTGGCTAGTGACAGGTTGTCTGGTAGCGTGGCCGAGCGGTCTAAGGCGCTGGTTTTAGGCACCAGTCTCTTCGGAGGCGTGGGTTGGAATCCCACCGCTGCCAATAGTGTACGCTTTTGTCATCAATCCCGACAGACATACGGCTTTGAATTTACGAAGATCAGCAATTTGCTTCTACGATGAGGTGATGACATTTTTTATTTGAGTTTTCTCAAAGTTCTAAATGCATATTGAGTGTGATGAAAACGCGCAGTAACGAAAGCAGCAGGCAGGTAGCGTGGCCGAGCGGTCTAAGGCGCTGGTTTAAGGCACCAGTCTCTTCGGAGGCGTGGGTTCGAATCCCACCGCTATCATGTGTAATATAGAACTGTGCAGTATTCTATTTTTAAAACAATTTCCTTCAAGTTTCAATCTTACAACATTCTAGAAGCGAAAATACAGTCAAAGTGTTATTTCTGAAAGAAGAAAAGATTAACAATTAAAAAGAGAATATAAACTAAGTGGAAGTATGGAAGATTAAAGAAGAAATAAATGTTATTGACGCATATTTTTTGTTGAATTAGTGGTCGTTTTTTTTCGTCATCTTGAATGTGCGGGCAAGCGAAATTTTGAATTCGCTATAATATATAACAAACAAGAACGTAAGTCATTGCTGATACTGAATAACTCCGGCTAGCAACGTAAGGATGAGCCAAAGTCTTCTCTGGGCCTTACTTCTCCATATTATATAAAGTATTCCTGAAGTTACGCCATGTAAACGTAAATAACTCAACAACTATTTATCTGAGCAGGCAGAAAGTTTGCATGGTGGTTACTGTTATGAAAAGCATCAGATGCATACAACATATCTAAAAATATTTGAATTTTAAATTCCGTCCTAATTTCGACCGTGACTGAATCATTTCAAGGTCAATGTCAAAGGAAAAGTTCAAGGTTATATTATATGCGAGACTTTATTGGCTACAACATGGACCAAACGGTGAGTTTATACGATAAACAGAACCGAAATTATAACCAGATTAGTGACTTTTAACTTTTTCAGAGAACTTGACTGTGACCTCGATATCCAAAACTAACATCAGTTTTAAGGTAGTCCACGAGCGCTATTTTGACAAGTTTGATGACGCGTGGTCAAGCGATGTAGACGCTAGGTTGTACAGTGTACACAAACAAGCAAACAATCTCGACCGAAAACATCACCTGAGTGGCTGAGGTAAGAAACACTGAATATCTATTTTTGCCAGATGAAAGTTGTATTTATGATTTGGATGTTCTGAAGCGTGGCTAGTGACAGGTTGTCTGGTAGCGTGGCCGAGCGGTCTAAGGCGCTGGTTTTAGGCACCAGTCTCTTCGGAGGCGTGGGTTCGAATCCCACCGCTGCCAATAGTGTACGCTTTTGTCATCAATCCCGACAGACATACGGCTTTGAATTTACGAAGATCAGCAATTTGCTTCTACGATGAGGTGATGACATTTTTTATTTGAGTTTTCTCAAAGTTCTAAATGCATATTGAGTGTGATGAAAACGCGCAGTAACGAAAGCAGCAGGCAGGTAGCGTGGCCGAGCGGTCTAAGGCGCTGGTTTAAGGCACCAGTCTCTTCGGAGGCGTGGGTTCGAATCCCACCGCTATCATGTGTAATATAGAACTGTGCAGTATTCTATTTTTAAAACAATTTCCTTCAAGTTTCAATCTTACAACATTCTAGAAGCGAAAATACAGTCAAAGTGTTATTTCTGAAAGAAGAAAAGATTAACAATTAAAAAGAGAATATAAACTAAGTGGAAGTATGGAAGATTAAAGAAGAAATAAATGTTATTGACGCATATTTTTTGTTGAATTAGTGGTCGTTTTTTTTCGTCATCTTGAATGTGCGGGCAAGCGAAATTTTGAATTCGCTATAATATATAACAAACAAGAACGTAAGTCATTGCTGATACTGAATAACTCCGGCTAGCAACGTAAGGATGAGCCAAAGTCTTCTCTGGGCCTTACTTCTCCATATTATATAAAGTATTCCTGAAGTTACGCCATGTAAACGTAAATAACTCAACAACTATTTATCTGAGCAGGCAGAAAGTTTGCATGGTGGTTACTGTTATGAAAAGCATCAGATGCATACAACATATCTACAAATATTTGAATTTTAAATTCCGTCCTAATTTCGACCGTGACTGAATCATTTCAAGGTCAATGTCAAAGGAAAAGTTCAAGGTTATATTATATGCGAGACTTTATTGGCTACAACATGGACCAAACGGTGAGTTTATACGATGAACAGAACCGAAATTATAACCAGATTAGTGACTTTTAACTTTTTCAGAGAACTTGACTGTGACCTCGATATCCAAAACTAACATCAGTTTTAAGGTAGTCCACGAGCGCTATTTTGACAAGTTTGATGACGCGTGGTCAAGCGATGTAGACGCTAGGTTGTACAGTGTACACAAACAAGCAAACAATCTCGACCGAAAACATCACCTGAGTGGCTGAGGTAAGAAACACTGAATATCTATTTTTGCCAGATGAAAGTTGTATTTATGATTTGGATGTTCTGAAGCGTGGCTAGTGACAGGTTGTCTGGTAGCGTGGCCGAGCGGTCTAAGGCGCTGGTTTTAGGCACCAGTCTCTTCGGAGGCGTGGGTTCGAATCCCACCGCTGCCAATAGTGTACGCTTTTGTCATCAATCCCGACAGACATACGGCTTTGAATTTACGAAGATCAGCAATTTGCTTCTACGATGAGGTGATGACATTTTTTATTTGAGTTTTCTCAAAGTTCTAAATGCATATTGAGTGTGATGAAAACGCGCAGTAACGAAAGCAGCAGGCAGGTAGCGTGGCCGAGCGGTCTAAGGCGCTGGTTTAAGGCACCAGTCTCTTCGGAGGCGTGGGTTCGAATCCCACCGCTATCATGTGTAATATAGAACTGTGCAGTATTCTATTTTTAAAACAATTTCCTTCAAGTTTCAATCTTACAACATTCTAGAAGCGAAAATACAGTCAAAGTGTTATTTCTGAAAGAAGAAAAGATTAACAATTAAAAAGAGAATATAAACTAAGTGGAAGTATGGAAGATTAAAGAAGAAATAAATGTTATTGACGCATATTTTTTGTTGAATTAGTGGTCGTTTTTTTTCGTCATCTTGAATGTGCGGGCAAGCGAAATTTTGAATTCGCTATAATATATAACAAACAAGAACGTAAGTCATTGCTGATACTGAATAACTCCGGCTAGCAACGTAAGGATGAGCCAAAGTCTTCTCTGGGCCTTACTTCTCCATATTATATAAAGTATTCCTGAAGTTACGCCATGTAAACGTAAATAACTCAACAACTATTTATCTGAGCAGGCAGAAAGTTTGCATGGTGGTTACTGTTATGAAAAGCATCAGATGCATACAACATATCTACAAATATTTGAATTTTAAATTCCGTCCTAATTTCGACCGTGACTGAATCATTTCAAGGTCAATGTCAAAGGAAAAGTTCAAGGTTATATTATATGCGAGACTTTATTGGCTACAACATGGACCAAACGGTGAGTTTATACGATAAACAGAACCGAAATTATAACCAGATTAGTGACTTTTAACTTTTTCAGAGAACTTGACTGTGACCTCGATATCCAAAACTAACATCAGTTTTAAGGTAGTCCACGAGCGCTATTTTGACAAGTTTGATGACGCGTGGTCAAGCGATGTAGACGCTAGGTTGTACAGTGTACACAAACAAGCAAACAATCTCGACCGAAAACATCACCTGAGTGGCTGAGGTAAGAAACACTGAATATCTATTTTTGCCAGATGAAAGTTGTATTTATGATTTGGATGTTCTGAAGCGTGGCTAGTGACAGGTTGTCTGGTAGCGTGGCCGAGCGGTCTAAGGCGCTGGTTTTAGGCACCAGTCTCTTCGGAGGCGTGGGTTCGAATCCCACCGCTGCCAATAGTGTACGCTTTTGTCATCAATCCCGACAGACATACGGCTTTGAATTTACGAAGATCAGCAATTTGCTTCTACGATGAGGTGATGACATTTTTTATTTGAGTTTTCTCAAAGTTCTAAATGCATATTGAGTGTGATGAAAACGCGCAGTAACGAAAGCAGCAGGCAGGTAGCGTGGCCGAGCGGTCTGAGGCGCTGGTTTAAGGCACCAGTCTCTTCGGAGGCGTGGGTTCGAATCCCACCGCTATCATGTGTAATATAGAACTGTGCAGTATTCTATTTTTAAAACAATTTCCTTCAAGTTTCAATCTTACAACATTCTAGAAGCGAAAATACAGTCAAAGTGTTATTTCTGAAAGAAGAAAAGATTAACAATTAAAAAGAGAATATAAACTAAGTGGAAGTATGGAAGATTAAAGAAGAAATAAATGTTATTGACGCATATTTTTTGTTGAATTAGTGGTCGTTTTTTTTCGTCATCTTGAATGTGCGGGCAAGCGAAATTTTGAATTCGCTATAATATATAACAAACAAGAACGTAAGTCATTGCTGATACTGAATAACTCCGGCTAGCAACGTAAGGATGAGCCAAAGTCTTCTCTGGGCCTTACTTCTCCATATTATATAAAGTATTCCTGAAGTTACGCCATGTAAACGTAAATAACTCAACAACTATTTATCTGAGCAGGCAGAAAGTTTGCATGGTGGTTACTGTTATGAAAAGCATCAGATGCATACAACATATCTAAAAATATTTGAATTTTAAATTCCGTCCTAATTTCGACCGTGACTGAATCATTTCAAGGTCAATGTCAAAGGAAAAGTTCAAGATTATATTATATGCGAGACTTTATTGGCTACAACATGGACCAAACGGTGAGTTTATACGATAAACAGAACCGAAATTATAACCAGATTAGTGACTTTTAACTTTTTCAGAGAACTTGACTGTGACCTCGATATCCAAAACTAACATCAGTTTTAAGGTAGTCCACGAGCGCTATTTTGACAAGTTTGATGACGCGTGGTCAAGCGATGTAGACGCTAGGTTGTACAGTGTACACAAACAAGCAAACAATCTCGACCGAAAACATCACCTGAGTGGCTGAGGTAAGAAACACTGAATATCTATTTTTGCCAGATGAAAGTTGTATTTATGATTTGGATGTTCTGAAGCGTGGCTAGTGACAGGTTGTCTGGTAGCGTGGCCGAGCGGTCTAAGGCGCTGGTTTTAGGCACCAGTCTCTTCGGAGGCGTGGGTTCGAATCCCACCGCTGCCAATAGTGTACGCTTTTGTCATCAATCCCGACAGACATACGGCTTTGAATTTACGAAGATCAGCAATTTGCTTCTACGATGAGGTGATGACATTTTTTATTTGAGTTTTCTCAAAGTTCTAAATGCATATTGAGTGTGATGAAAACGCGCAGTAACGAAAGCAGCAGGCAGGTAGCGTGGCCGAGCGGTCTAAGGCGCTGGTTTAAGACACCAGTCTCTTCGGAGGCGTGGGTTCGAATCCCACCGCTATCATGTGTAATATAGAACTGTGCAGTATTCTATTTTTAAAACAATTTCCTTCAAGTTTCAATCTTACAACATTCTAGAAGCGAAAATACAGTCAAAGTGTTATTTCTGAAAGAAGAAAAGATTAACAATTAAAAAGAGAATATAAACTAAGTGGAAGTATGGAAGATTAAAGAAGAAATAAATGTTATTGACGCATATTTTTTGTTGAATTAGTGGTCGTTTTTTTTCGTCATCTTGAATGTGCGGGCAAGCGAAATTTTGAATTCGCTATAATATATAACAAACAAGAACGTAAGTCATTGCTGATACTGAATAACTCCGGCTAGCAACGTAAGGATGAGCCAAAGTCTTCTCTGGGCCTTACTTCTCCATATTATATAAAGTATTCCTGAAGTTACGCCATGTAAACGTAAATAACTCAACAACTATTTATCTGAGCAGGCAGAAAGTTTGCATGGTGGTTACTGTTATGAAAAGCATCAGATGCATACAACATATCTAAAAATATTTGAATTTTAAATTCCGTCCTAATTTCGACCGTGACTGAATCATTTCAAGGTCAATGTCAAAGGAAAAGTTCAAGGTTATATTATATGCGAGACTTTATTGGCTACAACATGGACCAAACGGTGAGTTTATACGATAAACAGAACCGAAATTATAACCAGATTAGTGACTTTTAACTTTGTCAGAGAACTTGACTGTGACCTCGATATCCAAAACTAACATCAGTTTTAAGGTAGTCCACGAGCGCTATTTTGACAAGTTTGATGACGCGTGGTCAAGCGATGTAGACGCTAGGTTGTACAGTGTACACAAACAAGCAAACAATCTCGACCGAAAACATCACCTGAGTGGCTGAGGTAAGAAACACTGAATATCTATTTTTGCCAGATGAAAGTTGTATTTATGATTTGGATGTTCTGAAGCGTGGCTAGTGACAGGTTGTCTGGTAGCGTGGCCGAGCGGTCTAAGGCGCTGGTTTTAGGCACCAGTCTCTTCGGAGGCGTGGGTTCGAATCCCACCGCTGCCAATAGTGTACGCTTTTGTCATCAATCCCGACAGACATACGGCTTTGAATTTACGAAGATCAGCAATTTGCTTCTACGATGAGGTGATGACATTTTTTATTTGAGTTTTCTCAAAGTTCTAAATGCATATTGAGTGTGATGAAAACGCGCAGTAACGACAGCAGCAGGCAGGTAGCGTGGCCGAGCGGTCTAAGGCGCTGGTTTAAGGCATCAGTCTCTTCGGAGGCGTGGGTTCGAATCCCACCGCTATCATGTGTAATATAGAACTGTGCAGTATTCTATTTTTCAAACAATTTCCTTCAAGTTTCAATCTTACAACATTCTAGAAGCGAAAATACAGTCAAAGTGTTATTTCTGAAAGAAGAAAAGATTAACAGTTAAAAAGAGAATATAAACTAAGTGGAAGTATGGAAGATTAAAGAAGAAATAAATGTTATTGACGCATTTTTTTTGTTGAATTAGTGGTCGTTTTTTTTCGTCATCTTGAATGTGCGGGCAAGCGAAATTTTGAATTCGCTATAATATATAACAAACAAGAACGTAAGTCATTGCTGATACTGAATAACTCCGGCTAGCAACGTAAGGATTAGCCAAAGTCTTCTCTGGGCCTTACTTCTCCATATTATATAAAGTATTCCTGAAGTTACGCCATGTAAACGTAAATAACTCAACAACTATTTATCTGAGCAGGCAGAAAGTTTGCATGGTGGTTACTGTTATGAAAAGCATCAGATGCATACAACATATCTAAAAATATTTGAATTTTAAATTCCGTCCTAATTTCGACCGTGACTGAATCATTTCAAGGTTAATGTCAAAGGAAAAGTCTAAGGTTATATTATATGCGAGACTTTATTGGCTACAACATGGACCAAACGGTGAGTTTATACGATAAACAGAACCGAAATTATAACCAGATTAGTGACTTTTAACTTTTTCAGAGAACTTGACTGTGACCTCGATATCCAAAACTAACATCAGTTTTAAGGTAGTCCACGAGCGCTATTTTGACAAGTTTGATGACGCGTGGTCAAGCGATGTAGACGCTAGGTTGTACAGTGTACACAAACAAGCAAACAATCTCGACCGAAAACATCACCTGAGTGGCTGAGGTAAGAAACACTGAATATCTATTTTTGCCAGATGACAGTTGTATTTATGATTTGGATGTTCTGAAGCGTGGCTAGTGACAGGTTGTCTGGTAGCGTGGCCGAGCGGTCTAAGGCGCTGGTTTTAGGCACCAGTCTCTTCGGAGGCGTGGGTTCGAATCCCACCGCTGCCAATAGTGTACGCTTTTGTCATCAATCCCGACAGACATACGGCTTTGAATTTACGAAGATCAGCAATTTGCTTCTACGATGAGGTGATGACATTTTTTATTTGAGTTTTCTCAAAGTTCTAAATGCATATTGAGTGTGATGAAAACGCGCAGTAACGAAAGCAGCAGGTAGGTAGCGTGGCCGAGCGGTCTAAGGCGCTGGTTTAAGGCACCAGTCTCTTCGGAGGCGTGGGTTCGAATCCCACCGCTATCATGTGTAATATAGAACTGTGCAGTATTCTATTTTTAAAACAATTTCCTTCAAGTTTCAATCTTACAACAATCTAGAAGCGAAAATACAGTCAAAGTGTTATTTCTGAAAAAAGAAAAGATTAACAATTAAAAAGAGAATATAAACTAAGTGGAAGTATGGAAGATTAAAGAAGAAATAAATGTTATTGACGCATATTTTTTGTTGAATTAGTGGTCGTTTTTTTTCGTCATCTTGAATGTGCGGGCAAGCGAAATTTTGAATTCGCTATAATATATAACAAACAAGAACGTAAGTCATTGCTGATACTGAATAACTCCGGCTAGCAACGTAAGGATGAGCCAAAGTCTTCTCTGGGCCTTACTTCTCCATATTATATAAAGTATTCCTGAAGTTACGCCATGTAAACGTAAATAACTCAACAACTATTTATCTGAGCAGGCAGAAAGTTTGCATGGTGGTTACTGTTATGAAAAGCATCAGATGCATACAACATATCTAAAAATATTTGAATTTTAAATTCCGTCCTAATTTCGACCGTGACTGAATCATTTCAAGGTCAATGTCAAAGGAAAAGTTCAAGGTTATATTATATGCGAGACTTTATTGGCTACAACATGGACCAAACGGTGAGTTTATACGATAAACAGAACCGAAATTATAACCAGATTAGTGACTTTTAACTTTTTCAGAGAACTTGACTGTGACCTCGATATCCAAAACTAACATCAGTTTTAAGGTAGTCCACGAGCGCTATTTTGACAAGTTTGATGACGCGTGGTCAAGCGATGTAGACGCTAGGTTGTACAGTGTACACAAACAAGCAAACAATCTCGACCGAAAACATCACCTGAGTGGCTGAGGTAAGAAACACTGAATATCTATTTTTGCCAGATGAAAGTTGTATTTATGATTTGGATGTTCTGAAGCGTGGCTAGTGACAGGTTGTCTGGTAGCGTGGCCGAGCGGTCTAAGGCGCTGGTTTTAGGCTCCAGTCTCTTCGGAGGCGTGGGTTCGAATCCCACCGCTGCCAATAGTGTACGCTTTTGTCATCAATCCCGACAGACATACGGCTTTGAATTTACGAAGATCAGCAATTTGCTTCTACGATGAGGTGATGACATTTTTTATTTGAGTTTTCTCAAAGTTCTAAATGCATATTGAGTGTGATGAAAACGCGCAGTAACGAAAGCAGCAGGCAGGTAGCGTGGCCGAGCGGTCTAAGGCGCTGGTTTAAGGCACCAGTCTCTTCGGAGGCGTGGGTTCGAATCCCACCGCTATCATGTGTAATATAGAACTGTGCAGTATTCTATTTTTAAAACAATTTCCTTCAAGTTTCAATCTTACAACAATCTAGAAGCGAAAATACAGTCAAAGTGTTATTTCTGAAAGAAGAAAAGATTAACAATTAAAAAGAGAATATAAACTAAGTGGAAGTATGGAAGATTAAAGAAGAAATAAATGTTATTGACGCATATTTTTTGTTGAATTAGTGGTCGTTTTTTTTCGTCATCTTGAATGTGCGGGCAAGCGAAATTTTGAATTCGCTATAATATATAACAAACAAGAACGTAAGTCATTGCTGATACTGAATAACTCCGGCTAGCAACGTAAGGATGAGCCAAAGTCTTCTCTGGGCCTTACTTCTCCATATTATATAAAGTATTCCTGAAGTTACGCCATGTAAACGTAAATAACTCAACAACTATTTATCTGAGCAGGCAGAAAGTTTGCATGGTGGTTACTGTTATGAAAAGCATCAGATGCATACAACATATCTAAAAATATTTGAATTTTAAATTCCGTCCTAATTTCGACCGTGACTGAATCATTTCAAGGTCAATGTCAAAGGAAAAGTTCAAGGTTATATTATATGCGAGACTTTATTGGCTACAACATGGACCAAACGGTGAGTTTATACGATAAACAGAACCGAAATTATAACCAGATTAGTGACTTTTAACTTTTTCAGAGAACTTGACTGTGACCTCGATATCCAAAACTAACATCAGTTTTAAGGTAGTCCACGAGCGCTATTTTGACAAGTTTGATGACGCGTGGTCAAGCGATGTAGACGCTAGGTTGTACAGTGTACACAAACAAGCAAACAATCTCGACCGAAAACATCACCTGAGTGGCTGAGGTAAGAAACACTGAATATCTATTTTTGCCAGATGAAAGTTGTATTTATGATTTGGATGTTCTGAAGCGTGGCTAGTGACAGGTTGTCTGGTAGCGTGGCCGAGCGGTCTAAGGCGCTGGTTTTAGGCTCCAGTCTCTTCGGAGGCGTGGGTTCGAATCCCACCGCTGCCAATAGTGTACGCTTTTGTCATCAATCCCGACAGACATACGGCTTTGAATTTACGAAGATCAGCAATTTGCTTCTACGATGAGGTGATGACATTTTTTATTTGAGTTTTCTCAAAGTTCTAAATGCATATTGAGTGTGATGAAAACGCGCAGTAACGAAAGCAGCAGGCAGGTAGCGTGGCCGAGCGGTCTAAGGCGCTGGTTTAAGGCACCAGTCTCTTCGGAGGCGTGGGTTCGAATCCCCCCGCTATCATGTGTAATATAGAACTGTGCAGTATTCTATTTTTAAAACAATTTCCTTCAAGTTTCAATCTTACAACATTCTAGAAGCGAAAATACAGTCAAAGTGTTATTTCTGAAAGAAGAAAAGATTAACAATTAAAAAGAGAATATAAACTAAGTGGAAGTATGGAAGATTAAAGAAGAAATAAATGTTATTGACGCATATTTTTTGTTGAATTAGTGGTCGTTTTTTTTCGTCATCTTGAATGTGCGGGCAAGCGAAATTTTGAATTCGCTATAATATATAACAAACAAGAACGTAAGTCATTGCTGATACTGAATAACTCCGGCTAGCAACGTAAGGATGAGCCAAAGTCTTCTCTGGGCCTTACTTCTCCATATTATATAAAGTATTCCTGAAGTTACGCCATGTAAACGTAAATAACTCAACAACTATTTATCTGAGCAGGCAGAAAGTTTGCATGGTGGTTACTGTTATGAAAAGCATCAGATGCATACAACATATCTAAAAATATTTGAATTTTAAATTCCGTCCTAATTTCGACCGTGACTGAATCATTTCAAGGTCAATGTCAAAGGAAAAGTTCAAGGTTATATAATATGCGAGACTTTATTGGCTACAACATGGACCAAACGGTGAGTTTATACGATAAACAGAACCGAAATTATAACCAGATTAGTGGCTTTTAACTTTTTCAGAGAACTTGACTGTGACCTCGATATCCAAAACTAACATCAGTTTTAAGGTAGTCCACGAGCGCTATTTTGACAAGTTTGATGACGCGTGGTCAAGCGATGTAGACGCTAGGTTGTACAGTGTACACAAACAAGCAAACAATCTCGACCGAAAACATCACCTGAGTGGCTGAGGTAAGAAACACTGAATATCTATTTTTGCCAGATGAAAGTTGTATTTATGATTTGGATGTTCTGAAGCGTGGCTAGTGACAGGCTGTCTGGTAGCGTGGCCGAGCGGTCTAAGGCGCTGGTTTTAGGCACCAGTCTCTTCGGAGGCGTGGGTTCGAATCCCACCGCTGCCAATAGTGTACGCTTTTGTCATCAATCCCGACAGACATACGGCTTTGAATTTACGAAGATCAGCAATTTGCTTCTACGATGAGGTGATGACATTTTTTATTTGAGTTTTCTCAAAGTTCTAAATGCATATTGAGTGTGATGAAAACGCGCAGTAACGACAGCAGCAGGCAGGTAGCGTGGCCGAGCGGTCTAAGGCGCTGGTTTAAGGCATCAGTCT
Organism: Sepiola atlantica; assembly: GCA_963556195.1. Classification (NCBI taxonomy): domain Eukaryota; kingdom Metazoa; phylum Mollusca; class Cephalopoda; order Sepiida; family Sepiolidae; genus Sepiola; species Sepiola atlantica. Next base: position 77,298,194 of record OY744539.1, on the reverse strand, counting down.
CTTCGGAGGCGTGGGTTCGAATCCCACCGCTATCATGTGTAATATAGAACTGTGCAGTATTCTATTTTTAAAACAATTTCCTTCAAGTTTCAATCTTACAACATTCTAGAAGCGAAAATACAGTCAAAGTGTTATTTCTGAAAGAAGAAAAGATTAACAATTAAAAAGAGAATATAAACTAAGTGGAAGTATGGAAGATTAAAGAAGAAATAAATGTTATTGACGCATATTTTTTGTTGAATTAGTGGTCGTTTTTTTTCGTCATCTTGAATGTGCGGGCAAGCGAAATTTTGAATTCGCTATAATATATAACAAACAAGAACGTAAGTCATTGCTGATACTGAATAACTCCGGCTAGCAACGTAAGGATGAGCCAAAGTCTTCTCTGGGCCTTACTTCTCCATATTATATAAAGTATTCCTGAAGTTACGCCATGTAAACGTAAATAACTCAACAACTATTTATCTGAGCAGGCAGAAAGTTTGCATGGTGGTTACTGTTATGAAAAGCATCAGATGCATACAACATATCTAAAAATATTTGAATTTTAAATTCCGTCCTAATTTCGACCGTGACTGAATCATTTCAAGGTCAATGTCAAAGGAAAAGTTCAAGGTTATATTATATGCGAGACTTTATTGGCTACAACATGGACCAAACGGTGAGTTTATACGATAAACAGAACCGAAATTATAACCAGATTAGTGACTTTTAACTTTGTCAGAGAACTTGACTGTGACCTCGATATCCAAAACTAACATCAGTTTTAAGGTAGTCCACGAGCGCTATTTTGACAAGTTTGATGACGCGTGGTCAAGCGATGTAGACGCTAGGTTGTACAGTGTACACAAACAAGCAAACAATCTCGACCGAAAACATCACCTGAGTGGCTGAGGTAAGAAACACTGAATATCTATTTTTGCCAGATGAAAGTTGTATTTATGATTTGGATGTTCTGAAGCGTGGCTAGTGACAGGTTGTCTGGTAGCGTGGCCGAGCGGTCTAAGGCGCTGGTTTTAGGCACCAGTCTCTTCGGAGGCGTGGGTTCGAATCCCACCGCTGCCAATAGTGTACGCTTTTGTCATCAATCCCGACAGACATACGGCTTTGAATTTACGAAGATCAGCAATTTGCTTCTACGATGAGGTGATGACATTTTTTATTTGAGTTTTCTCAAAGTTCTAAATGCATATTGAGTGTGATGAAAACGCGCAGTAACGAAAGCAGCAGGCAGGTAGCGTGGCCGAGCGGTCTGAGGCGCTGGTTTAAGGCACCAGTCTCTTCGGAGGCGTGGGTTCGAATCCCACCGCTATCATGTGTAATATAGAACTGTGCAGTATTCTATTTTTAAAACAATTTCCTTCAAGTTTCAATCTTACAACATTCTAGAAGCGAAAATACAGTCAAAGTGTTATTTCTGAAAGAAGAAAAGATTAACAATTAAAAAGAGAATATAAACTAAGTGGAAGTATGGAAGATTAAAGAAGAAATAAATGTTATTGACGCATATTTTTTGTTGAATTAGTGGTCGTTTTTTTTCGTCATCTTGAATGTGCGGGCAAGCGAAATTTTGAATTCGCTATAATATATAACAAACAAGAACGTAAGTCATTGCTGATACTGAATAACTCCGGCTAGCAACGTAAGGATGAGCCAAAGTCTTCTCTGGGCCTTACTTCTCCATATTATATAAAGTATTCCTGAAGTTACGCCATGTAAACGTAAATAACTCAACAACTATTTATCTGAGCAGGCAGAAAGTTTGCATGGTGGTTACTGTTATGAAAAGCATCAGATGCATACAACATATCTAAAAATATTTGAATTTTAAATTCCGTCCTAATTTCGACCGTGACTGAATCATTTCAAGGTCAATGTCAAAGGAAAAGTTCAAGGTTATATAATATGCGAGACTTTATTGGCTACAACATGGACCAAACGGTGAGTTTATACGATAAACAGAACCGAAATTATAACCAGATTAGTGGCTTTTAACTTTTTCAGAGAACTTGACTGTGACCTCGATATCCAAAACTAACATCAGTTTTAAGGTAGTCCACGAGCGCTATTTTGACAAGTTTGATGACGCGTGGTCAAGCGATGTAGACGCTAGGTTGTACAGTGTACACAAACAAGCAAACAATCTCGACCGAAAACATCACCTGAGTGGCTGAGGTAAGAAACACTGAATATCTATTTTTGCCAGATGAAAGTTGTATTTATGATTTGGATGTTCTGAAGCGTGGCTAGTGACAGGTTGTCTGGTAGCGTGGCCGAGCGGTCTAAGGCGCTGGTTTTAGGCACCAGTCTCTTCGGAGGCGTGGGTTCGAATCCCACCGCTGCCAATAGTGTACGCTTTTGTCATCAATCCCGACAGACATACGGCTTTGAATTTACGAAGATCAGCAATTTGCTTCTACGATGAGGTGATGACATTTTTTATTTGAGTTTTCTCAAAGTTCTAAATGCATATTGAGTGTGATGAAAACGCGCAGTAACGACAGCAGCAGGCAGGTAGCGTGGCCGAGCGGTCTAAGGCGCTGGTTTAAGGCATCAGTCTCTTCGGAGGCGTGGGTTCGAATCCCACCGCTATCATGTGTAATATAGAACTGTGCAGTATTCTATTTTTCAAACAATTTCCTTCAAGTTTCAATCTTACAACATTCTAGAAGCGAAAATACAGTCAAAGTGTTATTTCTGAAAGAAGAAAAGATTAACAGTTAAAAAGAGAATATAAACTAAGTGGAAGTATGGAAGATTAAAGAAGAAATAAATGTTATTGACGCATTTTTTTTGTTGAATTAGTGGTCGTTTTTTTTCGTCATCTTGAATGTGCGGGCAAGCGAAATTTTGAATTCGCTATAATATATAACAAACAAGAACGTAAGTCATTGCTGATACTGAATAACTCCGGCTAGCAACGTAAGGATTAGCCAAAGTCTTCTCTGGGCCTTACTTCTCCATATTATATAAAGTATTCCTGAAGTTACGCCATGTAAACGTAAATAACTCAACAACTATTTATCTGAGCAGGCAGAAAGTTTGCATGGTGGTTACTGTTATGAAAAGCATCAGATGCATACAACATATCTAAAAATATTTGAATTTTAAATTCCGTCCTAATTTCGACCGTGACTGAATCATTTCAAGGTTAATGTCAAAGGAAAAGTCTAAGGTTATATTATATGCGAGACTTTATTGGCTACAACATGGACCAAACGGTGAGTTTATACGATAAACAGAACCGAAATTATAACCAGATTAGTGACTTTTAACTTTTTCAGAGAACTTGACTGTGACCTCGATATCCAAAACTAACATCAGTTTTAAGGTAGTCCACGAGCGCTATTTTGACAAGTTTGATGACGCGTGGTCAAGCGATGTAGACGCTAGGTTGTACAGTGTACACAAACAAGCAAACAATCTCGACCGAAAACATCACCTGAGTGGCTGAGGTAAGAAACACTGAATATCTATTTTTGCCAGATGACAGTTGTATTTATGATTTGGATGTTCTGAAGCGTGGCTAGTGACAGGTTGTCTGGTAGCGTGGCCGAGCGGTCTAAGGCGCTGGTTTTAGGCACCAGTCTCTTCGGAGGCGTGGGTTCGAATCCCACCGCTGCCAATAGTGTACGCTTTTGTCATCAATCCCGACAGACATACGGCTTTGAATTTACGAAGATCAGCAATTTGCTTCTACGATGAGGTGATGACATTTTTTATTTGAGTTTTCTCAAAGTTCTAAATGCATATTGAGTGTGATGAAAACGCGCAGTAACGAAAGCAGCAGGTAGGTAGCGTGGCCGAGCGGTCTAAGGCGCTGGTTTAAGGCACCAGTCTCTTCGGAGGCGTGGGTTCGAATCCCACCGCTATCATGTGTAATATAGAACTGTGCAGTATTCTATTTTTAAAACAATTTCCTTCAAGTTTCAATCTTACAACATTCTAGAAGCGAAAATACAGTCAAAGTGTTATTTCTGAAAGAAGAAAAGATTAACAATTAAAAAGAGAATATAAACTAAGTGGAAGTATGGAAGATTAAAGAAGAAATAAATGTTATTGACGCATATTTTTTGTTGAATTAGTGGTCGTTTTTTTTCGTCATCTTGAATGTGCGGGCAAGCGAAATTTTGAATTCGCTATAATATATAACAAACAAGAACGTAAGTCATTGCTGATACTGAATAACTCCGGCTAGCAACGTAAGGATGAGCCAAAGTCTTCTCTGGGCCTTACTTCTCCATATTATATAAAGTATTCCTGAAGTTACGCCATGTAAACGTAAATAACTCAACAACTATTTATCTGAGCAGGCAGAAAGTTTGCATGGTGGTTACTGTTATGAAAAGCATCAGATGCATACAACATATCTAAAAATATTTGAATTTTAAATTCCGTCCTAATTTCGACCGTGACTGAATCATTTCAAGGTCAATGTCAAAGGAAAAGTTCAAGGTTATATAATATGCGAGACTTTATTGGCTACAACATGGACCAAACGGTGAGTTTATACGATAAACAGAACCGAAATTATAACCAGATTAGTGGCTTTTAACTTTTTCAGAGAACTTGACTGTGACCTCGATATCCAAAACTAACATCAGTTTTAAGGTAGTCCACGAGCGCTATTTTGACAAGTTTGATGACGCGTGGTCAAGCGATGTAGACGCTAGGTTGTACAGTGTACACAAACAAGCAAACAATCTCGACCGAAAACATCACCTGAGTGGCTGAGGTAAGAAACACTGAATATCTATTTTTGCCAGATGAAAGTTGTATTTATGATTTGGATGTTCTGAAGCGTGGCTAGTGACAGGCTGTCTGGTAGCGTGGCCGAGCGGTCTAAGGCGCTGGTTTTAGGCACCAGTCTCTTCGGAGGCGTGGGTTCGAATCCCACCGCTGCCAATAGTGTACGCTTTTGTCATCAATCCCGACAGACATACGGCTTTGAATTTACGAAGATCAGCAATTTGCTTCTACGATGAGGTGATGACATTTTTTATTTGAGTTTTCTCAAAGTTCTAAATGCATATTGAGTGTGATGAAAACGCGCAGTAACGACAGCAGCAGGCAGGTAGCGTGGCCGAGCGGTCTAAGGCGCTGGTTTAAGGCATCAGTCTCTTCGGAGGCGTGGGTTCGAATCCCACCGCTATCATGTGTAATATAGAACTGTGCAGTATTCTATTTTTCAAACAATTTCCTTCAAGTTTCAATCTTACAACATTCTAGAAGCGAAAATACAGTCAAAGTGTTATTTCTGAAAGAAGAAAAGATTAACAGTTAAAAAGAGAATATAAACTAAGTGGAAGTATGGAAGATTAAAGAAGAAATAAATGTTATTGACGCATATTTTTTGTTGAATTAGTGGTCGTTTTTTTTCGTCATCTTGAATGTGCGGGCAAGCGAAATTTTGAATTCGCTATAATATATAACAAACAAGAACGTAAGTCATTGCTGATACTGAATAACTCCGGCTAGCAACGTAAGGATGAGCCAAAGTCTTCTCTGGGCCTTACTTCTCCATATTATATAAAGTATTCCTGAAGTTACGCCATGTAAACGTAAATAACTCAACAACTATTTATCTGAGCAGGCAGAAAGTTTGCATGGTGGTTACTGTTATGAAAAGCATCAGATGCATACAACATATCTAAAAATATTTGAATTTTAAATTCCGTCCTAATTTCGACCGTGACTGAATCATTTCAAGGTTAATGTCAAAGGAAAAGTCTAAGGTTATATTATATGCGAGACTTTATTGGCTACAACATGGACCAAACGGTGAGTTTATACGATAAACAGAACCGAAATTATAACCAGATTAGTGACTTTTAACTTTTTCAGAGAACTTGACTGTGACCTCGATATCCAAAACTAACATCAGTTTTAAGGTAGTCCACGAGCGCTATTTTGACAAGTTTGATGACGCGTGGTCAAGCGATGTAGACGCTAGGTTGTACAGTGTACACAAACAAGCAAACAATCTCGACCGAAAACATCACCTGAGTGGCTGAGGTAAGAAACACTGAATATCTATTTTTGCCAGATGACAGTTGTATTTATGATTTGGATGTTCTGAAGCGTGGCTAGTGACAGGTTGTCTGGTAGCGTGGCCGAGCGGTCTAAGGCGCTGGTTTTAGGCACCAGTCTCTTCGGAGGCGTGGGTTCGAATCCCACCGCTGCCAATAGTGTACGCTTTTGTCATCAATCCCGACAGACATACGGCTTTGAATTTACGAAGATCAGCAATTTGCTTCTACGATGAGGTGATGACATTTTTTATTTGAGTTTTCTCAAAGTTCTAAATGCATATTGAGTGTGATGAAAACGCGCAGTAACGAAAGCAGCAGGTAGGTAGCGTGGCCGAGCGGTCTAAGGCGCTGGTTTAAGGCACCAGTCTCTTCGGAGGCGTGGGTTCGAATCCCACCGCTATCATGTGTAATATAGAACTGTGCAGTATTCTATTTTTAAAACAATTTCCTTCAAGTTTCAATCTTACAACATTCTAGAAGCGAAAATACAGTCAAAGTGTTATTTCTGAAAGAAGAAAAGATTAACAATTAAAAAGAGAATATAAACTAAGTGGAAGTATGGAAGATTAAAGAAGAAATAAATGTTATTGACGCATATTTTTTGTTGAATTAGTGGTCGTTTTTTTTCGTCATCTTGAATGTGCGGGCAAGCGAAATTTTGAATTCGCTATAATATATAACAAACAAGAACGTAAGTCATTGCTGATACTGAATAACTCCGGCTAGCAACGTAAGGATGAGCCAAAGTCTTCTCTGGGCCTTACTTCTCCATATTATATAAAGTATTCCTGAAGTTACGCCATGTAAACGTAAATAACTCAACAACTATTTATCTGAGCAGGCAGAAAGTTTGCATGGTGGTTACTGTTATGAAAAGCATCAGATGCATACAACATATCTAAAAATATTTGAATTTTAAATTCCGTCCTAATTTCGACCGTGACTGAATCATTTCAAGGTCAATGTCAAAGGAAAAGTTCAAGGTTATATTATATGCGAGACTTTATTGGCTACAACATGGACCAAACGGTGAGTTTATACGATAAACAGAACCGAAATTATAACCAGATTAGTGACTTTTAACTTTTTCAGAGAACTTGACTGTGACCTCGATATCCAAAACTAACATCAGTTTTAAGGTAGTCCACGAGCGCTATTTTGACAAGTTTGATGACGCGTGGTCAAGCGATGTAGACGCTAGGTTGTACAGTGTACACAAACAAGCAAACAATCTCGACCGAAAACATCACCTGAGTGGCTGAGGTAAGAAACACTGAATATCTATTTTTGCCAGATGAAAGTTGTATTTATGATTTGGATGTTCTGAAGCGTGGCTAGTGACAGGTTGTCTGGTAGCGTGGCCGAGCGGTCTAAGGCGCTGGTTTTAGGCTCCAGTCTCTTCGGAGGCGTGGGTTCGAATCCCACCGCTGCCAATAGTGTACGCTTTTGTCATCAATCCCGACAGACATACGGCTTTGAATTTACGAAGATCAGCAATTTGCTTCTACGATGAGGTGATGACATTTTTTATTTGAGTTTTCTCAAAGTTCTAAATGCATATTGAGTGTGATGAAAACGCGCAGTAACGAAAGCAGCAGGCAGGTAGCGTGGCCGAGCGGTCTAAGGCGCTGGTTTAAGGCACCAGTCTCTTCGGAGGCGTGGGTTCGAATCCCCCCGCTATCATGTGTAATATAGAACTGTGCAGTATTCTATTTTTAAAACAATTTCCTTCAAGTTTCAATCTTACAACATTCTAGAAGCGAAAATACAGTCAAAGTGTTATTTCTGAAAGAAGAAAAGATTAACAATTAAAAAGAGAATATAAACTAAGTGGAAGTATGGAAGATTAAAGAAGAAATAAATGTTATTGACGCATATTTTTTGTTGAATTAGTGGTCGTTTTTTTTCGTCATCTTGAATGTGCGGGCAAGCGAAATTTTGAATTCGCTATAATATAATACAAACAAGAACGTAAGTCATCGCTGATACTGAATAACTCCGGCTAGCAACGTAAGGATGAGCCAAAGTCTTCTCTGGGTCTTACTTCTCCATATTATATAAAGTATTCCTGAAGTTACGCCATGTAAACGTAAATAACTCAACAACTATGCGAGACTTTATTGGCTGAAACATCTGATCACCTTTTCTCGCTTGTACAGAAGAAAACGATCGACTTTGCATTTTTTTTTCTTTCTATTCCCATTTCTCATCGAAGAGACGTTGCTAGTTTCTTTCTACTCTATTAATATTTCCATGGAAGATGTTCGACTACCTTTCCATGGAAGATGCTCGACTAGGCTAAAGCCTAGTCTAGCTGAAAGAGAGAGAAATAGATAGAGAGAGAGAAAGAGAGAGAGAGAGAGAAAGAGAGAGATTACAAGAGATAGAGGAAGATAGTTATAGATAGATAGATAGATAGATAGAGAACTCGTATTCACAACGATAACTTGTATATCTACCGCCATTGCTAACAACTTTCCTTGCCTCCACGTGTGCCAATATCAAACGGAATTTCCATGAACAGAGTTTCTTTCCAGAAACTTTCCATCTGTTGAACACGTTACCACGGGATTACTTCCTTGCGGGTTGTCTTCAAATCCAATTTTAATAAATGCTTGTCATAAACAACCCTCATAAGTCATCAAGTTTCCTTCATTCCATTCATTATTTTCAATCCTCGCATAATATTCTTTGTCATCTGACTGACAATATATCCATTTCCTTAACTTTCATCGTTAAGTGGCTTTCAGCCTTGATAAGTCGTGAATCATTAGTAAAAAGGTAAAACCTCATGAATTGGTTCATCTTTTATAAAACAAACAAACCGAATCATTTTTACTCTGTCTTTTTTAGCACTGGTTCTTCTTCGTTCCTTCTGTTAGCTTCACGCACTTAACATTTTTGTTTTGTTTTTCTATTTTACACATTTACAGACGCCCGTATTGACGTCACATCTTTAAATATCCATTTAATAGTCTACGCTTATATATCTATTTCCTGGTGATACCAGATCAGGCTGCCCTGTGGCTCCCTGAGACGAAATTCACCTACATTGACGTTTTTTTTGTTTTTTTTTGTTTTTTGTTAAACTAAATTATGTTCTACAAAACCAAAAACAAAAACAACAGCCCCTCTCCCTTTCTCCCTCCCCTTTTTTATTTTTTATTTTTCCTACCCTACTCCCGGTCCTGGATATGACCTTAAACTACATCCGATGGTGAGATCCGGCTTACGGACTTTGGGGAATGTGGAGCCTCCTCTTAATTACCATTGCTCCCAGGTCCACCCTGACCCGGAGTGGTAGTACCTGTTAGGGTCCCAACTATGGGTTAAATAGAAACAGATATTAAAAGGGGAAGGAAACAAGAAAGAGAAGAAAACAAGACCAGATTCGGCATTAAATAACCCAAAAAGGGTTGATATGCCGTAAAACAAAACTACCAAACTACGCTTATATATCTATTTCACCGCAGATTTATTATGATTAGATTTGAATACGGATTTTCACAAATAAATGATTCTAGTTATTTTGTACGTTTCATTCAAGTTGTCAATTTGATTCGATAGTTATGTTTTTTATTTTTCAAGATCGTTGACCGTGCAACCTGTAAAATGGTCATAATTTGTTGATGAAGAATTGTTTCGACGAATATGTTTTGCTTCATGCCATTAACAATACAATCGCACTCATCCCCTTTCAATAACGATACCCACACCAACAGTAAACAATACACACATCATGAATTAAATTCAAAACAAAACTATGTAATTAAATACCACAAAAAGGAAGAGAAAAGGGTAAAAATTTAATAAAGAAATATACATAATATTGATAGAAAATAAATACATTAAATAAAAGAAATATTTGAACACGCTCCTACAATCTCACTTCCGGTAATTTCTGTGAGACTACATTACGTGCTACACTTATATTAAAACTACTTCCGACCGAAATAGAATATTCACGCTTTTATGCTTCGGAATTTTTTTTAGATGAATATTGGTAATTTGTATTAGTTGCATCGAATAATAATAATACAGTTCTCATCTTGGATGTTATTTTCACAACGTTTCGGCCGATGTAACTTCCGACTTTCTTCAGGTGCATCTTGTCGAACTCAGGAAACTTTCTGTCGAACTAAGATTTTCTTTTTGTCGAACTCAGGAATCTGTACGGAATTTCGAATGGCACACTTTATTTAATCTACGAAGGTAGCTTGCTCTCGTTCCGTCAGCCATGACCGGACAGAGGTCTTAACTAATTCGTAATTGTATACTTAGAATAGACGAGAATTGTCCGCAAGGACCAGTAGCATGATGGATAAAGTGAGAAGTGACAGTCTTCTGGAGGTTGAAGGTTCAATCCTCAGTGCGGGCCATACTAATAATACAATTATGACTTAAAACTTCTACCCGGTCATGGCTGATGGAACGAGAGAAAACTACCCCGGAAATTAAAGGGTTCCGTTCAAAATTCCATACAGATTCCCGAGTTCGACATAAAGGTTCCTGAGTTGAAGAATATAGGAAATCACATCGGCTGGAACGTTGTGAGAATAACATCCAAGATGAGAACAGTAGTCCGAATAATTTAAATAATACAAAATATCCACGCTGTTCTGAAATGGAGACACTTTGAAAAAAAGGGTTATATCCTCGAAATATGAGTGAAACTATGTAAGAAGCTATTAATAGAAGATGAAATAATGAGTAAGGACTAAAAAGAAAATTAGTACATATTGTCTTTTTATCGCCTAGTCTCTCATCCATTAGTTCAGTTTACCCCGATCTTTGCATTGTTACACCTATCGGTAAACTACACACCATGTTGCAAGCAAATTACATCCCTCTCTTATATTTTGCTTCATCGTGAACTGATGATTACGGCATATAAATACTTACTTATCGTCGACAAATGTAAATTCTACCGAATCGTTTACACACAAGGTCTGGTGAGTTGGTATTTTTCGATTGAATAATTTTCTTATTATTTGATATATTTTTTACTTTTCAGTTTATTTTTGTAATTATCGCTTTTTTTTTTCTTTCGGCGAACAAAATATTTTTTTTGTTAAGTTTAAAACTTGGCAGTCTTAAAAGCGCAGAAAAAATTCTAGAATTAGAAAAATGTAGATTTATTTACTGAATGATATATTCTGAGCAGAAAAAAATAGAAGAAAATATATGTTGAAGACTCTTTTCTGCGTTCATTTAGAAATTTCTTTTTAATTCTTAATTGTTTTTTTTCGTCTTTACTTTTCGTCAATAACATTTGGATAGTTTTACGTATTTAAAAAAAAAATTATTTTCTTCTGTCAACGTCTTGTTTCTTCCTTCTTTCTATCAGCTTTTGTATATTTTTTTTTATTGTTTTCTTTCATTTTGTTGTTTACTTTTTGTAAATTAATTCCGTCATTTTTCTATTATTCTCTTACATATTTCTTTTTGATCAGGTTTTCTCTCTTTCTATCTATATTGGGTTAATCGTTAGTATAGCGAGCTTCTTACCCTCACAGAATTTCCCAAAGAAACCAAACGGCCAGCCGTGGTACATCTCTGAATGCGCCGCCGCCATTGCACATTGCACTGGAACAACTATTTTTATTGTTTTCAACGAAATAGATGTTCTGAAACCAAAGCCGCCTTTAAAACAAAAGGGTTATATAAAACGCTAGAGAGTCATGTGTCCCATCCGTTAGGTCTAAAGTAGCTGCGCAGAGGCTTGATTCCCACGAGTTTTGGCGAATAACAAACAGAGTCTTGAAAAGATTCGTGACCTCTATTCCAATCATGATCAATGGACCAGAGGTGATTTCCTCAGCATCCGATAAAGCCACACTGTTTGCTAAGAACTTTGAATCAAACTTCACTGTTTGCGATCAGGACCACCTACCTCCTAAATTTCTCTCTAAAACTGAAAATACTCTTCGTGTTCCCTCCATAGTTATGGCACACGCGGTACTGGGTTCTACGGAACCCACCCCTGTAGAGTTTTTTGATTTATTTAAAAAAACTGGTAACCTCTTAAACTAGTAGGAATGAAAGTTATCCTGTCCCTATTTTATTTTTGCCGGCACTAGAGAGCTTCCAAAGATTCCCACTTCCACTGTTTTATTTTGTCCCCGGTCTTTTGAAACCCTTGGCATTACTATCTTGGAAGACGCCATCCACCCAATGATCCCATTCCCGATGAATTTATTTTTTGAACACTCCTCTCTTAAGTCCCCACTCCCACTTAATGACCGACCCGCTTGTTTTCGGTCTCGTGCCGGAAAACAGTGGGCGGTCTAACACTTAGTCATGAGGGAAAGCCGGGCCATACTAACTTTTTTACCATTTTATTTCGTTCTTTCTTTTTCTTTCTTTTTGGGTGTTTTTAATGTTTTTTCCCACTCCCACGATAATTCTTTTTTACATCGATGTTTTTTGGGGATATGTTAAGTAGGGATCCACCCACAGAGTGAATGCGGTATTTTGGTGCAAGAATCTAGTTTAGAGTCAGCAAATGTTCTTTTTATGTTGTTTGTAAAATTTTGTGAAATAAAAAACATTGAACAGCTTGTCTCACTTATCCCCGACCCCCCTCCCCCTACATAACGGGCACTATGCCTAAGGTCTGGTGAGTTCCCAAGGTTTGTAAAATCTTCATCTGTAGATAAAGATGAGGGTTGTCCGAAGGAACTCACCTGCCTAAATAAATTGGCCTTTTGGCTAAGATCAAAGTGTAGTATCTGTTCCGATGGATACTGTACCCCATAGACTGGTATTGTCTTGGTCTATGGGGTCTGTCCTGTGCAGTTCTGGGAAGTTCACCCTCCCTTGCTTCGCCTCCCCTCTTTGGGGAGGAGTAAGTTTATTGCTTACTGTCTGCGGCGCCCCTACCGGGGAATGCCGACGGGGCTGCCCAGGCAATTTTGTAAACCCCACTTTCCCGACCCGACCTTGGGTTACATCTTACTTGTGGGAGTAAGATAAAAACTGGCCTTGTGCCTAACTCCTGGAGAGGAGTAAATCAATACTCTAAGCGACATCAATATATCTATCCGGGATGTTGCCTAACTTATCAAGAATCTTGATGTCAGCAAAGCAACCAGTCCTGACAACATTGCAATCATAGCGGTTAAAAAACAGCAACCGGAACTAACTCATATTCTTACAAAGCTGTTCAATCGTTACTTAAGAGCGAAATGCTTCTCAACACATTGGAAAACTTAGTCTCTCCAGTATTTAAAAATACTGGAGACCGTTTTTTTGCATCTCAGTGCAGACAAATCAGTCTCCTGTGCGTCATTAGTAAGTTGCTTGAATCTGTGATAAATTGAGAAGTTGTCAATAATCTCAGCAAAAGCAGCCTACTCAGTGACAATCAATATGGATTTCGTCCTGCAAGATTAACAGCTGATGTGCTGACTGTAATATCACACAAGATCAATGAATCTATCCTTCGTTTCGAGAGCAATAGCTCTTAACATATCGAAGGTCTAATATAAAGGTCTATTTCACAAGATTTATAGCAATGTAGTATCTGTAAACGTCTTCTCAACCATCAAATCCTTTCTCACCACTATGTTTATAAAAGTAGTCGTTGATGGAAAAGAGTCTGAGGCTCATAGTATCAACGCCGGCGTGCCTCAAGGATCTATTCAGGGCCAAACCCTCTTGATGATGTTTATTAATGATCTTTCAAATCACATTCTAAGATCATTAGTCGATATTTATGCAGATGACACAACCATCTATAGAAACAGTTCGGAGAACATTACTGATCAAATTCTTTCTGATTCTCTCTCTCCCAACCTTGAGACGTGGTGTAACGGCAGAAAAAGGTGGCTGGTTACTTTAAATACTTCTACAACAAAGTTTTTCTCTCTTAACCATAAACGCTCTGATCCTCATTTTGTCCTAATTGAAATGAATGGCTCTCGCCTTGAGGAAGCCACCCTATTTTGAGAAGCTTCTGAGATTGACTTTCACCCCAGTCCTGTAATGGAAAACTTACATCAAATAGGTAGCTGGAAAAATGGTTGAATCATTCTATCGCTCCATAAGGTATCTCACCCCGGACGCAATCCTCTACCTGTATAAGAGCCAAATAGGTTCTAAGATGGAGTACTGTTGCCATATCTCAGGTGGCGCTACTTAGAGCACCCTTTTCTGCCTTGATAGAGTACAAAACCGACTTCGAAATCTAGTGGGTGATGCCCCCTTCTTTTCTTTACAGCCTTTGTCTCACAGAAAGGACGTTGCTAATCTTTCTCTACTCTATCGTTATTTACTCTATCGTTATTTACTCTATCGCTATTGGCTTGGCCTTTTGGCTAAGATTAAAGTGTAGTATCTGCACCCCATAAACTGATATTGTCTTGGCCTTCGAGGCTTGATTTACGCCGGTCTATGGGTCTGTCCTGTGCAGTTCTAGGAGGTCCACCCTCCCAGGCTTCGCCTCCCCTCTTTGGGGAGGAGTAAGTTTATTGCTTACTGCCTGAGGCGCCCCTACCGGGGAATGCCGACAGGGGCTGCCCTGGCAATTTTTAAACCCCACTTTCCCGACCCGACGTTGAGTCACATCTTACTTGTGAGAGTAAGATCACAACTGGCCTTGTGCCTAACTCCTGGAGAGGAGTAAATCAATACTCTATCGTTATTTACATGTCAGGTGCTCAACTGAGCTTCAATCTATGCCCCGATGTAAAACATTCACAACAAAAACTCGTCTATCTACAACCACTGTCAATAATTTTTCTCCCTGTTTTTCTGTACTTAAAACTAAACGAAACTTCCATGAGCAAAGTTTCTTTCCTAGAACCGTTCGCCAGTGAAACACAGTGCCAGAGGTTTGCTTTTCAGCCGACTACAATATTGCACGTTTTCAAGTCCAATGTAAACAAATTCTTGTTGATTCGCCCTCTTAAATACATTCTGACCAGTTTACAACCATCTACCTGACACACTCAATTAACACTTATCGTCGAGTGACATTTGAGCCTTGATAAGCGACGACTCGTTTGTAGTTTTTCATTTTAATTTCGATTCTTTCCATTTTTTTCTTTTTCTTTTCTTTCTTTTTTTCTTTCTTTTTTCTTTCTTTCCTGTTTATATTGTTTTTGTTTCTATTTTTCTATTTCAATAAAAAATCTCTTTTCTTTTTATTTTCTCTCTCGTTTTCTTTCTTTCTCATTATTTATTTTTCTTCATTCTTGTTCTGTTCTTTTTCTTTTTCTCAACATTTCCTTTTCTTCGTTCGTTTTCTTATTCCTTTCTATGCCTTTTATTTTTGTAGTTTTGTTTTATTTCACAACAGATTCATTTTTCCTTCGAATTTTATTATTTTTCTCCCTATTTTTCTTAATCTCTTTCTATCAATCTCTTGTTGTTTTATTGTCTGTTCTATTTTTTGTTTGTTTTTATTATACCTTTTTTCATTTCATTATTTTCTTTTTTTTCTTTCTATTACGCCATTTTTTTAATCTTCCCCACTTCCGAAATATTTACTTTAAAACAATAGTTTTCGTTCATCTTTTTTCGAGTGAATTACTATTTAATTTAATTCTGTAATTTTCTGAGTTTTCTTATTTTTTCATTCAACTTTCTTTCTTTTATTTAAAACCAACGGATTACAAAGTAAAAGAGTAGCAAAAAAGAAAGGTTAAAAAAAGTGTCCATATGTTTTGTTTTAAAATCCTTCTCTGTTCACGCATCCAAAGTCACGTTACTTTTTGAACACATCTCTCCTACCAACTGTCACTCTCCTCGCTCTCTAGTACTCTCTGTCTCTGCCTCTCTGTTTTTCTCTCTCTTTGTAAACCGAATCAATATTATTATCATTATAA
Source organism: Sepiola atlantica (assembly GCA_963556195.1). Lineage (NCBI taxonomy): Eukaryota > Metazoa > Mollusca > Cephalopoda > Sepiida > Sepiolidae > Sepiola > Sepiola atlantica. The sequence goes on along the minus strand of OY744539.1, from coordinate 77,282,332 downwards.
TTTTTTTCTTTATTTCTTTCTATTTGTCTTTTTTTAGTAAAAAAAAGACAAATAGAAAGAAATAAAGAAAAAAATTATAAGCAGTTGACTGACTAGTTGATGTAGTTTCAGTGTTGTTTTTGAAACAACTATCTGTAAAAATGAAAGAAATTCATGTTACCCCCTCCCCGAACGAAATATTACGGTATTTTTCTTTACTATAACCATCTCGGGGTTATACGGAATCAGATGATGTAGGTTTTTTAAAAAAAGTATTTGGTCTTTTTATGAGTTTTAGCCAAATACGCAGAGGGAAATGTGACTTTCCTTTACTAATTTTTTTATTTATTTCAGTAACTCTTCATTCTTTCACTGGTTTTTTCTTTTTTGACTCTTCAATTTTGTTAAAAGGAAACCCAACGAAAACAGTCGAATGAATAAGATTCATTGTTATTCAAATCATAAACAAAATTAGGTTTTTTTCTAATATGATTGCTTAGAGATTTACTCGTATACAAGACAATGTTTGCACCAAATTGATTCAATAAAAGCTATATGCCTACGCACAACAATGCACGCACAAAATCTCATATACAAACGAATAAACAAAAAACACAATTAGATATACTAGCGAATATATGCTTTCTCCGGTCGCATATTTATTTAGCCTTTTATGTTCAACTACACTACGCATCTAAATGAGGAGGTAATTCTGGGAGGGTGTTATCATATCAACAGAACATATACTACACCTTGAATTGAGCATTGGAAATACATTAGTCTGAAATAGTATAGTAAACCAAATTGAGCACTCAAAAGTAGTACAATAGTACATTAATAGAAGTAATAGTGTAGTTCCGGCTTCAGACATACAGACACCAAATCTCCATTAGTAATAGATATATACATATGCATATATGGAAGCGCGTGGACTGTGGGGTCGACGTGCGGGGTTAAAGTTCTATCGGGGCTATTGAATCACTTTCACTACTCCTCCTGGAGCAATGAGAAAACGTTATCTGCGCGTTTCTTCACTGTCTTTTAAAAGATTCTCTTCTTTGTCCAGCTTTTTTTTCATTTGCTTTTGACACCTGAGGATGATTCAACGAAGAATCGAAAACGTTCGTGTAACCTATAGGACATTTATTATTTTTTTAAATTTTAATACAAAAAAGATCATTGGAAAAATTGAAAAAAATAAAAAAGGTATAATTAAACAGACGGATTCTGTTATTTTAAACAATGTTTACATAAATGAGAAAATGCTGCCTAAATACACAATATATATATATATATATATATATATATATATATATATATATATATATATATATATATAGGTATTTAATAAGGGTGTTTACAATGCGGAAAAGAAAAACTGGAACGGTGAATGAGAAGATGAATAACAACAAAATTATATATGCGATATTTTTCTTCAAAAACTTATCTATTTAATTTTGAGTAAATCATTTACTTACTGTTAATAGAGTCATGATGATGGAAAATATTTTCAATTTTCTTTTTTATATATTTCGATATCCTAAAAAAACAAACAAATGTTCTTTCCGTTTTCAGAGAAAGTACCGCCCCAAGATGGGATCTTGGGACGTTTATTCGCATTGCAAACAGCCTTATTAGATACCTATATACTTCTCTACCAGTAATGCCTTAAGCAAACTGTCATACCCTTATATACATATTAATTGTATTTTTCTTCATTATCATTTTTTCACTTGAACAACAGCAAAATGTCGTGATATTCATCAGTCCTCATCAGCGTTTCCAACGATGATTATTTTCAAATTTCAAACACAAAAAAACCCCAGAAAGTACCATGTTTGACGTTTTTCACCTCGTTTCTAACGGCTGTTTTTTATTCGTTCATTGCTGTTTTTTTTGTCTTTTTAATTATTTATTTTAACTTTCAATCCCGGAAAACAACATCAGCAATATTGGACTGTTTGTCTGTCACCGGGTTCATAGTTACCGATACTTAGAGAGTAATCGTCGTGTCGCACAAACGTTAGCCACTATAATCCTGTTCTTTTTTTTCGAGAGACTGAACAGCTGCTGTCACCGCAGTTGAATCCATTTTGATTTTGCAATCGTATGCTTTAGTATTGTCTGTCTTTTACATTTTTTTTTACCAGCTTTTACATTGTAAGATGCTTCCGGTTTGTTCTATAAATCGCTCTCGGAAACATTCGAGCCGATATGAATTCCCACCTAAAGAACTACCAACTTATTTTTACATACCGAAACATTATTTAAGCATAATTTTCTTTTTCTTTCATTTTACTTCAGTCGAAGTTCTCAGGAATCAATCTTGGTGATAACACTTAATCTCTATATGAGATACATAGATATTCGAATATTCCATTAAAGTTCTCCTTTACTTGTCAAACGTTAAGTTAGCAAAAAAGTGAAGAACATTAATTTTCTTCTCTCCAAATTGACCAGTTAACTATGTTGTAGTATATCTTTTTTGTGGTCATTTGGTCTTACTGGATTCCAAGACCAGAATTCATCTAGTTTGGTGGAGTATCCAGCTATGTGCGGTTACTTGAGGTAACATTACTTGGAGAACGTTCCCAATTCCCTGTATGAACTAGTGTATAGCCGTGTCGAGGGGATCTTATTTGGGCTTCGAATACTATGTTATTTTTTGAATATTTTGTCAGTATTTACTTGAAGGGTGAAGTATCCTCATGTCAGATTTTCCTGACAAACCCTTGTACAGAGAGACCGAATACACTCGAAGATGGTGTCTAGTAATTTTGTAGGCAGATGGTTGGTTAAATCTTTACGACATTTGGACATACGGTATTTAAACTGATCCTTCATTTTGTGAACACGTAATTTCTTTTACTTATGTTTACTTGTGTATTTTGTGTTTAAGAAAAAATAAAAATCGTCATCTGTGATGTCGTGTTTTCTTATTGGAATCAAGCTGCAATAATAAAATTAAAATACCCCCCCCCCCCTCTTCTAAAACAGAGAATGATACGCAAATATTTCGCTTTTTTGTGATTGTTTTCTTTACGGATTTACAAAAAATATGATTTTGACAGTTAAATTTACCAATTTAGGTAAATCATTAAGCGAAGAACTATTAAAGAAAGATAGAATAATGAGTTATTTATTTTTTTAACTTTCGTTCGCCCCAAACAAGACATTTGCCACTGAACAGCACTGAAGAGTAAGGGGCTACTGTGATAGGTGCCAGATTTATAGGGGGGTCAATCTGGATAGGGAGCTGGACAGCAAGATGTCTGTTTACATTACATTTAAATTTCTGAATGTTGGTACGGTCGGGGAAACAAGGAGCAGAGAGAGAATTCCAAAAGCAGAAAGCCCGAGGAAAGAAGCTATTAAAATAGAAACCTTTCCGACATCTATGGACCCCATCTCCCTAAAAATGAAACTCAAGTCTTTCTCTATTTTGTTAATGTTTTCGTTAGATAATGTTTTCCTTTGATAAAGCGAAGAATTATTAAAGAAAGATAAAATGAATAAATGATTGTGTTTCAATTTTCTTATCGTTCGCTGCTAGATTTGTACAGAAGGAGAAACGACATGATGGAAATCTAAATATGTGACTAAAATATTTGTAATACGTTTTTGTTTAAAAAAATTCGGCAGTTGCTGGATAATAGATATTTTATGTTAAAAGCTGTGGAAAACAGAAGGCGGCCATGACAGTGATTTATGGCTACTTAAAAAAAATGAAGCACTTCGTATATTAAAATAAAAAGACAGACTGTGAAATTACCGGCGTTCCTTTAACCCCTCTTTCTTCTCTTCTGCACATTCATATTTTTATCATCTTCATCTTCCGTCCGCAACTTCATACAAAGATGTAACAAACGCGATGTAACAAACGCGATGTAACGTATCACAAAAGAACTAATACAAATTGTGACAACGGTAATATGAGATGCGCTTATTTATACACAGGATGACCTATAAATATCTCATACAGTTGGAGTGGACACTGTGTGGCTTGTAGTGAAGGTAAAGAGACGGAGTGTCTCTCATTCGTTAGGTTAGGCTCTATCATTTTTATTTTCAACATAAATTATTACAACAGTTTCTCTATCACTGAATGTTGATGAAAATGTTTTTGGGGGCGGTTGGCATATTTAAAGTAAAGACGGAGTGTCCGTCAAGGACACCAGATTTAAGCTCTTGTGACCTTTTTCATTAGAAGATACGTAAAGAAATGCTATTCCGACACCATCCTCGGGTTTTAAAGGATTTGAAGGAAAGGATCAGAGTAGAAATCTCTACAATCCCATACGAGATGCTACTAAGAGTCATGGAGATCTCCCGGTGAAATTAAAACAAACAAACATTAAAACTGCTGTTACTGAGTTTATCAAAACAACATTAAAATCCAGAACGGTTATAATAGTGTTTGTTATCTTTTGTACAAGGAAACCATAATGATGAATATAATATGGCTATAACCACGTTGACACACCGGTTCTCGTAAAATCCCGGAAGTTAAGCGACATTGAGCCTGGCTAAGACTAAATGGGTGACAATTTGGAAAGAGCAGGTGCTATATGTAACAACCATCTGTTCAAATTCAAATCAATTGTATACAAACACATGTAAGATTTCTGCGTAAAATGGTTGACATGCCGTAAAGCACAACAACATCATGGCAGATTGGAAAAGAATTAAAGAGTTTAAAAAAAAAACATGGGATGATTATTGACCTTAGTCTTGAAAAGACCAAGGCTATAAAACAGTCAACAGGAAGAAAGTTCTAACAGTCTGCAGTTCTTGGAAATAATCTACTGTAATAGGAAGTTGTATTATAACGAGGTATCAGAACAGCCAATTGGTGAAGACCACTAGACCAATGAGTCAAAAGAGCTGTAACAAAGGAAGCGGAAAATAAATGAGACCATTCTGAAGAACACATGCCATTACTTATAGAAGAGACTGATACTACTAACTTTACGTTTGTGAGAAAGAGAGGATGGAGAGAAGAAAAAAGGATGGAGAAACCAAATTATAGATAAGTTTCTGAACCTTATCAAGAACCCTCAAATTTGACAGAGATTCACCAGTCCAAATACAAAAAAGTACTCCATACAATTATCAACGATCATATCAAAAACTCCGATCGATAATTTAAATTATGTAATCTATATTTTGTCATTCTTTTCATCCTATCTATATGTATTTGGTTACTTTGAAGAGATCTTGTTCCTTTAATTATTAAAGTTTTCAAGTGGGGTTCATTATTATCCACCTAGCACAGTAGTGTGCAGGGGTTTGGTGATGCTCTGTTGATGCCAACTCATTGATTGTATGCCCCAACGACTAAAGTATAAGTCCTAGTACTGAGAAATATTATGAGAAAGGGACATATTTTGAATATAGATGCTCTCTCAATTTGGATGCTCGGAGACCACGTCCCGTCCCTGCACGCTTTTAACTTAACATCGGCTGGGTATTCTTGCGAGTTTTAATATCAAACAAAGTTAAACAGTAAATTAACCTCATTAAAATGAATTTCTATTTTCAGCGATTTTTATTGAGACCGACGAAAAGAAAAGAAAGGGGAAAAAACGTAATAAATAAATAAATAAATAAAAGGAACGTCCGGTTTTATTTTGAATGCGGCATATTTAACAATACATTTGTGATAATATATAAATAAATATGCAAAGAACAAAATAAAAATAAACAACAGACGGGAAGCAGTTATTGATTATCAACTAATCGATGAAACGCTAATCGATATGTCTTTGATCGAACGAAACAGAAAGAAAACACATCTTTATTACATGACTAGATAACGTTTGATAGTGTCAGCTGATTTGTTTTAACGATATTGTCGAACAATGAAAATCAAGGCGGATGAAATTGTCTTAGAAAGAAACAGCAAGGACATTTTGGAAAATACAATTAAAAGTTGTAGAATCTACGGAACACCTGGTTGTTGTTGTTGTTGTTGTTGTTATGTATATCAATTTTATGGTTAGGGTTAGGGTTAGGGTTAAGAAATATATTAGACCATTAGTGATCCATTCGGTCAATTTCTGTTATATACAGGGTGAGCCAAAAGTAGGTGGACAGTAAAAAACATTTTTTTGTCGAAGCGTAAGAGGCAGACTTCAAAGCTGTGTAAATCAAGAAGGAAAATGTTTTTACTGTCCACCTACTTTTGGCTCAATCTGTATATTATTTTAAATATAATTTCTTAACTTTAACATTGGGTAATAAAGCAGTCGCACAAACATTCCTACCCCTACATTCCAACCTTTCCTCACCGTAGAAGTTGCGGTGCAAACCTGATAGTTTATAGAGCTATGCCATCTGGGTCTTGCGGTACACATGGCGGAAAGGTATTAAAGTCGCAACTCGACAAGACTTCAGGAGAAGTCGGTATCGGGATCCGCGGTCCTCTGGTAGTCTCTGTAAATTCATGGAGTGAGGGTGGCCATCGTGATTCTGCGCATGTGTAACCCTCATTCCTTTGTGGGCTAAACTTTAATAAACTTCGTACACACCTGCCGAGCCTTGCTGCTTTCTATGTTGGGATAAAAACGTAACGTGTTGTAGATCCAATGAATAGCAACTATCAACGAGGATAAAAACGTAACGTGTTGTAGGTCGAATGAATAGCTACTATCAACGAGGATAAAAACGTAACGTGTTGTAGGTCGAATGAATAGCTACTATGAACGAGGATAAAAACGTAACGTGTTGTAGGTCGAATGAATAGCTACTATCAACGAGGATAAAAACGTAACGTGTTGTAGGTCGAATGAATAGCTACTATCAACGAGGATAAAAACGTAACGTGTTGTAGGTCGAATGAATAGCTACTATCAACGAGGATAAAAACGTAACGTGTTGTAGGTCGAATGAATAGCTACTATGAACGAGGATAAAAACGTAACGTGTTGTAGGTCGAATGAATAGCTACTATCAACGAGGATAAAAACGTAACGTGTTGTAGGTCGAATGAATAGCTACTATCAACGAGGATAAAAACGTAACGTGTTGTAGGTCGAATGAATAGCTACTATTAACGAGGATAAAAACGTAACGTGTTGTAGGTCGAATGAATAGCTACTATCAACGAGGATAAAAACGTAACGTGTTGTAGGTCGAATGAATAGCTACTATCAATGAGGAGGACTTCATGCAGACCATACGATCCTGTGACACGATCTGTGCAGAAATCCGACTAACTTAACAACAACAAAAAACAGCAGCAGCAGCAGGAAGCAGCTGATACGTAGGTGATGAATAATATTTTCCATGGCATGGATTGTACTTTTATATACATCGAGGATATCCTTATTTTCGCAAATAATAAAGATCACTAATAATATTTCGATGATGTATTGCAAAAACTGAGTGAGTACGAGTTTAAAATCCTTCTTTCTAAATGTGTTTTCAATGTTACCAAATTCGAATTTTGGAGTTTCATATTTTTTACTGATGGTCTTACACCTAGCGGTGAAAAAACTTTCTAAATTGGACGACTTTCCCCGACCAGACGTCTTTAACAGAAAACTAGTTTCTAATTGCAGAGATATATTATCATTAAACCCAAAAGCAAATGCACTTATTTCAACAAAAAAAGGAAATTAAAGCTTTCGAAAATTTAAAAACATCTTTATTAAGTGTAACTATCAGCTTGCAGCAGATATTTATAAGGATGCTATTGGGGCAGAACTACATCAAATGATTGAGAATCGAACGATCCCTATTGGATTCTTTGAAATCGCAAACATATTGTACAGGATATTCTATTGTAATCGCAAACATATTCTACTTTTTACAGAGAATTACAAGGTGCTTATTTATCAGTGCTACTTTTCAAACACAAAGTTGAAGGCAGGAATGTATTATTACTGACAGGCTATACACCACTTCCTAGTGCTTTGCTCCTTAAAATCCGAAAGACAACAATGTTATCTCTGTGTTATAAATGAACTAGAAGAATAATCGTCCCAGAACAGATAAAATTAATTCCTCGAAGAGAACATGTTTCCACTACTTTTATGTCCTCATTACGAAGATTAAAATCAAGATATAATGATGTGAAACTTTATATCTAGAATCCGCATTCCGACTTTGATCAGAATGCATTAGATGAGTTTTATTCTAGAAAATGTCTAAGCTTTAAGGCTTAAGCTTAAGGAGTTTTAAACATTGACATTCGAGAAATCTTTCTTAATTGGTTTCTAATGACTATGGGTCAAATTTAATACAAATCTGAAATATTTCGATAGGAGACTGTGCCCATATTATGCCCCTAAACCCCTTTCATATACACCAATGAAACTGAAATTTTGGGAATATATATTAATTATTAATGTCTAATACCTATTATTAAAATTTCTGAATTTCTGAAAAGGGTATCTGAATTTTCACGAAGAGGTTTCACCTCGTTTTACTGCCTTTGCATAAAACTAAATTAAACTAAATATAGTCCACATTTAGACTGCTTACACCTAGCAGTTTTTTTTCCACAATTCATAATAATAAGTTAAATTGTTTCGGAGTGTTTTCAATAAACACAAATATATAAACATATACACATACCTTACTTTATATAAATAGAGATATGTTGGTGATATTTCACGTAAGGTTCTCAGAATATAGCAACTGATTGTTTATCACGACTAACCTATGCGATCACTATTGGTATATGTGATTTGTAGGAGATTGATAAAGACGAAGCTACTGATGAAGAAATTAAAAAAATACTTTCGAAATCAGCTAAAGCTGTATCCTATAAATGAACATGAGTATTATGCGATGTGTCACTACCCTTTTCACGGCTATTGAAACTCAGAAAATGTTTTTGACACTCTGCACAACTTATTGCGTCCTGGAATATCAGCTTCATTGAAGCTGATAAAATCAAGATATTATTGGCCAAAAATAAGTAAAAGAATTGCGTAAAGAATGTCAGCATTGTCAGCGAGTTAAACTAGCAAAACACGCATAAAGAACAACATCATATTAACTGCAGGCGAACGGAATTATTGAACGTGCGCATTGAACGTTAATCGTGGTTGTCGACTCTTCCTATTGTTCTTCTTGGCACCAGAATAACATCCAATGATTTTAATCACTCCATATTTACTGCAGTAACACACGAATACACACGTTCCCCGTTTATTAATCGATACGCACAAAGACGCGAACATTCGAATAATAAATGATCAGATAAAAACTTTAGACGAAAAGGTGAACAAGTGTGACACGAACAGATTATGCAGCGGACATCCGCATTCTCTACTAAATTTATATATTCCTAATCATTTACAAAAGTGTATGAGTATTTGGTAAATAACGGACAGAGTACGGACATTTATGGAGTCTCTGTACATAGGGTGTTCGAAACAAATTTAATAATTATTTGATACTCTTTCATTTTAGAACCATTTGAAATATTTAATAACGGTAAAATGCAACGGACATCTGTTGAGGTTTACTATTGATGGGGTTGAGAGTTGGACACCATGGGCGACTGGAAAGTACCGGAATATTCGAAAATAAAGTGATCTGCACCATAATGATAAGCACTAGATTAACAATTCCGAAAATCTTAGATTATTGCTCCTTAAATACTCTGAAAGTCGTGAAGTATAAATTGCGACAGAGATATGGAAGAAGTGGCTATCGGGAAGGATCATAACGGACGTTCTGACTGTCCGCACAACAAAATTCGTTGACAAGCTGAAAAAAAGCTGCGGCAACATCCAAAAACGTAATGCGAAGTTTGGCGATAGAGATGTGCATCGGACTGGTGACTACGAAGAAAGCGCTGAACTAGAATCTTCACTAATCATACAAAAGTCGCAAGGGCCACCTCCTCATCACTAAGGGCCAAGCGAACTGTCTTACGAAAGCCCAAAACTCTTCTGTAGTAATAACGAAGGTCGCAAATCACTCTGTTAACTTTCAAAGCAGCTCTCACCGTTCGTTACGTGCACCTGCTTCACACCGAGTCCCCTGAGACGGTACGAGACCCGCTTTTATTATATCGAGGCACACCTAATTTCCATACGTGCAACGAGACTTTGCGAGATTTTGCGTGAACTGTATGTAATAAACATTCATGGACGCCATGTTGGATTTCTTTCTCTCACCCGCAGCGCACAGGACAGGCAAGTAAGCCCCCTTCATGTTCATGTTCCCTACATCTTCAACACGATCAAAAACTCTATTGAGCCGAGAATGCTCTGGTTTCTCTCTGGACCAGTTGCACAAAATGCAGAACAGCAGGTGGCAAGTGTACAGTTTGCACAGACTCCCACGCGTCATGAAGACCAAGTCCCTTAAACTGTTATGCTTATTGAATGTATTCCAACGAAGGCCACGCAATGTCGCCTCAATCTTTGAAGAGAGTCTCAGACTCAATTCCGATGGCTATATTAAGTTATCTCTGCCACAAAGATGCACTTTGAATTTTGAGAATACATAAATTATTAGTCAAGATATTACGTTTTTATTTTCTTATCCAAAAGTGTTCAATTTGTCTCAAACATCCCGTATACACTTTACTATTCTTTTGTTTCATTTTACTTCAGTCAAAGTTCTCAGAAATCAGGGGCCACTTCATGGGGCTAACACTTAATCTCTATATAAGATACATAGATATTTGAATATTCCATTAACGTTCTCCTTTATCTCTAAAATGTTGACTTAGTAAAGAAGTGAAGAACATTAATTTTCGTATCTCCAATTGACCAGTTAACTATGTTATAGTATATATTTCTTGTGGTCTCTTGGTCTTACCGGATTCCACGAAATGAATCCATCTAGTCTAGTGGAGTACTCAGCAAAATGCTGTTACTTGACGCAATATTACTTGGAGAAGGTACACCATTCCTTGTATGAGCAAGTGTATATCTTTGTCGAGGGGATCTTATTTGGGTTTCGAATACTATATTATTTTGAATATTTGGTTAGGGTTTACTTGTACTGAGAAATATCCTCATGTCAGGGTGTCCTGACAAACCCTAATACAGAGAGACAGAAGACACACGAGGATTGTGTCTAGTAGGCAATAAAAATGTCTAATAATGTGTTTATTAGCAATGTTTCAATTGACAGGGCGAAAGCCTGCACATATTTGTGTTTGATCCATTCCGTTGTTAAACATTACTTCACCCCCCACACACGTGCGTGAGTTCAACAAACATATTTCTATAAACAAAAATGATTTTTACAAACAACAGAATAAAAAGAAAAAACATTATATTTACAAAGCAACAAAAAAAAAATATATAAAGATGTGTGTGCAGCAAAAAAAATGACACAAAACAAACAAAATAAGCATCAGCCCCCGCTTACTGGGCTGATGTTCACTTTTGCTAGATCCAAATAAAAGGTGTTTAAAATGGTCCATGCTCAAGTGGCTCTACTGAAAACATTTGTAAAATAAAAAATATCATATGTTTATATTTTGACCAATCAAAATTATTTTCGCTTGAATATGAGATTGGGTTTCCACGAGCCAATGTGAATATATTGAACGAAACTAATGAAACAGAAACTACCAATGTACACGAAAAATGCGATAGCACCAATATCTGTTGGTGCCACAGAAAGTGGTCATGAAGGGTAGGAGAGTATGGAAATACCGATGTGGAAGAAGACCATCGAAACATCCACTGGAAGCGCACGGGATTTTCAAAGAGAACCAACGGTCGTTATTAGCGAACACTCAATGATAAACGGCTGTTCCCTGAACGCAAATTGATTTTCAACATGTATCGAAAGAAGCGAAGAGTACTAGAAATCTGGGGAACCTTATTGTTACTCAGACTCCAGAGAACACCACCTGCTGTTGCCAGTGAACTATCAGTGATAATGACTCGTGTGAAAACACGTAGTGAGCAAAATAATAATAAAAAATAACAATAAACGTAATAACTTGTTAATCATGTTACACAGTTTTGAATATAAATCATTTTAAGAATGAACTGGATGAATTCAGAAATAATAGTAAAAATGCATTTACAAGGACATTTGTTGGGGCTATCGGATGAGATAATTAAGACATATGATTTGTATATTTATCTAACATATAAAGTTATCTTGTGAGATTTTAAATGTTTGCACTAAATAGCATTTAAGCTGACATATTAAACTTTGATTTCATGTTTTATTGTATCGTGTTATTTATTTTTAACATAGTTCACCCCAAACAAGGCAGGCCGCTACTTTAGACGTAAGGGGCTACTGATAAAAAGGGTGAAAGTTTGGGTGGGTTAACCTAAATTGGGAGCTGCGCAGCGACATGTCTGTTTACATTAGTTTTAAATTTCTGCATGTCAGTACCATCAGGAAAACAGGGAGCAGAGAGGGGGTTCCAGAGTCCATCAGCACGAGGAAAGAAGTTATTGGAGTAGAAAAGTCTTCGGCATCTGGGGACCTCCACAGTGAATGGATGGGATTTGGCAGATTGTCGGTTTGGTCTAGTGAAATTACGTCGTGGGGGCACCAGAGCAGCAAGTTCATCAGAACACAATCCATTGAAGTACTTATAAAACAGGAAGCAACATTGCGGCGATGGGACAGGTGCTGGAGCTTGGTGGATAGTGAGGGACCTATTAAGTTGGCGACTCTTTTTTGGACCTTGTCTAAGAGGGAGAGACTAGTTCATGATGTCCCAGTCCAGATGTGGCAACAATACTCCATGCATGGGCGGATGGTGGCTTTGTAGAGATATAGGATAATGTCAGGTGTGAGAAGTTTACTAGCACGGTAGAGGGAGCCCCCCTTCTTTGCAACAGCCACCCTGGCAATGTCTTCAATGTATTTATTCCAATTCATGTTACCTGTGAAAGTTCGACCGAGGAGTTTGAATGATGAACTCTCAGGTAGGGTGTTATTTGCCGTGACAATAGTGGTTGAAGATGTTTCTTGTAGTTATTGAAGGAAAGTAGCTTTGTCTTTGCGGCATTAAAAGTTACCATCCATTTTTTACCCCAATCCACTACCGACTGGAGGTCATTTTCTAAGGATTCAGCCATTGCCTCAGATATGTGCGCGTCGGTTTTTCCCACATGACGAGAGTAGAGCGTGGTATCGTCAGCAAATATTCCTATCTTAGTCGCAATGACATCAGGAAGGTAATTCATGAAAATCAGGAACTGTAGAGGTTCAAGGATGGATCCCTGGGGTACACCAGCATTTATGTCATGTTGCTTAGATGAACGGTCATCGAGGACAACCTGAATCTTTCTTTTTGTTAGGAAGGATTTAATTATATTAAATATTTGTCCAGTAATACCATATGAGTGCAGTTTTAGGAGAAGCCCTTCATGCCAGACCTTGTCAAAGGCCATAGATATATCAAGCGCTACCGCCCTAGCTTCACCTGCCTTGTCCAGTGTATGATATATGCGTTCAGAGATGACCGTTAGGATATCTGCAGTAGATCGTGCTTGTCTAAATTAGCATTGATGATCAGAAAGAAGTTTAGCATTAACTAGGTGCCGGACTATCGCTAGATTGATTAATGATTAAAAGATTTTAGCAAAGATCGGGAGTAGACTGATTGGGAGGTAGTTTAGAGGATCAGTACTATCTCCAGAATTCTTGAAGACTGGTACCACAGAGGCAATTTTCCAAATATCATGGAAACAAGATTCAGCAAGGCATTTGCTGTATAGTTTGGAGAGGACAGGGGCTAGCTCAGCAGAGCATTTCTTTATTACTATTACTAGTATAAGATCAGCCCCACATGCTTTAGAGGTGTCAAGGTGTTTTATGATGTCTCTGACCTGAGATGGGGTGATGATCAGCTTCTCAAGTGTGGCTTTAGTCCGCAATGGGAATTCAGGGAGGCGATGGTTTGCTGAGTCCAAAGTGGAGTTTGAGGCGAAACTCTGGGCAAGTAGTTCAGCCTCATCAGTTGCCGTGCAAACAACATCGTTGTGATTTGATAGCGGGGGAATTGTCGATTGTCCATTCTTTATAATAACGTACTTCACTTCAGTTGATTTAAAAATCATGTAGTGCTGCCCGGTCAACTTGGAAAATGAAAACATTTTTCAAATACGACAGAAAAATTTAAAAAGGGGATTCATTGAAACAATTCAAGGGGAATAACTCATGTTTTTTTATTTAATGATTTAAAACGGTTTTATCCCTTAGAACTAAAAAGTTATTTCTTTTTCTTTATAAGTTTAAAACGTGTGCAAACAAATAAAAATTAAAAACTAAAATGACTTCACTATATCGCGGTCAGCGCCGGAAAGGTACAGCTAGTTTTATATATGGAAATTCCACGTTGTTTTTACATCAATCTCTATGATTTCCTGTTAATAATACTCCCTTTAAAATAATGAATGTCTGTCAGAGCCAATACTATTAAAATGTGTTCTTTCTTCTTCCCTAAAAATGACTGTCATAAATGTTCTTAAAATAAATAAAACAAATATCTCTATTCTTTATTTATTCATTAAACATTATAACAATTTAATTATTTTTAAAACCATAAATTTTCTTAGTATTTTTACTGTAAAATATTCTCTGTATTCTAACTGTAAAAATGTTTGTCAGTTGAATATAAAAAAAACGAATGTCACTTTTTGAAATGTATTTCTTAAAATTTGTACTGTTTTAGTCGACGGGGCGAAATTATTCGATTTTGGTACAATTGATTTTTAAATACGTTAGTCGGATTTTTCTTTAGCTTTTTTTTTAGCTTATTGATATCAGATTAAACACCAATCACCATCTTCGCTGATCGAACGACCTGTTATTTATGTGTGTGAAAGGTGATAACATACGTATGAACATGACATGCCTTACTATTATTATATTATGTGAGACTTCATTTTAAAAGTTGATATTAGGTTATTAGTTAAAATAAGAGGCGTTCAAAGAGATATAATACCTAAATAAATAAGTAGCCTTCCCCGAAATAATGTATGAATCAAGATTATTCACACTTCGGAGGATATTTTTGACAATATAATACCACGCCAGATCGACCACCCCCGGAAAATCTAAGCAATGTTGCAGGTAAACAACGACCGAAAACAATGTAGAATAACAACCAATTTTGAGGCGATAAATGCTCTCGGGCATGCTCGCTTCACAGGGTTAGATTATGAATACATGATTTATGAATGGAGCGTCCCACGCGTATACTGCACCAATTGCCGAATTGAGGCGAAGGAGAGGCGGTGAACACGTGGGGGTTCTTATATTTCATTCCTACAAGCAATTATTTATACAGATCACATGTTAAAGCCTACACATGGCCCAAATAATCTATAATGTTTGTTAATCTCTCCTGAAGACTACCCAGACGAATAATAATCATTCATTTATGAAAATCAGACTCTTATAGTTACGCGTGTCTCAAATCTAATGTAGAAAGTAATGTCGACTTTTCTGTTGGTTGGTAGCCAATTTACAGACGCGTTACTTAAGCATCGATTAACATTTCTGTTTCACTATCAAGACCTGCGGTACATTGGAAAATGTTCTTAAGAATGTATCAAGAATAAATAATCATGGATAAAATTGTAGCAGTCACATGATTGAGAACTATTTTCTTTTTTATTTACAGATTTTGTGATTAGTTTGTTGTTCGGGTGGCTAAAACAGGCATGTCCAAACTCGCGTAGAGATACACCAGGCTATCAGAGCAATTCTGCGCATGCTCACCTTTTCAGCCATTTTCATCCAGACTCTTGGCGCGCAAAAAATGATTCAGTTCAAAGAAAATGCTGACTTGACGAGACGTCAAATTCCTGGATCGTGTCTCGTCATTGCTTAGATAGAAGGCTAGACCCAAAGGCGAGTTAAAAGACCTGGAGTCAATAACATTTCTATAATACATGCCAACCGAACCAACTTGTCTTATATTCCTATGCCCCTGTGTTGATGAATGTGTTAAATAAAGTTGATTTAATTGTAGAGAAGATGTTGGTATTTTTTATATCGAACTCTGGTGACAATTTTCTTCTTCATCTCAAGTCATCTCAGTCAAAGAATACAGACTCTACTCCTAAATGGCTATTTCCAATCTTCGGCAAACATCTTATCACACCTACCACTATACAAAATAATTAATCCGTATGTACATTTTATCTTTTCGTTTTGATGCAAATTGGAAGTAGGAGGTATTATTTGTTTTCAGAAAAAGAACTTCCACTGCTCCTCTTTCACAACACCGGACTTTTAAAAATTAAACACAGTAAACGGACATCAATAAAAAAACAAATAAAAAAATAATCCTTAAATATTAAAAAAAATTCATTATTTTATTTATCTTATAGATAAAGTAAAGTCAGTTTTCACCCCTACATGAGTGCTTGATTATTTTGATAAGAAAAACCACATACATACATCGTTTCAGTTAGTGATGTCCGCCCAATTTTTGTCTAGGTTGTTTGAAACTAACATTTTAGTTTGGATCGGTTTCTTCAATATTAATACGAAGCCCTGTTCGATATTTGTTTTCAAATATAGCACTCCCACTTAGATCTACTACCAATGCCCCCACGTACACCGGGAAGACATTCTTGTTTTTAATAAATAATATACTAATTTCTATTTAATAAAAAGAAAGAAAAGTTAGTTTGAACAATGATTTATTCAGTGCGGACCTGTTATCCAACATCACATTGAAGAAAGAAAGAGACAGAGAGAAACACTATTACGACTGTGCTGTTTTGTTTACTTACATTGTTCTGAGATGGAACGAAATCATATTTATTTATTTATTTATTTATATATATATATATATTAAATGCAAAAATAAAATAAGGGGTTAAAACTAAAACGAAATTTTAACAATCTTGAAGCCAGCGATTTATTATATTGTTTACATTTTCCCCAAAAAGGTAAACTAAATGTAAGATTTAAAAGAAAATCTAAATTATTTATGAGATTTAAATGTCAACACTTCGTAAGATGACTCATCGATTTTTATTGTACCATCGGATTCTTTTAAGAACATATTTTCTGATTGAATCTTTTTTTCAAAAATATAAGTATTTTCTCATGAGAAATTAATTATATTTTAGAAAATTAGACTTTTATAGTTATGGATATACCAAATCATCTAGAATTGTTCCCTATCTCTCCTGAATGCTAATCCAATTTAATAATAAACACCGACGTAAACATTTATTTATGATAATCTTACTTTTGTATTCGCTGAAGGCTCAAATAACATATACTTTGTCGGCATCTTCAGTGTACACTAACCCACTTTCATACTACTGAACCAGCAGTTTCAATGTGGGCATATACGTAGAAAATAAAATATACATTTTAAAAAGGGATGCATTCGATAGGAAAACAGAAACTGTTTGTAGGGAAGAAACGGACAGTAATTTACATTTACTATTTTCTTCTCACGTTTCCTTCCCTGTATCTTATTTATTCAGATCTGATATAATATAGACTACGTCATCAAGTCCAAAATTAACAAGGTCTGACATAAGTGGAACAGCCTGACCTCCAGCCTGCTGTCTAGGTTACTCTCCTCCTCTCGGCCTGTCAGTCCACCCTACTCACACTGAATACACGGAGGGTACACTCAACTACACAATCTATATTCCAAGTTGTTCTAATGAGGTATGAAAACATAACTAAATTATACTAACACCTGTATATATATATTTAGCCAACCACTTCCTCCACAGAAAGTACCCCTTCAAAATAATAAAACAATCTATTAGGGAAGCATCACACACAAAGAGACAAAACCTACTAATATACAATAACAGAAAAAAGCACATCCACAAATACAAATGGTATTTGACTACAATCCCAACACCAACAAATTACACGTCCTTCTCAAAAACATATACACACAGCTACAGAACGACCCTACGATAAAAGAAATATACAAAAAACTACCCATCTGCGCAAAACTACAGCCCCCGAACTTACATTCTCTTCTTACATCAACCAAGATACATCACACCCGCGCACCACAGAGAAACAACAAATGTAACAGACCCAGACGCCAAATTTGCCAATACATCACAACCGACGACATATTCACATCTCTAGGCACCAACATCAAATTTAGTCCGCCCCCTCTCACCTGTTATAGCCCCAACGTAGTTTACTTATTATACTGCACCCGATGCACTAAAGGCAACTACGTTGGGGAAACAAGCCTGGAGTTCCGCAAGCGCTTCAACAACCACAAATACACAATCAACAACAAGCTCAAAGTACACCCAGTTGCCGAACATTTTAATCTCACAAACCACACCATAGACAACATGAAATACATTCTCCTAGCCTCCAAATTCAAATCACAAAAACACAGAAGGAAATATGAGACCAAACTTATCCTGAAACTAAACACGCACACATTAGGACTAAATAGAGATCTGGGACTTCTCAGCAAATACACTTTTTAAAAACACGAACTAATCAACATTTTTAAACAGTAGGTTGCATCCATTCATCTGCTTATCCCCATATTCTCTCTCCCTCTCTCTCTCTCTTTCTCACACACACACAAACACGCACACTCCCTCTCTGCCTCTCTCTATATATATATGTGTGTACACGTATGCCCTTGTGGGCGAGCGAGTATGCATGTATATGCCTACACACATAGATAGGTGTGTGCACGTACGCCTTTGGGGGTGTGCGTGTATGCATGTATATGCCTACACATATAACTGTCTATGTCTCTCCACATGAATGCGCGTGCGTGTGCGTGGACATATTTTATTTTTTAAATTTTTTTTTGTTTTCATTCACTTTTATTTATTTTTCATTTTTTTTATTCCTTCATGTTTCAAAGTTCACGCACACTCCGCGTACTAAACTTCACACCCCTACTCTAATTTTAAATTACTCCAGACAATTTGTCTGACTACCCCACTCTCTCTTCTCCCTTCTCTCTCCCCTGCTATGAGTTTGTATGGAGATATGCCTGTGTGTGCGCATGTGTGTGTGTGAGTTGATGGGCGCGGGTCAGTGTGCCGGTGTGTTTGTGTGTATGCGTGAATACATGTATCGTATTTTTATCTGCTCATCCATCTGTTCACACCCTCATGCCAGGTCACACGGAAAAAATGTATGGTCTACTCGACCATAGAGACAGACACCTACGTGATCATCATTTCACTGTTTTTTTCTCTTTTTTTTTCTTGTTTTTCTTTTTTCTCTCCTACTGCCGCCACCCACCGTTCACCCACAATTCTTCATTACACTGACGAGGGCCGAAGGAATACTGCCGAAAATTTTGTTCTCCTTTCTTGGAAAAAAAAACCTTTTTCTATATAAGGGGAAATTGATATTCCTAGCGTCAAAATATAGAAAATAAATTGTGAAAATATATAAAAATATATTTTTCACATTGATTCTTTACACACACACACACACACACACACACACACACACATATATATATTAATCGTAACAGATTAATAACAGACTCTTTTTTGTATTTTTCTTTCACAAAAATCTTAATCTCGTTTTCTCCCATCATTCAATGGCGTATTTTTTGTTTTTAGCTTAACCCTATTCTTTCCCTCAGGGTTTTATTACGGCTCCCTTCCTTTTTGTTAACACTTCTTTAAATCTTTATATTTTGTAATGTTTTCTGCATTAGTCCCACTATTCTTTTGACGAAGGTGAGTATGTATGTATGTATGTATGTGAGTGTGTATATATATATATATATATATATATATATATATATATATATATATATATATATATATATATATATATATAATTTTTTATGATACTAGTTTTAGTTATACAAACATATCAAGGCTACACATCCAGTGGAATGCTTTGATCGCAGCTTTAATAAGCAGTCATCTCTTCGAACCGTCTGCAAAGAGAAAAACAGTGCGAAAAAGAACGCTAAAAAAGGGACAGCATATGACATTGAGAATATACGTCTACGCCATTATTCACTGGTAGTTTAGTATTATTATATTAGATATTAGTAGATATGTCAGCTCGTAGATATATTAGTTAAAATATATTGAGCAAGTGGGAGACACAAACAGGATGTATTGTAGAAAGGGGTCATCAAAGATCAAACAGGTGACCTTTTGGAAAAAAGTTGCTGACAAAGTTAGCGGAAGTTACGTCAAGCAAGCGATTGAGAGCTTAGTGATTGAGATTAGTGGGATGTGAGCCTTAGGACTGACGAGACTAATGTTTAAATGTGCTAGGCAGACATACAAATGAATAAAAGCCATGAGTGAATACATACATATATATCTTTCTCTATATTTATGTACTTTTCTGTTCATCTTTAACTTTGCAGCAGTAGACCAATGTTTTTACAGTCGATCGAATAAATTAATTCCTCGTTGTAAAGATCTTGTGTCGTGTTGATTGATTACATATATAATGAGGTAGGATGAGATGGTTTTGATTGCATCTGCGAGTTTCTCATCAGTCTAACAGGATGGCAGTCCACACTCATACACACGCAGGGCGACCGGCGATGAAAAACAAGGTATGATTTTGAATTCTGATGAATGTACTGTCCTTATTAAAGGACTGTATTATAAGTAATTGATAACGTGAAAATCGGAAGGTCCCATGAGATATCTGGCTATATAACAATTATAGTAGCGTTCGATACTTCTTTTTTATGATCGTCTTCGGGGTTTCATTTGGATTCCTACCGCTGAACCATATTTGGATCGCCAGTTTGGAATTCGTTCTTCTTTATAAGCTGTTATCTGCATGGAGGGAGGAACGATGATTATGGCTTACTTAGACTATTAAACCCATTAATTATTAATTCTGCAAATCATCACGGTTGTGGGTTATCATTTTTGTATCCAGCTGACATCGTTACCCTATATAGCCATTTCCCTACTCCTGCATAGTCTTGATAACTGCCAAATCCATATGAAAACGGAAAGCGAGGATAGAACACGTTGCCCCAGCTTCAAGCCTAAGCCGGAAAGAGACCAAGAGAATCTTGCACTGTGCATGTGCGAGTTTGTGTGAACTTCAAAATTGAAGAGTTCCATTCACTTTTTGCCAGTATAATACAGAGGAGATAGCTTCAATATGGTTCAAGAGACGTAACCACTGATTATACTGCGCCAACAGAGATAACAGAAACATAGTATAGATTCGGGTCTTCCGTAAGTAAGCTAGAAGAAGACAGCCTGCTTTCCATAAATAAATGTTTGTAGGTAGAACCGACGCTTTATTTGGTCGATTGGCCGTTCCGCGCATGCGTAATGATCAATATCTTTGTAAACTGACAACTTGATTAAACGCTCTCTGTTAAAGCGGATTCATAATGAATGAAGAGTCAAGGGTTTAAGCGATGGCTTCAAACCAACATCCTTCGTACACATTTAAATATACACGTCGAATTAGATTTCTATTTACGTCAGTTGCACGGAAGAATACTTTAAATATAATAATACATAACGTTTCACTTACAGAGCAGGTATTTCAATGAATCTCATTTTTTGTCGGATGCTTTTAATAGAAAGTATACATTATTAACTTGGAAGTTATATGGTGGAGTTGTTACAACAACAGCGGACTGTGGGCTTGGCGTACCGGGTTCAAGTTTTGTCGGGGCTATTGTATCACTTTCATTAATATCCTTGCAAAAATTATGGATCCATATATCTTACCTTCTGCTATGGATGAAATAGTAGGTTAGACAAGACGTTTAAGCTTTGGTTGTGAAACTAGTCTAGGAGAAAGAAAACTACGAAATACCACCAGTGTTTCTATGCTTATCTACGCATTGCCCCCAGTCGTCCTTGACGTCTCTTAGCCACTAAACCCAGACAATTCCAGATCAGGAGACTTGCGGTTGGTGATTGCGCAACACTTTTGTCAGTATCGAATCCTCGCGCAGGAATACTTGCATTGAGTATCTATCGTCTTGTGAGAGTGAAAGGTCTCCAAGTGGCGACGGGCGGTTTCTGCGAGAGCACGAACGGCAATAATTATTCTCACACACTTTATAAAACCTCCATTTTTATGCGAGATTGTGTGTATATGTTAACTATTAGGGTAGACAAGACTCTAACGTTTCGATAAGAGAACAAGTCTAAGAGTATGAAAACTAAGAAATAACATGCAATAAAATAGCTATCTGTCACTTGTACAGTCATACATTGCCTGGTAGAAAGAGTAGATAATGTTCTCTCTAATAGACGATAGAGTTAAATCAAAATCATGATAGTTCAGACTGCCACCTTCGTTATCGAGGACTACAATTAGGTTCTTGCGTTATTGTATTGATTTACTCCTCCCCAGGAGTTAGGCACAAGGCCAGTTTTTTATCTTACTCCCACAAGTAAGATGTGACCCAAGGTCGGGTCGGGAAAGTGGGGTTTAAAAATTGCCTGGGCAGCCCCGTCGGCATTCCCCGGTAGAGGCGCCGCAGACAGTAAGCAATAAACTTACTCCTCCCCAAAGAGGGGCGGCAAAGCCTGGGAAGGTGGACCTCTCAGAACTGCACAGGACAGACCCATTGACCGGCGTAAATCCAGACCCGAA
The DNA here is from genome assembly GCA_963556195.1 of Sepiola atlantica. Classification (NCBI taxonomy): domain Eukaryota; kingdom Metazoa; phylum Mollusca; class Cephalopoda; order Sepiida; family Sepiolidae; genus Sepiola; species Sepiola atlantica. The sequence continues at coordinate 77,259,856 of OY744539.1, read as the reverse complement.
GGTCAAGACAACACCAGTATGGGGTGCAGTATCCATCGGAACAGATACTACACTTTGATCTTAGCCAAAAGGCCAAGAAAGCCAATAAACGGCGACTGGTAGTTAGAACGAGAAACATCTGGTCTTCTTCACAATTCAGCTCTCTTCGACCCCTCTCTTTTTATTCCTTCTCTACCTCTCTCTATATATGAATGTGGTTAATAGTTTGTTTGTACATATTTGTATTATATAATATCTATCTATCTATCTATCTATCTATCTATCTATCTATCTATCTATCTATCTGTATATATATCTTTCTCCATCCCCCCTCTCTCTCTCTCTATCTATCTATCTATCTACGTATCTCTCTTTTCATCTGCCTCTCTATCTATCTTTTTTTTTCTCTCTCTCTATCTATCTACGTCTCTCTCTTTATCTGCCTTTTCATCTATCTCTCGCAGCCATTTTTCTTTCTATATATATTTATTAGAATACCTGTTACATAACGGGTAAAATTAATTCCCTGAACAGAACAGTCTTGAACCACTGACGAAGATTAAAGTCAAGATATAACGATACTAAATCCCATGTCTAGAATCCTTATTCCAATTTTGATGAAAATCCATTACGTACTTTTGAGTCTAAAAATGTCTAAAATTTAACGCTTAAGCTTACTTTATTGGTGTCTAATTAATATGGCTTAAATTCAATTCAAATCTGATATATTTGTATTTTCAAATGAGAAATTGTACCCATATTATATCTCTAAAACCCTTTAAAATACCCCAACAAACTGACATTTGGGTAATAATTATTTATTGATGTCGAACATGTATTGTTAACATTTTAAAAAAATCAGAGGTACCTGAATTTTCAACAAGGGCTTCTACCCCCTTTTACCCCCTTTGCATGAAACTAAATCAAAATTAATATAGCTCATATTTAGTCGTCTTAAGTCCAAATTAATATCGCCCATATTTACTCGCCTTAAGTCTAAATTAATATAGCTCATATTTAGTCGTCTTAAGTCTAAATTAATATAGCTCATATTTAGTCGTCTTAAGTCTAAATTAATATAGCTCATATTTAGTCGTCTTAAGTCTAAATTAATATAGCTCATATTTAGTCGTCTTAAGTCCAAATTAATATCGCACATATTTAGTCGCCTTAAGTCTAAATTAATATAGCTCATATTTAGTCGTCTTAAGTGTAAATTAATATAGCACATATTTAGTCGTCTTAAGTCTAAATTAAAACCCCCCTATATTTAGTCGTTTTAAGTCTACAAAAATAAAGTTTCAGAAAGTTTCAGATGCTGATCGACATTGTATATTGATTATTCGAACCACTATTTGGATGTTGGTTGTTATATTCACCACGTTTCGACCGCTGTGATTTCCTTAGTAATCCGACTATGCAAAATAAAACTTACAAACCAATTTCATCAAATTGGTAAAATAAATATACAATTGCAAACGTATAATACGATGAATTTAGTTTAAGAAATAATTCTATAAATTCTGCGACGCACTTCAAGTTAAATATCATTTTCATTAAATTTCGGAATATGAAAAAAGTAAATAGTAAAATGTTAGAATAATGCAAGTATAGAAAAAGAGAAAAAGGTTATATTTTGAAAGTTCATGGGGGTTAACGATCGAAAATTTATTTGATAAGTTGAAGCTCTTTACTTTTGATTTTGAAGCTTTTTGCGAGAAATGGGGGATGACACTTTTTAAATTTTGAAGATAATGTTTCAATATGCAATAAAATGGTTGAAAGAAATAACAAAAAATTTGTGGGTTTTTTTGATCAGTCGTTCCAGGATTCTCATTTGAAATAAACAGAAGAATAGCAATAGAAACTTCTGCATTTGGGGGTCTAAAAGAAAAAAAATATGGAGCAAGAAGGGCATATCAAGGTCTATGAAATGAAGACTTCACAATACATTGATAGTTCCTATTGCTGTATGTGCAAGTGGAATATCGAATATACTGACAGAGGATGAGATGAAGCCCAATGTCTTTAAAATGAAATGTTTAAGAACTAATCGTAGGGTAACCTTGAGAAATAGACGAATAGCTGCAGACATTAGAAATGGGCTTAGTATAAACAGATCCATCAATTACGTTATTAAAAAAAGATTAACGTGGTTTGGACATGTTTCCCGGCTACCAGACTCCAGCTATGTAAAGAAAGCATATTAAGAAGATTTAATTCAAGAAAGATCAAGAGGACGACTAACAAAGAGATGGACCAACCAGATAAGGGTTGAGACTGACATGCCGCTGCTGACAACTGAAAGACTCTCCCGAGACCGTAATAAATGGGTAAATTTTGTCTTTAAGCATCTGGCGAAGCTCTCTAGATTATGCAGATAAGTCAAGTAAAAAAGTATTATAATCAGTAAATAATAGAATAAATTTTTGTAATTGTTATGTTCATATTTCTTTTTGTTTTTACTTTGACTCACCCCAAACAAGGGGCATATTGCCACTGAAACGTAAGGGCTACTGAGAATTAGGAGCCAGATTTATAGGGGCATCCTAAGTGGGGAGTTGTGTAGCAAGATAGTTGTTCACATTACATTTAAATTTCTGCATGTTGGTACAGTCGGAAAAAAAACAGGGAGCAGGGAGGGAATTCCAAAGGCTAGCAGTGCGAAGAAAATAAGCTATTAGAGTAGAAAGCCTTGTGGCATTTGGGGTACTCCACAGTGAAGAGATGGGATTGAGCTGATTGTCGGGTAAGTCGGGTGTATTTACGTTGAGGGACCACCAGAGCAGCAAGTTCATCGGAACACATTCCATTGAAATACTTGTAAAAAAAGACAGGAATGCAACATTGCGGCGATTAGAGTTGATGTATTTATTATTTTCAGTATTAGTACAATTATTTAGTTTGCAAAAATGATAACTGTAACTAAAAAGATTGTACTTGAGATCAGTTACAAGTAAATAAATCATCTCGTAATGCATAATCTTATCAGGGCACTTGATATCAGTATTAGAAATTGTCCTGTTTAAAGTTCTTGCTTATTTTAAGAGCAACATTTAAACATGGGAATTTAAAAATTGGAAATGAGTTTTACTAAAATATAGTTAAGAGATCGGATTCGTCGAAAGTTCAAAACGAAATCCATATGCGTGTTTCTTGAACTTAACGCGGGCTTTAATTGTGTTTTCTTTGTTTTAATTTGAAATGATATGTTTTGTTGTTTGAAATAGTTATGTACCTTAAAAGTAAAGAAAAAATCAGTTGTAAACGCTTACTATCTCCAAAAAAATGGTCAGAAAACCCGTTGTTAATTGTAAATGTTCACGAACTAAGTAATGAATTGCTAAGATGAACACGTATTTGCAAAATGCAGCCAATGTACAATGCTAACAGAGATTCACATATTGTTCTACGTCGGTTTCAAGAGCGAAAAATATTTTTTTAATGGAAATCGATCCATACAAGGCATGAAGCCACTTGATGTCAGTAGCTAAAAAGAACGAAGGATGATTATTATTGCAAAACAAAGAGATGCCTATTGACCGTAGTCTTGAAAGTACCAAGATTATAGGTAGGAGGAAAACAGTAAGGAGGAAGATATTTCTATAAGCCTGCAGTTGTTGGGGGAAAGCTACTGTAATAGGAAGTTGTATTATATCGGGTTATCAAAACAGCGACGTTTTGAAGACCACTAGACCAACGAGTCAAACGAGCTGGAACAAAGGGAGCAAGGAATAGATCAGACAATTCTGAAGAACACATACCATACTAGTATTAATAGGGAAGAAGGGAGTTACAAGACTGGCTGACAAAAAAGTCTTCCTGAGCAGCACGAATAAAATACGTTTTCCGATGCCGTTAAATATGAAAAAAAAAACTGGCGAAATCAACGAAACCATTTTTAACGTTGTTAAAATCAAGAATTTTTCTTATATTATAAAAGTGTTATTTATTTATTAATAACATAAATTTTACAATGGATTATCATCAATAATTAGTATCGGTTGTGTAATTTGCTTCCGACTGCAAAGCTTGTAAGTCATGTTAATGTGAACTTTTAATAAAATTCCTAGCAGGATAATGTATATGACCAAAGAAATTTAGGCGAATCACGATCTTCCCAACGACATGTACCGAAGGAAATGTCTAGTCAGAAAGAAATATTGATATTTTAGGACGGAAGCTATTAAAGTCTAACATGTACCCACGCTAAAGAAAAAAATATCGATTCCGAATGAAATATTGACCTGAGACCTCTGATGTTACCATAGGAAATAATAAGATGTTTGTTGTGTGAATTTGTAGAAGGCATAATAATAAAAAAGGAGAGTAAGGTAGATAGGACGGAAGCTATTTAGGTCGAACAAGCTGTACCAACGCTAAAGGAAAGGAAATGTCGAGGCGAGAAACACGCAGAGTATGACTGTACACATGAGACTTTTCAACTTATAATAAAAAAAATGAGTGTAGGAAAAAATGAATGAATTATCCTTTTATTCTTAGTGTGTCGCAGAAGAAACTGGAGCATAATTAATGTTATCATTTTCGTAAAGTAATAAAAGGTAGAATCTAAATTGTTCTTGTCTTGTTTAAAATAGAAGTGATTAAAATAAAGTTAAACACATAAATTCACTTTATTTAGCTTTACGCAAATAACGATTCCAGAAATATCTTATTTGTTTGATTATAACAGTAAACTAATATTTTGTGTCATAAGATAAATCAATGGAAATGTTTAAAAATCACCGTAAAATAATGAGTAGTTACCAATGAAGCATTTAAAATTTTCGTCTCTGTAACAAAAGCAACAATTTCGGTTTCCAACGTACTGATTTTGTCAAGTGTTGATCGGGATGTGTGTCCTTCTAAAGAAAAGAATATGAAATCGATTAAAATGATTGAAATATCTTTTATTTTATCTGAATAACACAACCTGTAACTGTACACAAATGACTGCCGAGTAAGAATAAAACATTAATTTGTCATATGAAATGCTATTAGGTATAACATCAATTATCCACCTGACTTATATATATATATATATATATATATATATATATATATATATATATATATATATATATAAGTATAAATTTTTATTTATACAAACATTAAAAATAAATAAATAAATAAATTAAATAAAATAAAAATTTATAGTTATGAACAGCTCTACTTTTTATTGAGCACTTTTTATAAACACTTGAGTTTCAACAATACATGTACAATATATATATATATATATATATATATATATATATATATATATATATATATAATAATGGTAATAATCCAGGTGAAAAATATCCACAGGGTGGTAATCCAGAGAATTTTAACCGGGTTTATAAAAAGTGCTCAATATCAAAATAGAGCTTTATATATGATAATTTTATTTACACAGACATGTACAAAATCAGTGTCGCAGATTTTGTACATGTCTGTGTAAATAAAATTATCATATATATATATATATATATATATATATATATATATATATATATATATATATATATATATATATATAGGTTCATACTTTGTGTAAAGTAATAGACTTGTTTAGGTTACCGATAGCATAGCAGATAACGTACATAATAGCGTACTAATTAGATACTACTGTTAGCAGCTATTTTTTTTGGGGGGGGGCACAGTAGATAATGTACTTGACTACTGATAACATTAGAAAGTTACTTTAATTAGATTTATTCCGTATGTCTCGACAGTATAATATGTTGAACGATTATGACTTAGTATTATGGCGTTCATTTGAAAATAGTATGCAAAGAGAAAATTGTTGCACGGAGTAAATATAAAAATAGATGAACTTGAATAAAATAAAAAAATATTTTTGAAAACACGTACCAATAATTAGGATAAGTCGCTAACAAAGCAGATTTTTATGGGTAGCTTTTAGTTTGAAAGCAATACCAGCCAACATGACAGGGGAAACTTGTACTTTACTTTATAGATAAGACAGTAATCACCGATTGAATAAAATAAAGTAAAAATCAAATTTAAGGTTACGTAAAAATTATGAAATTTATGGAAATTAAAAATTCAAAAAGTTTAAATATGAGTACAAAATAGAAAATGAGTTGAATCAAGTATAGTGATCGTGAGTGCCAGACTGTAATTGAGGGTCGCAGATGGAATAGCATATTTGTGAAGTAAGGATCAGAAGGTAGGATAAGATGTGTGTCCCTGGAAATGTACTGATGTGGAGAAGAATGGAAAGGGGAGAAAATCCACTTACATTTTGTTCTATCTGTGGGCACATATATGTGTAAAGTTCCCCTCATATATGTATACAGGCACACACAAATTGTCCAATCAGGCTCCACAGATTATAATTCTATGTTCCGGAGATCCCTTGTCATACTCAGAACTATGACATCTGGCCGCTGTTTTTTCGGGTTCAAGTCGCAAGTAAATATTTTCTGCTGTGTACGGCACATCTTGAAAATTTCAGACCTTATATTTAGACAAGTAATTGGCGATGAAATATTTTGTAATATTCTAATTATTTAAGTAGTACACAAGCTAACACATACAAACACACGCATATGTCTCGTAGACATTCAAGTTCTATACAGTAGGACTTCAAGTCCTGTCCACATATATATATATATATATATATATATATATATATATATATATATATATATATATATATATATATATTTTATTCGGTACGGAAAATCAGTACAAAATCAATACCATTGGTTTCAAGCTCAGAAGGAGTTCAATTCCCGACTATCTTCAGCTTTTTTGCCAGTTGGTAAAGAAAATGGAAGATATCGTATAAACAACGATCAGATACGTTATTTGCTTTGAAGGGTTTAATTAGTATCGTCTAAATTATGTGTTAGAGAAAGATATGTGAGATTTAAAAGATCATATATATATATATATATATGTATATATATATTTATATATATTAGTCTGTCCATCATGTATATATCTATACATGCATACACACTCATAAACACACGCACGCACATCAGCCTGTCCGTTACCTATTAATGCATGCATATATCTATCTAAAATCTAATTACTGGTGTTCAAGTCTATACCGATTGTTACTGACGTTGATGGTGTCCTATAATTGATGCCTTTTTCTCTCCAGCCAATTCTTTTCCTTTCTTCTCTTTTACTCTTCCGCTTTTATTTCTAGTCTCCCTATACTTAGCCCTTGCCAGGTTCGGCTATGGTGTGCGTGTGTTATTAGCGGCCATTTAGACCGGGACGACGTCAGGTGCCGATAATGTGTCCTACCTGAGGCACATTTCCAACACGAACACAAATGACTCGGCTGGAATCATCGAATAATAAACGCCTTAATAGAAACAAACAAGTATTGTTATGCAATTTAAGTTGTAACTTGGCACTAAAACAAAAGATATACAACCAGACTTGTGTCAATTTCATATATATATATATATATATATATATATATATATATATATATATATATATATATATATATATATATATATATATATATATATATACGTTGGATTTGAGTTGAAAAATACTTGTAGTCCAGGGTTTCGAATCGCATAATCGGTAGTGAATAGTCATATCTCTATGCAGATGAGTCCCGGTTTAAGGACGAAACGTATACATACATAGATAATAAACAATAACAAATATTGATATTTGTCGCTCCTCGTAAAAAGTAGAGCACTGTAATGGTAGTACTAACACAGCATGACGTCACTTCCTTTATAATGCATCATTCCTTCCCTAATAGAAGTAGAATGTCTGGACGTCAAGCTGCTTTAAAAGTGTTAAAATTATCATTGTTTATCAGCTATTTATAATTGGCCGAGCTGTTAGCGACGTTGGATTTGAGTTGAAAAATACTTGTAGTCCAGGGTTTCGAATCGCATGACCGGTAGTGAATAGTCATATCTCTATGCTGATGAGTCCCGGTTTAAGGACGAAACGTATACGTACATATATAATAAACAAAAACAAATATATATATATATATATATATATATATATATATATTTGTTATTGTTTATTATATATGTACGTATTTGTTATTGTTTATTATATATGTACGTATACGTTTCGTCCTTAAACCGGGACTCATCAGCATAGAGATATGACTATATATATATATATATATATATATATATATATATATATATATATATATATATATATCCTACTAAAAATGTAGATCTACCAGAGTTGATGAGGTCATCGCTTTTTGGCATTATCCATTAAAAATGAGAAGTGGATAACTGTGCACACTAGATGACTTCACTTTAGTGACGTAATTCACTGTGCACGGTTATTACTTTTATGATGTAATCCATTAAAGCAAAGAGATATGAGGGATAACCCATGACGTTACAAAATGATGACAGCATCCATCAAACCTTAGAGAAAATAACCTTCATGACGCATTATCTAGAGGTGTGGTGGGGGATTCAACATTCTAATACGATAATTCTAGAAAGAAGGAAATGGGCGACTAACCTACGCTTTAATTAGTCAACTCATAATTCAAAACAGGAAATCAGTCAGCATTTTTTAGATTTTACATTTTAGTGGACACCAGTGTCCGCCAGTGTCCGCCAGTGCCTGCAACTGGTCGCCAGTCTCCGCCACTGTCAGCCCTATAAAGAAATCGCTAACTCCTTATTCAAAACAGGAAATGAGTCCACATTTTTTAGATCTTACATTTTAGTGGGCACTGCCTGCCAGTGCCCACCAGTGTTCGCCAGTGTCAGCCCTATAAGTAAATCGCCAACTCATGATTCAAAACAGGAATTGGGTCAGCATGTTTTAGATTTAACATTTTAGTGGACACTGTCCGCCATTGT
>OY744539.1:77201043-77248543 GCA_963556195.1 Sepiola atlantica | reverse complement strand
CTCTCTCACAAATTAATTATTTTGAGCCTTTTTTCTATTTTTCATCTTATTTATTCATACGTAGCTTCGAGTTGAGATGCTTTCATCCGTATTTCACCTCCGTCATATTAATACAGTTATCCCTTCATATACATTTAACAGATGAATTGATTTGTTTACGTTCGTGTAGTTTATTTTGGTAGCATATTTCAACTGTTAAAAGCAAACTGTTGAATCTGCTAATTCCTCTCCTCTGAGCTATTGTCTAATCTATTCTATTAAAATAACGAGAAATACAAATATATCCCTTGGAAAAATTCACATGGTTTAAATTCAACAAGAGCTGAATACTCTGTGTAGAAAATGGGAAATAGGATAGCGTTGAGGTTCGATGCTCTACTAAAACGGAGCGGGTGTGAGGTATCAGTCGACAGTGCACAATTGTCATAGTTTTTGTTCTTTCAATATTGAAGACAAATGATCAAAATTGCCACTTAGTAACATATATTTAGTTGCGTAGCATTGTTGCTTTCGATATGGAGCGTTGTTCACTTTTTATAAAGTTGAAACTCCCGAATAAAGCGATGATCCCTGTATATTACTGATGGCACATCTCGAAGCATCACAGTGTATTTATATATATATATATATATATATATATATATATATATATATATATATATATATATATATATATATATATATATATATATATAAATCATTCCATGTCTATGTGTCTGTGTATGTGATGTTTTTGCGTTCCCCATGGACAAAAATATAGAATTAGCGTAAAATCTAAAAGTGTATTCGTATGTAAAATTTACCGGGAAAGACAATGGAAGTTTTCCCTAAACTTTTAGTGCACTTCTTAGGGGGCTATGAAGGCAGAAGCCCCTTAAAACTTCAAATATATTCTATTTTTATTACATTTAAATCCTATGTAAAAAGTGTTCTGGGAATACAATGGATGTGGTTCCAAATCTCTAAGTGCCCTCCTAACTTAAGGGAGCTATGGAGGCCGAACCTATTTTAAAACTTCAATATATCATATTTTGATGAAATTTATATCATATATATACAATTCTCTGGAATATTTACATGCCCATACCTCTAAGTAACCCATGCGGACAGAACCTTCTTAAAACTTCAAATACATATATCCGATTTTTCTTGTGAGTGCAATTTTAAGAGTCGACTTAACAAATGTCCGAATTGTTTAGTTGGAAAGTATCAGACTGAAGACATCGATTCCGCTGTTTCTATTCGAACCTTACCCCCGATTTAAAATATAAAATTATATCAAATCAAAGAGTATATTTTTCTTTTTCTAAAATATAATAAGATGTAAGTGAAATTTTTTGGTATATTTAATACGTAACGCTTCTCTGTCTGTGTGTCTCTCTTCTATCTCCCTCTCTCTCTCTCTACGTCGCTCTATACATACCTATATCTATCTATCTACCTACATATATTATAAAGGAGAACAGAGAACACATCTCTGTCTGTGTGCATGTCGGTCCCTAGAAACGGAGACATACTAAGGAGTTTAGCTAAAAATAAGTGTATTTACGTGTAAAATGTGTATGTGGACATGATGAAAGTAGGTCTGTGTCTGTAGTTAGGATCTAATCTTCAACCTCTTGAACACTGCAACTTAAAACTTTTAATTACACCACGGGTCTAATATTTGGCAATATTTTATAATCTCCCCGGGCAACGCCAGGACACAGGTCCTGCTAATTTTAAATATCTACTAAATGTTATTGCTTTTAAAAAAAATCTGGTTCTTCTAAAAAAAACTTCTACGAAGAGATTTTCTTTGTGGGTCCCACAAAAAGGAGAATAACCCTATTTCAATTCAATTGATGCATTCACTTTATAATTTAATCGTCTATCTTGTGCATGTGACATATGCATTAAAACTATGGATATCTCCAATTTATAAACACTATGACAATTATATGATCTTTAAAAATTTATTCAATAATTTTTTTTCCAAACTGTCCCGCCTCTTCTAAAAAAATCTGCAAAACCCTCCCAAATTTATAAATTGTAAAAACTCCGTAAAAAAAAACTTTCCCGAAATCAAGTTTTCTCTTGAAAATAAATATTTATGATCTGTTTCGTTTAAAAAAATTCTCTGTGGAAGTCTGCGCCGATGTTCTTCTTTAAAAGAGAATGATATGAGGCATATCATTTACCGAGAGTAGAACGCAGGGAGAAGAAAAACAGAGAAAAAGATACCTCCAGGATCAACTCCTAAGATATATTATAAATAAATAAATTATATATATATATATATATATATATGTATATATAAGATACATTATAAATAAATAAATTATATATATATATATATACTAGCGGGGCTACCCGGCGTTGCTCGGGGTCATAAAAACATATATTTGAAGAAAGATCGTGTGTGTAACATCTTTATATTCAAACTTCTATGTCCGCCCCCTCTCTCTATAGCCGTCTCTTTATCTGCTACCTTTCTCTTTCCTGGTCGCCCCATTTCGCCGCTACTTTCTAATTTTGTCTTTTGCAAAAGCTGTTTCTTCCCCACCATTTCTCCTATTGCCCAGGGTAATAGTATGACATATTTCTATAAAAAGTAACACCTCTATCTGCGCCTTCTATATAGGTACTTATCTCCACCCCGGTGTTCATACTATATACGTATCTATCATCACCCCGGTGCGCATACTATATACGTACCTATCGCCGCCCCAGTGCACATACTATATACGTACCTATCGCCAACCCGGTGCAGATACTATTTAAGTACCTATCGCCGCCCCGTTGCGAATGCTAAATAGTACCTATCGTTGCCCCGGTGTGAATGCTAAATACATACCTATTGCGCCCCGGTGTGCATGCTACATAAGTACCTATCGCTGCCCTAGTGCGAATACTAAAGACATACCAATTGCGCTCCGGTGTGCATGCTACATAAGTACCTATCACTGCCCTAGTGCGAATAATTAATATGTACATATTGCCGCTTTGGTGTGAATGCTAAATACGTACCTATCGCCGGCCCAGTGCGAATGCTAAATACGTACCTATAGCCGCCCTGGTGCGAATGCTAAATACGTACCTATAGCCGCCCCAGTGCGAATGCTAAATACGTACCTATCACCACTACGGTGCGAATGCGAAATACATACCTTTCGCCGCCCCGGTACGCATGCAATATATGTACTGATCGCCGCCGCAGAGCGCATGCTATGTACGTACTTATTGCTGCCCGTGTGTACATGCTATATACGTAGCTATCGCCACCCCTGAATTCTGAATACGTACCTATCGCCGCCCTGGTGTGGAAGCTAAATACGTACATATCGCCGCCCCGGTGCGAATGCTAAATACATACCTATCGTCGCCCCGGTGTGAATTCAAAATACGTACCTATTGCCGCCCCGGTGTGAATTCTAAATACGTACCTATCGCCGCCCCGGTGCGGAAGCTAAATACGTACATATCGCTGCCCCGGTGCGAATGCTAAATACATACCTATCGCTGCCCCGGTGTGAATGCTAAATACATACCTATCGCCGCCCCGGTGTGAATGCTAAATACGTACCTATCGCCGCCCCGGTGTGAATTTTAAATATGTACCTTTCGCCGCCCGGTGTGAATTTTAAATATGTACCTTTCGCCGCCCCTGTGCGCGTGCTATATACGTACCTATCGCCGCCCCGGTGCGCGTGCTATATATGAACCGATCGCTTCCTCAGTGCGCATGCTAAATACATACCTATCACTGCCCCGGTGTGCATACTATATTACCGTACTTATTACCGCCCATGTGCACATGCTATATAAGTACCTATCACCACTGCTGAATGCTAAATAAGTACCTATCGCCGCCCCGGTGTGGAAGCTAAATACAGACATATCGCCGCCCCTAAATTTGGGCAGACCCTAAAAGATTTGGCCTGACCCCTAAAATTTTCCCCGTCCCCTAAATCTCTCCAGCCTCTAATTTTTCACTCTCTCTCAACCATGAGAAATATTTTGACTTCAAAACAAAAAAAAAACAAAAAAATTTGGCCTGACCCCTAAAAAGTTCAGCCTGACCCCTAAAATTTTCCCGACCATAAATGTCTCCAGCCCCCTAATTTTTCACTCTCCCCCAACCCTGAGAAATATTTTGACTTCAAAACAAAAATAAACAAAAAAATATGGCCTGACCCCTAAAAAGTTCCGCCAGACCCCTAAAATTTTCCCCGACCCCTAAATCTCTCCAGCCTTTTAATTGTTCACTCTCCCCCAACTCTGAGAAATATTTTGAGTTCAAAACCAAAAAAAAAGAAAAAGATTTGGCCTGAACCCTAAAAAGTTCGTCCTGACCCCTAAAATTTTCCCCGATCCCTGAATCTCTCCAGCCACCTAATTTTTCACTCTCCCCCAACCATGAGAAATATTTTGACTTCAAAACAAAAAAAACAAAAAAATTTGGCCTGACCCCTAAAAAGTTCGTCCTGACCCCTAAAATTTTCCCCGACCCCTAAATCTCTCCAGCGCCCTAATTTTTCACTCTCTTACAACCATTAGATATATTTTGACTTCAAAACAAAAAAAAACAAAAAAATTTGGCCTGACCCCTAAAAAGTTCGTACTGACCCCTAAAATTTTCCCCGACCCCTAAATCTCTCCAGCCCCCTAATTTTTCACTCTCCCCCAACCATGAGATATATTTTGACTTCAAAAAAAACAAAAAAACAAAATTTGGCCTGACTCCTAAAAAGTTCGTCCTGACCCCTAAAATTTTCCCCGACCCCTAAATCTCTCCAGCCCCCTAATTTTTCACTCTCCCCCAACCCTGAGAAATATTTTGACTTCAAAACAAAAAAAAAAAAAAAAAAAAAAAAAAAAAATTTGGCCTGACCCCTAAAAAGTTCGTCCTGACCCCTAAAATTTTCCCCGACCCCTAAATCTCTCCAGCCCCCTAATTTTTCACTCTCCTCCAAGCATGAAAAATATTTTGACTTCAAAACAAAAAAAACAAAAAAATTTGGCCTGACCCCTAAAAAGTTCGTCCTGACCCCTAAAATTTTCCCCGACCCCTAAATCTCTCCAGCCCCCTAATTTTTCACTCTCCTCCAACCATAAAAAATATTTTGACTTCAAAACAAAAAAAAAAAAAATTTGGCCTGACCCCTAAAAAGTTCGTCCTGACCCCTAAAATTTTCCCCGACCCCTAAATCTCTCCAGCCCCCTAATTTTTCACTCTCCCCCAACCCTGAGAAATATTTTGACTTCAAAACAAAAAAAAACAAAAAAATTTGGCCTGACCCCTAAAAAGTTCGTCCTGACCCCTAAAATTTTCCCCGACCCCTAAATCTCTCCAGCATCCTAATTTTTCACTCTCCCCCAACCCTGAGAAATATTTTGACTTCAAAACAAAAAAAAACAAAAAACAAAAAAAAAATTTGGCCTGACCCCTAAAAAGTTCGTCCTGACCCCTAAAATTTTCCCCGACCCCTAAATCTCTCCAGCCCCCTAATTTTTCACTCTCTTACAACCATTAGACATATTTTGACTTCAAAACAAACAAAAACAAAAAAATTTGGCCTGACCCCTAAAAAGTTCGTCCTGACCCCCAAAATTTTCCCGACCCCTAAATCTTTCCTGCCCCTAATTTTTCACTCTCCCCTAACCATGAGATATATTTTGACTTCAAAACAAAAAAAAACAAAAAAATTTGGCCTGACCCCTAAAAAGTTCGTCCTGGCCCCTAAAATTTTCCCCGACCCCTAAATCTCTCCAGCCCCCTAATTTTTCACTCTCCTCCAACCATGAGAAATATTTTGACTTCAAAAAAAAAAAAAAAAAAAATTTGGCCTGACCCCTAAATAGTTCGTCTTGACCCCTAAAATTTTCCCCGACCCCTAAATCTCTCCAGCCCCCTAATTTTTCACTCTCCCCCAACCCTTAGAAATATTTTGACTTCAAAACAAAAAAAAACAACAAAAAAACAAAAAAATTTGGCCTGACCCCTAAAAAGTTCGTCCTGACCCCTAAAATTTTCCCCGACCCCTAAATCTCTCCAGCCCCCTAATTTTTAACTCTCCTCCAACCATGAGAAATATTTTGACTTCAAAACAAACAAAAAAAAAAATTTGGCCTGACCCCTAAAAAGTTCGTCCTGACCCCTAAAATTTTCCCCGACCCCTAAATCTCTCCAGCCCCCAAATTTTTCACTCTCCCCCAACCATGAGATATATTTTGACTTCAAAACAAAAAAAAACAAAAAAATTTGGCCTGACCCCTAAAAAGTTCGTCCTGACCCCTAAAATATTCCATGACCCCTAAATCTCTCCAGCCCCCTAATTTTTCACTCTCCTCCAACCATGAGAAATATTTTGACTTCAAAACAAAAAAAACCAAAAAAGTTTGGCCTGACCCCTAAAAAGTTCGTCCTGACACCTAAAATTTTCCCCGACCCCTAAATCTCTCCAGCCCCCTAATTTTTCACTCTCCCCCAACCCTGAGAAATATTTTGACTTCAAAACAAAAAAAAACAAAAAAATTTGGCCTGACCCCTAAAAAGTTCGTCCTGACCCCTAAAATTTTCCCCGACCCCTAAATCTCTCCAGCCCCCTAATTTTGCACTCTCTTACAACCATTAGATATATTTTGACTTCAAAACAAACAAAAACAAAAAAATTTGGCCTGACCCCTAAAAAGTTCGTCCTGACCCCAAAAATTTTCCCGACCCCTAAATCTCTCCAGCCCCCTAATTTTTCACTCTCCCCTAACCATGAGATATATTTTGACTTCAAAACAAAAAAAAACAAAAAAATTTGGCCTGACCCCTAAAAAGTTCGTCCTGACCCCTAAAATTTTCCCCGACCCCTAAATCTCTCCAGCCCCCTAATTTTTCACTCTCCTCCAACCATGAGAAATATTTTGACTTCAAAACAAAAAAAAACAAAAAAATTTGGCCTGACCCCTAAAAAGTTCGTCTTGACCCCTAAAATTTTCCCCGACCCCTAAATCTCTCCAGCCCCCTAATTTTTCACTCTCCTCCAACCCTTAGAAATATTTTGACTTCAAAACAAAAAAAAACAACAAAAAAACAAAAAAATTTGGCCTGACCCCTAAAAAGTTCGTCCTGACCCCTAAAATTTTCCCCGACCCCTAAATCTCTCCAGCCCCCTAATTTTTCACTCTCCTCCAACCATGAGAAATATTTTGACTTCAAAACAAAAAAAAACAACAAAATTTGGCCTGACCCCTAAAAAGTTCGTCCTGACCCCTAAAATTTTCCCCGACCCCTAAATCTCTCCAGCCCCCCAATTTTTCACTCTCCTCCAACCATGAGAAATATTTTTACTTCAAAACAAAAATAAACAAAAAAATTTGGCCTGACCCCTAAAAAGTTCGTCCTGACCCCTAAAATTTTCCCCGACCCCTAAATCTCTCCAGCCCCCTAATTTTTCACTCTCTTACAACCATTAGACATATTTTGACTTCAAAACAAACAAAAACAAAAAAATTTGGCCTGACCCCTAAAAAGTTCGTCCTGACCCCAAAAATTTTCCCGACCCCTAAATCTTTCCTGCCCCTAATTTTTCACTCTCCCCTAACCATGAGATATATTTTGACTTCAAAACAAAAAAAAACAAAAAAATTTGGCCTGACCCCTAAAAAGTTCGTCCTGGCCCCTAAAATTTTCCCCGACCCCTAAATCTCTCCAGCCCCCTAATTTTTCACTCTCCTCCAACCATGAGAAATATTTTGACTTCAAAAAAAAAAAAAAAAAAAAATTTGGCCTGACCCCTAAATAGTTCGTCTTGACCCCTAAAATTTTCCCCGACCCCTAAATCTCTCCAGCCCCCTAATTTTTCACTCTCCCCCAACCCTTAGAAATATTTTGACTTCAAAACAAAAAAAAACAACAAAAAAACAAAAAAATTTGGCCTGACCCCTAAAAAGTTCGTCCTGACCCCTAAAATTTTCCCCGACCCCTAAATCTCTCCAGCCCCCTAATTTTTAACTCTCCTCCAACCATGAGAAATATTTTGACTTCAAAACAACAAAAAAAAAAAAATTTGGCCTGACCCCTAAAAAGTTCGTCCTGACCCCTAAAATTTTCCCCGACCCCTAAATCTCTCCAGCCCCCAAATTTTTCACTCTCCCCCAACCATGAGATATATTTTGACTTCAAAACAAAAAAAAACAAAAAAATTTGGCCTGACCCCTAAAAAGTTCGTCCTGACCCCTAAAATTTTCCATGACTCCTAAATCTCTCCAGCCCCCTAATTTTTCACTCTCCTCCAACCATGAGAAATATTTTGACTTCAAAACAAAAAAAAACAAAAAAGTTTGGCCTGACCCCTAAAAAGTTCGTCCTGACCCCTAAAATTTTCCCCGATCCCTAAATCTCTCCAGCCCCCTAATTTTTCACTCTCCCCCAACCCTGAGAAATATTTTGACTTCAAAACAAAAAAAAACAAAAAAATTTGGCCTGACCCCTAAAAAGTTCGTCCTGACCCCTAAAATTTTCCCCGACCCCTAAATCTCTCCAGCCCCCTAATTTTGCACTCTCTTACAACCATTAGATATATTTTGACTTCAAAACAAACAAAAACAAAAAAATTTGGCCTGACCCCTAAAAAGTTCGTCCTGACCCCAAAAATTTTCCCGACCCCTAAATCTCTCCAGCCCCCTAATTTTTCACTCTCCCCTAACCATGAGATATATTTTGACTTCAAAACAAAAAAAAACAAAAAAATTTGGCCTGACCCCTAAAAAGTTCGTCCTGACCCCTAAAATTTTCCCCGACCCCTAAATCTCTCCAGCCCCCTAATTTTTCACTCTCCTCCAACCATGAGAAATATTTTGACTTCAAAACAAAAAAAAACAAAAAAATTTGGCCTGACCCCTAAAAAGTTCGTCTTGACCCCTAAAATTTTCCCCGACCCCTAAATCTCTCCAGCCCCCTAATTTTTCACTCTCCTCCAACCCTTAGAAATATTTTTACTTCAAAACAAAAAAAAACAACAAAAAAACAAAAAAATTTGGCCTGACCCCTAAAAAGTTCGTCCTGACCCCTAAAATTTTCCCCGACCCCTAAATCTCTCCAGCCCCCTAATTTTTCACTCTCCTCCAACCATGAGAAATATTTTGACTTCAAAACAAAAAAAAACAACAAAATTTGGCCTGACCCCTAAAAAGTTCGTCCTGACCCCTAAAATTTTCCCCGACCCCTAAATCTCTCCAGCCCCCTAATTTTTCACTCTCCTCCAACCATGAGAAATATTTTTACTTCAAAACAAAAATAAACAAAAAAATTTGGCCTGACCCCTAAAAAGTTCGTCCTGACCCCTAAAATTTTCCCCGACCCCTAAATCTCTCCAGCCCCCTAATTTTTCACTCTCTTACAACCATTAGATATATTTTGACTTACAAAAAAAAAAAAAAAAAAAAATTTGGCCTGACCCCTAAAAAGTTCGTCCTGACCCCTAAAAATTTCCCCGACCCCTAAATCTCTCCAGCCCCCTAATTTTTCACTCTCCCTCAACCATGAGATATATTTTGACTTCAAAACAAAAAAAAACAAAAAAATTTGACCTGACCCCTAAAAAGTTCGTCCTGACCCCTAAAATTTTCCCCGACCCATAAATCTCTCCAGCCCCCTAATTTTTCACTCTCCTCCAACCATGAGAAATGTTTTGACTTCAAAACAAAAAAAAACAAAAAAATTTGGCCTGACCCCTAAAAAGTTCGTCCTGACCCCTAAAATTTTCCCCGACCCCTAAATCTCTCCAGCCCCCTAATTTTTCACTCTCCCCCAACCCTGAGAAATATTTTGACTTCAAAACAAAAAAAAAAAAAAAAAAAAAAAATTTGGCCTAGCCCCTAAAAAGTTCGTCCTGACCCCTAAAATTTTCCCCGACCCCTAAATCTCTCCAGCCCCCTAATTTTTCACTCTCTTACAACCATTAGATATATTTTGACTTCAAAACAAAAAAAAAACAAAAAAATTTGGCCTGACCCCTAAAAAGTTCGTCCTGACCCCTAAAATTTTCCCCGACCTTTAAATCTCTCCAGCCACCTAATTTTTCACTCTCCCCCAACCCTGAGAAATATTTTGACTTCAAAACAAAAAAAAACAAAAAAAAAACAACAAAATTTGGCCTGACCCCTAAAAAGTTCGTCCTGACCCTTAAAATTTTTCCCGACCCCTAAATCTCTCCAGCCCCCTAATTTTTCACTCTCCTCCAACCATGAAAAATATTTTGACTTCAAAACAAAAAAAAACAAAAAAATTTGGCCTGACCCCTAAAAAGTTCGTCCTGACCCCTAAAATTTTCCATGACCCCTAAATCTCTCCAGCCCCCTAATTTTTCACTCTCCTCCAACCATGAGAAATATTTTGACTTCAAAACAAAAAAAAACAAAAAAATTTGGCCTGACCCCTAAAAAGTTCGTCCTGACCCCTAAAATTTTCCCCGACCCCTAAATCTCTCCAGCCCCCTAATTTTTCACTCTCCCCCAACCCTGAGAAATATTTTGACTTCAAAACAAAAAAGAAAAAAAAAAAACCAAAAAATTTGGCCTGACCCCTAAAAAGTTCGTCCTGACCCCTAAAATTTTCCCCGACCCCTAAATCTCTCCAGCCCCCTAATTTTTCACTCTCCCCAAACCCTGAGAAATATTTTGACTTCAAAACAAAAAAAAACAAAAAAAAACAAAAAAATTTGGCCTGACCCCTAAAAAGTTCGTCCTGACCCCTAAAATTTTCCCCGACCCCTAAATCTCTCCAGCATCCTAATTTTTCACTCTCCCCCAACCATGAGATATATTTTGACTTCAAAACAAAAAAACCCCAAAAAAAACAAAAAAAATTGGCCTGACCCCTAAAAAGTTCGTCTTGACCCCTAAAATTTTCCCCGACCCCTAAATCTCTCCAGCCTCCTAATTTTTCACTCTCTTACAACCATTAGATATATTTTGACTTCAAAACAAAAAAAAACAACAAAATTTGGCCTGACCCCTAAGAAGTTCGTCCTGACCCCTAAAATTTTCCCCGACCCCTAAATCTCTCCAGCCCCCTGATTTTTCACTCTCCCTCAACCATGAGATATATTTTGACTTCAAAACAAAAAAAAACAAAAAAATTTGGCCGGACCCCTAAAAAATTTGGCCTGACCCCTAAAATTTTCCCCTACCCCCTAATCTCTCCAGCCCCCCCCCCCCAACTTTTTTTTCATTGTCCCACAACCCTGAGAATTATTTTAAGTTCAAAAAAAGAAAAAAAATATTTGACCGGACCCCTAAAAAATTTGGCATGACCCCTAAAAATAATCTCTTTATTATAGATACAAATAAATGCACATTGGCCTTTATTATAGATGCAAATAAATGCACATTGGTCTTTATTATAGATACAAATAAATGCACATTGGTCTTTATTATAGATGCAAATAAATGCACATTGGTCTTTATTATAGATACAAATAAATGCACATTGGTCTTTATTATAGATACAAATAAATGCACATTGGCCTTTATTATAGATGCAAATAAATGCAAATAAATGCACATTGGTCTTTATTATAGATACAAATAAATGCACATTGGTCTTTATTATAGATGCAAATAAATGCACATTGGCCTTTATTATAGATACAAATAAATGCACATTGGTCTTTATTATAGATACAAATAAATGCACATTGGTCTTTATTATAGATTTGCTTAATATCCCCCCCCAAAGAAAAAGTTTGGCCTGAGGCGCTCACACCGGCGAATGCTGTCACCCCCCCCAATTTGGCATGAAAGGAGGAGGTAATGCCTATCATGATAACGGAAGGGAGTGAGAGGAATATTAGCGTCTATTAAAAGGTTGTAGTGTGAGTGAATTTATTCCCGCCACTTTGCATTATTTTTCAAATTATCTGCCACTCTCTGACGTCATGATGACCTGATATAACCGGACACAATTTAGGGCAAGACCGGGTACATCCGGCAAGGGATTATGGGACAGGTGCGGATGTGATTGAGCAACCCTTGTTTCACTACACACTCTTAACGTAGGATTCCTATGTTGTTATTGATGCAACCGGACAGAAGTTATTGGATGATCTGATACAACCGGACACAATTTAGGGCAAGACCGGGTACATCCGGCAAGGGATTATGGGATGTTTACAATGACTCTGCATTTTTATCGGATTAGTACATAAATACATTAGATTATTTCGAATTTACTACATATTAACGTTGAAATTTCGTGAAAAATACGGAAAAAACTGCTACCTTTTGTCGGAAAGTGGTCCGGTTGACTGTCAGCGAGTGAATCGATTTTCGCGATTTTTAGATATTTTACATCCGGGATTTGTGCGGTCCTGTAGATGTCAACTTTTTGACATGTCGTCGGGTAGTTTTTGAGGAGATACTGGACATACAAACAAACATACAAACAGACAACTGCCCTTTATATAAGAGACTAGCAGGGGTACCCGGCGTTGCCCGGGGCGCTCTTCCTTCCTCCTCCTCTCCTCAAGCAAAATAGGATATTGAGCACTTTTTTCCCGGACAACGCCGAAGCCTCTGGGTCCTAAATTGACGAAGCCCCCCCCCCCCGGTGCTGGGTCCTATACTGTAAAAGCACCCCCGGTGCTGGGGCCTATACTGTAGAAGCGCCCCGGTGGCTATACTGCAGAAGCACCCCCCCCGTGCCTGTACTGCAGAAGCCTCTGGATCTTATACTGTAGAAGCACCCCCGGTGCCTATACTGCATAAACACCCATGGTCCCTATTCTGTAGAAGCATTCGGGTCCTATATTGTAGAAGCACCCCTGGTGCTGGGTCATACACTGTAGAAGCACCCCTGGTCCCTATACTGGAGAAGCACCCATGGTCCTTTTTCTGCAGAAACCTCTATGTTCTAATATTGTAGAAGCACCCCCGGTACTGGGTCCTATACTCTAGAAGCACCTCTGGTCCCTATACTGTAGAAGCACCTCTGGTCCCTATACTGTAGAAGCACCCATGGTCCCTATTCTGCAGAAGCCTTCGGGTCCTATATTGTAGAAGCACCCCTGGTGCTGGGTCATACACTGTAGAAGCACCCCTGGTCCCTATACTGGAGAAGCACCCATGGTCCTTTTTCTGCAGAAACCTCTATGTTCTAATATTGTAGAAGCACCCCCGGTACTGGGTCCTATACTGTAGAAGCAGCTCTGGTCCCTATACTGTAGAAGCACCTCTGGTCCCTATACTGTAGAAGCACCTCTGGTCCCTATACTGTAGAAGCACCCATGGTCCCTATTCTGCAGAAGCGTTCGGGTCCTATATTGTAGAAGCACCCCTGGTGCTGGGTCATACACTGTAGAAGCACCCCTGGTCCCTATACTGGAGAAGCACCCATGGCCCTTTTTCTGCAGAAACCTCTATGTTCTAATATTGTAGAAGCACCCCCGGTACTGGGTCCTATACTGTAGAAGCACCTCTGGTCCCTATACTGTAGAAGCACCTCTGGTCCCTATACTGTAGAAGCACCCATGGTCCCTATTCTGCAGAAGCCTATGGGTCCTATATTGTAGAAGCACCCCCGGTTCTGGGTCTTTTTTATACATATATAGAGTGGTTATGACCCAACGGATCACTGGTAACACATACTGGTTAAATTCTTTTTTTCTTTTTTTATACATATATAGAGTGGTTCTGACCCAACGGGTCACTGTAAACTTGTTTCATCACTATAAAATATAATGAAAAATAACTGCTCGGGGTCATAAAAACATATATTTGAAGAAAGATCGTGTGTGTAACATCTTTATATTCAAACTTCTATGTCCGCCCCCTCTCTCTATAGCCGTCTCTTTATCTGCTACCTTTCTCTTCCCTGGTCGCCCCATTTCGCCGCTACTTTCTAATTTTGCCTTTTGCAAAAGCTGTTTCTTCCCCACCATTTCTCCTATTGCCCAGGATAATAGTATGACATATTTCTATAAAAAGTAACACCTCTATCTGCGCCTTCTATATAGGTACTTATCTCCACCCCGGTGTTCATACTATATACGTATCTATCATCACCCCGGTGCGCATACTATATACGTACCTATCGCCGCCCCAGTGCACATACTATATACGTACCTATCGCCTCCCCGGTGTAGATACTATTTAAGTACCTATCGCCGCCCCGTTGCGAATGCTAAATAGTACCTATCGTTGCCCCGGTGTAAATGCTAAATACATACCTATTGTGCCCCGGTGTGCATGCTACATAAGTACCTATCGCTGCCCTAGTGCGAATACTAAAGACATACCAATTGCGCCCCGGTGTGCATGCTACATAAGTACCTATCGCTGCCCTAGTGCGAATAATTCATATGTACATACTGCCGCTTTGGTGTGAATGCTAAATACGTACCTATCGCCGGCCCAGTGCGAATGCTAAATACGTACCTATAGCCGCCCTGGTGCGAATGCTAAATACGTACCTATAGCCGCCCCAGTGCGAATGCTAAATACGTACCTATCACCACTACAGTGCGAATGCGAAATACATAATTTTCGCCGCCCCAGTGCGCGTGCAATATATGTACTGATCGCCGCCGCAGAGCGCATGCTATGTACGTACTTATTGCTGCCCATGTGTACATGCTATATACGTAGCTATCGCCACCCCTGAATTCTAAATACGTACCTATCGCCGCCCCGGTGCGGAAGCTAAATACGTACATATCGCCACCCCGGTGCGAATGCTAAATACATACCTATCGCTGCCCCGGTGTGAATGCTAAATACATACCTATCGCCGCCCAGGTGTGAATGCTAAATACGTACCTATCGCCGCCCCGGTGTGAATTTTAAATATGTACCTTTCGCCGCCCGTTGTGAATTTTAAATATGTACCTTTCGCCGCCCCTGTGCGCGTGCTATATACGTACCTATCGCCGCCCCGGTGCGCGTGCTATATATGAACCGATTGCTGCCTCAGTGCGCATGCTAAATACATACCTATCACTGCCCCGGTGTGCATACTATATACGTACTTATTACCGCCCATGTGCACATGCTATATAAGTACCTATCACCACCGCTGAATGCTAAATAAGTACCTATCGCCGCCCCGGTGTGGAAGCTACATACGTACATATCGCCGCCCCTAAATTTGGGCAGACCTCTAAAAAATTTGGCCTGACCCCTAAAATTTTCCCCGTCCCCTAAATCTCTCCAGCCCCTAATTTTTCACTCTCCCCCAACCATGGGAAATATTTTGACTTCAAAACAAAAAAAAACAAAAAAATTTGGCCTGACCCCTAAAATTTTCCCCGACCCCTGAATCTCTCCAGCCCCCTAATTTTTCACTCTCCCCTAACGATGAGAAATATTTTGACTTCAAAACAAAAAAAAATTTGGCCTGACCCCTAAAAAGTTCCGCCTGACCCCTAAAATTTTCCCCGACCCCTAAATCTCTCCGGCCCCCTAATTGTTCACTCTCCCCCAACCCTGAGAAATATTTTCAGTTCAAAACCAAAAAAAAGAAAAAAATTTGGCCTGACCCCTAAAAAGTTTGTCCTGACCCCTAAAATTTTCCCCGACCCTAAATCTCTCCAGCCCTCTAATGTTTCACTCTCCTCCAACCATGAGAAATATTTTGAGTTCAAAACCAAAAAAAAAACAAAAAAAATTGGCCTGAACCCTAAAAAGTTCGTCCTGTCCCCTAAAATTTTCCCCGACCCCTAAATCTCTCCAGCCCCCTAATTTTTCACTCTCCCCCAACCATGAGAAATATTTTGAGTTCAAAACCAAAAAAAAGAAAAAAATTTGGCCTGACCCCTAAAAAGTTCCGCCTGACCCCTAAAATTTTCCCCGACCCCTAAATCTCTCCAGCCCCCTAATTTTTCAGTCTCCCCCAACCATGAGAAATATTTTGACTTCCAAACAAAAAAAAAACAAAAAAATTTGGCCTGACCCCTAAAAAGTTCGTCCTGACCCCTAAAATTTTCCCCGACCCCTAAATCTCTCCAGCCCCCTAATTTTTCAGTCTCCCCCAACCATGAGATATATTTTGACTTGAAAACAAAAAAAAACCTAAAAAATTTGGCCTGACCCCTAAAAAGTTCCGCCTGACCCCTAAAATTTTCCCCGACCCCTAAATCTCTCTAGCCCCCTAATTTTTCACTCTCCCCCAACCCTGAGAAATATTTTGAGTTCAAAACCAAAAAAAAGAAAAAAATTTGGCCTGACCCCTAAAAAGTTCGTCCTGACCCCTAAAATTTTCCCCGACCCCTAAATCTCTCCAGCCCCCTAATTTTTAACTCTCCTCCGACCCTGAGAAATATTTTGACTTCAAAACAAACAAAAAACAAAAAAATTTGGCCTGACCCATAAAAAGTTCGTCCTGACCCCTAAAATTTTCCCCGACCCCTAAATCTCTCCAGCCCCCTAATTTTTCACTCTCCCCCAACCCTGAGAAATATTTTGACTTCAAAACAAAAAAAAAACAAAAAATTTGGCCTGACCCCTAAAAAGTTCGTCCTGACCCCTAAAATTTTCCCCGACCCCTAAATCTCTCCAGCCCCCTAATTTTTCAGTCTCCCCCAACCATGAGATATATTTTGACTTGAAAACAAAAAAAAACAAAAAAAATTTGGCCTGACCCCTAAAAAGTTCCGCCTGACCCCTAAAATTTTCCCCGACCCCTAAATCTCTCCAGCCCCCTAATTTTTCACTCTTCCCCAACCCTGAGAAATATTTTGACTTCAAAAAAAAAAAAAAAAAAAAAAAAAATTTGGTCTGACCCCTAAAAAGTTCGTCCTGACCCCTAAAATATTCCCCGACCCCTAAATCTCTCCGGCCCCCTAATTTTTAACTCTCCCCTAACCCTGAGAAATATTCTGACTTCAAAACAAAAAAAACAAAAAAATTTAGCCTGACCCCTAAAAAGTTCGTCCTGACCCCTAAAACTTACCCCGACCCCTAAATCTCTCCAGCCCCCTAATTTTTCACTCTCCCAACCTTGAGAAATATTTTGACTTCAAAAAAAAAAAAAAAAAAAAAAAAAAATTTGGTCTGACCCCTAAAAAGTTCGTCCTGACCCCTAAAATTTTCCCTGACCCCTAAATCTCTCCAGCCCCTAATTTTTCACTCTCCCCCAACCATGGGAAATATTTTGACTTCAAAACAAAAAAAAACAAAAAAATTTGGCCTGACCCCTAAAATTTTCCCCGACCCCTGAATCTCTCCAGCCCCCTAATTTTTCACTCTCCCCTAACGATGAGAAATATTTTGACTTCAAAACAAAAAAAAATTTGGCCTGACCCCTAAAAAGTTCCGCCTGACCCCTAAAATTTTCCCCGACCCCTAAATCTCTCCGGCCCCCTAATTGTTCACTCTCCCCCAACCCTGAGAAATATTTTCAGTTCAAAACCAAAAAAAAGAAAAAAATTTGGCCTGACCCCTAAAAAGTTTGTCCTGACCCCTAAAATTTTCCCCGACCCTAAATCTCTCCAGCCCTCTAATGTTTCACTCTCCTCCAACCATGAGAAATATTTTGACTTCAAAACAAAAAAAAAAAACAAAAAAAATTGGCCTGAACCCTAAAAAGTTCGTCCTGTCCCCTAAAATTTTCCCCGACCCCTAAATCTCTCCAGCCCCCTAATTTTTCACTCTCCCCCAACCATGAGAAATATTTTGAGTTCAAAACCAAAACAAAGAAAAAAATTTGGCCTGACCCCTAAAAAGTTCGTCCTGACCCCTAAAATTTTCCCCGACCCCTAAATCTCTCCAGCCCCCTAATTTTTCACTCTCCCCCAACCATGAGAAATATTTTGAGTTCAAAACCAAAAAAAAGAAAAAAATTTGGCCTGACCCCTAAAAAGTTCCGCCTGACCCCTAAAATTTTCCCCGACCCCTAAATCTCTCCAGCCCCCTAATTTTTCACTCTCCCCCAACCATGAGAAATATTTTGAGTTCAAAACCAAAAAAAAGAAAAAAATTTGGCCTGACCCCTAAAAAGTTCCGCCTGACCCCTAAAATTTTCCCCGACCCCTAAATCTCTCCAGCCCCCTAATTTTTCACTCTCCCCCAACCATGAGAAATATTTTGACTTCCAAACAAAAAAAAAACAAAAAAATTTGGCCTGACCCCTAAAAAGTTCGTCCTGACCCCTAAAATTTTCCCCGACCCCTAAATCTCTCCAGCCCCCTAATTTTTCAGTCTCCCCCAACCATGAGATATATTTTGACTTGAAAACAAAAAAAAACAAAAAAAATTTGGCCTGACCCCTAAAAAGTTCCGCCTGACCCCTAAAATTTTCCCCGACCCCTAAATCTCTCCAGCCCCCTAATTTTTCACTCTCCCCCAACCCTGAGAAATATTTTGACTTCAAAACAAAAAAAAACAAAAAAAACAAAAAAATTTGGCCTGACCCCTAAAAAGTTCGTCCTGACCCCTAAAATTGTCCCCGACCCCTAAATCTCTCTAGCCCCCTAATTTTTCACTCTCCCCCAACCATGAGAAATATTTTGACTTCAAAATAAAAAAAAAACAAAAAAATTTGGCCTGACCCCTAAAAAGTTCGTCCTGACCCCTAAAATTTTCCCCGACCCCTAAATCTCTCCAGCCCCCTAATTTTTCACTCTCCCCCAACCCTGAGAAATATTTTGAGTTCAAAACCAAAAAAAAGAAAAAAATTTGGCCTGACCCCTAAAAAGTTCGTCCTGACCCCTAAAATTTTCCCCGACCCCTAAATCTCTCCAGCCCCCTAATTTTTAACTCTCCTCCGACCCTGAGAAATATTTTGACTTCAAAACAAACAAAAAACAAAAAAATTTGGCCTGACCCATAAAAAGTTCGTCCTGACCCCTAAAATTTTCCCCGACCCCTAAATCTCTCCAGCCCCCTAATTTTTCACTCTCCCCCAACCCTGAGAAATATTTTGACTTCAAAACAAAAAAAAAACAAAAAATTTGGCCTGACCCCTAAAAAGTTCGTCCTGACCCCTAAAATTTTCCCCGACCCCTAAATCTCTCCAGCCCCCTAATTTTTCAGTCTCCCCCAACCATGAGATATATTTTGACTTGAAAACAAAAAAAAACAAAAAAAATTTGGCCTGACCCCTAAAAAGTTCCGCCTGACCCCTAAAATTTTCCCCGACCCCTAAATCTCTCCAGCCCCCTAATTTTTCACTCTTCCCCAACCCTGAGAAATATTTTGACTTCAAAAAAAAAAAAAAAAAAAAAAAAAATTTGGTCTGACCCCTAAAAAGTTCGTCCTGACCCCTAAAATATTCCCCGACCCCTAAATCTCTCCGGCCCCCTAATTTTTAACTCTCCCCTAACCCTGAGAAATATTCTGACTTCAAAACAAAAAAAACAAAAAAATTTAGCCTGACCCCTAAAAAGTTCGTCCTGACCCCTAAAACTTACCCCGACCCCTAAATCTCTCCAGCCCCCTAATTTTTCACTCTCCCAACCTTGAGAAATATTTTGACTTCAAAAAAAAAAAAAAAAAAAAAAAAAAAATTTGGTCTGACCCCTAAAAAGTTCGTCCTGACCCCTAAAATTTTCCCTGACCCCTAAATCTCTCCAGCCCCCTAATTTTTCACTCTTCTCCAACCATGAGAAATAAT
Source organism: Sepiola atlantica (assembly GCA_963556195.1). Lineage (NCBI taxonomy): Eukaryota > Metazoa > Mollusca > Cephalopoda > Sepiida > Sepiolidae > Sepiola > Sepiola atlantica. The sequence continues at coordinate 77,228,961 of OY744539.1, read as the reverse complement.
TTGAGTTCAAAACAAAAAAAAAAACAAAAAAATTTGGCCTGACCCCTAAAAAGTTCGTCCTGACCCCTAAAATATTCCCCGACCCCTAAATCTCCCTAGCCCCCTAATTTTTCACTCTCCCTTAACCATGAGAAATATTTTGACTTCAAAACAAAAAAAAAAAAAAAAAATTTGGCCTGACCCCTAAAAAGTTCGGCCTGACCCCTAAAAAGTTCGGCCTGACCCCTAAAATTTTCCCCGACAACTCAATCTCTCACGCCCCCCCCCTCCCATCCCAACCAATTTTTCACTCTCCTTCAACCCTGAGAAATATTTTAAGTTACAAATATTAGTGAACACAATGGCGGAGCATAATTATTTCTCTTCTTACTTTACTTATTGAGACGTTTTTTATATGTATACAAATATTAGTGAAAACAATGGCGGAGCATAATTATTTCTTTTCTTAATTTACTTATTGACACGTTATTTAACATGTATACAAATATTAGTGAAAACAATGGCGGAGCATAATTATTTCTCTGCTTACTTTACTTATTGAGACGTTATTTAACATGTATACAAATATTAGTGAAAACAATGGCGAAGCATAATTATTTTTCTTCTTACTTTACTTATTGAGACGTTTTTTATATGTATACAAATATTAGTGAAAACAATGTCGGAGCATAATTATCTGTTTTCTTAATTTACTTATTGACACGTCATTTAACATGTATACAAATATTAGTGAAAACAATGGTGGAGCATAATTATTTTTCTTCTTACTTTACTTATTGAGACGTTATTTAATATGTATACAAATATTAGTGAAAACAGTGGAGGAGCATAATTATTTTTCTTCTTACTTTACTTATTGAGACGTTATTTAATATGTATACAAATATTAGTGAAAACAATGGTGGAGCATAATTATTTATTACTTTAATTTTACCGATACTACACTAACTTCACACCTCTCAAAAAGAAGGAGGTTATACCTGGGAGGATGGTATCATGTCAACAGAAGAAATGCAGTTAGGATTAAGCAACCCTGGCTTCACTACAAACTCGTGTTCAAAAAAGTGCCGTTATTGATTAAGCAACCCTGGCTTCACTGTGGATTCATGTTCGTAAAAGTGCCGGTAGGAATTAAGCAACCCTTGCTTCACTTTGGACTCATGTTCAAAAAAATGCTGTTAGGGATTAAGCAACAGTTGCTTCAATAAAAACTTATGTTTCGTTGGGATAAGGCAACCCGTGCTTCACTATAAACTCATGTTCAAAAAAGTGCCGTTAGGGATTTCCTCTGACGTCATTTCCTGCTAAAATCGTGACTTTGCATTATGCCGACAATCCCCCATCTCCAAATTCGGCCTGAGGCGCTCATACTGGCGAATGCCGACACTCCTCCCCGAATTTCGCCTGAGGCGCCCCACCGCCGAATGCCGACACTCACCCTCCCCAGATTTGGCCTGAGGCGCCCCACCGCCGAATGCCGATACCCCCCCCCCTCTCCCCCAAATTTCTCCTGAGGCGCTCACACCGGCGAATGCCGACACCCCCCACACCCACCCCAAGTTTTCAATATGTATACAATATGTATAGAAATATTAGTGAAAACAATGGGGGAGCATACAAATATTAGTGAAAACAGTGGGGGAGCATAATTATTTATTACTTTAATTTTACTGATACTACACTAACTTCACACCTCTCAAAAAGGAGGAGGTAATACCTAGGAGGATGTTATCATGTGAACAGAAAAAATGCGGTTAGGATTAAGCAACCCTTGCTTCATATCAACTCATGTTAAAAAAAGTGCCGTTATTGATTAAACAACACTTGCGTCACTATAAACGCATGTATCAAAAAGTGCCGTTTGGAGTTAAGCAACCCTTGCATCACTATGGACTCATGTTCAAAAAAGTGCCGTTAGTAAGTAAGCAACCCATGCTTGACTATGGACTCGTGTTCAAAAAAAGTGCCGTTTGTGATTAAGCAACACTTGCTTCACTATAAACTCATGTTCAAAAAAGAGCCGTTAGGGATTTCCTCTGACGTCATTTCCTGTTAAAATCATGACGGTGCATTATTTCTCAAATTCTTTGTTTTTTTCTCAAATTAGTACTAAACAACGTTGAAAATCGAGGAAAAAGGCACCCCCCCATTGGAGAAAAGTGCTCAGTCGACCCTGGAAGAGTCCATTTTTTTTTCCGGTTCTGAGATATTATACGTCCCGGGGCTGGCCGGTTATAATGATGTCAACAATGTGACTGTTTGTTGGGTCCTCTCGGAGGAGTATCTGGACATACAAACAAACAAACAGACAGACAGACAGACAGACAGACAGACATACAGACAACTGGCCTTTATATAATAGATATATATATATATATATATATATATATATATATCAGTTTTTCTTTTATATTTTTATTTCATTTTCTTTTGATTTCGCTTCTCCAGCCCCTTTTCTTTTTTCCCGATTTATAATTTAAAAACAAAATCTTATTCGACGTATTTTTCAAAAAGGCCACTCTTTATTAGCTACCGAAGAAAAAATAAAACCGTAAACTTCTCTCAGAATGAGCTACCGCTTCTTCAGAGATCTAATATGGCTAGAGATAGCGATTTGTTTATGAATGTAAATAAACTAAAAAAAAAACAAACTATTTTCAATCTGAGTCCGATACCGACTTATAACCTATGATACCATGTGTATTTGATCTAGTCTTCTGTAACATTATTAATATATTGTGTCAAAATAATGATATCGTCCTGGTAATAACGCTATAGTTCCTTCTCAGTTTTATAGTTTACTACAAAGCTCTACTCAAGTATTGAGCATTGTTGAAGTAAATACTGACAATCTGGTGTTCAGGTATTTTTAGATAGAGTGTTCAAGTTAAATTCAATTGTTATGGTATATTTTATATCACCTTATAATATAATAGTGTATACATGAAATAATTATATATATATATATATATATATATATATATATATATTTGGATGTTTCACTTAGAAAATAGATTATTCAGTGAAGACCGGGATTAGGCCAATAAAAACAAGCTCCATTATACTCGATTACAGGGTACAGAGCATTTATATGGGATTTTTTGAAGGCTTACGGAATGCTTTGGTAAGCCTTCAAAAAATCACACACACACACATATAATATATATATACATATATATATATATATATATATATATATATATACTATTCATATTTTTATTAAAGTGTCTATTACCTACATACGATATTGTTTCGGTCTTTTTGCCTCATCAGTGCAGGAGTGGTGGTTGTAGCCAGTCGCATGGGATCGAACGCAGTTCATAAATTCAGGCTAGAATTACGACAATTAGCACAGAAAATGATTGAAATTCGGATACACTTATCCGGTGAGGGAAGGGAAAGCGTTATAATTGCCACCCCCACACACGCATATATATATATATATATATATATATATATATATATATATATATATATATATATATATATATATATATATATATATAATATTTCTTATTGTTTATTATCTATGTACGTATATGTTTCGTCCTTAATAATCGGGGCTCATCAGCATAGAGATATGACTATTCACTACCGATCATGCGATTCGAAACCCCGGATTACGAGTATAAATAAATATAAATATGTTTATCCCTACATATGCCGGTATTTCAAGCTTACACTCTCATCAGTGTAGAAAGTTACAATTTTAGACGGTCACATGGCGCGAACCCAGTTCACAGAGTCAACTAAGACTCCGCCCGCTTTCGCTCTATCCCGCTCTATTTTGCTCTCCCCTCTCTATTTTGCTCTCCCCTATCTCTCTCTCGATATATATATATATATATATATATATATATATATATATATATCCGCAGACAGCTGTTTCGTCTTTTCAAGACTCATTATACAACAAGTATGACGTTAGCAGATAAAAAATCCGAAAAACAGAAAATTAAAAACACTACAATGTTCTGAATTCTCAGATTAATCTTTCTTCATTCAACGCACACCCTCATACACACACGACACAATACAAGTATACACAAAGATACCCCTACACACAGACATATACACACACACACACACACACACATATATATATATATATATATATATATATATATATATATATATATATATATATATATGTGCGCGTGTGTGTGCATTTGTGTATGTGTGTATGTGTCCCTGTGTCTGTCTTAAAGCGTTCATAAATTCATGTGTGTGAGTATCTCTGTGTGTGCTTGTAGGGCTTCATGTGTATGTGTGTGTGTTTGTATATGTGTATGATACTGTCTATGTTGAATGAAGACGCAATTATTTGAGAATAAGAACATTGTGGATTTTCATTTTTATTTTCTGGCCTTTTTTTCTTCTCCGCCAACTTCATCTATTCTGTATAATGATACGTTCCGGCAGCGACCCAGCTTAATTGGACGGCAGACTTCTGTAGAGGGATGCATCTTCTTGTTCTCTTGGAGACAGGCGGGTACACTTGTAGACAGATTGGCTTGGATTAGATTAACTTAAATACATAGACATAACTACACGCACACGCACACGTACACAGACATACACATACATTGTATTATATACCTTATATGGATTCTAACAATTCGTTCAAAAAAAAGTAAAGCATTAGTTTAGGAAAATGTTTCCTTGCATTGAATAACGTAAAGTTTAATATTACGTTAATTAAACTAACTCAGCTTATTATCAAACATTATTATAATAAGACACAAATCACTTAAAACCAGGCTAAAACATCCGCAGGAACCTGCTAGTTCCAAATATGTAATTGGGGCTCGCTCTGACTTAACCTTTGACGACTGATTCTTAGAAAGACAGAACCGTATACGTACATTTTGCTTTATATGAAAGGGAAATAAAAAAAAGAACATACACGCAGATAAATGTGATAGGCTAAAGGGACAGATTGACACCAGGCCGGCATTTTTCAAACATATATATATATATATATATATATATATATATATATATATATATATATATATATATATATATATATATATATATACATTTTAATTAAGTTCAAATATTAACAAAATGAACAAAACCAATACTTTTCAAAAGTGCTCAATATATATTAGAGCTTTTTATATTAAAATAAACATAGTTTGAGTATCCGACAATTGTTTCAGAACCTCTTCGTCTCCTCCTCAGGGATGAAAAGGAGCCGAAGAGGTTCTGAAACAATTGTCGGATACTCAAACTATGTTTATTTATATATATATATATATATATATATATATATATATATAGAGAGAGAGAGAGAGAGAGAGAGAGAGAAAGAGAAGTATCCACAGAACTTCTGTTTTGCTATATCACAGCTGTTCAGTGTAGCTAGACAGTCAAGCATTTTAAGCTCCGACACATTGGTAGAGAGATTGGTAGAGATCGACACACACACACACACATACACACACACAGAGACACCCCCCCCCCACACACCCACACACACACACACATAGGAATATATTTTTGTTTCATTTAGCTTTAGTCGAAGTTCTCAGAAATAAAGGGTTCCTTTCATGGGGCTAACATTTGATCTCTATATGAGATACATAGACATTCAAGTATTCCATTAAGTTCTCCAATACCTGTCAAACGTTGAGTAAGTAAGTAAGTAAAGAAGTTAAGGACATTCATTTTCCTCTCCCCAGTTGACCAATTAACTATGTTATAGTATATTTTTCTTGTAGTCTCTAAGTCTTACCGGATTCCAGAACAAGAATACACCTAGTCTGGTGGAGTATCCAGCTAAGCGCTGTTAATTGAAGTAACATTACTTAGAGTAGGCGCACCATTTCTCATATGAGCCAGTGCATAGTCGTATCGAAGGGATCTTATTTGGGCTTCGAAAACTATGTTATTTAGAATCTTTGCTCAGGGTTTACTTGTAGCGGGAACTATCCTCATGTCAGGTGTTCCTGACAAACCCTTGCATGTGTGTATGCGTGTGTAAATACATTTTAATAATGCTTGTCCATGAATACTTCTGTTGTAAGATGTTATTCTGGAAAATAATAACAAAAGCAAGTCACATACATGTAGCTGCAACTCGTTTTGTTTATTAAATACGTCCGGTTTGATTAGACTTTTCATTAGAAGTATGATAGATAGATATTTTTAAATATATATATTTATTTCCTTTTTCTTTTCCCATTACGGGACTTTTTTCAACAAAATATGAAATTAAATAAGTAAATCTGATCCTCACCCCCCAATTAAAAATTGGATTACAAAATAGCTTGCAAAATATTCGTTTTTTAATCTGTTTTTTAACTTGTGCATTAAGAAATAAATTCAGTGGAGTTATAAATAATCACAGATATCTTGAGATGTGTGTGTCAAAAACAAGAACATTTAATGTTGATATGAATGTTTTAAAAGATGAAATTAATTATTCATATTCAGAACAGAATCATCGCGCAGCCAAGAAAATTACTTACGTCGAGTTGTTTATTTGAGATTTGTCGTCTGTTCGTTTTTTAAGCAAACGTAAATTCCGGAATAGGTTTACCAAGTGTTGAAAATAGTAAGTAGTAACGATTTAACTATATAATCCGATATTCCAATATTCTGAGGAAAGGAAGCGATTATTATTTTTTTCTGGGCGTGTATGTATTATATAAAAGATTATATGGAAGCTTCTATTATGTTAAAGATGGCCCTGGTGTCAAAGGGGTGTGTGGGAGTAGTAAATGGATAGAGGGTGAATGTCCTTCCTACCTTATTTGTGGGAATACGTATTTGTGAGAAACAGTTTATTCGGAATAATTGTAATAATTTTTATACAGGGACTGCATGTACGCAAAGTTTCGTGGAACATGGTGTAGGACATGCTGGAAGTGATTAGTGTAGACGATTTTCATAGGAAGTGTTCGGTTAGTTTCCTATGGTGTGATCTTACAGAGGAAAAAATGATATTACTTTATATAATGTTTTGTTTAAGTCATACATTTATGAATAATAATATGGCATTAGAATGAATTCTAAAATAAGCAATAATATTATCATCATCATCATCATCATCATCATCAGCAGCAGCAGCAGCAGCAGCAGCAGCAGCAGCATAAATACTTTATAATAATAATAATAATAATTATCATTATTATCATTAATAGTAGTAGTAGTAGTTTTAGCAGTAGTAGTAGTAATAGTGATATCAATCTTAATAACCGTGACGATAAAATGCCGGTAATAGTAACTAAGAATACACTAAAATAAAAGTAATCAATATAGCCTGATAAATGTGTATGTACATTATTGGAGAAAACAGAATGAAAGCATGTTTGTATGGTAAGGGTTCGAACTCCTAATCTCCGTTCTTACAAACAGCGATGCCACCGCTACGCTACAAAACGGACACTGACATCTCATTTTCATTTAAGTCTAAAAGTCAAATCCATTGTAACGGTGTGACTGACCTTATGAAAATAATTGTCGAAACCGAAACTCTATATCTCTTTGTGCTTCTCTCTTTCGATTTCTCTCTCTCTCTCTTCCGCTCAACTTCCCTCTGTCTCACTATACTAAAACTGCGAGTATTACGCGCTCACGAAATATTTTAAGTAATGTATGTATCATTTTAAACAAACTGGACGCCATTGTTATTTTGTTTCTGCAGCGAACAAAATGGTCGTCAAACGAAAGGAAAACAAAGCCTTCTATGAATGACAAATAATATATTTATTTGAGTGACCTACACTGTTTGGTGTAGGTTGCCGTAAGTTAAGACAGTGGCACAGTGAGAGAAGTAATAAAGTAAGAGAGTTCGACTGTCGCTCCTCTTCGAATTGTATGTCTTCCAGTGCAGAATAGTCTTGCTCGACTGTTCAGTTAACAGAAACATGAGAGAGAAGACGTATTTCTTCGTTGATGTCGGGAAGCTCCCTGTGGCTGCTATCTAAGTCCCAAGGGGTCTAGAAGTAGTTCTTCAAGGGTTTGATAGAAATTAATACACCCTGGAGTCTTATTACTCATCGTTTGACGAAACCACACCGTAGGACTGCTCTCAACCAAAAGAAAGAAATATAAATGTTTATGACTACTACAAACAAATGTAAAGATCGTATCTAATTAGTATAGAACCGTTGCAAAGCAATCACTTATAAAGCTGGTGCGAAGCGAAGACTAATCCTATAACTTTTGGGCGGCGGTGAAAATAAAGAGAGTCACAGTAGAAATCAAATAGTGAGATTATGTATAAGCAAAGAGAAAAATGCTAACAGGATTAAATCTTAAAATCGGTAAATGTGATTGAAAAGTATTTTTTGTTCCAGAAACAGAGCAATTTAGGGCAAAAACGAATGACGAAACTGTTTTCTTAGTAACTTTTACTTATGAAATTATGTTACAGTAAAAAAGTCACCCTACTTCATATTTTAGCTTTGATTTCAAGCATATTTAAAAAAAAATGGCGCAACTATCACTTAATACAGTTGTAACACAAACATATGTTAATAAATTATCTCGCGTGTCTCTGTGCATATATATTTCCCGCCTATACGTAACTTTGATGAATCCACATAGATTTATTTTTATTTACTATGAATGCGAATACACATTCAAATCAAGAATATAATAATGGAAAACTATAACAAATTAAAAAGAAAATATTTAAAACAAACATATAAACATGACTATATTTTGAATTATTTTTCTCTAAGCCCTTTATCCGGCAATACGTATCAACACGGGTAACGGCGGGTAAATACAGTTAGTGATCACCATACTTGAATAGAGTTTTAAAATGATAGTCCTTCAAATGTCTGACCGCACATGACTTGATCTTGAGAATGAACTGAGAATGTTCAAAGTACTTGAATCACCAAAAAAACTTCATAAGACCAACGATGATGGACTTGAACATTTCCAGTCAACACACAACTACCAATAATGATAACAACAAGAACAGAGATAACACCAATGCAATATTAGCTTCAATTCCGGTCATGCGGTTTACGTGAACTGTTCAACAAGAAAAGAAGGTCAGAAAACAAAATATCCACAAATAACAACAAAAAGGAAATGAAAAATATCCTTGTCGCATTTAATTTAATGATTTATGCGAACATTTTGTTTTCATTTTTCTATTTTCAATTAATTGGTAACGATGAACTGCAAAACTATACAGTTATCACACTCCCCATCTCTCTCCCCCTCCCTCTCTCTCTATATATATATATTTTCCCCCTCTCTACATAATTATAGATTAAATATGCTTCAAATTTCCCCCTCTCTCTAAATATGTATTGAATAGGTTGTTACTCCCTCTCTCTCTAATTATATTTAAATTATCGAGTGTGAATTTCCCTTTTTTTTTCAATTTAAAAAATGTAATCCTCTGAATTGGATGCTTGACAATACCGCAATGTTCAAACAAATAATTGCATCGATGATTATGTAATTTCGTGTTACTACATTTATATATATATATATATATATATATATATATATATATATATATATATATATATATATATATATATATTCATAGTGTGTGTGTGTATGTAATTGGGGAAGGGAATATTATTCCAAACCAACATTAAGATTAAATGATATTTCGTATAAATAATTGAATTCGCAAACAAAATACGCAAATAAATAACATCTATATAAAGCGATATATTCCAGCACTAGCGAAGATTGGCTCAGTGTTAGAGCTTCAGACTTCGGAATCTGGGGTCCTGGTTTCGAATTTCGCTAGGTTCGGTCACGCTTATGAGTCGTAATTAAACTTTAAAAATATATATGTCGCTCCCCATTTGAGAGCATTACATAAATGTAGGGGAAATTATACCCACTAGCATTACGGTAAAATGCTATTTCGTATGAATAATTGAATTCGTTCCAAAGTATCGCAAACAAAATACAAAAGTAAATGACATCTATGAAAGCGAGATATTCCAACACTACGATTGGCTCAGTGGTATAGCTTAAGAATCTGGAGTAAGCCACGCTTATGAGTCGTAAAAGACGAAGCACGTGTCCGGAGATAATTAACATTTAAAAAAATATAGTGTATAAGTCATCTGGTCGGATTTTAAAAGTCAGACCCAAATAGTCTTTAATCTGACCAACCAAACTTTTTCTGACGATTATTGTTGTACTGCGTTTCCGACAATATAATAATGTAGCGTATGTCACGACTAATAATCAAACAATAGAATAAGCAACAACCCAACAATAGCATAAGCAATAACCCAACAATAGAATAAGCAATAATCCAACAATAGAATAAGCAATAATCGAACAAAAGAATAAGCAATTATCCAACAATAGAATTAGCAATAACCCAACAATAGAATAAGCAATAATCCAACAAAAGAATAAGCAATTATCCAACAACAGAATAAGCAATTATCCAACAATAGAATAAGCAATAATCAAACAATAAAATAAGCAATAACCCAACAATAGTATAAGCATAAATCGAACAATTACATAAGCAATAACCAAACAATATGACAAGCAATAATCCAACCATAGAATAAGCAATAATCCAGCAATAGAACAAGCAATTATCGAACAATAGAATAAGCAATAATCCAACAATAGAATAAGCCATAATCCAACAATAGAATTAACAATAAGCAAACAATAGAAAAAGAAATAATCACACAATAGAATAAGCAATAATCAAACCCTAGAATAAGCAATAACCCAACAATAGAATAAGCAATAATCCAACAAAAAAATAAGCAATTATCCAACAATAGAAAAAGCCTATAATGGTATAAGCAATAATCCAACAATAGAATAAGCAATAATCTAACAATAGAATAAGCAATAATCTAACAATAGAATACGCAATAATCTAACAATAGAATAAGCAATAACCCAACAACAAGAAAAGCAATAATCCAGCAAAAGCACAAGCAATTATGCAACAGTATAATAAGCAATAATCCAACAATAGAATGAGTAATACTCCAACAATAGAATAAGCAATAGTCCAACAACAAAATAAGCAATAATCCAACAACAAAATAAGCAATAATCCAACAATAGAATAAGGAATTATCAAACTATAGAATAAGCAATAATCAAACAATCCAACATTAGAATTAGCTATTATCCAACAATAGAATACACAACAACCAAACAATAGAATAAGCAATAATCCAAAAAAAGAATAAGTAATAATCCAACAATAGAATAAGCCATAATCGAACAATACAATAAACAATAATTAACACATAGACTAAGCAATAATCTAACAATAGAATATCAAAAATCTTACAATAGAAGCAATAATTCAACAATAGAATAAGCAACAATCCAACAATAGAATAAGCAATAACCCAACAAGATAATAAGCAATAATCCTACAATAAGATGAACAATCACCCCACAATAGAATAAGCAATAACCCAACAATAGAATAAGCAATAATCCAACAATAAGATTAACAATCACCCCACAATAGAATAAGCAAAAATCCAACAATAGAATAAGCAATTATCCAACAATAGAATAAGCAATAACCCAACAAATGAATAAGCAATAACCCAACAATAGAATAAGCAATAACCAAACAATAGAATAAGACATAACCCAACAATAGAATGAGCAATAATCCAACAAAAGAATGAGTAATAATCCAACAATAAAATAAGCAATCTACCTACAACAGAACAAGCAAAAACCCTATAATAGAATAAGAAATAATGCAACAATAGAATAAGCTATAACCCAACAATAGAATAAGCAATAATCCAACAATAGAATGAGCAACAACCCAATAATAGAATAAGCAATAATCAAACAATAGAATATACAATAACCAAACATAAGAATAAGTAATAACCCAACAATAGAATAAGCAATAATCAAACTCTAGAATGAGAAATAACCAAAAAATAGAATAAGCAATAACCCAACAATAGAATAAGCAACAACACAAACATTAGAATAAGCAATAATCCAACAATAGACTGAACAATCACCCCACAACATAATAAGCAATAACCTAACAATAGAATAAGCAGTAATCCAACAATAGAATGAGCAATAACCCAAAAAACGAATAAGCAATCACTCAACAATAGAATAAGCAATGACCAAACAATAGAAATAGACATAATCTAACAATAGAATAAGCAATTATCCAACAACAGAATAAGCAATAACCCCAGTATAGAATAGCAACAACGGAACAATAGAATAAGCAATTATCCAACAATAGAATAAGCAATAATCCAACAATAGAATAAGCAATAACCCAACAATAGAATAAGCAATAACCTAAACAGTAGAATGAGCAATAGTCCAACAATAGAATAAGCAAGAGCCAACAATAGTATAAGCAATAACCCACCAGTAGAATAAGCAATAATCCAACAATAGAATAAGTAATAACACAACGAAAGAGTAAGTCATAATCTGACATATGAATAAGTAAAAATCCAACAATATATTAAGCAATTATCCTACAATAGAATAAGCAATAACCCAACAATAGCATAAGAAATTACCCTAACAAACGAACAAGCAATAACCCAACAATACAATAAGAAATAATTCAACACTAAAATAATCAATAACCCATCAATAGAATAAGCAATAATCCAACAATAGAATAAGCAACAACCCAACAATAGAATAAGCAATAATCCAACAATAGCATTAGCAATAACCCAACAATAGAATAAGCAATAATCCCACAATTTACTAAGCAATAATCAAACAACAGATTAAGCAATAATCCAACAATAGAATAAGCAATAACCCAACAATAGCATGAGAAACAACCCAACAATAGAATTATCAATAATCTAACAATAGAATAAACAATAATCCAACAATAGAATAAGCAATTATCCAACAATATAATAAGCAATAATCCAACAATAGAATAAACAAAAATCGAACAATAGAATAAGAAATAATCGAACAATAGAATAAGCAATAACCACACAATAGTATAAGCAATAATCCAACAATAGAATAAGCAATAATCCAACACTAGAATGAGCCATAATCCAACAATAGAATTAGCAATAACCTAACAATAGAATAAGCTATAATCCAACAATAGAATAAGCAATAACCCAACAATAGAATAAGCAAACACCCAACAATAGAATAAGCAATAATCCAACAATAGAAATTAACATACTTTAACAATAGAATAAGCAATAATAGAATGAGCAATAATCCAACAATAGAATAAGCAATAACCCAACAATAGAATAGCAATAACCCAACAACAGAATAAGGAATAACCCAACAATAGAATAAGCAACAACCCAACAATACAATAAGCAATGATCAAACAATAGAATAAGCCATAACTCAACAATAGAATGAATAATAACCCAACAACAAAATAATCTATAATCCAACAATAGAATACGCAATAACCCAACAATAGAACAAGCAAGAACCCAACAATAGAATAAGAAATAATCCAACAATAGAATAAGCTATAATCCAACAATAGAAATTAACATACTTTAACAATAGAATAAGCAATAATAGAATGAGCAATAATCCAACAATAGAATAAGCAATAACCCAACAATAGAATAGCAATAACCCAACAATAGAATAAGCAATAATCCAACAATAGAATAAGCAATAACCCAACAACAGAATAAGGAATAACCCAACATTAGAATAAGCAACAACCCAACAATACAATAAGCAATGATCAAACAATAGAATAATAACCCAACAACAAAATAATCTATAATCTAACAATAGAATACGCAATAACCCAACAATAGAACAAGCAAGAACCCAACAACAGAATAAGGAATAACCCAACAATAGAATAAGCAACAACCCAACAATACAATAAGCAATGATCAAACAATAGAATAAGCCATAACTCAACAATAGAATGAATAATAACCCAACAACAAAATAATCTATAATCCAACAATAGAATACGCAATAACCCAACAATAGAACAAGCAAGAACCCAACAATAGAATAAGGAATAATCCAACTATAGAATAAGCAATAACCCAACAATAGAATTAGCAATAATCCAACAATACAATAAGCAGTAATCCAACAATAGAATAAGCAATAATCCAAAAATAGAATAAGCAATAATCCAACAATAGAATAAGCAAGAACAAAAGCTCAATTTTTTTCAGTTAAAGGTTGTCTACCTTACAACTTACTCGTATTTTGATGTGAAGAGCTATCTTTCTTACAATTTTAAAACAAAAAGAGATTAAAAACTAAAATAACTTCACTGCCCCCCGCCGAGTCGGTTATCGAGTGTATATATATATATATATATATATATATATATATATATATATATATATATATATATATATATATATATATATATATATATATTAGTACTTCATGTATCCACATAAAATATTATAAGGAGATATAATTTTTTATGTATCAGTTTTCAGTATTTACTTTAACAGTGCTCGATACGTAAGTAGAGCTAGGTAGTGAGCAATGAAAATATATATGGCAATCAAGCTACACAGAGGCTCCCGTGTTTCATCCCCGGGGGGAATCGTTAGGCTAAATGCATGGAGTTATTTTTGTCAGGTATTTTTATATACATGGCTTGCTAGTTAATGAATCAGATTCTTTGTTGTTCCCTCAGCCAATCGTTGGGCTTCCCGCGAACAAAGGCTTTGTTGGTGACGAGAAAAAATGTAACTGCATAAATCCTAAACTTTGTCCACTACAAAATAAATGCCTAACTAAAAGTGTTGTATACCAAGCAACGATATTTGCCAACGAAAGACCAAATAACAAAAAATACTACGTGGGTATGACATCCCTAGATTTTAAGACCGGATACTATGACCACAAAAACACATTTAAAAACAAAGAACGTCAAACTAAAACAGCACTAGCTAACCATTATTGGGAGCTCAAAGAAAATGGGCACTCACCAATAATTGAATGGAAAATAGTAAGACAGGCCAGTACATGTAGAAACTTAGACAACCGTGTAGATTATGCCTGAATGAAAAATATGAAATCCTAAATTTTAAAGATCCCCGAAACCTATTAAACTCTAGAATCGAAATAGCAAACAGCTGTTTACACAGACATATATTTACCCATTTGGTACTGACCAGGCTCGACGCCGCTTAACTTCGGTGATCTAACGGGAACCGGTGTGTCAACGTGATTGTACTATATATATATATATATATATATATGTATATATATATATATATATATATATATATATATATATATATATATATATATATATATATATATATATATATATATAGCACAATCACGTTGATATATATATATATATATATATATATATATATATAACTTATAAAGGGTTGCATTAATTATCACATATGTAGATCCATAATTTAGTAAATGATAAGACGAGTAAAGATATTTGTTTCAAATATATTATGAATAAGTTATATGTTAGTCCATTCTGAATACTTTTGTATAGACTTATAATTAACTAGTGTGTAAGAATATCCTTTATGTTAGTTTTATGAAATTTGAATGAATGGATACTAATTCTTTTCTGCAATGATTGACAACTAACTATAAAAGAACCCTAAGACTTTTGATTAAAAATAATGTAGTGCGAATATGGTCATAAATACTACTATATCTTATCCATAGCCAGGATTGGAAATGAATAAATATTTCTTAGCCTATATATTTAGAATAATACTGTGGGTAGTGGTTATGTTAGTTGTATATACTTATTTCATGGCTCCTTTGGTGTCTTGATAAGTAGGTAATCTTACTGATAAACGTTTTTTTATGATATTAAATCTTTTAGCTAAACTAAGAGTTCTATGAGTATTTTTATATATAATATTTGAGATAATTAATACGCTTCGTTGTAGATGAATAAATCATTAATGATTATAATAATACCAAACTCACATAAGTTTCGATAGAGCAAAGTTAAAAAAATCATATTAGTCTAAATATCTGGGAAAATGCAATATGAAATCATCTTGGACTCTAATGTGTTCGTTTGGTTATACTTTGGGCTTTTTCATTAGGCATTCCCGTTAAGTCTATATTCTTAATTGAATCTTCAAAAAATGAATATATATATATATATATATATATATATATATATATATATATATATATGCATATGCCCTGATATCCCCTTAAGAGTGTACTTAGAAATTTAGAAACACATCAATTGACTTACCCTGAAAATGTTGTACATATGATTTAAATTTCATAAAAATAGGATGCACTTATAGATTTGTGAGCACTTCAATTATCTTCCCCTGACAATTTTACATAAAAATACACTTTCAGATTGGATGCAGATTCTCTAACCGTTCTTTCTAAAGGGAGCACACAGACACCATACACATACACATAGACAGTAAGTTTTATATATATATATATATATATATATATATATATATATATATATAGTATGATCTGAGTATATATAGAGCGATAAAGAGGGGGGAGAGAGAAAGAGAGAAATATATAGAGAGAGGCAGACAGACAAACAAGCATTCTTCACTTTCATTTTATTATATTGAAAAAAAAAGTGAAAATATATTTTTACATTTTATATCATTTTGATTTAAAAAAAAATCGGTGAGTAGAATCGAAATTGCACACTCGATGATTTCAGTCTGAAACTTTCTCCATTAAACAATTCAGTTTAGTTGAATTTTAAACACTCTTAAGAAAAAATCGGATATACGCATTTAACGTTTTAAGAGCGTTATGTCTGTATGGGTCACTTAGAGGTGGAAGCACGTAGATATTCGAGACATGGGGGTAGCGTAGATATTCGTGACAACTTACATAGTCTTTTCCGGCGAATTTTTTTTACGCGTGATGTACATTTCATCAAAATAGGATATATATGAAGTTTTAAATGAGGTCGGCCCCTATAGCTCCGTTTGATTACATGGGCACTTAGAGATTTGGGACCATTTCCATTGTCGTCCCCAGAAAATTTTATACATATGATTTAAATTTCATAAAAATAAGATATATTTAAAGTTTTAAGTGTATTATGCACTGGTAAGGGTGCACTTAAAGATTCAGAAACACTTCCATTGTCTTCACCGGTAAATTTTACATAAGAATACACTTTTAGATTTTATGTAGATTCTCTAACCTTTTTTTCTATAAGGAACACACAAACACACACATATTAAGTTATATATATATATATATATATATATATATATATATATATATATATATATATATATATATACATACAGGGTGTTTCAAAAGTCTTGGGAACATTACAAGTTATTAAAAATTAAAATGTTCACAAGACTTTTGAAACACCCTGTATATCAATAGTCTCGGAAGTTTCTCAACCATTAAAACTATATTTAAAAAAAAAACAAAAAAAAATTATAGTCCCAAGTCTTTCAGTGGAAAATAACTCATGTAAGTCAATTTATTTTTTACAGTTATTATATTAGTTTGTTTCTAACACTATTTTAAGGGATCATCAGTTGTTTACCATGAAAAACTGTTTCGGGAATATATATATATATATATATATATATATATATATATATATATATATATATATATATATATAGAGAGAGAGAGAGAGAGAGAGAGAGAGAGAGAGAGAAGGTATAGGATATATACATAGATCTAGATATACAAAAAGCGATAAAGAGTGAGAGAGACACAGACGGGGAATCGTTATATACTAAACATACATTAATTCTTCACTTACATTTTATTATAAATAGAGATTTTGTCCGTCTGTCCGTCTGTCCGACCGTCCGTCTTTTAGTCACAATTTTTTTGACGTAATAAATACATTGCGTAATCTGTCTCATTTCAATAATCAAAGATATTAACTGCTTTTAGAAATGGAGAAATGGAGAAATGAAGAATAATGAAAAATAATGAATTCTTAACAAGTAAAGCTGAAATCGAAACCGAAACCTTATGATCGTCAGTTCTACCGACTGACTTATTTGGACTTTCTTATAGAGCCTAAAACATTACCGTTACAAAATAATTGTAGCTTTGGCGTGACGTCATAGATTTATGATTTACGTCATGTTTCAAAACATGAATTAAAACATAAGCAATGATAAAAATAAATACATGAATTGGTAAATATTATCAATAACGTTGGAAATTATTTTAATAGTGCAACACATTCTTATTTTGCTTTAACTACGTATTGTATGTAGTCCTTTCACAATTACATAATCCTCCCAACCCTAGCAAAAAATATGCGTCCAGGGTGATTATATCTTTGCTAGTATTAAAACAAATGAAAAAGATATCCTTTCATTTCATATAATTTTATAGAAAAAAAATTGAGGAGTAGAATCGAAACCGCACAATCGATGTTTTCAGTTTTATACTTTTCCGACTAAACAATTCAGACATTTGTTAAGTCGACTTTTAAAATAATAATCATAAGAAAGATTGGATATACATATTTCAAGTTTGAAGGGGGTTCTGTCGTGGCCACCGAGAGTTACTACAGGCCGGTTGGCTAGAAAATGACGTCACTGCATTGCGTGTCAAAACAAGGACGGTCGTAATGACAATATGAAGGCATTTCGACTTCTCTATTCACTAAATAATCCATCAAAATTCAGGAAATCAACCAATTTTAATGAAATTTTCAGTATTTATTAATTAATGATCACGGAATATAATAGAAGTTTAAATAATGGTAATTCATAATTCAGTTTTTTGCAGTATTTGATCGTGAATTATTATTTTCTTTAAATTTATATTGAATAAAGATCAGTTTCAGGATAAATCGAATCGTGTTCCTTTCTTTTCTTTTTTACATGCAATTTTTAAAGTTTTCTAATGCTTTGTTTTAAATATTTACAATATCGTATGGTCAACATGTTTTGATATTTTGAATAACTTTAGTAAAGGTGTTTTTTGTTTAAAAGAAATAATACATTTGCACCAAGCTTTATAATAAAGTAATGGATTTATTATATTCCGTTATCATTAATTAATAAATACTGAACATTTCATTAAAATTGGTTGATTTCCTGAATTTTGATGGATTATTTAGTGAATGGAGAAGTCGAAATGCCTTCTTATTGTTATTACTACGGTCCTTATTTTGACACGGAATGCAGTGACGTCAGAGGGGGGCAGGAAGTTAGTTGCTTGGCCTTGTCAACTCTCGGTGGCCATGGTTCTGTCCCCATGGTTCGCTTAAAAGTTGGGCAACGTATATATTTGGCACATACAGGGTAACGTAGAGATTTGGGACCACTTACATGTCTCCTCGGATAATTTTATACGTATGATATATATTTCATCAAAATGGGATATATTTGAAGCTTTAAAGTAGGTTCAGCCTCCATAGCTCCGTTAGGTTTGGAGGAAACTTATAGATTTGAAACCACTTCCATTGTCTTCCCTCGAAAATGATATATATACGATTTAAATTCTTTAAAAATAGGATTGGGTTTTTACCCCGCCTAATAAACCGGTATCGTCCGGGCCTTCGGGTCTGGATTTACGCCAGTCTATTGGGAGTTGCCGGTCCTGTGCAGTTCTAGGAGGTGCACCCTCCCAGGCTTTGCCTCCCCTCTTTGGGGAGAAGTAAGTTTATTGCTTACTGTCTGAGGCGCCCCTACCGAGGAATGCCGACGGGGTTGCCCAGGCAATTTTTAAAAGCCCAGAGTGCTCACCTCTCGAGCGCTGGCTTATCTAATCCCACTTTCCCGACCTTGTGTCACATCTTACCTTGTGGGAGGTAGATAAATAAATAGGATATATTTTAAATTTTCACTGGGATATGCCATCGTATTTCCTCCCCTACGGGTGTACTTAGAGATTCGGGAAAACTTTCATTGTTTTCCCCGGTAAATTTTACATAAGAATACACTTATAGATTTTATGTAGATTCTCTAACCTTTCTTACAGTAGGGAACACACAAACATCACACCCACACACATACTTTGAGTCATATATATATATATATATATATAGAGAGAGAGAGATTTAATGTGAGTAAAATATCAAGGAAAAACAGCCTTAGGTAAACTAACATTAATTCACTCAGCTTTTATGAAATAATAGATGGATGTGTGCATGTGTGTAAACTTGCGATAGAACGAGTGTGTTTTTCTTGTGCTCTTCCATTCAGTAAAGGTTGAATTCGAATTATTCAGATGATGAGATGGAAAGCAGATGTCTTCGAAGCGCATGCGCAAACGAAATCTCAAATCGAGTGACCATTAAAATAAAGAACAAAATAAAATATGAAATAACCAAAAGTTAAAGAACACAAAACCGAGAACTTTTAGAAAAGATGTGTCGAAATCTGATTGGTTGCTTGCAGAGGCGAGCATACGACATCTTCAAACATATATTGCCTTCCATTAAGCTTTTTATCTTTGATTTTAAAATCGATGAGATATTTTAGTTAAAAAAAAATCGTGACGTCATAAATTGGAGGCAAATTTGCCAGGTTCGCTTCTGAAGGCTAAAAACAGGCATACACGCGAAAAAAGCTTCTCCCCCCCCTCAATTTCGTATCTATCTATCTATCTATCTATCTATCTATCTATCTATCTATCTATCTATCTATCTCTATATATATGTATATATATATGTATATATATATATATATAAATATATATATATATATATATATATATATATATATATATATATATATATATATATATATAAGAGAGAGATTATTAATGGTGTATACATGTATGTCTTCAGAAGCAAATTTTCAGCGCTAATTTTACGCCATTTTATTTTATCTATGCTTGTGTGTGAATACATTATAGTATATTTTCGATAGCACACACGTACCTACAAATACACACACACACATTATATATATATATATATATATATATATATATATATATATATATATATATATATATTATATATCCGTAGTATACATACATATATGTACATTTTCCAAGCACAAGGATGAGACATACACGAATTTGTTAATAGATAATTAAGCATACTTAAATGAAGTAAGATTTTCCACCTTTAATAGCTTAAAAAATAAGTCTGTTTCGTCAGAATTTTATGCTTAATATTTGTCCGTGTTCTTGAAACAAATATTTATATTATCATATTTAGTCATAATCAATATTTATTGTGTTTCAAACAAAAATACACGCGATATCGAAGTCAAAAAAATCACCTAACAAACTTCTCCGCGTTGTCTAAAATTTTACTTTCTGACACACACATAGTATTCGAAGCCTAAATAAGATCTTCTCAACACGCCAATACTCATATGAAGAATGGTGCATCTTCTCCAAGTGATGTTGCCTATAGTAATAGAACTAATCTGGGTACTCCACCAGACTAGATAAATTCTTGTCCTGGAATCCTGTAAGACCAAGAGACGATATAGAAAGATATACTATAATATAATAAACTGATCAATTGAGAAGAGGAAAACTAATGTTCTTGACTTTTACTAACTCAACGTTTGACAGGTAAAGGATAACTTTAATGGAATGTTCGAATATCTATGTATCTCATATAAAGATCAAGTGTTAGCCACAGGAAACCAAAAGAAAGATACACTATAACATAATAAACTGGTCAATTAGGGAGAGTAACATTAATGCCATGAACTTCTTTAATAACTGAACGTTTGAGACGTAAAGAAAAACCTTAATGAATTATTCAGAATACTTATGTATCTAATATATAGATCATCTGACAACTTCGAATGAAGTAAAAAGAAAAACAACCAGTGAACATGAATGCCCACTGGAGAGAATTTGAATGCATACTGGAGAGAAATTGAATGCCTACTAGACGGAGAGAACTTGAATGTCTACTAGACGGAGAAAACTTGAATGCCTACTAGATGGAGAGAACTTGAATGTCTACTAAACGGAGAGAACTTGAATGCCTATTAGACGGAGAGAACTTAAATGTCTACTAAATGGAGAGAACTTGAATGTCTACTAAATGGAGAGAACTTGAATGACTACTAGACGGAGAGATCTCGAATGCCTACTAGACGGAGAGATCTTTAAAGCTTACTAAATGGAGAGAACTTGAATGTCTACTAGACGGGGAGAACTTAAATGTCTACTAGATAGAGAGAACTTGAATGCCTACTAGACGGAGAGAACTTGAATGTCTACTAGACGGAGAGAACTTGAATGTCTACTAGATGGAGAGATCTTGAATGTCTACTAGATGGAGAGAACTTGAATGTCTACTAGATGGAGAGAACTTGAATGCCTACAAGACGGAAAGAACTTGAATGCCTATTAGACGGAGAGAACTTAAATGTCTACTAAATGGAGAGAACTTGAATGTCTACTAGATGGGGAGAACTTGAATGTCTACTAGATGGAGAGAACTGGAATGCCTACAAGACGGCAAGAACTTGAATGCTTACTAGACAGAGAGAACTTGAATGTCTACTAGATGGAGAGATTTTGAATGTCTACTAGATGGGGAGAACTTGAATGTCTACTATATGGAGAGAACTTGAATGCCTACAAGACGGAGAGAACTTGAATGCTACTAGACGGAGAGAACTTGAATGTCTACTAGACGGAGAGAACTTGAATGTCTACTAGATGGGGAGAACTTGAATGTCTACTAAATGGAGAGAACTTGAATGTCTACTAAATGGAGAGAACTTGAATGCCTACTAGACGGAGAGAACTTGTATGCTTACTAGACGGAGAGATTTTGAATGCCTACAAGACGGAGAGATCTTTAATGCTTACTAAATGGAGAGAACTTGAATGTCTACTAGATGGAAAGAACTTGAATGTCTACTAGATGGAGAGATCTTGAATGCCTACTAGATGGAGAGAACTTGAATGCTTACTAGACGGAAAGAACTTGAATGTCTACTAGATGGAGAGAACTTCAATGTCTACTAAATGGAGAGAACTTGAATGCCTACAAGACGGAGAGAACTTGAATGTCTACTAGATGGAGAGAACTTAAATGCTTACTAGACGGAGATAACTTGAATGACTACTAGACGGAGAGAACTTGAATGTCTACTAGACGGAGAGAACTTGAATGTCTACTAGAGGAGAGAACTTGAATGTCTACTAGATGGAGAGAACTTGAATGCTTACTAAACGGAGAGAACTTTAATGTCTACTAGACGGAGAGAACTTGAATGTCTACTAGATGGAGAGATATTGAATGTCTACTAGACGGAGAGAACTTGAATGCTTACTAGACGGAGAGAACTTGATTGTCTACTAGACAAAAATAACTTGAATTCCTACTAGACAGTGCCCACGAGTGTTTTAGGTCTCTCTGTATAGGTGTTTGAATGCCTACTAGACGGAGAGAACTTGAATGTCTACTCGACGGAGAGAACTTGATTGTCTACTAAATGGAGAGAACTTGAATATCTACTAGACGGAGAGAACTTAAATGCCTACTAGACACTGCCCACGAGTGTTTAAGGTCTCTCTCTATAGGTGTTTGCAAGGACAACCTGTTTAAAAATACTTACCCCTACAAGTAAACCCTGACTAGATTCCGAAACAGGCATATGAGTTATTATATTTATATTGGTACTAGTGGTGAATTAGTACTTTTTTCAATCAATCGTGCCCCTTACCTCCATATATAAATTAAATTGTTCTATCGGGTATACCATTCTTAAAAAAACAACTCAAACACCCAAAGAAACCACGTTTAACCCCACCCAGTGTGCAATGTCGGCAACGACACTCGTTCGCGTCCAGGCTATGCGACCTTTAAACTGATACATATGTTTTCGTATATTTTTAGGGTCAAACATGAGTACAAGACGGAGAGAACTTGAATGTCTACAAGACGGAGAGAACTTAAATGTCTACTAGATAGAGAGAACTTGAATGCCTACTAGACGGAGAGAACTTGAATGTCTACTAGACGGAGAGAACTTGAATGTCTACTAGATGGAGAGATCTTGAATGTCTACTAGATGGAGAGAACTTGAATGTCTACTAGATGGAGAGAACTTGAATGCCTACAAGACGGAAAGAAATTGAATGCCTATTAGACGGAGAGAACTTAAATGTCTACTAAATGGAGAGAACTTGAATGTCTACTAGATGGGGAGAACTTGAATGTCTACTAGATAGAGAGAACTGGAATGCCTACAAGACGGCAAGAACTTGAATGCTTACTAGACAGAGAGAACTTGAATGTCTACTAGATGGAGAGATTTTGAATGTCTACTAGATGGGGAGAACTTGAATGTCTACTATATGGAGAGAACTTGAATGCCTACAAGACGGAGAGAACTTGAATGCTACTAGACGGAGAGAACTTGAATGTCTACTAGACGGAGAGAACTTGAATGTCTACTAGATGGGGAGAACTTGAATGTCTACTAAATGGAGAGAACTTGAATGTCTACTAAATGGAGAGAACTTGAATGCCTACTAGACGGAGAGAACTTGTATGCTTACTAGACGGAGAGATCTTGAATGCCTACAAGACGGAGAGATCTTTAATGCTTACTAAATGGAGAGAACTTGAATGTCTACTAGATGGAAAGAACTTGAATGTCTACTAGATGGAGAGATCTTGAATGCCTACTTAATGGAGAGAACTTGAATGCTTACTAGACGGAAAGAACTTGAATGTCTACTAGATGGAGAGAACTTGAATGTCTACTAAATGGAGAGAACTTGAATGCCTACAAGACGGAGAGAACTTGAATGTCTACTAGATGGAGAGAACTTAAATGCTTACTAGACGGAGAGAACTTGAATGCTTACTAGACGGAAAGAACTTGAATGTCTACTAGATGGAGAGAACTTCAATGTCTACTAAATGGAGAGAACTTGAATGCCTACAAGACGGAGAGAACTTGAATGTCTACTAGATGGAGAGAACTTAAATGCTTACTAGACGGAGATAACTTGAATGACTACTAGACGGAGAGAACTTGAATGTCTACTAGACGGAGAGAACTTGAATGTCTACTAGAGGAGAGAACTTGAATGTCTACTAGATGGAGAGAACTTGAATGCTTACTAGACGGAGAGAACTTTAATGTCTACTAGACGGAGAGAACTTGAATGTCTACTAGATGGAGAGATATTGAATGTCTACTAGACGGAGAGAACTTGAATGCTTACTAGACGGAGAGAACTTGATTGTCTACTAGACAAAAATAACTTGAATGCCTACTAGACAGTGCCCACGAGTGTTTTAGGTCTCTCTGTATAGGTGTTTGAATGCCTACTAGACGGAGAGAACTTGAATGTCTACTCGACGGAGAGAACTTGATTGTCTACTAAATGGAGAGAACTTGAATATCTACTAGACGGAGAGAACTTAAATGCCTACTAGACACTGCCCACGAGTGTTTAAGGTCTCTCTCTATAGGTGTTTGCAAGGACAACCTGTTTAAAAATACTTACCCCTACAAGTAAACCCTGACTAGATTCCGAAACAGGCATATGAGTTATTATATTTATATTGGTACTAGTGGTGAATTAGTACTTTTTTCAATCAATCGTGCCCCTTACCTCCATATATAAATTAAATTGTTCTATCGGGTATACCATTCTTAAAAAAACAACTCAAACACCCAAAGAAACCACGTTTAACCCCACCCAGTGTGCGATGTCGGCAACGACACTCGTTCGCGTCCAGGCTATGCGACCTTTAAACTGATACATATGTTTTCGTATATTTTTAGGGTCAAACATGAGTACAAGACGGAGAGAACTTGAATGTCTACAAGACGGAGAGAACTTGAATGAGCAACCTGCCTTTTATGCGAACGGGATTTGGACTGTAAGGAAACTGTGGTGTTTCGAGAAAAGGTGTCAACCGTTCATATATCGAAAGAGGTGTCAAAGTCATTGGTGAAGCCGGAACTAGTGTATACAAAACATTTCGGGTTAACCACATAAATAAAAAGGACATTACTTTAGCCTAAAAAAGGATGATTTTGCTCGGTCAGTAAACAGGAGTACCCGTGTTTCCCTGTGACAATATAACAGTAAAACCCATTGTTTTTCTGTGGAACTGATAATACGAAAAAAAACTATAAACGAAAAAGTAGAGGGAAGGATTTGTTATGTGAAGACTGATGCATTTGCTCAAACTATCCTGGTTCATTGCAAAACAAGAGGAGATGAGTGGGCCACTGCTGTTCAAGGTCGGATCGAATATTTTGGTGGTGATCTTCACGCTGTAGACGGTGTATACCACCAGTTATGTAACGTCAACTTCCGTAAAAAGCGAAGCATTCCAATGCAGTTCATGTCAGTTAAATCAAATAAACGACGAAAAAGTTGAAGACCAAGAGACAGCGATCAATATGAACCATTCGAAAGGATGTGTGTATTCCTGGAGGAAAACAATGAGAAACAGATAAAACTGGAAAAACTTACGAGGTCGTAAATCAACAGCGTATGGAAATCAATACCTCAAAGAAAAAGCTGATAAGTCGATATAGAAACTCTTTATTTGTGACCAAAGGCCGTTGTAGTGTCGCAAACATTGTGACATTTAGGGGAAAAACTGTGACATTCTTCGTGAATACTACAATTCATCTCCGACAGACGATGAGGAAGCACAAAAACGAGCAATTCTCAAAACCGCAATGAAACTCATCAAAGCTGACATTAAGACGACAGTGGCGCCAGTGGAGGATACGTATCCAACAACGGCCGAAATTAAATTAGCGGCAGCATTAGACTTCATGGCTGCAAGTTGTTGCAGCATTTATTTGTTGGAAAGGATCCGCCCACAAAGGTTGCTTGCATGGGGCATGCTGTTGTTCAAGCAGTGCGTCCAAGAGCTGTAATTGCACCCTTATAGCTGGGTCCGTCAGTGGAAATGCACAACTTGAACACGTCACTATGCTGCATTGATAGTCTCTCAACCATGCAATTGGCTTCGTCATACCCAGAGGGACAAAGCTTTGAAGTGAATGCGACAGGTTCCTTTGCTCCAGATGTGTTAGGCCGTGACATGGAAATTCTTGATCAGTCCCTGTTATTTGCTGGAGACAACGTGGATCACAACCTTATCACGTTCGATGGGCATGATTGCGACTATCACACCAGGGAAGCAAGTCAGTCATGTAATACGAAGACAAAAAACGGCAAATCGAAACTTGTCGAAATGACAAAGATTTATATCATAGATTACCGCTTTTTAGAGCATGTAAACCATGGCATTGAATTTCAGTCACTCCACATACATGATGTCTGTGATCGCAGAGTGGATATTTTCTGGGAAATGTTCTTTCGCTACAACCAGACTATTCCCAGATGGCAAAGCATGATGCACTTGATACATAAGGAGTGCGAATATCTTGGGAAATCATCGATACAGTTTCTCCCTATGATAGACATGAATCTATGAGATAAAACCTGTTTTCTGTCCACCCTAGATTGCCTATGCGCCCTTTCGTTGAAATACAACATGCTGACTGTCATTACCTTTGATCAACCGCTGTTTAGGAAGGCTGATGAAATTGTGAACGCTGTTCCAGATGGTATTCCAATTAGAAATGTGATACTATTGCTTGGAACATTCCATACCTTCATGAATGTGTTGGGCGCTATTGGGACGTTGATGGATGGCACTGGGCTCAAGAAAATCATGGAGACAGTATATGGTGAAAATGCCGTCGTACACATGATGAGCGGAGAGGCAGTGCAACAAGCGTTTCGTGGTCACCTGCTGGTGGAGTAGTGTCTCATAGTCAGATTGTTACCAAATTCTTAGAGGATGAACCTGTTTTTCAGGACTAAGTAGAGGAACTTGAACGGCTGTACATGCTGATGAAAACTGATGAATGTGACTTGAAGTCATTGTTGGAATCAGATTGCATTGGTAGGATTTACAACAGTCTAACTCTGAAAAGGGATGAACTTGCAAGGACCTCTCAAACCAGCAAACTAAGGATAAACTATCAGCACATGCTAGGAATTGCTGCACTTGTTGTAACTGATCAAATGGGG
>OY744539.1:77146043-77196043 GCA_963556195.1 Sepiola atlantica | reverse complement strand
GTTCTTAATGTAGATGCTATTTATAAAATTCAGCATTCATTATTTCTAATAGAATAAGTTAAATCCTTTTATAGTCGAAAAGTGTCAGACTAACATTGTAAGTCAACTATAATAATAATAATGATAATAATAATAATAATAATAATAATAATAATAATAATAATAATAATTAGGTCAAGGGGGATGAGAAGACCGAGGAGGGACAGCACAAATCAGACCTCCACTGGAAGTGCAGAGACTGCTGGGACCTTGGGAAGGCTTATTGCCACCCACATCGCACAGAAGACCAATGGTCCCTACCAGCGAGAAATTAATGGTAAACGGCTGTTGTGATACTGCAAGTTTATTTGCGGTGGCTATCGAAAAGAGGTGGAGAATACTGAGCAATCACTGATAACCTGTGTGAGAACTCCAAGTGAGTAAATAATAATACTAACTAGTGGGACCCGTTGAAATCCCACTGTTGTATCCTTCATCTGTCGTGCTTAAAACTATTTCCATTCGATGGACATCCAGCGCGAACGAATACCCCGAGATATTCTTGTACCACCTTTGTTCAAGCTGAAACAAACTTATATAAGTACTCTGATTAATGTAGATTCAAAATATATGTCGCTATCTTTTATGCGAGTTTGGGATGTATTTCCATTCTATCGATGTCCGGCACGAACGCAGACAACACGATGCAATCTTTGGCAGAACTGATACTACATTGTGATTCTAGCCCGAATGTCAAAAAAGTTTTGAGTTTCATATTCGACACAATAACAAAACCAGATGAAATTTTTAAAATTACTTTTTTTTGCATTGCACTTTGGGCGATCGGGCGATCCTATCTTTTAAAAATGGGGCGATGGCTGATGACGTACGTATGAACCTAAAATTGCCTTAGCGGATTATTATATTCATAATAATAATAATAATAATAATAATAATAATAATAATAATAATAATAATAATAATAATAATAATAATAATATCATCATCATCATCATCATCATCATCATCATCATCATCATCATCATCATCATCATCATCATCATCATCATCATCATCATCATCATCATCATCATCATCATCACCACCATCACCATCATCATCATCATCATCATCATCATCATCATCATCATCATCATCATCATCATCATCATCATCATCATCATCATCATCATCATCATCATCATCATCATCATCATCATAAAGTTGGGTATGTGCATATGTTTATATATTTGCATTTATAGGATTCACCCCTAAACGAATTAACCGATCATTATACATTTTTGGAACACATCTATTAGGCATAAGTGGGCATGATGTGGGCTATATTTAGTTTAATTTAGTTTGATGTAAAGGGGGTAAAAGGAGGGTGGGGTAATTCAGATACCCCCGATTTTTGTGAAATTTTAACAATGGTTATTAGACATCAATTAATAAATATTCCCTAAATTTCAGTTTCTCTGGCGTATTTTAAAGTGATTTTAGATTTGTATTGCATTTTATTCATTGTCATTAGACACCAATTAGGCAAGATTCTCTTAAGACCCCTTAAGCTTAAAGCCATACATTTAAGACATTTTCAGAAATAAATGTTATGTAATGGATTTGGATCAAAATTGGAATAAGGATTCTAGACATAAAGTCTAGTATAATTATATTTTGATTTTAATCTTTGTAAGGGGACATAAAAGTGATGTGACACTTTTCTGTTCGGTGAATTTACTTTACTTGTCTTGGGACGAGTATTCTTCTAGCAATATTATATAATAATCTCTTACCAAAGATCTGAATGGAATATGGAACATCAATAAAAGTACTTTAATATTAATAAGTGTGAAACAATTTAAAAAATACTGTAACAAAAGACGCGGATCAATTTGAATGAAAGGGACGATGGAAAGTATACAAAGCACGAAATTGATGAGAAAGCTGAAATATTAAAAAAACATTCTTGAATCAGGGAGTAAACAAACATAGCTAGATGACACCGACCACCTACACACCTCGACTCCGTTAGATGAAAACAACAACAACAACAACCAGCACACAAGAAAGGCCGTTGGCGCATCCCAAGAAACACGACTTGTACCAAGCTGAATATCCATTAAATACGACAGCTCTCTCTACAATTACAGCTTTAATAAAGGTAAACACACATTCACACATACACAGAATGGAACTTTGAATAAATACACATATTTCTTATGTTAGTGTTTTCTTCCACACTGTGAACATACTACAAACACAACAAACTTACACACACATACACGCACGCATGTATATATATATATATATATATATATATATATATATATATATATATATATATAACACAAGAAAATTATATATATATATATATATATATATATATATATATATATATATATATATATATATATATATATACACCTTCTATATAAAGTAGACCGTTTTTCCTTGTAACTTTGACTACACCAGAAAAAGAAACAAATGCATAACACGCTACGATACTCACCATTTCATTCACCTACTTCACTCGAGCGTGTTCATTTAATATCATCCTCAAACATTAATTACTATTGTTAAACCTCTACGCCTGACTCTCCCAAATACGTGATCCAAACACAGGGTAGCATACTTATTTTTCCCTAATATTTTACACCTGCCATGCACCTCATATACATTGTCGAAAATATTAAATAGGAACTAATATTGCAAACAGCGGTTACAGACTCCACAATGAAAACACTATACACTGCCTTCAGAAGAATAACTGATTAATCTTTTATATAAAGTAGACTGTTTTTTCCCCTGTAACTTTGATTACACTAGAAAAACAAACACAAATGCATAATACGCTACGATACTCACCACTTTATTTATCTACTTCATTCGATCGTGTTTCAAGAAACTTTCATTTAATATCATCCTCAAACATTAATTACTATTATTAGCCCCCTTCGTCCGACTCTCCCAAATACGTGATCCAAACAGAGGGTAATATACTTATTTTCCCCCAAATATTTTACTCCTGCCATGCAACTCATATACACTGCCGAAAATATTAAATAAGGAACTAATATTGCAAACAGCGGTTACAGACATCACAATGAAAACAATACACACTGCCTTCAGAAGAATAACCGATTAACGGATTTCATATTCTGGGCCTAACGAATTCCTTTTCCGTACTCTTACTCAAGTATTCGCTAGCATTAAAAACGAACACGTTAACCTTCTTTCAACCGTAAACGCGTATGTAAGTATTTTTTTCAAATGATTGATAATTGCATATTCCCATAACATACTATTCATACAAATAATATCCAATAATTACATTTTTCCCCATTAACAGAAACTTCTTTTGTTCTTGTGAAATAAACAATATCAGCGAACTTCAATCAAACAATTAGCCAAACCACAACATTCGATCTATAATTCCGGACGTTCACAGCGTACGTACTAAAACAACGACATAAGAATGTATTATTATACATTCTTTTTATAAGAACTTCTTCCTTAAACTTGACCCATTTTCATTAATTTCATATCTTTTCTTCGTTTCTAATTACATACAATATAATAATAGTTGTATTTTAACATAATATTCACAATCTTCTATTTAGTAAACATAAACAATACACATTACCCTAATAATTCCATTAATCTGATATTCTTATTATCAGATTAACAGAATTATTATTCTAAGTGTTACGGTTTTCGTTTTCATTAGTGCTTCAACATCTACTCTAGCATTCGCTAGAATTACAAACGAACACGTTTCTGCTTCATACATTGCATGATTCTTTCAACCGTAAACGAATACGTACGCAATTTCAGTGTTTTAAAATGATTGATAATTGCATATTTCGTACACATAATATCCGATTAATACACTTTTCCATTAACAGACAGTCAATTCGTAGTTGTTAATTAATACATTAATTAATACATTAATTAATACATTAATTAATACATTAATTAATACATTAATTAATACGCTCAAACTGTACGTAGTGGCGAAAATAGGATTTATTATTGTACACTTTTCTTAACGGAAATTATACACGTGTCCCATTTACATTCATTTAATAATTTCGCTTTGATTCTAATTAAATACGAAATAATAACAGTTTTTTTTTACACTAATACTTGACTAAAATAGTACTTATTGACCAACAGATCATAATAGATTTCATGTTCACGCTCCATTCGATGTACTAGTCGAAAATTGAATTAACCTGACTAAAATAGTAATTGTTGACCACCTTCACTTGCTCAATTAATACACATTACAAATATTTCTGCGACAATTTTGACATTTTGGGTTATTTTTCCACTATTTAAATATTGGTATTTCTTTTCTTTTAGGTTTATTTTTATTTCTTACTTTTCGATAAAGATTAACCGTTAAAGTGTAGTATCTGTTGTGATAACACACTTATTCTTTTCTCTCAGTCAGTCATTGGGAAATCCTTCTAGACTGCGGCAATTTTTGATTTACGATTTGGGGGTGTGATTTTCATTTTTTTGCCAATTGTGTAGTAGATGTTATGATACTGTACTTATTCTTTTCTCTCCTTGGGCAGTGAAGGAGAAATCCTTCTAGACTACGGAAATGGTTGTTATTCACCAATCCAGACTACACCGTTTTTAAGGAAATGGATTTTCCACACGTGGGGAGGCAACTAAATACGAACAACAAATTAATTTGTACACGTGCAGAATACTTAACAGTCGAAAAATCGTAAACAAACCCCCCTCCAAAAACATCATAAACAACTCCCACTTCGTTTTGGGATAAAAATGGACTCAGTCTACAGGTACTTCTCCTGTAATGACTGCGAAAAGCTTCGCGAATATTTTAGGATCATATTTACTTTTTCTGGTGGGAGAGGCGAGGGGGGGCATAGTTTTTATTTTTGTCAATAGTGTAGTATCTGTTATAATACTATACTTAAATAAATTTCCCCAAAACAGGGCCGTGCCGGATTGAGTAAAAAAAAATTATTCAGTCTAGAAGGACTTCTTCACTTACCGTGGAAAGCTTCGCGACTATTTTTGAATCACATTTACTTTTTTCTGGGGGGGGGGGTCCACTTGTTTTTATTTTGTTTATAACCCCCTAATAACAAACTTAGGAGGGGGATCAGTCACCCAAAACATAAGGAAATCTATTTTGTTTGATTCAAAACATGGATACATTCTATAAGCATTTACTCTAATATTTACATTTTCTTAATTTAATTTATTTCTACCCCGAGCAACGCCTGGCACAGGTCCTGCTAGTATATATATAGAAATGAAATGAGTGATGTGAAAAAAAATTGGAAAAATAACAATATTTTTTGAATCATCAAGTAGTTTGAACAAGGATTATATAAATAAAAATTAACTTTTCTCCTTTATTAACCCATGGATTTTCAAAAAATGCAAGCTTTTATCGCCAGAGGAGATTATAGGGATAAATCAGTAAAAAATATTACTATTACCACAGATTTTAAAATATAAGAAAATATAAAAAAATACAAAAACAAAGTGAATCAACTTCCACAAAAATATTTTGAGCAAAGAGAATCAACCTTGATGGAAAAATGTCCAAAATAGGTACATCTATATGTTATGAATGTTCAGAAAACAGCAGAAAATCTTCCAGAAATTTGAATATTATGTTCGAGTTTACCTACTTTGGTAGTAAAGTTGCCAAGAAAAATTCCACAGAGTGTGAACTGAATGTGCGGACAAGATGAAAGCGATCTGGAAGTCAAGTCTTCCTACCAAGATAGAAACGTGACTTCTTTGAGGCCATTGATGCATCGGTACTCGTATATTAAAGTAGCACTTGGACTTTCACCGAAGGATTGGAGAAGAAAATGTATGGTGCATACACCAGAATACTAAGCCGCTCTTAATATCTCCAGGAGACAGCACCTCATGAGAGAGCATTTCTATGGACACATTCCTCAGATTTCAGAAAAAAACAGATTTGCTGGAGGGCTAAGTATGAAATAATCAGCGATGTTTTTCTGTGGATGCCAAAGAAGGGATGTGGCTCAGTGGGTAGACCGCATAGAACCTACATCAAATAACTAACAGAAGACTCACAATACACATATTAAAACCTACCAGATGTGATGGAGGATATATATATATATATATATATATATATATATAGTCTCGGAAGTTTCTCAACCATTAAAACTAAAAAAAATCCCAAAAAAACTCCCCTGAAGTCCCAAGTCGTTCAGTGGAAAATCACTCATGTAAGTCAATTTAGTTTTTACAGTTATTATATTAGTTTGCTTCTAACATTATTTAAGGGATCATCAGTTGTTTACCATGAAAACAAAATATATATGCATAATATTTATAAATAAATATTAATTATTTATTACCTACAGACATCGATATGTCATGCTAACGCAATCTTCAGTGCAGGAAGCTAATTCTCAACGGTCGGCAGGCTCGAACTCCGATCAAAAATCGCCACTGATTCGAAGTCAAGAGCGTTAACCCCTCGGAATTAGCTAATAATTAAGGAGGAATTTAACTTTGTAAATAGCGAGTCGGCGGCTAATTTACACGAGCAGTTGAAAGCGATCAACAAACTGTGTTTGGATCTTGCATGAAGCTATTTGTACTGCTTGTTATTAAACTCACTCAGAGTGCCCGGCCTTTAGTGAAGGGGGCTTATAATAATATTTATAAATAAATATTAATTATTTATTACCTACAGACATCGATGTTTCATGCTAACACAATCTTCAGTGCAGGAAGCTAATTCTCAACTGTCGGCGGGCTCGAACTCCGATCACAAATCGCCACTGATTCGCAGTCAAGGGGGGATTAGCTAATAATTAAGGAGGAATTTAACTTTCTAAATAGCGAGTCGACGGCTAATTTACACGAGCAGTTGAAAGTGATCAACAAACTGTGTTTGGCTATTGCATATATATATATATATATATATATATATATATATATATATATATATATATATATATATATATTGCTTTTAATTATAGAGTGGAGGATTCTTTCAGTCGAATACTATTCGGGCTACTTTTAGTGGAAGTGAGAAAGAAAGGGACGGAACTCTAATTTGCAGGCCGGTTTGTACGGTATTATGCGAACCTGCAAATGCTTCCCATGAACAGGAAACAAAAAAGAGTTCCGTTTGTTTAATTAGCTGCAAAGTGATATGTAAATTTGTTCAACTGACTTTAGCTTTCATCTTCATCTTTCATCTGTTGATGGGAAAAAGAACGAAAGAAACAAACAAGAACCGATATTCTTACGATGCGTCCATTGATTAAGCGATAAAAATGCTATTTGAAACACTTAAGCATAGAAGACTTATCGGCCAACCGACAGAGCAACTTATAGACTATCTGGACGCATCTGAAACTAACAACAACAGAAACAAAAAAAAAGAAAACGGAATGTTCCACCCCTATTAAAAATGAATGTACGCTAATTGCAAAGGAAACTGTTTCATCTTTGATCCGAATTACACAGACCCCTGCCGAGAGCTAAAGTAAAACACCCAAATAAATGCTATATATATATATATATATATATATATATATGTGTGTGTGTGTGTGTGTGCGTGTGTTTGTGTGTGTAGATATATGTATACATATATGTATATATGTATATATGCTTCATAGCTGTTTTTCTTTTTTCTTTTGGCGTGTCATTACTTGTTTCACGTTTTCTCATCTTATTCTTTGTTTCTGCATTTCTTCTTTGGTTCTATTCGATTTTTTTGCAGTCATCTTCCTCTTTGTTATCCTTTCCTTTTTCTTTGTAATTCTTAAACCCGTGCCCTTTCTTTCTTTTCTGTCCGTTTCTATTCATCTCCATTTCGTTCATACACTCTCTTTTCTTTCATTTTTCTTATTCTCCCATGTAATTCTGTTATCACCTTTTTCTTTTTATTTATCTTTTTTCTTCCTTTTCTTTCTTTGTCTATCACCTTTTTTTTCATTTGATTCTTTCTCTATTTTTATATATTTCGTCTGTTTGCTCTCTTTTTTTCTTTCTATTTTCTTACTTTCGCTCTCTCTTTCCTTCTTTCTTTCGTGTTTTATTTTTCTTTCTTTCATCGTTTTCTGACTTCTTTCGTTCGCCATTTTATTCCTTGCCTTTTTACCTTTTATAATTCTTTATTTGTACATTTTCTTTTTGGTGTCAATTTTTCTTTCTTTACCTTTTCTCTTTTTTTTTGTCATTCTTTTTTTCTTTTTTCATTTTTCTTCTTTCCTACATTTCTTTCCGCCTCCTTTTGTTTCTTACTTTTATATGATTTTCTTGTTATTGTATTGCGTTTTTCTTTCCCCTTTCTTTCCCTCGATTTCTTTCTTGCATTTCCTTTTTCTTCCCCCTCTTTCCTTTATCGCCTCTTTCAGCCTTCTTTCTTTTCTTTTCTTTTCTTTCGTTTCTACTTATTTCTCACTATCTTCTTTATTCTTATATTTTCCTTTCTCCGATTCTTTCATTTTTATCCATCTTTCTCTCTTTTTCTCTCCTTTCTTTTTATACCTTTCTTTTTGTATTATTTCTTTTGTTAATGTATCACGTTTACATTTCATGCGTTCTCCCTTTCTTTCTTTCTTTTTGGACATTTAGCTCATTTACAACATTATCTACGAAATTCCCTCATTACCAGCAAAATTAATTTCCGGGAGCATGCGCAGATAAAGACCAAATGGGCATGCGCAATGAAGACAAAATAAGCAAAAAAAAAAAAAAATGAAGAAAATCCAGTGGCTGTTATTGGCCTGTTGTCTTCCTTTTATCAACTTCCAAGGCAATTATCTTCTGGCTTTTCACTCATTACGAGAAGCGTTTGTTTATTAATTATCTTGTTAGTGTTGCAAGCGAGTTTTCTTTTAGTTATTTCCGAACATCGAGAGGTGTTTGCAGAAAGGAAAATATTTGAGTTCGATCAAAACGTAACGGGGCTGACTATTTAACAGTCTACGTAACAGGCATAGTTAGTCAGACATCGAAATAAAGTTAAATATAACAATATGTTGGTTATGAAATGGTTAGAAAACAATAATTACCAGAACATGAACACGTCAAAGCAAAACTACAGAAAGGCAATCAAAACGAAGTATTTTATATGGTATGTTTTCCAATAGAAAAATCATCTAAGAATCAATATTTAAAGGTAATAATAATAATAATAATAATAATAATAATACATACATACATACATACATACATATATATACATACATACATACATATATACATACATACATACATACATAACAATGGTTGTTATCAGCGAGAGATTAATAGTAAACGGTAGCTGTGATAAAGCAAAATGATTTGCAACGGTTATCAAAAGAAGCAGATAATGCTGGAAATCTGGGGAGACTTGTGCGCAAAATCCAGGGAACACCACATATTATTGCAAGTAAGCAATAACTGATAATAATTCGTCTGAATACTAGTGAGTAAATAATAATGCCAATAATAGTAGGAGCACTGGGAACAGTTTCCAAAACACCTAGAAAAAAGACCAGAATGAATTGGAATCAAAAGGGGGGTAGACACGATACAAAACACAGCCATGTTGAAAACAGGTGGAATATAAAGAAAATTACTCGAGTGCGGAAACCAACTCATAATATCAGATAACGACCGACCAATTCCAGATAAACTGCGTAAAAACAACGAGAACCAAAGAAAGAACATTAGACGAAACAAAGAAAACTGAAACTACCAGTGTAGATAAGAAAAATCACATAATCTGCCTCCTCCCAGAAAAAAATTGCGATGTCACCATCTTCGGTTGGTGTCACAGAAAATAATCATGAAGGGTCCCGGAGAATAGAAAGGTCGAGGAGGAAGATCACCATCCAGACCGCCACTGGAAGGACATGAGGAGCACTGGAATTCGATTGCTATTCAGGTCCCACAGAAAACCAACGCTCAGTATCAGTGAACACTAAGAACGCAAAGCTATTTGTAGTGCTTACCAAAGAAGCAGGGAGTGCTGGAAATTTGGGGAGGCTTGTTGTCACTCCAGAGAACATCACCTGTTATTGCCGGTGAGTGATCACTAGTAATTACTGGCGTGTGAATTCCTAGTGCGTAAAACAATAAATATAGTTAGAAATAAATTAAATAGGAATAAATAAATATAAAAAATAAAAGTATGTAAATAAATAAAAATGCATGAAATAGGAACATCTAATATAATATATATTGTGTCACTGTTTCAATATATATATGTATAAATAGCTATTCCTTTCTCTGTAAAGATAAGGGAGGTAATTCATATGACAGAAAACGCTGACGAAATTATTAATTTTGTTTGTAAACAAGACTACTGTGAATTTAATTACAAATTACAAGGTGAGAAGCAATGTAAAAAGATGCCGTCATTTTTTACAACACGACCACACTAGGAAATAAATAAATAAATAAATAAATGTTTTTATTGTAACGCTAATCAGTAATGCAAATACTAACTATACGTTATTTTATAAATTCCAGTGTTCATAACGTCCAATAGTATTTACGACTCGAAATTATAGAAGTATTAAATAATAAGAGCTGTTGTTTTAATGTAAATTTTAAGTGACACCTAAGGGTCAGAGGTGAACCAAGAACGGAAGTCGACGAAACTACGTGACTTCAGGAAAGAGATTTTTTCTTTCTTTCTTAGCGAGACTTCAATCAAATGAGACGTGTCCAAGGCGCCTTCTTCAATTGAGGTGGGATCGTACAATGTAGCTAGGTATAGCAAGAACATCTATCTATCTATCTATCTATCTATCTATCTATCTATCTATCTATCTCAACGCATACGCAAGTAACCCGTCACTGATTTTTTTGTGGGACTGTTCTTCGCGTTTTAATAAATATTTTTTATGAATTGATATCGGCTTTCGAGTGGTTTTGTCAGCAGACGCTCCAGCACCTGGGTTCCTGACGGTTGTATAATTGTTTATACACGCATTGGTAAGTGAAAACGCACCACAAGTCTCCCCCTCCCAAATATCCTCTAA
This sequence comes from Sepiola atlantica, assembly GCA_963556195.1. Classification (NCBI taxonomy): domain Eukaryota; kingdom Metazoa; phylum Mollusca; class Cephalopoda; order Sepiida; family Sepiolidae; genus Sepiola; species Sepiola atlantica. Next base: position 77,185,037 of record OY744539.1, on the reverse strand, counting down.
ACTGATGATGACTTATCCAAGTCGAAAGCTCGGACAAAATCAAATCAATATCTTTATTATGAATTTTGGACGTTTCCTTTATTTTTATCTCAAGAATGTAGAAAAATAATTAGATGGCTTGAAAAGTTGATAAAAACGCAAGCGTTATGCGTTGTGTGTTTTCCTTCAACAACGTTTGCCTCAATAAATAAACAAAACTGTCTCTTTGTGTTATCGTCTTCCAATCGCTCGGATGTAGTTCTTACTTAGCATTCTTTTTAAAGACGAAATTAAACTAGTGTTTCAACACCATGTAGGCTGTAAATAACCAGTATTTCAATGTGATGTCATTTGTAAGTAACCAGTGTTTTACCTTGGTGTACGGCGATAGTGATCAGTTTTTCAATGTGATGTACGCCGATAGTGATCAGTGTTTCAAGTTGATGTATGCCGTAAGTAACCAGTGTTTTGATGTACGCCGATAGTGATCAGGTTTTCAATGTGATGTACGCCGATAGTGATCAGTGTTTCAAGTTGATGTACGCCGTAAGTAACCAGTGTTTTGATGTACGCCGATAGTGATCAGTTTTTTAATGTGATGTAAGCCGATAGTGATCAGTGTTTCAAGTTGATGTACGCCGTAAGTAACCAGTGTTTTGATGTACGCCGATAGTGATCAGTTTTTCAATGTGATGTAAGCCGTAATAACCAGCGTTTCAAGTTGATGTACGCCGTAAGTAGCCAATGTTTTAACGTGATGTAGACTATAATTAACAAGTATTTCAAGGTTATTCGTAACCAATATTTCAACGTGATGTACGCCGTGAAACACTCGTATTTCAATATAATGTAGACCGCCAGTAATCAATGTTTCTACCGAGGCCACAATTATTCAGTGTTTAAACGTTGTGTAGGTCATATTAACTTGATAGTCTATCTTATTATTTCACCAATAGTTGAAAAGAAAAGAGAGATGGATTCTAAAACAAATTTAAGGTAATGTAGGTATATCTCGCATCTCACAACATTTCGCAAGAAGCAATCTAAGCAAATTTAAGGTAATGTAGGTATATCTCGCATCTCACAACATTTCGCAAGAAGCAATCTAAGCAAATTTAAGGTAATGTAGGTATATCTCGCATCTCACAACATTTCGCAAGAAGCAATCTAAGCAAATTAAAGGTAATGTAGGTATATCTCGCATCTCACAACATTTCGCAAGAAGCAATCTAAGCAAATTTAAGGTAATGTAGGTATATCTCGCATCTCACAACATTTCGCAAGAAGCAATCTAAGCAAATTTAAGGTAATGTAGGTATATCTCGCATCTCACAACATTTCGCAAGAAGCAATCTAAGCAAATTTAAGGTAATGTAGGTATATCTCGCATCTCACAACATTTCGCAAGAAGCAATCTAAGCAAATTTAAGGTAATGTAGGTATATCTCGCATCTCACAACATTTCGCAAGAAGCAATCTAAGCAAATTTAAGGTAATGTAGGTATATCTCGCATCTCACAACATTTCGCAAGAAGCAATCTAAGCAAATTTAAGGTAATGTAGGTATATCTCGCATCTCACAACATTTCGCAAGAAGCAATCTAAGCAAATTTAAGGTAATGTAGGTATATCTCGCATCTCACAACATTTCGCAAGAAGCAATCTAAGCAAATTTAAGGTAATGTAGGTATATCTCGCATCTCACAACATTTCGCAAGAAGCGATCTAAGCAAATTTAAGGTAATGTAGGTATATCTCGCATCTCACAACATTTCGCAAGAAGCAATCTAAGCAAATTTAAGGTAATGTAGGTATATCTCGCATCTCACAACATTTCGCAAGAAGCAATCTAAGCAAATTTAAGGTAATGTAGGTATATCTCGCATCTCACAACATTTCGCAAGAAGCGATCTAAGCAAATTTAAGGTAATGTAGGTATATCTCGCATCTCACAACATTTCGCAAGAAGCAATCTAAGCAAATTTAAGGTAATGTAGGTATATCTCGCATCTCACAACATTTCGCAAGAAGCAATCTAAGCAAATTTAAGGTAATGTAGGTATATCTCGCATCTCACAACATTTCGCAAGAAGCGATCTAAGCAAATTTAAGGTAATGTAGGTATATCTCGCATCTCACAACATTTCGCAAGAAGCAATCTAAGAAAATTCAAGGTAATGTTGGTATATCTCGCATCTCACAACATTTCGCAAGAAGCAATCTAAGCAAATTTAAGGTAATGTAGGTATATCTCGCATCTCACAACATTTCGCAAGAAGCAATCTAAGCAAATTTAAGGTAATGTAGGTATATCTCGCATCTCACAACATTTCGCAAGAAGCGATCTAAGCAAATTTAAGGTAATGTAGGTATATCTCGCATCTCACAACATTTCGCAAGAAGCAATCTAAGCAAATTTAAGGTAATGTAGGTATATCTCGCATCTCACAACATTTCGCAAGAAGCAATCTAAGCAAATTTAAGGTAATGTAGGTATATCTCGCATCTCACAACATTTCGCAAGAAGCGATCTAAGCAAATTTAAGGTAATGTAGGTATATCTCGCATCTCACAACATTTCGCAAGAAGCAATCTAAGCAAATTCAAGGTAATGTTGGTATATCTCGCATCTCACAACATTTCGCAAGAAGCGATCTAAGCAAATTCAAGGTAATGTAGGTATATCTCGCATCTCACAACATTTCGCAAGAAGCGATCTAAGCAAATTTAAGGTAATGTAGGTATATCTCGCATCTCACAACATTTCGCAAGAAGCAATCTAAGCAAATTTAAGGTAATGTAGGTATATCTCGCATCTCACAACATTTCGCAAGAAGCAATCTAAGCAAATTTAATGTAATGTAGGTATATCTCGCATCTCAAAACATTTCGCAAGAAGCAATCTAAGCAAATTCAAGGTAATGTAGGTATATCTCGCATCTCACAACATTTCGCAAGAAGCAATCTAAGCAAATTCAAGGTAATGTAGGTATATCTCGCATCTCACAACATTTCGCAAGAAGCGATCTAAGCAAATTTAAGGTAATGTAGGTATATCTCGCATCTCACAACATTTCGCAAGAAGCGATCTAAGCAAATTTAAGGTAATGTAGGTATATCTCGCATCTCACAACATTTCGCAAGAAGCAATCTAAGCAAATTCAAGGTAATGTTGGTATATCTCGCATCTCACAACATTTCGCAAGAAGCAATCTAAGCAAATTTAAGGTAATGTAGGTATATCTCGCATCTCACAACATTTCGCAAGAAGCGATCTAAGCAAATTTAAGGTAATGTAGGTATATCTCGCATCTCACAACATTTCGCAAGAAGCAATCTAAGCAAATTTAAGGTAATGTAGGTATATCTCGCATCTCACAACATTTCGCAAGAAGCAATCTAAGCAAATTTAAGGTAATGTAGGTATATCTCGCATCTCACAACGTTTTGCAAGAAGCAATCTAAGCAAATTCAAGGTAATGTAGGTATATCTCGCATCTCACAACATTTCGCAAGAAGCAATCTAAGCAAATTTAAGGTAATGTAGGTATATCTCGCATCTCACAACATTTTGCAAGAAGCAATCTAAGCAAATTTAAGGTAATGTAGGTATATCTCGCATCTCACAACATTTCGCAAGGAGCAATCTAAGCAAATTCAAGGTAATGTTGGTATATCTCGCATCTCACAACATTTCGCAAGAAGCAATCTAAGCAAATTTAAGGTAATGTAGGTATATCTCGCATCTCACAACATTTCGCAAGAAGCAATCTAAGCAAATTTAAGGTAATGTAGGTATATCTCGCATCTCACAACATTTCGCAAGAAGCAATCTAAGCAAATTCAAGGTAATGTTGGTATATCTCGCATCTCACAACATTTCGCAAGAAGCAATCTAAGCAAATTTAAGGTAATGTAGGTATATCTCGCATCTCACAACATTTCGCAAGAAGCAATCTAAGCAAATTTAAGGTAATGTAGGTATATCTCGCATCTCACAACATTTCGCAAGAAGCAATCTAAGCAAATTCAAGGTAATGTTGGTATATCTCGCATCTCACAACATTTCGCAAGAAGCAATCTAAGCAAATTTAAGGTAATGTAGGTATATCTCGCATCTCACAACATTTCGCAAGAAGCAATCTAAGCAAATTTAAGGTAATGTAGGTATATCTCGCATCTCACAACATTTCGCAAGAAGCGATCTAAGCAAATTTAAGGTAATGTAGGTATATCTCGCATCTCACAACATTTCGCAAGAAGCAATCTAAGCAAATTCAAGGTAATGTTGGTATATCTCGCATCTCACAACATTTCGCAAGAAGCAATCTAAGCAAATTTAAGGTAATGTAGGTATATCTCGCATCTCACAACATTTCGCAAGAAGCGATCTAAGCAAATTTAAGGTAATGTAGGTATATCTCGCATCTCACAACATTTCGCAAGAAGCAATCTAAGCAAATTTAAGGTAATGTAGGTATATCTCGCATCTCACAACATTTCGCAAGAAGCAATCTAAGCAAATTTAAGGTAATGTAGGTATATCTCGCATCTCACAACATTTCGCAAGAAGCAATCTAAGCAAATTCAAGGTAATGTAGGTATATCTCGCATCTCACAACATTTCGCAAGAAGCAATCTAAGCAAATTTAAGGTAATGTAGGTATATCTCGCATCTCACAACATTTCGCAAGAAGCAATCAAAGAAAATTTAAGGTAATGTAGGTATATCTCGCATCTCACAACATTTCGCAAGAAGCAATCTAAGCAAATCGGAGACTAAATTTAGAAACCATCGGTCGGTTGAACGGATATGTTGACTAAAACTATATTAAGAAATTTATGGCAAGCAGAAACGCTAATTGTTTCAATCTAATTAAAGAAACGAAAGCAGCGTCCATAAAATCGCGCTGATTAATGGTAAAATTGCTGAATAAGATTAATGAAGCGTGTTTGATTTTAACATTAACTATTTCAACTGACATTTTTAGGTTTTACGTCTATGTTTTAGAGTAAAGGATTTATTTACGATTTTTATTTTAGATTGTTACATATGGAATATTACTCGAATGTAATATGTTTTAGATAAAGCTTGATTGTTAGAGAATATAATAGAAACTATGAGGTTCAGTCAGTGATGGCGCTAGGAGATAATGGACCCCCCCTCCCCTCCTATCAAATCTCCACTAGCGGTCAACTATTTGCGAAAAATATCTTCATTCAGAATCATATTTACTGGCTTGTAAGCCATAGAACAAAGGTTATCAGTGTCTTTCATACCATATATATATCTATCTATCTATCTATCTATCTATCTATCTATCTATCAATATATATATATATATATATATATATATATATATATAAATGATAATTTATTTCATTTTGACTACAAAATTGATTTTGTTTCACGAGAGCAGTTTGAGAGGCTCACGATCCTCAGGTCTTGAAATAACATTATGCCTGTTAAGATAAGTTCACAATCACACAAAGGTTTATGAAGGTGACAGAAATTTAAAATACAAATTGAATATGAATAGAAATAAAACAAAACAAAACAAAAACAAAAAAAAACAAAAACAAAAATACAAGTAATAAGAAAAAAGAAAAAGAAAAAGAAATAGAAAAAGAAAAAGAAAAGAAAAAGAAAAAGAAAAAGAAAAAGACAAAGAAAAAGGAAATATTAAGAGCTACACGGGACATAGGAAGGAAACAGAAAGAGAGGAAGAGAACGCAGATATGACTTGGTGAGGGGTGGTCGAAATATGAAAGCATATATTTACGCGTGCTAACGCGTGTCAAAAGAATCTCTGCCTGGGTCCAGCTTTTGCAGATGGGGCAACTGACAGATTATCTAATTTGGTAATTTGCCTATGAATGGGGAGGGGGAGGGGGAAGGGGAGAGTAACCCTATATGGAGAGCGGGTAGACGAGAAGGAGGCGGGGGGAAGGGATAAAAATACTTAAGGTACTAATAACAATAAAATTAAAAAGTTAAAGAATTGAAATTTTCTGTATCTAAATATGATTTTTAGAGAGAGGACCAGAGTGGATCTGACAGTAGTGGCAATTAAGAGCTGACTCCGCTGTCTACAAAGCTCTCAAATTAGAGCCTTACCAATGGATGCAGTTTTGTATCATATCCAGAATGGTTGGGGGTTGAGAGAGTTTAAGTAATTGATAAGATTGGGAAAAGGAAAAAAAAAACAAAAAAACGCTAGAAATAAATGTGAAAGGGTTGGGTGTGGTTGGATAAAGTGGGATCGACTGAGTGTGAACTGAAGGTGTTCGAGGTAGTTTCGTGTCATAGATGGAACCCTAAAACTACTACCACTCCGAGCCAGAGAGGATCTGAGAGTACTGACAACTAAGGAGTGACTCCACCCCCCCAAAAAAACCCTCCCAAATTTTTACCTACGCACCGGAGCAACTTTCATATCATCTTCCGAACATCTGTCCCTATTTAGGTGCCTCCCCACGAGGGCAGAGTTAGACACACGGTCGGTTTTAAATGTGAGGAAAATCCAGCTCACCAAAAAGGTGGCATTCTGTATATGGACAAAACTGAAAATTGCCTCTGTCTAGAAAGATTTCTCCTTCACTGACTGAGGGCAGAAATGATGAAGTGTAATATTAGCACAGATACTACACTTTGCTCTTAAACTCTGTTGTTAACATTTGATCACTGAAATAAGTGATTATTTTGTTCACTATAAATCAGTATATTTGTTATTTTATGAAGGAGACGACATTACCGTGGTGCTGCTTTCCTGCCGATTACAACTGGTCGTCTTTAAATCCAATGCCAAAATATTCTTGTCAAAAACCGCTCCATAAGTAATAATAAGTTCACACCATTGATCAATGTTAGTACTCCCATAGTGTTCCTCATCTTTCAGCTGCCAATCATTTCCGACTCATTAACCCTTATCCTCAAGTGGTCCTTGGCCTTGATAAGTTGTGACCCAATAGTGAAAACAAAATTAGATTAGACTCACTGCACCTACCTTGCATTGCGTCATTTTGGTTTTTATTTTTTAAAATTTGTTTGCACATTCCTAAACTTACACAGAAAAACAAATAACATTTTAGTTATAAGGTAGACAACTCCTATTATTTTCTTTAAATTCAAAATATGAGTTATCCCCCTTATTTAAGTTATACTTACAAATGAGTACAGCTTTTACGAATGATGTGTCAAGTTTTCAGGTATTACCTATTTTTTCAAAGGCAAATTTCCGGATTTGCAGTATCGTGTTAAATAAAGAGAATAATTCGTCACCTTGGGGGGAGGGGGAGGGGGAGGCGATCGCTCCAGACAAAGCATGAAGCCACTTGATGTAAAGAGCTAACAAGAACGAAATATGATTGTTGTAAATACAGGAGATGCCTATTGGCCTTAGTCTTGGAAAGACCATGGCTATAGGTAGGAGGAAAACAGTCAGCAGGAAGATGGTTCCACAATCCTACAGTTCTTCGAAAGAAGCTACTGGAATAGGAAGCTGTATTACAATGAGGTATTAAAACAGCGAATTGGTGGAAACGACTAAACCAACGAGTTAAACAGGCCGAATAAAGGAAACAGGGAATAGATCAGACAATTATGAAGAACACATGACATAATAGTATTTATAGAAAAGACTGAGACTAGCCTTCATTTTGTTTAAATTGTTTGTTTTTCTTCTCGTTTGTATATCAGAAAAAAAGTTAAATGGTTAACATAAAAAATGAAATTGGCATACCGAAACGTAAACAGATATTCTTTGTTTCTTCGGACTGGGTAGATTTTTTTCTTCAGTTTGGTCCGTATTTTTTTTCTAATATCTTCTCAGAAAAAAAATTGTTTACTTTTACAAATATTTTTTTTAGACATTACGAGCAAAAAAATAAAAATAAAACAAATAACAAAAAAACAGTTCAGACTTAACTAATTTTAGATGTTTTCTTAAATGTGAAAGTTTGAAGGAAAAAAAGTTAATAACACTGAGAGATATTTAGTTAGTGCTGATCCTGGAGAGACACTCAGGAAAATATATAATGTCGCAATTGGAGTTGGTCGACGGGCTGTCATGTATGACGGGCATTAGAGAATCAATAGCATATAGGTCAAGCTAGCCAGTGGTCATGAATACTAAAACCACGTTTTTCACGCTGAATCGATTGTTAAGAAGCGCCATTGTTTTTAACGCATCGTTTTCAACACTGTTAAGGGAAGATAACTATGGTAGAAAAACAAAACAAAAAAAAAACAAAAAAAAACAAACTAAAAGCTTTCAACAAGTAAAATGGTTTCGCTTTCAAACAGTGTTTCTTCTTGCCTTTCTTCGCGGCGGCGACGACGGAAAGACGCGACACGTGACCTGAAGCAGATCCACAACATCGATTTCACATCCGGGTTGTTAGCGGCAAGACAGCTGCCGCATTCAGGGGCCGTAATACATTAGACAATTTATTGATTTCAGCTATTCTCCTTTTCTTCGCTCTATTGATATATCCTTCCTTGTTTCTTTTCCTGGTGACCCAATAATAGTTAAATAAGACAGGAATTCTGAACGAGCGGGGCACTGTGGAAATTCCATGGTTGATTAATCTTTTAAAAAGTCCAAATATTAATCTAAATTTTAGTTAATAACTTTTTTTTTTTAGCTGTTTTTGTTTTAGTTTCGACAAGGCAGAAATCGTTTTCGGTCGAGTCTGTTTGTCATTATCTTTGTTTTTGACGACCTAGCGTCCATATCGCTTGACTAATCGTCCTAAACTTGTCCAAAATATCAGTTATGGGCTAACTTTGAAGTTATTTTATTTTTGGATATATAGGTCAACGGTCAAGGTCAAGATCGCGTAAAAAGATGAAAGTGACACTGGTGGCGATAACTTCGATTCTTTTCATCGTAGAGACTTACTACTTGGCCCATATTGTAGTCAACGAAGTCTCTCATTTTATATAACCTTTATCTTTGATCTTGGCATTGAAAAGTTCGGTCAAGGTCGAAATTTTGATTCAATTTAAACTTCCGATTTTTTCCAAATTTGACACATCTGATTTTTTTTTTGATAACACAAACCACCATGCAACATTTCTGTTTGATTAGTTTTTGAGTTATAAACGTTTCCATGCATAACTTCGGGAATACTACACGCAATATTGAGAAGTAAGGCGCAGATAAACTTTGGCTCATCCTTACGTTGTCAGGCAGAGGTATGCAGTTTTAGGACAAACTATGTTCTTGTTATTAAATTAAATTGGAAAAATCTGTTGTTATCTGCTTCGTGTATACATATATAAATAAAGTTGCAGAAATCTTCTTTACTGCGTCTTGTTTTTGTGAATTACTTCCCTTTGATTTCGTGCATGAGTATCAGTATTATTACGGCTATGCTGAGGAAGGGAAAACAGAATTATAATATTATAATAAGGAGCTATTTTATAATATTATAATAAGGAGCTATTTTATAATATTATAATAAGGAGCTATTTTATAATATTATAATAGAGAACTATTTTATAATATGAGGCATATTTGGAATTATCAGGTTTCTACGGATGTTTTAGTCTGTTTTTAAATGATTAAAAGTTATTGTTTAATTATAATAATATATAATAAAGGGTTGAGATTCATATACAGTTTTATCGTCATTTAATGTTGGGCAAACAGTTTTCTAAACGCGTTTGTAAATGAATTGTTAGAAGAACATTAGTTGTATTATTGGACGCACAAATAGTTGGAATGAGGAGGTTAATAACTTTTCCAAAATTTTATTAGTTATGCTCCATATATTTCATACCCAGACAAGCATTGTTATAAATATTTGCATAAATGTTGATGGGTACACACATTTAGTTAATAAAAGTTGATCAATTGTTCGTAGATTTTCTCATCCATTGAGTTCTTTAAAGACTTCAGTTATGTTTGATCACCATTTGAAAGTTTGAGAAGCGATTTACATTTGTTTTTGACAAACAAGTTTTGTGTTAATTCTCAATCAACTAGTTGGGCTACTGTTTTATATCGTTGATAAACGCTTGGCATTTTGGGTGAAACGAGTCGTTTCAGTTGTTTCCGGTCAATTTACTTCTGAGGTTAGGATTCTTGATTTCCTCAATTTTCTAGCGTAAGGCTGAGACACGGGTTCCCCTAATTTATAATAAAAGATTCGGTCTACGTCATTTTATTCTTTCTTCATCAATATTTTCCTTCTTTTTTTTTTTTTGCTTTCTTACTTTCTCCATAGCCTCCCCTCTTTCTCATTTGCTTCTTTCTGACCGCCATTCCTTTATTCCTCCCTTACTTACATCTTTCCTTCCTTTATCATTTCCTTTATTCCTTCTTTCCACCCTTCCTTCTTCTTCTTCCCTTCCCGTTTTCATTTCTCTTCTTCCTTTCCTTGTTTTCTTCCTTCTTCCTTTCCTTCCCCTTCCTCCGCTTCCCCTTCCTTTTGCCATTCCTTACTCTCTTCTTTCCTTGTTTCTTTCCCATCATTCACCCTTTTCTTCCCTTACTTCCGCTCATCTTTCCTTCCTTCCTTCCTTCCTTCCATTCTTCCTTTCTTCCTTACTTCCTCTTTCCCCTTCCATTTTTCCTTCCTTCCTCTTTCTTCCTTCCCCTTCTTTCCTCCCTTTCTCCCCTCTCTTCTTTCCCCTATTCCTTCCTACTTCGTTGCTTTTCTTCCCTTTTCCGTTCCTGTCCACTTTCCTTCCTCTTCCCCGTACCCTCGTTTTATCCGTTTTATCTTTCACTCATCCTCCCCCCACCCCCACCTCTTCTTATTCCTTTCCTATTCCCTATTATTCTTTCCTTTCCATATCTTAATCCATATTTTCATTATCGGATCCTTTATCGATTTTAAGAACTCGCATTCCAAATCCACGTTTTTAGTTTTAGCTTTTAGCTTTTTAACCCACTTAAATGTCTCCCATTTACTCCAACACCCGACCCTTACCGGGTGTTCCTTTAGTCGAGGCCCATTCTAAATAGTGACCGAATTTAGAATTTAATTTCAAAGTTAAGAATAAAAACTTGGACAATACAATCGGGATAACCCCGGAGTTCCGATACTTTTTTAACGCGATGTTTTCATGAATAGATTTCGATAGATATGTTTCGTTTGTATTATTTGAGTTATTCGGATTACTATTCTCATTTTGATTGTTATATTCACAACGTTTCGGCCGATGTAACTTCCAACATCTTCAAGAGCATTGTTTTCAGATTTGGGAATCATTATGTCGAACTGAACCCTTTTTTAATCCACGAGGAGTTTATTGTTTTCTTCAGTTATAATTAGGTAGAAGTGCAATCATTTAAAATGTTATTCTTATTCTTAGTTATCATCGCCTGTAGTAAGGATTGAACCTGGATGTTGAACGTAATAATTTTGCGCCAGGCGATAATAAGTAAGAATAGCATGCATTTTGAATTTAATACTTTATTTACTCTAAGCTCTATTTAATATTCTAAATATTGAGTTTTATTTTTGCATTTGGAAACTGATAGGAGAAATAACCAGAGTGCTCGATTACGTATGTAAGAGAATACTCTATATATATATATATATATATATATATATATATATATATATATATATATATATATATATATATATATACATATTATTTCAGATGACACTACACATTAGTTCGGTAGCCCATCAATACTTTTGGTTCAACAGAAATGTAGCCCGCAGGGTTAAATAATATTAAGTGTGAACGCTCTTCAGCCAATGGTGTATACATACTTATTCAACACCTGTAAAACACCCGTTGAAGATCGAATTAATGTAGAGTGTTTCTATTTTTACAATAAAGGTCACCGCTGATCAAGGCCCAAAGGCCACTCGCGGATAAAGGTTAAAGAGTTTGACTAGTGGATGGTGAGACAACATCGCGATCACCGCCATGACGGTAGTAGCAGAGCAGAAATTAATTATTCACAGAGACGGTTCAACAAGAACTTGTTTACATTAGACTTGGAGACGACCATATTATAGTCGGCGGGGAAGCAGGCTCGCGGCACTGTGTTCCACAGACGAACAGTTCTAGGAAAGAAACTTAGCTCATGGAAGTTTCTTTTCGTCTTGGACATGTAGAGGGAGAAAGGGAAATGATTGATAGTGGTAGTAGCTAGGCGGGTTCTAGTTGTAAATGTTTTACAAGGGGAACCATAGATTTGAGCTCGGTCGAGTACCTACCATGAAAATAACGGTAGAGCAAAGAAAGACTAGCAACCTCTCTTCTGTGAGAGAGTGACTGTAGGGAAGAGAAGAGGACATCCCCACTAGATTTCGAAGTTGGTTTTGGGATCTGTCAAGACAGGAAAGGGTGCTCTGAGCGGCACCTCCCCAGATGAGGCAGCAGTACTCCATGTAAGGACGTATTTGACTCTTGTACAGGTAGGGGATTGCGTCCGGAGTGAGATACCTAATGAAGCGGTAGAATGATCCAACCATTTTTCGAGCGGTCTTAGCAACAGTCTTCCATTTCAAGTCTGAAGAAAAGGTATATATATATATATATATATATATATATATATATATATATATATATATATATATATATATATATATATATATATATATTAAAGTGAAATATTTTGAAAATCAACAATCGTGCAAATTTTAAATGAAAAATTCATTTATTTAATTTTGTTTTTCGCGAATTTTCGTTGTAAAATACAACCTTCTCAAGCGAGACTGTCTTATAGTATTATTTTTCTTCTTTTCTTCCTCATCATATTGGTGGTATTAACCCTGAGGGGTCGAAAAAACGTCACGATCTTACGACGTTATTTTTTTTAGTTCTGGCGATGTTGTATACGCTGATTTGGCGCTTTTTTAAGTAAGAAAAGGAAGGAAAGGAAGTCAACATCTTAGAAAGGAAAGGAAGTTAACATCTTAGAATACTCTAATCTGAGTTCAACTGTAACACGTGAAACTAGTTTTGTTTATGCTCAGTAAGTACTAAAGACAGAAAACTCCTTAAAATCATTTCTGCAAGAGAAATTTGGTTATCCTAAGGTAAAAGTAAGTGAGCAAGACATGTATTTAGCATAATTAATAAAATTAGTGGGCTGCTTAACTTGTTTGATTATAAATACCACTTTTAGGATGAGAAATAAATTGTTTTGTAAGTGGCCTAACACTTTTGACTTAGATATATATATATATATATATATATATATATATATATATATATTAAAATAAACATAGTTTGAGTATCCGACAATTGTTTCAGAGTATATCCCTGAGGAGGAACCGAGAGGGTTCTGAAACAATTGTCGGATACTCAATCTATGTTTTTTTAAAATATAAAACGCTCTAATATATATTAGGCACTTTTGAAAAGTATTAGCTAAGTATATATATATAGTGTGAATGTGAGAATTCCGAGGCAGAAGCAATGCAATGTTGAAAACCGGAACATGAAAGATGGGATGAACAAAAATAAATAACAGGAGACGGTATAAGATCAATTTATTTATATTTCAAAAATTTTTAATACACAGGCAGTAAATTGTAAAATTGGTGGGCTTACTGTTAAATATTTGAAGGTCCAGAATGGTAGAAACTTTAATAATTTTGAGAGTAACAACCTCTCTTTTTCAAAAAGAAAACAAAAATTCGACCGGAGGGTCAGGTGAGGAAAACCAACATGCACGCATATATATATATATATATATATATATATATATATATATATATATATATATATATATTTTATATTTGTCGCTCCTCGTAAAATAAGTAGAGCACTCTTAATGGTAGTACAAACACAGCATGACGTCACTTGCTTTATATGCATCATTCCTTCTTTAATAGAAGTAGAATGCCTCGACATCAAGCCGCTTTTATATGTGTTAAATTATCATGGTTTATCGGCTATTCAGATATTGGGCGCGCGGTTAACGACGTTGGATGTAAGTTGAAAAATACTTGTAATCCAGGGTTTCGAATCGTACGACCGGTAGTGAATAGTCATATCTCTATGCTGATGAGTCCTGATTGAAAAGGGACGAAACGTATACGTACATAGATAATAAACAACAACAAATATTATATATATATATATATATATATATATATATATATATATATATATATATATATATATATATATATGTGTGTGTGTGTGTGTGAAAAATAGACTTCAGATCTTTCACGTACAAAGGGCTTTCAGATTAAGCTTTATAACAATAATAGATAATTAAATAATCAAAATAATTATAATAATTATTTCGCTTCTGGTTTAATGGAAGCTTATTCATGAATAAATAGCTAATAATCGATTCTATATCACTTATATAAACTCGAGTCTATGACTTTCGGGTTTGTTTCTTTCATAAGTTCTTTCGGCGTTGTCTGATTGTGGAAATAAAAAAAAGTATTTTAATTTATTTTGAAATTCAGAAATTCTGATGATGAAGTATATCTTCGAAAATTAAATTGGAAAAAAAAAGTTAATAAAACTAAAATGCATTTTATGGGGTTCTAATTGCTCATTATTATTTTAAATAATTAATGTTACCATATAAACAATGCTTTATAAAACAAGGACAACATATCTTATATATATATATATATATATATATATATATAGTGCGTCTGGGTATGTTGAAAAGAAATTTAAAAAAGTTTTTGATCATAAGAATGTAAGAGCTAAAATACAAATTATTTATTTTGAAAATGCGTTACATGGTACGTGTTTGGAATATGTAACATCTAGGTTTTAATAAATGATATATATATAAATATATATATATATATATATATATATATATATATATATATATATATATATATATTTGCATATATTTTGATTGTGTAGTCAAACTCAAGTTTTTAAGCTCAATGGTTATTAAACGATTCTAGGGTTCAATTATGTAATTCTAGAGAGATTATAGATTGAAACAGATCCCCTAGCTCCCTTTGAAGAACATCGTGTTTTGTTGTTGTTTTTCTTTAAGTTCTGACAGTGGGTTTTTGTATTTTGTTTTTGGTAACTTTCTAAAGGAAAGATAATTCCGTGTGAGCGGTTTTAATTGATATTCAATTCAGTACCAAGTGGTCTTTTTTAAATCAACAATGGTCGACTACGCAGTCTTTTAACACGCGTATTTGAAGGTACGGTTATCTTTGTTGGATACATACAACAGTAAGTCATTTTTCTACATGTCTGACGAATTATCTTGTTTAATAACTTCAGGCCATGTGATTAAAAATCTTTTGATTGTGTTGGGGTAAGAAAACAGCCGTAATTTTAAAATTATAACTAATTCGCTCAATACGATATTTTGTTGTCGTGAGTATCAAGCCGCCGTCTCTTTCTTTTTATATATAAATATAAATATATATGCATATATGTATATATATACATATGTATATATATATGTACATATATATATATATATGTGTGTGTGTGTGTGTTTGTGTGTGTGTATGTGTGTGTTTTAAAGTTCCTGTTGAGAACAGAAAGTCTAATGTTTTAAAATCCAATTAAATGTTATTTATTGAAAAAATGCTAAGTCCAAGATAAAATATAGCATTATAATGGGATAAAAATAATGATTGAAAGAGGAAATAAAAAGTAAACTAATTCAATGAAATGAGATGGAGAAACGACGAAGAGCAAATGAAGAGAAAAGAGAAGAAAATTGCTTTCTGGTGACAACTTAACACGATTCAAAAGTACTTCAATTTACTGTATTAAATTCATGATACGAATTTTTCATTGAAAGTAGAGGGGTGGACATACAGACGATGCTAGTGTATATGTCAAAGGTCACGACCGAAATATATAGATGCTAGGTTATAGACCGGGGGAATAAATACAGGGAACAGGAAATAAAATTAATATATGAATTGAAAAGGTTATGAAAATATTTTGAACTCATTCTCAGAAAAGATCTGATCATAGGAAATTATGCGTTATGTAAATAAAAATGATACATTTTCGTGTTACCTAGTTATGTGTAAAACTAAAGGTGTTATTGAAATGATAGAATAATATTACTGTGAAAATTTGAAGTGAACTCCAAAAACTACTGCACTCAGAGGGGAGTAAAGATTGGGAACACTCCACGTTTGAAGGAATTCCAAAGGTCGGACATCAAAGCGTTATATTTATCACCGTGCAAATGGAACCAGCGGCGATGCAGGCCAAATATGCACTTATACGTATAAGTTTGACAGTTTGTCTTTATTGATTTTTATTTTATTTACTCTTGTTATTATTCTGAGAATGTTCGGACAGCTGAAATACACGGAAGACATTTATTCTAACGAGAGATAGAAATAGAAATGAATTTTCATTAAATTCACACATTTAACGCAATTATGATTGGTGGAAGATGGGCTGAGTAGATCGACTAATGAGAAGAGGCCACGTTGTTGAAAGATATTATCTAATGATAACAAAGTAAAATAGCTGACGCACCATGTTTCCGTGACTTCGCGTCATCAACGTTCGGGCAGGTCTCGGAATCGCCCGAGAGCTGACGAAAATATTAACCAAGCAGCCGATAACTTTCGGAAGAAATTAATCGCGTTCAATAAAAAATGAAGTTCTATAATCTATGTCAGCTCGTTGAATCACTCGAAGGACTAATTGAGTTTTTCGAAAGAAATGTAAAAATAAACATTGATAAAAAAGTTTTTAAAAAACCCAAAACATTTGCTCAACAAATCAAACAAAATCATCTTTTGAAACTTTCCTGTGCAAAAAACAAAATTTTTTTTAATGTAAAACCATTTGATTAACAATGGTTCATTTGACAAAAAAAAAGCAAACAAAAATAAACATCTAACTACTAACCGTGGTTTAGCTATGGTTTTTTCTGTTCTTTATTTTTATATATGTATTTTAGTTTGATTTTCTCATTCGTAATTTAGCGGCTGCCAGTCTTCAATTGAGCGTTTGGCGTCAACTCTCGGGCGCTTCCGTAACCTGCTTGAACGTTTACGACACGAAGTCACGGACACATGGTGCGTCATCTATAACGTTAGGGTTATATACGATACTATCACTTCTACCATCATCTTCGATTAGTCTTTTGTTTATATTATAACATTATACACACACACACACACGTATATATATATATAATCCAGGAAGGGTAAAAATCCACAGGGTGAAAATCCAAAGGGTACACATCCAAAGGGAATCAAACCGGGCTTATAAAAGAGTGCTCAATAAAAATATAGAGCTGTATTGTGAATGTGTTTTTATTCAAACATGTACAAAGTCTGCTACACTGGCATGTTGATGTTATCACAAAAACCTTCTGCCTGATGAGACCTCAGCTCTTGATAGCTGTAGATCGATAACATCGACATGCCAGTGTAGCAGACTTTGTACATGTTTGAATAAAAAACATTCACTATATATATATATATATATATATATATATGTGTGTGTGTGTGTATCTGTGTGTCTGGGTATTTAAGCAACAAATCGTTATCTATACATGTCTGATCAAAGAAAAGTTACTTTTCTTTTTCGTTATTTTTTTAATCGTTGTCTCGACTGGCGAGCTAGTTTCTGGGTCTCCAGTGACAATTAATAAAGTATGGATCTGAAACTTAGTTTTTTTTTGTCATTTCAAGCACTTTCTATCTTTGCGATCGTCTTCAGGAATTTTCTTTTGTTGCTATATCATTTTGCTCTGTAGTTTTGGCGTGGGAAAAATAAGGTGCAATTTAATCTGTCATTTATTTATGTATGTAATAATTAAAAGTGAAAAGTTAAAAACAATTTTACTCGTGTATTATTAACACTCAAAACATTATTTTTGTAAATCTCACCGCACATTCCAGTGAATCATGCATCCGGATTGAATATAAGTTATCATCATTAGATTCATCGTACATTCTTACCATAGAATAATGTTTTTGTTTATCTAACTTTGTTCTACGTGAAATATAATAGAATGTAATTTCTGTGGTTTCTGCACGTCCGGCGCGAACAGCGACCCCATGATATCATTGTAAAAACAGCTTAAATCAATACCACTTTTAGATTGTTCGTACAATTTTACACTAGAATAGTTCAGTTTAATCTTGTTAAAGGGCTTTATTTTCAATTGTATCGTCGAACAGAGAGAGAGAGATAGAAAAAGATAGAGAAAGAGAGAGAGAGAGAGAGAGAGAGTAAGAGAGTGAGAGAGAAAGGGAGAGAGAGACTATAATGATAGTATTTCTACTATATATGTGGTGCATCTGTCTGTCTTTCTCTTTCTAACTAAGGTTGCAATATAAAAAAAGGTTCTATACCAAGATCAAATTCAACGTTTCTCGCTTAACATCTTAAGAGGTTGTAGTTATTTTATATTGTGCTTTTACCATAATATTATGGCGTTTGGATCCGCACAAGACATCTGTAAAACCAAAGACGGCGTCTTACTTTATTTTAGAAATTAAATAAATAGATAAAATGGTAATATGCGTACATGGTTTCACCGGCAAGGCTAGGGTGGTAATACAACACAGGAACGTTAAACCGCAGAAGTGAATGCAGTAAATTGTCACAGAAAAGAATATAAAAAACATACAAAACTAGATCGGAAAGGGAGGTCACTGAGAACTGTGCAAACGGGTGCACTTTGAAATACAGATAAATGCTAGAGACAAAAATCGGGCCCATTATTGGAAAATGAAAGTCAGGACATCTTCTGTCATGTAGAAATACACACAGACAAACTCATCCAAGCAAGAAGACCGAATGTAATAATGATCAAGAACAAGAGAGAAAAAAACTGCCGACTCATAGATTTCGTCGTCCCAGCATGGACAAGGTGGAAATCAAAGATGCAAAATTACTAAGAAAATACATGGAGCTTACCAAAAAGGAAATATTGAACATAAGGGAAAACTATTGTAATACCAATAATTTTAGGAGCACTAGGAAAAAAAGACATGGTGAAATTGAAATCAAAGGAAGAATTAACACTATTCAAAGAGCGGTATTGATGAAAACAAATAAAATATAAACAAAAATCCTCGAGTGCGGAAGCCCCCTAACATAACAAACTGACATCGATCAATCAGGTAATAAAATGTAATTGAATAACGAAGAATAAATCGACCTAGAAATAAATAAAAGAACATTGCACTAATTCAATTTTAAGGGAACTGAGCCGACAGAGGACGTTATAAAAGAAAAATTCCATCATCTGACCCCCATCCACACATGCAGTGACACTAAGATCAATTGTTCAAGAAGGGTTTAGGAGGCGGGAAGCGAAATCACTTTCACTGGATTGGTGCCAAGAATAATGGAATACTGAAGTTGCTTATACTCAGTCAAATTCAAGAAAAACCAAGAGTCGTTATCAATTAGAACTTAATGGTAAACAGCTGCTGCAAGAAAGCAAAGTTATTTGCACAGTGATCGACACAAACGAAAAGTACAATACATCTGGGGAGACTTGTTGTCACTCGGACTTCAGGGAGCACAACGGGTTTTTGCCAGTGAGTGATCACTATTAATGCTATATTGCAAGAGTTCCTAGTTAGATAATAATAATAATAATAATAATAATAATAATAATAATAATAATAATAATAATAATAATAATAATAATAATAATAATAATAATGGGCAGTATCACTAATAAGATACTCTGGACCATTCATAGGCTGGACTAAAGAAGAACTCTAGCACCCTCATCAGGAGACAATAAAATTAATGAACATGCACAACGCACTACACCCAAAAGACGACACGGGAAATCTCTACGTGAAAGAAACGAAGGAGTAAAAAGACTGGTAAGTGTAGAATACTGTGCGGAATACACTAAAAAGAGCTGGAGAAATACATAACCCAGAAAAAGGCTGATCACCACAGCAAGAGACACTGTCTCAACAAACACCCCAGGAAGCACCGAAACCAGAAACAAAAAGATTAGAAAAGAAAAGTGTGAAGAAAAACAACTACATGGACGCTTCATGAGACTGACAAGAGAAGAAACCCACGAAAATAGCTGGGCATGTCTAAGAAAAAGACACTTGAACAGAGAAACGGAATATTTACTGATACATGCTATCAGGACAAACTAGATTAAAGCTAACATAGATAAAACCTAGCAAAACAGTAAGCGAAGACTGTGTGGACAAATAGACCAAACAGTAAATCACATGAGTGAATGCAACAAACTAGCCCAAAAGGAATACAAGAATAGACATGATTGCGTGGGAAAAGCAGTACACATGGAACTATGCAAACGATTGCATTTCGAATACGCAGACAAATGGTACAAACATAAACCAGAGACAGTACTGGCAAACGACAAACATAAAATCCTCTGGGATATAGAGGTGCAAACAGATAAACTCATACAAGCAAGGAAACCGGATGTTATAATAATCGACAAGAAGGGAAAAGCCTGCCAAATCGTAGACCACAGGAGACAGGAGAAAAAAAACGAAGTAAATACACAGAACTCGTCAGGGAATTGAAAGGGATATGGAGTATGAAGAAAGTCAATATAATGCCAATAATCGTATGAGTACTATGAACAGTCCCGAAAAACCTGGAAAAAAGACTTGGAAAAATTTGAATCAAAGGGAAGACTGAGTCCATATAACGGACGGCAATGATAAAAACAGCTGAAATCTTAAGGAAAATCCTTGAATGCTGAAACCAACCCAGATAAGCTACGAATGCTAACCGGTCACATGGAAGTTACAATAGGAAGAAAACAAAAACACAAAATGAACACCAACATGGAACAGAAAAAAATCAGAAACTACTTCCCACTCCCCTAAAAAAGTGATCGACACCATCCTCGGCTTATACCACACAAAATAGACGTGAACGATCAAGGAGGGTGGAAAGACTGAGGAGGCAGAGCACTAACCAGACCTCCACTGGAAGAATGCGGAGAGAACTGGGAACTTGTGGAGGCTTATTGCCATCGAAATCCCAGAGAAGACCAGCGAGAAATCGATGGTAAGCGGCTGTTGTGATAACGCAAAGTCATTTGCAAAGGTTATAAAAAGAGGTAGAGAGTAATATAAATCTGGCGAGACTTGTTTTCACACAGATTCCAGGGAACACCACCGGTTATTATCAGTGAGTAATGTCTGATGATGACCTGTGTGAGAACTCCTAGTCAGTACAAAGAATAATAAACACTGAGACTTTCCAAACGTCTTGGTCAGAATTGAAAACACGTCTCTTTTATAATACTGGGTGTTGTCAGAAATTTAAAACGTACTCCTCCTTCACCCCCCCCCCCCACATCTTCCTACTTCTTCTCCTTCTCCCCCCTTGTACTACTACTACTACTACTACTACTACTACTACTACTACTACTACTACTACTACTAATAATAATACTAATAATAATAATAATAAAAATAATAATACTCATAATGCTAATAAACAGTTATAGGTTTCAAAGCCAGGGTTCGAATTTCACCACATTTGGCATAAATATCTCTTGGGTGCTGGATATAATAACATTTTGAATACTAATTATGATACGTTAACGTCGCTCCATATGAACTGCACTAAAGACCGCTGTTTTGATGGCCTTTCGACTCGTGCATTTCAGAAAGACTACGCTCCTTCAATTGAGAATTCTGTCGTATTGAAACGTTTGCGTACTTCTATTTCTTTTCCCTTTTGACGCACGATCCCCTTTTGTCTGGATACAATTTCAAATCCGCTCTCGGAAGACAGTGAAGTAAAATGACATAAACATCAACGATTAAGGATGAAATCAATAAAAAAAAGCCTAAAGAAATCGAAATTGTGTAATCGATTATTTTATTGGCTGCGTTTTCTGTCCTGGTATTATTAAATTTTCTTTTATTTATACATCATTTTGATTATTCTGCCTTTATTATTTGTTTTCTTTGCTTAGAAACTAGGGGAACACAAGGTCCATACTTAGCCTATATATATATATATATATATATATATATATATATATATATATATATATATAAACTGTGGGTTGATCACGGACTAGAGTTGGGAAGAAAGAGATAAGAACTTCCGGCAAGAATCGAACCTGTGCCCACATGTAGCCGCTCTAATAACCATTCTTTCATCAACTGAGATACGATTAGGGTGAAGCTAAAATAAGTCTTAAGCGCCCCTCTACCACCATCTATCAGGGAACGCCCTTAGCCTGCTCTCGGCCTGTCAAGCCAGAAGAACATCAGATGAAATTTCTTGCTTTTTAAATTTGACGGTTGAAAAATATTTTCATGAACTTTTAAACTGAAACCTGATATTCATATATTATCAAATGTTGAATTATGTATTTATTGAATAAATTTCGACATTACCTAGTTATTACATTATCTCTGCGGAAAAGAATCGCCAGATCATGTCTGCTGGTTTGTTCAATTTGTTTAATATAAAAATACACTATTATACATATCTTAATATCTATATATATATATATATATATATATATATATATATATATATATATATATATATATATATATATATATATATATATAAAGAGGTGTACTAAAAGCGAACTTTTAGGAAAGGTAAAACCCTATTGTGAAGAGTATACAGCTCAATATCCAGGATAGAGCACTTTAAAACACTTTCTTTTGTCATCTCTGCCCGGGAAGTTTCTTTAATGGCGAATATTTTACATCTCAATCTCCTCTGACGCCTGCCTGCATCATCGAATGTACCTCTTATTGGACTCTTTACCCTTCTTGGATCTTCTATTTTCGCCGTACCTGAAGTTGTGGCTTCTTGGATTTTAACTTTGAAACTTCTCTCATTACTTCTCGTGCCTCTAACGACCTACCTATCTACATCGTATCCTCTCCGCTGGACTCTTCGACACCGGACTTTTTGGCAATCGGACATTTGCTTGCACCCTGGCACAGTTTTGCCCTACGTTTCTTTCCCTACAACTTTTATTTTATTTCATTTTTTCAAATTTTAAATCTTGGCCATTGCCAACTTATCTATCCCAGCGACTTCCTCTGATGATAAGATTTTGATCTTTGAAAAGCCTGGCTTAAGGAAAATTTAACTTGAATAAATTGCCTTTTTGCGGAATATACCTTGCTTTGAACTTTTGAATTGAATTTTGATTTGGCTTTTGCTTTCTCTAATTCCTTTCCATTCTCCTTCATATATATATATATATATATATATATATATATATATATATATATATATATGACTACACTATATTAATCAGGATACTTGGTTAAGTATATTTCACTTTGATCAAAAAAGGTACAACATTGTCGTGGTGTCGCATTATCGGTTGGCATCTGTAAATGACGTTTTACTTTATTTTATTTTTAACTTAAAAATTATAGATTCAAAAAAGAATTAACATGTTAATAAGGAGTTCAGGGCTTGAAACATGTGTGCACGGGGGTCATTTTTAATTCTCAACAAAACATTAATTTTCAGTTTATTTAGATGCGTTCATGCATTTCCTAAAGAGACGCGAACAATAAGTCGATCAGTGATTCTGTTTGAAATTGTTAGATCAGTCATGACTAAGTTTGAAATAGCATTTTCATTAGTTTGTCATAGGTAAGTTTGTAATAGCATTTTAATCAGTCTGTCATGATTAACAAGACATATTTATGGGTCTGTCATATTTGAGTTTAACATAGCATTTTCATCGGTCTATCATAGTTAAGTACATATTTGTATGGGTTTGTCATATTTAAGTTTTAAATAGTATTTTCATTAGTCTGTCATGATTAAGTAGACATTTTCATTGGTCTGTCATATTTAAGTTTGAAATAGTATTTTCATTAGTCTGTTATGATTAACTAGACATTTTCATTGGTCTGTCATATTTAAGTTTGAAATAGTATTTTCATCAGTCTGCCATAATTAAGTAGACATTGTAATGGGTCTGTCATATTTAAGTTTGAAATAGTATTTACATTGCTAAACGAGCATTTTCACTTGTTAAGAATATCCAATCTTCTTAAAATATTGTTAATCTCTGGAATTATTTGCGATGAGTTTGGCATTGATTTCATAACTGTAGAATATTTTCGAGATTTATATTTCTAAAATAATAGAATTTAGAATCAAATACGCAAATTTATGTGTTAATTCGGCCAAATAAATTAGGAAATTAAAGTGACCCAAATCACATTTTTAAAAATAATAAAACGATATTTACTTTTAAAATAGTTTATTAATAAGTATTGTCAATTTAATTAAAATCGGAGAATTTTTTAAGTTTTGGTAATTTTCTAAAAGTCAGATTGTTAGATGGAAATTCATATTCAATCTAAAGCTATTTCTATGTACCTTGAAATTATCTTTCTTTGTCAAGAGACATTAACACAAGATTTATCTGCCCTTGCTAAACATTATGCGATAGAATTCCAAGGTGGACACTACCGATCACGGTCTTGCAGCACATTAAATCCATTTTATTGATGTTTAATCATTCGTCGTATCATGTCTGAAATAAATGATTTTAAATTATTATCTCCTAAGAATCATTTTTATCCGTTTTATTTCCACATTGTTGTCTCTCCCCACTTAGCCCCCGCACCACAACGCTGATAATTTTGCTAAAATATATAAATAAAAACAAACGACAGTGTTTAGTTTAAATTGGAGGCACGTGAACTATAGTTAAGTCACGTTCTATGTTTTCTAAAACATGTCTGTTTGCCGTCGTCTTAAATCAAAAACATTTACAAACAGGATTGACTTTCTTTCTCTTCTTGCCCTATTTATTCGATACCATTATGTGTGTACTCTCAGATCTATACCGCGAGTGTCGCAATAGATTTGCTGTTTTAAGAAAAAGATCTGCTAAATAACCATTGATCGGGTAAATAAACATTGATACATTTAGTTTGCTTAAAAAGAAGTTGTTTATTTTGAAATTTATTTTCTCAATAATAACTGAATCGGGTCTTCAACTGACGCTGAAACTAGTTATGATGCGTATTATAGAAAGTAGTTATGATGCGTATTATAGAAAGTAGTTATGATGTGTATTATAGAAAGTAGTTATGATGCGTATTATAGAAACTAGTTATGATGCGTATTATAGAAACTAGTTATGATGCGTATTATAGAAAGTAGTTATGATGCGTATTATAGAAAGTAGTTATGATGCGTATTATAGAAACTAGTTATGATGCGTATTATAGAAACTAGTTATGATGCGTATTATAGAAAGTAGTTATGATGCGTATTATAGAAAGTAGTTATGATGCGTATTATAGAAACTAGTTATGATGCGTATTATAGAAAGTAGTTATGATGCGTATTATAGAAAGTAGTTATGATGCGTATTATAGAAAGTAGTTATGATGCGTATTATAGAAAGTAGTTATGATGCGTATTATAGAAAGTAGTTATGATGCGTATTATAGAAACTAGTTATGATGCGTATTATAGAAAGTAGTTATGATGCGTATTATAGAAAGTAGTTATGATGCGTATTATAGAAAGTAGTTATGATGCGTATTATAGAAAGTAGTTATGATGCGTATTATAGAAAGTAGTTATGATGCGTATTATAGAAACTAGTTATGATGCGTATTATAGAAACTAGTTATGATGCGTATTATAGAAAGTAGTTATGATGCGTATTATAGAAAGTAGAGACTAACATAAACGCATAAAAACAAGATAAGCAAAAATAAGACCTAATTTCTTTTTTATAAACAGAGACCGATTTAAAATTATCGAGGAAACCGGGCGTTGCTCGAAAATAATAATTTCGAACGTAAAGTATTGAGGATCATATACAATAAAGTCACCATTTCAGAGCACACTTTTACTCAAACAATATATCGTATACGGCATAATCACGTTGGTACACCAGTTCACCGAAGTTAAGCGACGGTGAGCCTGTTCAATATTAAAATGGGTGACCATTTTGGGAATACATTTTGCTGTATGCCGGAGAGCTCTCTGCTTGTATCGGCATTATTTCCAGCCATCCTGGACTTCTCCTTGTAATTGGAATCAAGCAATGCCGATTCGGATCATGATGATCATCATCATTGCTAACATGGTTAAAGAGAACTGAAGAAGGAACGCTCAGAACTTCCGTTGCAGTAATATTCTCTTAAATTAAATTTCTACTTAATACTCTTTAAGATTAAGAGTTCTTCATTTTGAGACATTTTCTAGAATAAAAATCATGTAATGAATTTAATTAAAAGTAGGATTAGGTTCTTCAGAAAAGGTTTAGTACCATCATATCTATATATTGTGCAAAACTGTTCTGTTTGGGAAATCTACTTTACTCATCCTGGGACGGGTATTCTTCTAGTATATATATATATAACGGTTTTCAACGCGTAATTTATACAATAATTTCATTTGGTTATCTGGTTATCGATTGGAGATTAAGTAGAAACTGATTTTCTTGCCAAGATGATTCTGCATTTTTCACGTGTGTTTGGGTGACATCCGGTTTACAACGTTGTTCCATTGGCTTCCGGGCAGAGCACCAAAAGACACATCGCTCCAGCTCGAAAAATCAAACCAGAAATAAAACAGGGAGTTTGTTGCCACAAGTCAATGCACGAAACCCTCCGTGTCATATCCAGACTGTTTTTTTGAACGCTTGCTCTTTCCATCGGTTTGTATCGTGTTTATTTGACAAATCTGGCATAGGGCCAACAAAATAGAACGTGACCAAATAAGACTTCAAAACATTACAAGGATAGCGTGACCATCTCTCTCTTTGTCTGTCTGCTTCTCTTTGACTCGCTTTGTCGCTGTCTGTCTGTCTGTCTGGCTGTCTCTGTCTCTCTTTATATATATATATATATATATATATATATATATAAATTACATTGGCGAAGGCCGAAGGATCGCGGCCGAAAATTTTGTTCTCCTTTTAAGAACATTTAAAAAAAATTATACATAAAAGACAATTGATATTCATACACGTTAAAATATAGAAAATAAATAAAAGGTATATTAAAATATATACCTTTCACATTGATTTTTAATATATATATATATATATATATATATATATATATATATATATATATATATATATATATATATATATATATATATATATATATATCATTATAATTAACTTGTTACAAATATCCAGGGGGTATGAATCCGAAGGAAGTTGAAACCGGGTTTATGAGAGTGCTCAATGAAAATTCAGAGCAAAATATATATTTTTTGATTTTATTCCATTAGTTGCGACAAAACAAGTTTTGTTTCATTGGTGCAAATAGCGACCAACTCATCGGGCTGGCGATGGAATTTTGAATTCCATCGCCAGCCCGATGAGTTGGTCGCTATTTGCACCAATGAAACAAAACTTGTTTTGTCGCAACTAATGGAATAAAATCAAAATATCTCTATATATATATATATCTATATATATATATCTATATCTATATATATATATATCTATATATATATATATCTATATATATATATATATATATATATATATACATTGAGATCGTACATTAGTATTAGTATAGTACCGCTGTCACCAAGAATATGTAAGAGCGAATGTTTCTTCTTATGAACAATGGTGTGTGTTTCTGTAGATGGTGTTTCCTCTCGATGGCTTACATAAATAATGTGTTGGGCCCCTAATTGCCAACTATGTGTAAAGAAAGAATCGTTAGAGAAAATCCTAAGTGGTTGGACTAAAGCTTTGGGTGATGGTCGGTACCGTTGGCGACGCAATTAGGCCCTCTGAGCAGTGGCCAAGGACGAGACTAAAGCAGTAATTAAACATCAGCCTGGGAACACATTGTGCCTGTTAAAGTTCGTAAAGGGTTGGAATCAGGACACCAAAACGGAAAAGAGAGAAAACGAGCTAGTTATCTGCCGCCGCTAATAAGCATCTAATAGTGGACTTGAAGACCAAACTGAAGTTCCTTAGACACATAGCCAGAACAACGCTTAGACCTGATCTGATACTAGATTCTGCAAAAATAAAGCAATGGATTATATAGGAACTTCCGGTGTCATGAGAGGAATCAATCACCTTAGCAACAAAAATTTATGGACCGAATGCCAACTTGCCCGTAGGCGAACCAAGGATAAAAAAAGTCGAAACATATAAAAGAGAGATAAATCATTAGATAGAGGAGAGAGAGGGTTAGAACTATTCTCATTGGCTGATGCAAACAGACGTGTCTTCATATGAACGGTCGGTGCATGTCACTTCAAAAATGTTAAGTGGCAACGTGCGTATCTAAACACTTTCAAAGAGTTAGCCTGACGCGCCCGGAGTCAGGTTGGTGTTGCTGTAAGAACCGATATGATGCGAAACCGAAATTGTCAGTGAGGACAGTGTATTGGTGATCACCCTTAAAGCACCTAGAATATATATATATATATATATATATATATATATATATATATATATATATATATATATGAGAGTTTAATATATATATATATATATATATATATATATATGAGAGTTTAATATATATATATATATATATATATATATATATATATATATATATATATATGTATATAAGTATAAATTTTTATTTATACAAACATTATTGGTTACATATGTGCAAACATGTTTCGGTTGCACTTTCCCAAGAAAGTCAACCTCATCAGACCGAGAATCTTTCAGGAATGGATGGATTTGAAGAATTTTCTGTCTTAAATAACTCTTTTTTGTGATCTAGCATCTTCTATTTCTAGCATCTTCTAACTCTTATGAATTAGTATTGGATTACTAATTTTCTTATCTTGACCTTTTTTGCCAGTGGTTGTCCACTCCTTAATTTTTTATCATTTATTACCCCCCATGGCGTCTCAACTGCTTCTTCTTGTCCTTATTTTATTGCTCTTGCTTGCCAGCTTAACAGATTCACTCAAGCAAAAATATCTCATCCATACATCAAGAATCTTACATATATAAACAAACCCAGACACACCTAAATAAACATACATATAAAGAAACGGACATCGATATACACATCCAAACATGGACACTTACACCGATCCACTATCAATCAAACATATATTCAGAATACCTACGCGCCCATAAATATATTTTAGATGTATATTCAACAAAAATAAAGAGATAAGAATATTCTAGAGATATATTCAATACAGACATCCATACGCTTATACAGGGTCAACACACACACACAAATATATATACATATATACACACACACACATTTATATACACACATACACACACATATATATATATATATATATATATATACACATATACATATACATATACATATACATACTGATATATGTATACACACGCATACATACATATACATGCACATACATACAGACACACACATACACATACATATATATACATATACAACGATATATACATACATACACATACATACACACATATATACACACACACACATATATATATATATATATTTGTGTTATAGTGGAATAATTCCAGGAGGAAATCCGGGTATGAGAGCTCAATGTAGTAAACAGAGCAATAATAAAATATAATAACACGAAATCACATAATTGTCGATGCAATAATTTATTTCAACCGTTCGGTTTTTTCAAGCATCACTCAGACAATTACATTTTTGAGACTGATAGAAAATTGAATTTCCCTACCACAGTTCCAATACAATCATAGATGGTGGTAGTAGCAACCAATTTGATACATCTTTTATAGAGAGGGGGAAAATTTAAGACTTATATTTAACTATGGCGGGCGAAGGGGAGGGATCTTTAAGTTAATCAACTAAAAACTGCCATGTCAAAATTATGACACATACGACTTGGCGATATCAACCATATAGGCAATTTTACTCACGCGCATACACAAAACTAAATACGCACACATCATATGCGCACTCACATACATAATCTCACTCGCACATTATCATAACTAAGCATAATCACATACGCAACTTTTATTCATCTCTAGCCAGAATGCGTCCGGCGAAACTCGTGTTCTCAAATTCGGTTAGAGAAAAGAAAGAAAGAAACAATTAACAGGCACAGAGAAGATATAGACAGACCGCGTGTCATAAATTCTCAGTCCGTCTGGGTTCCAAGAAAGAGAATCTAATTGAAATAAGATTACACGCACATACATATATGTATACATACAAATCCATACGCACATACACACACATATATACACATACACACCCACACATATACATATCTATACACATATACATATACACACATATATACATATATATATATATATATATATATATATATATATATATATATACATACATGAATACACCTATATATATCTCTGAATCTATTTGAAATATTGACCAAATGCATACGCATGTAGTTGTTCACACATGTAAACATACATACACATACATACACACACACATATATACATATACGCACATATACACACATATACATACGCACACATACATATATATCCACACACCTACACACAATATTTACATAACACTCTATATTCTTACTGATGTAATATGAGTTCTAAAAATTATTCTTACCTTATTTATATTTTAGATTAATTTGATAATCTATTATTATAAATATCATGCGGGGGGGGGGGGGTTATCGTACCTAATGTTATTCAATTTGGTATCTTCACCGTTGTAATTCTAGAGGCCCATCGGATTACTAATTCAAGTCTAATAATGTCTATTGGTAATATTTGACATTTATACTTATATTAATTCAAAAACTAGTGTATTACCTGCAGAAAAAATTTTCATACCACTATCTTATTTTAAGTAAATAATAAATATCCGCGTACACACAAATACTATATATCACCAAGTCAGTAAATCTGTGTCTATCACAGATATTATTATAAATATTATGGGGGGGGGGTTACCGTAAGTAATGTTATTCAATTTGGTATCTTCACCGTTATAAGTCTAGAGGTCCATCGGATTACTAATTCAAGTCTAATAATGTCTAGTGGTAATATTTGGCATTTATACTTATATTAATTCAATAACCGCAGAATTTTTTTAAAAACACTATCTTATTTTAAGTAAATAATCTGAATAAATAAATATTTCAAAATACCATTATATACGCATACACACAAATACTATATATCACCAAGTCGGCAATTCTGTGTCTATAGCAGATATTATTATAACTATTATGTTGGTGGTGGGGGGGGGGTTACCCTAAATAATGTTATTTAATTTGGTATCTTCACCGTTATAAGTCTAGAGGTCCATCGGATTACTAGTCGTTGATTATTTTAAATTTATATTTATGTCTGCACTTAGCCATAAGTTCATCTCGTTTATTTAAGAGGTTATTTCGATCATATTTTAGGATTCTTATTTTTTCTTCTAGACATAAGTTGCATCTTTGTCTAAATCCATCTGAAATATTCGAAAAACATAAGATTGACCACGAAACCACCGGGGACCTGTTCTCATTTTTCAGATGCCACCATTGTTTAGCTAACTCCGTTTTGCTCTTGAGTTCTGGGTTATTGAAAGAGTGTTTGTGGTCATAAAAACGTTGTTTCCAGTTTCCCGCGGAGATGCCGATGTAAACCTTTTTATCCCTGTTGTTATCTTCCGGATGAATAGTGGCCTTATAAACCACACACTCAACTTTACAGTTACCGTCCAGTGGGCAGTTATTTTTCACTTGACAATTACATTTATTTACTGTGACCTTATTCTTACTAGGATTGTTAAGTAATTTACGATTATGGGTGCTGATAATTCTGTCCATGTTCTTGGTGCAAGAGTAGCTGATTTTAATGGTTTTTCTATTAAATATCTTCCTAAGTGGATTATTTATGCTAAAATGTTTATCTACCAGGTTCAAGAATACTCTCCCGATGTTGATGTTAGATAGTTGGCAGTAGGGAGGATTGAACCATATTATTTTTCGGCCTCTATTCCTGGATTTATTTTTATTTTCTTTCTTGGTATATTTGAGTTTTTCATTATATCCGCTTTTCTCTAGCGCTCCATTGTATAAATGCTTATTTGCTTCAAAATACACTATTAGCAGAATTGTAGAGCCTAATTTAGTGGGGTTATATAGGGATGATGGACTAATTGTTATCCCCAATAGTGACGGCCCCCTGGTATCCAAAATACATAAAAAATTAATAAGAGCATTCAAATACCTTGGATTTAAAATAGATATAACCCCAAATTGTAAAGAAGTAAACTATCTAGATATTACCTTAGACTTAGGAAAGGGGACATACAAACCCTTCAATAAAGATAATCACACACCATCTTATATCAACACTAGATCTAACCACCCGAACTGCATAATTAAACAAATACCTAAAACAATTAATACTAGAATAAATAAGCTTTCGGCTAACAGAGACATTTTTGAAGCAAATAAGCATTTATACAATGGAGCGCTAGAGAAAAGCGGATATAATGAAAAACTCAAATATACCAAGAAAGAAAATAAAAATAAATCCAGGAATAGAGGCCGAAAAATAATATGGTTCAATCCTCCCTACTGCCAACTATCTAACATCAACATCGGGAGAGTATTCTTGAACCTGGTAGATAAACATTTTAGCATAAATAATCCACTTAGGAAGATATTTAATAGAAAAACCATTAAAATCAGCTACTCTTGCACCAAGAACATGGACAGAATTATCAGCACCCATAATCGTAAATTACTTAACAATCCTAGTAAGAATAAGGTCACAGTAAATAAATGTAATTGTCAAGTGAAAAATAACTGCCCACTGGACGGTAACTGTAAAGTTGAGTGTGTGGTTTATAAGGCCACTATTCATCCGGAAGATAACAACAGGGATAAAAAGGTTTACATCGGCATCTCCGCGGGAAACTGGAAACAACGTTTTTATGACCACAAACACTCTTTCAATAACCCAGAACTCAAGAGCAAAACGGAGTTAGCTAAACAATGGTGGCATCTGAAAAATGAGAACAGGTCCCCGGTGGTTTCGTGGTCAATCTTATGTTTTTCGAATATTTCAGATGGATTTAGACAAAGATGCAACTTATGTCTAGAAGAAAAAATAAGAATCCTAAAATATGATCGAAATAACCTCTTAAATAAACGAGATGAACTTATGGCTAAGTGCAGACATAAATATAAATTTAAAATAATCAACGACTAGTAATCCGATGGACCTCTAGACTTATAACGGTGAAGATACCAAATTAAATAACATTATTTAGGGTAACCCCCCCCCACCACCAACATAATAGTTATAATAATATCTGCTATAGACACAGAATTGCCGACTTGGTGATATATAGTATTTGTGTGTATGCGTATATAATGGTATTTTGAAATATTTATTTATTCAGATTATTTACTTAAAATAAGATAGTGTTTTTAAAAAAATTCTGCGGTTATTGAATTAATATAAGTATAAATGCCAAATATTACCACTAGACATTATTAGACTTGAATTAGTAATCCGATGGACCTCTAGACTTATAACGGTGAAGATACCAAATTGAATAACATTACTTACGGTAACCCCCCCCCATAATATTTATAATAATATCTGTGATAGACACAGATTTACTGACTTGGTGATATATAGTATTTGTGTGTACGCGGATATTTATTATTTACTTAAAATAAGATAGTGGTATGAAAAATTTTTCTGCAGGTAATACACTAGTTTTTGAATTAATATAAGTATAAATGTCAAATATTACCAATAGACATTATTAGACTTGAATTAGTAATCCGATGGGCCTCTAGAATTACAACGGTGAAGATACCAAATTGAATAACATTAGGTACGATAACCCCCCCCCCCCCGCATGATATTTATAATAATAGATTATCAAATTAATCTAAAATATAAATAAGGTAAGAATAATTTTTAGAACTCATATTACATCAGTAAGAATATAGAGTGTTATGTAAATATTGTGTGTAGGTGTGTGGATATATATGTATGTGTGCGTATGTATATGTGTGTATATGTGCGTATATGTATATATGTGTGTGTGTATGTATGTGTATGTATGTTTACATGTGTGAACAACTACATGCGTATGCATTTGGTCAATATTTCAAATAGATTCAGAGATATATATAGGTGTATTCATGTATGTATATATATATATATATATATATATATATATATATATATATATATATGTATATATGTGTGTATATGTATATGTGTATAGATATGTATATGTGTGGGTGTGTATGTGTATATATGTGTGTGTATGTGCGTATGGATTTGTATGTATACATATATGTATGTGCGTGTAATCTTATTTCAATTAGATTCTCTTTCTTGGAACCCAGACGGACTGAGAATTTATGACACGCGGTCTGTCTATATCTTCTCTGTGCCTGTTAATTGTTTCTTTCTTTCTTTTCTCTAACCGAATTTGAGAACACGAGTTTCGCCGGACGCATTCTGGCTAGAGATGAATAAAAGTTGCGTATGTGATTATGCTTAGTTATGATAATGTGCGAGTGAGATTATGTATGTGAGTGCGCATATGATGTGTGCGTATTTAGTTTTGTGTATGCGCGTGAGTAAAATTGCCTATATGGTTGATATCGCCAAGTCGTATGTGTCATAATTTTGACATGGCAGTTTTTAGTTGATTAACTTAAAGATCCCTCCCCTTCGCCCGCCATAGTTAAATATAAGTTTTAAATTTTCCCCCTCTCTATAAAAGATGTATCAAATTGGTTGCTACTACCACCATCTATGATTGTATTGGAACTGTGGTAGGGAAATTCAATTTTCTATCAGTCTCAAAAATGTAATTGTCTGAGTGATGCTTGAAAAAACCGAACGGTTGAAATAAATTATTGCATCGACAATTATGTGATTTCGTGTTATTATATTATATATATATATATATATATATATATATATATATATATATATATATATATATATATATATATATATATAAACCCATACACAAACCATACATGAGCATATTCGTAACCTAGGTATACAACTTACATCCACCCATACACTTTTAGTATAAATAGTTCCTAAAAATAGTTCATAAAAATACGTACACACATGCATACATATACATACACACACGCGCACCGACACACACACATATATATATATATATATATATATATATATATTTATATATATATATATACATATACCAATACACGTGCATATACATATACATACACACATACGCATACACACATACATACATACACACGCATACACACACATATATACAGGCGCCTACAGTTCACCCCTATACATATATGCGAATACAAATCTAAATATGTACACCTGTACCAATGCAAAGCACACCCAAATTAATATATATAAGCACATAACTAGAATATACATAAAAGAACAAGACCATGCAAATATACCGACAAATGTATACGTGTATATTCATAGTCAGAAATACATACCACACACACACCACGTATACACCCGCATAAGTTTACATATATGCATATATACTTACACACACCCTCACACACACACACGCATACATACATACATATATATACACACATATATATATATATATATATGTATATATACACATACATACAAATGCATATAAATATAAAGTACACCCGTGCACATAAATATGTGCATTCATAGAATATCGAAATACCTTTACCCATGCATACCTGTATATTTTATTCCAACCATACTTACTCATGTATGTACACACATACACACACTTATGCTCATCAATATATATCCATACATATCATAACCATACGATTTCAAATGTATATACCATTACAGATACAAGTATACTGTAAAATATAATGCTATTATATATACGTACACCGGCCACGCACACACATATGTGCATGTGCACACAAATACCGACAAGCATGAATCAAAATAGATTAAAAATGTATGCAAACATCCATACTTTAGCGATCAAAACCATTCATTTTGTTTCGATATATTTCAGTTCAAATTACGTATACACATGTACACATACACACACGTACATATACACACACATATCCCCTCATGCGATTACTGTGTGCGTTATTACATCACCAGAGTTATTAAAGAACAAGAAATAAACAGAATTGATAAAAACCGGCTAAGGAATAGAAAAGGCAAAAAATAATAAAAAATAAAAAAATAAAAAATAAAGAATAAAAAATAAAAATATAGAATAAAAAAATATAGAATAAAAAAATAAAATAATAAAAAAATAAGAAATAAAATATAAAAATAAAAGATAAAAAATAAAAACAAAAATAAAAATAAAAATAAAAATAAAAATAAAAAATACAAATAAAAAATAAAAGAATAAAAAATTAAAAATAAAATAAAAAATTAAAAATATAAAAAATATAAACAATAACACAATAAAAAATAAAACATTAAACAATAAAACAATAAACTAAAACAATAAGAAATAAAAAGTAAAAAATAAAAATAAAAATAAAAATAAATAAAAAATATAAAATAAAATAAAATAAAATTCAAGTAAAAGATAAAAACAAAAATGAAAATAAAAATAAAATTAAATTATAATTAAAAAATAATTAAAAATTGAATATGTGTTCAGCCAACAACAAAGTAACAGTCAGTAGAGTTTTTTACGATCTAAAATCTGCTTAGTGTATCCTCCTTTAAATGTTTGCAGTTTAAACTCGTTTCGTTTCTAACGTTGAGTAATTTTTCCCTATCTTTGAATTTCACAATTTCAATCTTCTCGCCCAGGCATAAGAAACAGGGTGAGGTGAGTGATCTACATGTTTTTGCTTTCCTTATTATACTCCATCTAACCTTAGGGTTCTTTTTCTCATCTATCAATTTCCAGAAGTGTCGGGACAGCGAAGTGTTACTGTATTTTTTATTTCTAAGGGATAATTTATGCGTGTAATACCTATCCTTAAAGCTTCTTGATGTGCTTCCTATATAAAACTTACTGTCGCTAGGATTTTCAGTAGTGTAGATTTCCGCACGGTATATTCTGTAATGGTATATACATTTGAAATCGTATGGTTATGATATGTATGGATATATATTGGTGAGCATAAGTGTGTGTATGTGTGTACATACATGAGTAAGTATGGTTGGAATAAAATATACAGGTATGCATGGGTAAAGGTATTTCGATATTCTATGAATGCACATATTTATGTGCACGGGTGTACTTTATATTTATATGCATTTGTATGTATGTATGTGTATATATACATATATATATATATATGTGTGTATATATATGTATGTATGTATGTATGCGTGTGTGTGTGTGAGGGTGTGTGTAAGTATATATGCATATATGTAAACTTATGCGGGTGTATACGTGGTGTGTGTGTGGTATGTATTTCTGACTATGAATATACACGTATACATTTGTCGGTATATTTGCATGGTCTTGTTCTTTTATGTATATTCTAGTTATGTGCTTATATATATTAATTTGGGTGTGCTTTGCATTGGTACAGGTGTACATGTTTAGATTTGTATTCGCATATATGTATAGGGGTGAACTGTAGGCGCCTGTATATATGTGTGTGTATGCGTGTGTATGTATGTATGTGTGTATGCGTATGTGTGTATGTATATGTATATGCACGTGTATTGGTATATGTATATATATATATATATATATATGTGTGTGTGTCGGTGCGCGTGTGTGTATGTATATGTATGCATGTGTGTACGTATTTTTATGAACTATTTTTAGGAACTATTTATACTAAAAGTGTATGGGTGGATGTAAGTTGTATACCTAGGTTACGAATATGCTCATGTATGGTTTGTGTATGGGTTTATATATATATATATATATATATATATATATATATATATATATATATATATATATATGTGTGTGTGTATATATGTGTGTATGTATGTGTATGTATGTATATATCGTTGTATATGTATATATATGTATGTGTATGTGTGTGTCTGTATGTATGTGCATGTATATGTATGTATGCGTGTGTATACATATATCAGTATGTATATGTATATGTATATGTATATATATATATATATATATATATATATATGTGTGTGTGTATGTGTGCATACATATGTGTGTGTGTATATATGTATATATATTTGTGTGTGTGTGTTGACCCTGTATAAGCGTATGGATGTCTGTATTGAATATATCTCTAGAATATTCTTATCTCTTTATTTTTGTTGAATATACATCTAAAATATATTTATGGGCGCGTAGGTATTCTGAATATATGTTTGATTGATAGTGGATCGGTGTAAGTGTCCATGTTTGGATGTGTATATCGATGTCCGTTTCTTTATATGTATGTTTATTTAGGTGTGTCTGGGTTTGTTTATATATGTAAGATTCTTGATGTATGGATGAGATATTTTTGCTTGAGTGAATCTGTTAAGCTGGCAAGCAAGAGCAATAAAATAAGGACAAGAAGAAGCAGTTGAGACGCCATGGGGGGTAATAAATGATAAAAAATTAAGGAGTGGACAACCACTGGCAAAAAAGGTCAAGATAAGAAAATTAGTAATCCAATACTAATTCATAAGAGTTAGAAGATGCTAGAAATAGAAGATGCTAGATCACAAAAAAGAGTTATTTAAGACAGAACATTCTTCAAATCCATCCATTCCTGAAAGATTCTCGGTCTGATGAGGTTGACTTTCTTGGGAAAGTGCAACCGAAACATGTATGCACATATGTAACCAATAATGTTTGTATAAATAAAAATTTATACTTATTAACAGCTCTACTTGGTATTGAGCACTTTTTATAAACACTTGAGTTTCTACGGATTTACATTTACAGAAACCAATACATGTACGATATATATATATATATATATATATATATGAGAGTTTAATATATATATTTATATATATATGAGAGTTTAATATATATATATATATAAGTATGAGAGTTTAATATATATATATAATGAGAGATTAATATATATATATATATATATATATGAGAGTTTAATATATATATATACATATGAGAGTTTAATATATATATATATATATATATATATGAGAGTTTAATATATATAGATATATATATATATATATATATATGAGAGTTTAATATATATATACACACATATATATATATATATATATATATATATATATATATATATATATATATAAAACTCTC
>OY744539.1:77136043-77141043 GCA_963556195.1 Sepiola atlantica | reverse complement strand
ATAATAATAATAAAAGACAAAAGGAACACCACATTAACCCAATGGAACTGAAACTGCAAGAAATCTCACAAACTGTGCCCCCACCCAAAAAAGGAATCAGCCTCGGTTGATACCACACAAAATAGCTGTGAAAGGGTCAAGGAGGATAAAAAGACGGAGGAGATAGCGCACTCACCAGACCTCCACTGGTAGAGTACGGAGAGTACTGGGACCTTGGGAGGCTTATTGTCATACGAATCTCAGTGAAGACTAATGATCGTTACCAGCGAGAAATCAAAGGGAAACAGCCGTTGCGATAATGAAAAGTCATATGCAAAGATTACCGAAGGAGGTAGAGAGTACTGGAAATCCGGAGAGACTTGTTGCCACTCAGACTCCAGGGAACACTACCGGTTATTATCAGTGAGTAATCTCTGATGATGGCCTGTGTATGAACTCCTAGTGACTACTACTACTACTACTACTACTACTACTACTACTACTACTACTACTACTACTACTACTACTACTACTACTAATAATAATAATTCCAACCACGTTACCAAATAAAATTGATGAACCTCTACCTAAACACACTAAAATATAGAACGATAATTGCACGAATCCAAGAGAGCTTAAAATGCTTTAAGAAAAATTCCATAAATGCCCACCCCTCTCTTCATAAAAAAAACGCAGTGTCATGACAAGCGGCTTTACATCCTTTTTTTCTTGGAAGAGGGTTGAGTATATGTTCGTTCGTCATCATACCATCTTCCCAGGCGAGCAAAAATATGTAACCGGAGGGAGCATCTATTTGCTATAGTCCTTCAACTATTATTATTATTATTATTATTATTATTATTATTATTATTATTATTATTATTATTATTACTTATAACACTACTTCTACGAATAAAATACATTTAGAGCCTAATCTGCATTAAATTTAGCATGACGCCTTACTTTGGATGCATGGTGCCCTACAGGGGAAAAAGTTAAATACTACTACTATTACAACAACAACTACTACTACTACTACTACTACTACTACTACTACTACTACTACTTGTTATTATTATTATTATTATTATTATTATTATTATTATTATTATTATTATTATTATTATTATTAACTAACTAAGAGTTCTCCCACAGATAATCATCAATAATTGCTCACTGATAATAACCGGTGGTGTTCCCTGGAGTCTGTGTGACAGCAAGTCTCCCCAGATTTCCAGTACTCTCAATCTCTTTCGATAGACATTGTAAACTAGTTTGCATTATTGTAACAGCTGCTTACTATTGATTGCTTGCAACGGCTATTCGTTTTCACTCGTATTTGGGCGGCAATAAGCCTCTCCAAGGTCCCAGTACTCTCTACATTTTCCAGTGGATGTCTGCTTAGTACTCGTTCTCCTTAGTCTTTCCATGCTCCTTGACCCTTCACGAGTATCTTGTGTGTGTTGTATCAGCCGAGGCTGAAGCTATTTTTGGGCGGGTGGGCAGTTTCAGTTTCCTCGGGTTCAAGTGGTGTTCCGTTCATGGTTTTGCTTTATTCCTATTGCAACTTCCATGTGGCTTGTTAATGTTCGTAGTTTATGTGGATTGATTTCCACATTCAAGTAGTTTTCTGTAAGATTTCTACTGTTTTTATCATTGCCATCCGTTGTATAGTCTCAGTCTTCCTATTGATTCCAATTTCTCCTCGTCTTTTTCCATTTTTTTCGGAACTGTTCTTTGTGCCCCTACAATTATTGATATCATATTGACTTTCTTCATGTTCCACATTCCTTTCAGCTCTCTGGCTAGTTCCGTGTATTTGCTTCATTTTTCTGTCTCCTTGATCTTTACGTTATGGTCCGCTGGGACGCCAAATTTACAATTTGGAAATTCTTACCTTCCTGTTGATTATTATGGCGTCAGGTCTCCTTGCTTGGATGAGTTAATCTGTTTGTACATCCATGTCCCAGAGGATTTTATGATTTTCATTTTCCAGTACTGCCTCCGTTTTTTTTCTGTACCATTTGTCTGCATATTCAAAATATAATCGTTTGCATTATTCAGTGTACTGCTTTCTATACGCAATCCTTCTTGTATTCTTTTTGAGTTAGTTTGTTGCATTCACTTATTATATTATTTACCGTTTCATCTCTTTGTTCACAGAGTCTACATTTGCCTTTTTCTAAGTTTAAAATATTTTAGCTTTAATGTGGTTAGTTCTAATCGCATTGTTCGATGCAGCTGTCAGTAGTGATTCCGTTTCTCTGTTCACGTGACCTTTTTTTCGCTATGTCCACGTGTGTTGTGGGCCTCTTCTCTTGTCAATCTCATGAATTGTCTATGTAGCTGTTTCTCTTCCCACTTTTTATTTCTTGCTTTTTTCTTTCTCTCTTGTTTCGCTGTTTCCTGAGTTGTTTATTTTGACGGTGTCTCTTGCTGCGGTGATTAGCCTTTTGTCTTATGGATTATGTATTTTTGCTATTCTTTTTTCGTGCCTTCTTCACAGTTTTCTATACTTACCAGTCCCCTTTCCCTTAAGCTCTTTTACACATAGATTCGGTCAGTATCATCTTTCAGGTATAATGAGTTGTAAATGGCCATTAGTTTCCAAAGTTTCTGCTCAAGATGCCTGAGTTCTTCTTTTGTCCAGCCTATGAATAGTCCAGCGTATCTTCTTAGTGATACTGCCCTGATGTTTATTATATTTATACTCTATCGTTTTAATTTCTAAGAGTTTCTTTGTACTTCTCAGGTATTCCTTACCAATGTTCTCTTTTATTTCTGTAGATTTTATGGTGTCTGCTTCCAACACTCCCAAGTATTTGTAGGTATCATTTTGGCTAAGCGCCCTCATCTCCACTTATTTGGCAAGTTCCATGCCTTCCACTGTCTCCAGTTTTTCTCTTTTTATTTCGACTAATTCACACTTTTCCATTCCAAATTTGAATGTCCTGGTTGAAGATTCATGTTGTCTTTCTCAGCTTTTCTAGTTCCTTTGTGCTTTTCGAAAATAACTTCAAGTCATCTGTGGTTTATTCTTTGTTCCGTGTCTGTAAACTTGTATCCGGCACCACATTTCTTGAGTATGTAGTTGAGTGGCATCATGGCTATGATAAACAGCAGTGGTGATAGAGAGTCTC
Source organism: Sepiola atlantica (assembly GCA_963556195.1). Classification (NCBI taxonomy): domain Eukaryota; kingdom Metazoa; phylum Mollusca; class Cephalopoda; order Sepiida; family Sepiolidae; genus Sepiola; species Sepiola atlantica. The sequence goes on along the minus strand of OY744539.1, from coordinate 77,137,924 downwards.
ATTGAAAGATGTCTCTCAGTATTCTTATCTCAGTCAGGTGTTGTCCTCCAGCTGCCTGTTCGAGTCTCTATTTCCCATTGCTTTCTTAATAAGATTAATAATCTTGTTGAAAATCTTGTACATTTTTACGCATGCAATTATTCATGCTTGAGAGATACTGTCGTTACCTTTTTTGTAGTTTAACCAAGCCATGGCTTTGTTTTTTTTCTACATTTTACCCCCTTCAGAATTTTGTGATCTATGTATTACAGGTCATGCGTCCCTCTTTTCACTTTCCGGAATCTTTTTTGTTCCCCGGGAGGCAGTCCACGGTTGTTAAGAGAGTGACAAATTTGTTCTCTCAATAAAACCGCTAGGATTTTTCACATGGGTCGTAAGCAGGTCATTGGTCTGTAGTTGCTTCGGATCCTTCCATTTTCGGTGTCTTTTTGTATTACCGTAGTTCTTACTGTGGTCATCTATTCTGGTACGTCTGGTTTGTGCATATATCTTCTCATATTTTGTGCTAGCCTTTCAGATAGTGTCGTGAATTAAAAAAAAATAGTATGCATGTATTCCATCGTGACCCGATGCTTTCCAGTTTGCCATTTGCCTTCGGGTTGTCTTAATCATTTCTTCATTAATTTTGATTTCTATTCCTTCTAAAATTTCTTGAAGTTCTCATTTTATGTATTTCATTATTATTATTATTATTATTATTATTATTATTATTATTATTATTATTATTATTATTATTATTATTATTATTATTATTATTATTATTATTATTATTATTATTATTATTATTATTATTATTATTATTATTATTATTATTATTATTATTATTATTATTATTATTATTATTATTATTATTATTATTATTATTATTATTATTATTATTATTATTATTATTATTATTATTATTATTATTATTATTATTATTATTATTATTATTATTATTATTATTATTATTATTATTATTATTATTATTATTATTATTATTATTATTATTATTATTATTATTATTATTATTATTATTATTATTATTATTATTATTATTATTATTATTATTATTATTATTATTATTATTATTATTATTATTATTATTATTATTATTATTATTATTATTATTATTATTATTATTATTATTATTATTATTATTATTATTATTATTATTATTATTATTATTATTATTATTATTATTATTATTATTATTATTATTATTATTATTATTATTATTATTATTATTATTATTATTATTATTATTATTATTATTATTATTATTATTATTATTATTATTATTATTATTATTATTATTATTATTATTATTATTATTATTATTATTATTATTATTATTATTATTATTATTATTATTATTATTATTATTATTATTATTATTATTATTATTATTATTATTATTATTATTATTATTATTATTATTATTATTATTATTATTATTATTATTATTATTATTATTATTATTATTATTATTATTATTATTATTATTATTATTATTATTATTATTATTATTATTATTATTATTATTATTATTATTATTATTATTATTATTATTATTATTATTATTATTATTATTATTATTATTATTATTATTATTATTATTATTATTATTATTATTATTATTATTATTATTATTATTATTATTATTATTATTATTATTATTATTATTATTATTATTATTATTATTATTATTATTATTATTATTATTATTATTATTATTATTATTATTATTATTATTATTATTATTATTATTATTATTATTATTATTATTATTATTATTATTATTATTATTATTATTATTATTATTATTATTATTATTATTATTATTATTATTATTATTATTATTATTATTATTATTATTATTATTATTATTATTATTATTAT